>CM049319.1:24659346-25343972 GCA_026874595.1 Sipunculus nudus
AAATTTTTAGATTAACGCTTACTCACAGGCACCATTGTGGAGCCAGAGAACTTGTATGCGTCACTATGGGACATATTCGTGTCTATTTGTGGAAAAATGCTCAAGTTCTGTGGTGTTTTCTCCTTAAGCAAAGAAGAAGCAAAGCAAAGCAAACTGTAAGCAAAGGAACTATGTCTTCATAAATCTTTTTTGCGACCATTTTCTGATGAATTATTGTGTTTCTGGACATCCCGTGGGTCGATTTATGTCGAATATGGTGCAAAACAGTAGGTATTTGGAGTCAAAATAAACAAATGGGTACCAAAAATCCAAAATATCACTTTCAGAAAGTAGCACAATTATATATATGTCTGATTTTGATTTAACGATTTTACCCTTAATTTTTAGATTCATGCTTACTCGCAGGCACCAATGTGGAGCTAGAGAACCAGTCTGCGTCCATATGGGACTTATTCGTGTGTATTTGTGGAAATATGCACAAGTTCGGTGGTGTTTTCTCCATAAGCAAAGAATAAGCAGAGCGTAAGCAAAATGAAAGCAAAGGATATATGTCTTCATAAATCCTTTTTCCGACCATTTTCTGAAGTAATAATGTATTGTTTGACATCCTGGGAGTCTATTTATGTCGAATAAGGAGCAAAACTGTAGGTAATTGTAACCAGAATGTCCAAATGGGTACGAAAAGTCCATAATGTCACTTTTAAAAAGAATCCGAATTATATATTTCTCATTTTACCTGAACGATTTCTGCCCTAATTTTTAGATTCACACTTACTCACAGGCACCATTGTGGAGCCAGAGTACTTGTCTGTGTCACTATGGGACATATTCGTGTCTATTTGTGGAAAAATGCTTAAGGTGTTTTCTCCTTAAGCAAAGAAAAAGGAAATCAGAAGCAAACTGTAAGCAAAGGAACTATGTCTTCATAAACCTTTTTTGCGACCATTTTCTGATGAATTAATGTGTTTCTGGACATCCCGTGAGTCGATTTATGTCGAATATGGTACAAAACAGTAGGTATTTGGAGTTAAAATAAACAAATGGGTACCAAAAATCCATAATATCACTTTCAGAAATTGGCAGAATTATATATATGTATGATTTTGATTTAACGATTTTACCCTTAATTTTTAGATTCATGCTTACTCACAGGCACCATTGTGGAGCCAGAGAACCAGTCTGCGTCCATATGGGACTAATTCGTTTGTATTTGGGGAAAAATGCTTAGGTTCGGTTGCGTTTTCTCCGTAAGCAAAGAATAAGCAAAGCGTATGCAAAATGTAAACAAAGGATATATGTCTTCATAAATCTTTTTTCCGACCATTTTCTGAAGTAATAATGTATTGTTTGACATCCCGGGAGTCTATTTATGTCGAATAAGGGGCAAAACTGTGGGTAATTGTACCCAGAATGTACAAATGAGTACAAAAAGTCCATAATGTCACTTTTAAAAAAAAAATCAGAATTATATATTTATCATTTTACCTGAACGATTTATGCCCAAATTTTTAGATTCACGCTTACTCACAGGCACCATTGTGGAGCCAGAGAACTTGTCTGCGTCAGTATGGGACATATTCGTGTCTATTTGTGGAAAAATGCTTAAGTTCTGTGGTGTTTTCTCCTTAAGCAAAGAATAAGCAAAGCAAAAGCAAACTGCAAGCGAAGGAACTATGTCTTCATAATTCTTTTTTGCGACCATTTTCTGATAAAATATTGTGTTTCTGGACATCCCATGAGTCGATTTATGTCGAATATGGTGGAAAACAGTAGATATTTGGATTTAAATAAGCAAATGGGAACCAAAAATCCGTAATATCACTTTTCGAAAGTAGCAGAATTATATATTTATCTAATTTTGATATAACGATTTTACCCTTAATTTTTAGATTCATGCTTACTCACAGACACCATTGTAGAGCCAGAGATCTAGTCTGCGTCACTATGGGACATATTCGTGTGTATTTGTGAAAATATGCACAAGTTCGGTGGTGTTTTCTCCGTAAGCAAAGAATAAGCAAAGCGTAAGCAAAATGTAAGCAAAGGATATATGTCTTCATAAATCCTTTTTCTGACCATTTTCTGAAGTAATAATGTATTGTTTGACATCCCGGGAGTCCATTTATGTCGAATAAGGACCAAAACTGTAGATAATTGTAACCAGAATGTCCAAATGGATACGAAAAGTCCATAATGTCACTTTTAAAAAGAATCAGAATTATATATTTCTCATTTTACCTGAACGATTTCTGCCCTAATTTTAGATTCACGCTTACTCACAGGCACCGTTGTGGAGCCAGAGAACCAGTCTGCGTCACTATGGGACATATTCGTGTCTATTTGCGGAAAAATGCTTAAGTTCTGTGGTGTTTTCTCCGTAAGCAAAGAATAAGCAAAGTGTTAGCAAATTGTAAGCAAAGAATATATGTCTTCGCAAATACTTTTTCCGACCATTTTCTGAAGTAATCATGTATTGTTTGACATCCCGGGAGACTATTTATGTCGAATAAGGAGCAAAACTGTAGGTAATTGTACCCAGCATGTCCAAATGGGTACGAAAAGTCCATATGTCTCTTTTAAAAAGAATCAGAATTATATATTTCTAATTTTACCTGAACGATTTCTGCCCTAATTTTTAGATTCACGCTTACTCAAAGGCACCATTGTGGAGCCAGAGAACTTGTCTGCGTCACTATGGGACATATTCGTGTCTATTTGTGGAAAAATGCTTAAGTTCTGTGGTGTTTTCTCCTAAAGCAAAGAATAAGCAATGCAAAAGCAAACTGTAAGCAAAGGAACTATGTCTTCATAAATCTTTTTTCCGACCATTTTCTGATGAATGAATGTGTTTCTGGACATCCCGTGAGTCGATTTATGTCGAATATCGTGCAAAACAGTAGGTATTTGGAGATAAAATAAGCAAATTGGAACCAAAAATCCAAAATATCACTTTTAGAAAGTGGCAGAATTATATATATGTCTAATTTTGATTTAACGATTTTACCCTTAATTTTTAGATTCATGCTTACTCACAGGCACCATTGTGGAGCCAGGGAACTAGTCTGCGTCACTATGGAACATATTCGTGTGTATTTGTGGGAAAATGCTCAAGTTCGGTTTTGTTTTCTGCGTAAGCAAAGAATAAGCAAAGCGTTAGCAAATTGTAAGCAAAGGAAATATGTCTTCGCAAATCCTTTTTCCGACCATTTTCGGAAGTAATAATGTATTGTTTGACATCCCGGGAGGCTATTTATGTCGAATAAAGAGCAAAACTGTAGATAATTTTACCCAGAATGTCCAATTGGGTACGAAAAGTCCATAATGTTACTTTAAAAAAAAATTAGAATTATATATTTCTCATTTTACCTGAACGATTTCTGCCCTAATTTTTAGATTCATGCTTGCTCACAGGCACCGTTGTGGAGCTAGAGAACCAGTCTGCGTCACTATTCGACATATTCGTGTGTATTTGTGGAAAAATGCTCAAGATCGGTGGTGTTTTCTCCGTAAGCAAAGAATAAGCAAAGTGTAAGCAACATGTAAGCAAAGGATTTATGTCTTCATATATCCTTTTTCCGACAATTTTCTGAAGTAATCATGTATTGTTTGACATCCTGGGAGACTATTTATGTCGAATAAGGAGCAAAACTGTAGGTAATTGTACCCAACATGTCCAAATGGGTACGAAAAGTCCATATGTCTCTTTTAAAAAGAATCAGAATTATATATTTCTCATTTTACCTGAACGATTTCTGCCCTAATATTTAGGTTCATGCTTTCTCACAGGCACCGTTGTGGAGCCAGAGAACCAGTCTGCGTCACTTTTCGACATATTCGTGTGTATTTGTGGAAAAATGCTCAAGTTCGGTGGTGTTTTCTCCGTAAGCAAAGAATAAGCAAAGCGTAAGCAAAATGTAAGCAAAGGATATATGTCTTCATAAATCCTTTTTCCGAACATTTTCTGAAGTAATAATGTATTGTTTGACATCCCGGGAGTCTATTTATGTCGAATAAGGAGCAAAACTGTAGGCAATTGTACCCAGAATCTCCAAATGGGTACGAAAAGTCCATAATTTCACTTTTAAAAAGAATCAGAATTATATATTTCTCATTTTACCTGAACGATTTCTGCCCTAATTTTTAGATTCACGCTTACTCACAGGCACCACTGTGGAGCCAGAGAACTAGTCTGCGTCACTATGGGACATATTCGTGTCTATTTGTGGAAAAATGCTTAATTTCTGTGGTGTTTTCTCCTTAAGCAAAGAATAAGCAAAGCAAAAGTAAACTGTAAGCAAAGGAACTATGTCTTCATAAATCTTTTTTGCGACCATTTTCTGATGAATTAATGTGTTTCTGGACATCCCGTGAGTCGATTTATGTCGAATATCGTGCAAAACAGTAGGTATTTGGAGATAAAATAAGCAAATGGGAACCAAAAATCCATAATATCACTTTTAGAAAGTGGCAGAATTATATATGTCTAATTTTGATTTAACGATTTTACCCTTAATTTTTAGATTCATGCTTACTCACAGGCACAATTGTGGAGCCAGGGAACTAGTCTGCGTCACTATGGAACATATTCGTGTGTATTTGTGGAAAAATGCTCAGGTTCGGTTGTGTTTTCTTCGTAAGCAAAGAATAAGCAAAGTGTTAGCAAATTGTAAGCAAAAGAAATATGTCTTCGCAAATCCTTTTTCCGACCATTTTCGGAAGTAATAATGTATTGTTTGAAATCCCGGGAGGCTATTTATTTCGAATAAAGAGCAAAACTGTAGATAATTTTACCCAGAATGTCCAATTGGGTTCGAAAAGACCATAATGTCACTTTTAAAAAGAATCAGAATTATATATTTCTCATTTTACCTGAACGATTTCTGCCCTAATTTTTACATTCATGCTTGCTCACAGGCACCGTTGTGGAGCCAGAGAACCAGTCTGCGTACTATTCGACATATTCGTGTGTATTTTTCGAAAAATGATCAAGTCCGGTGGTGTTTTCTCCTTAAGCAAAGAATAAGCAAAGCGTAAGCAAAATGTAAGCAAAGGATATATGTCTTCATAAATCCTTTTTCCGACCATTTTCTGAAGTAATAATGTATTGTTTGACATCCTGGGAGTCTATTTATTTCGAATAAGGAGCAAAACTGTAGGCAATTGTACCCAGAATCTCCAAATGGGTACGAAAAGTCCATAATGTCACTTTTAAAAAGAATCAGAATTATATATTTCTCATTTTACCTGAACGATTTCTGCCCTAATTTTTAGATTCACGCTTACTCACAGGCACCACTGTGGAGCCAGAGAACTAGTCTGCGTCACTGTTGGACATATTCATGTGCATTTGTGGAAAAATGCTCAAGTTCGGTGGTGTTTTCTCCGTAAGCAAAGAATAAGCAAAGCGTAAGCAAAATGTAAGTAAAGGATATATGTCTTCATAAATCCTTTTCCCGACCATTTTCTGAAGTAATAATGTATTGTTTGACATCCCGGGAGTCTATTTATGTCGAATAAGGAGCAAAACTGTAGGTCATTGCACCCAGAATGTCCAAATGGGTACGAAAAGTCCATAGTGTCACTTTTAAAAAGAATCAGAATTATATATTTCTCATTTTACCTGAACGATTTCTGCCCTAATTTTTAGATTCATGCTTACTCACAGGCACCATTGTGGAGCCAGAGAACTAGTCTCCGTCACTATGGGACTTATTTGTGTGTATTTGTGGAAAAATGCTCAAGTTCGGTGATGTTTTCCCCCTAAGCAAAGAATAAGCAAAGCGTAGGCAAAATGTAAGCAAAGGATATATGTCTTCATAAATACTTTTTCCGACCATTTTCTGAAGTAATTATGTATTGTTTGACATCCCGGGAGTCTATTTATGTCGAATAAGGAGCAAAACTGTAGGCAATTGTACCCAGAATCTCCAAATGGGTACGAAAATTCCATAATGTCACTTTTAAAAAGAATCAGAATTATATATTTCTCATTTTACCTGAACGATTTCTGCCCTAATTTTTTAGATTCACGCTTACTCACAGGTACCATTGTGGAGCCAGAGAACTTGTCTGCGTCACTATGGGACATATTTGTGTGTATTTGTGGAAAAATGCTCAAGTTCGGTGGTGTTTTCTCCGGAAGCAAAGAATAAGCAAAGCGTAAGCAAAATGTAAGCAAAGGATATATGTCTTCATAAATCTTTTTTGCGACCATTTTCTGATGAATTATTGTGTTTCTGGACATACCGTTGGTCGATTTATGTCGAATATGGTGCAAAACAGTAGGTATTTAGAGTCAAAATAAACAAATGGGTACCAAAAATCCAAAATATCACTATCAGAAAGTGGCAGAATTATATATATGTCTGATTTTGATTTAACGATTTTACCCTAATTTTTAGATTCATGCTTACTCACAGGCACCAATGTGGAGCTAGAAAACCAGTCTTCGTCCATATGGGACTTATTCGTGTGTATTTGTGGAAAAATGCACAAGTTCGGTGGTGTTTTCTCCGTAAGCAAAGAATAAGCAAAGCGTAAGCAAAATGTAAGCAAAGGATATATGTCTTCATAAATCCTTTTTCCGACCATTTTCGGAAGTAATAATGTATTGTTTGACATCCCGGGAGTCTTTTTATGTCGAATAGGGAGCAAAACTGTAGGTAATTGTACCCAGAATGTCCAAATGGGTACGAAAAGTCCATAATGTCACTTTTAAAAAGAATCAGAATTCTATATTTCTCATTTTACCTGAACGATTTCTGCCCTAATTTTTAGATTCATGCTTACTCACAGGCACCGTTGTGGAGCCAGAGAAATATCCTGCGTCACTATGGGACATATTCGTGTGTATTTGTGGAAAATGCTAAAGTTCTGTGGTGTTTTCTCCTTAAGCAAAGAATAAGCAAAGCGTAAGCAAACTGTAAGCAAAGGAAATATGTCCTCATAAATACTTTTTACCACCATTTTCTGATGAAATAATGTGGTTCTGAATATCCCGGGAGTCCATTTATGTAGAATATGGTGCTAAACAGTAGGTATTTGGAGTTAAAATAAGCAAATGGGTACTAAAAATCCATAATATCACTTTTAGAAAGTAGCAGAATTATAGATATATCTGATTTTGATTTAACGATTTTACCCTTAATTTTTAGATTCATGCTTACTCACAGGCACCATTGTGGAGCCAGAGAACTAGTCTGCGTCACTGTTGGACATATTCATGTGCATTTGTGGAAAAATGCTCAATTTCGGTGGTGTTTTCTCCGTAAGCAAAGAATAAGCAAAGCGTAAGCAAAATGTAAGTAAAGGATATATGTCTTCATAAATCCTTTTCCCGACCATTTTCTGAAGTAATAATGTATTGTTTGACATCCCGGGAGTCTATTTATGTCGAATAAGGAGCAAAACTGTAGGTAATTGTACCTAGAATGTCCAAATGGGTACCAAAAGTCAATAATGTCAATTTAAAAAAAAAATCAGAATTATATATTTCTCATTTTACCTGAACGATTTCTGCCCTAATTTTTAGATTCATGCTTACTCACAGGCACCATTGTGGAGCCAGAGAATCAGTCTCCGTCAATATGGGACATATTCGTGTGTATTTGTGGGAAAATGCTCAAGTTCGGTGCTGTTTTCTCCGTAAGCAAAGAATAAGCAAAGCGTAAGCAAAATGTAAGCAAAGGAAATATGTCTTCGTAAATTCTTTTTCCGACCATTTTCGGAAGTAATAATGTATTGTTTGACATCCCGGGAGTCTATTTATGTCGAATAAGGAGCAAACTGTAGGTAATTGTACCCAGAATGTCCAAATGGGTACGAAAAGTCCATAATGTCACTTTTAAAAAGAATCAGAATTCTATATTTCTCATTTTACCTGAACGATTTCTGCCCAAATTTTTAGATTAACGCTTACTCACAGGCACCATTGTAGAGCCAGAGAACTTGTATGCGTCACTATGGGACATATTCGTGTCTATTTGTGGAAAAATGCTCAAGATCGGTGGTGTTTTCTCCGTAAGCAAAGAATAAGCAAAGCGTAAGCAAAGAATAAGCAAAGGATATATGTCTTCATAAATCCTTTTTCCGACCATTTTCTGAAGTAATTATGTATTGTTTGACATCCCAGGAGTCTAATTATGTCGAATAAGGGGCAAAACTGTAGGTAATTGTACCCAGAATGTCCAAATGGGTACGAAAAGTCCATATGTCTCTTTTAAAAAGAATCAGAATTATATATTTCTCATTTTACCTGAACGATTTCTGCCCTAATATTTAGGTTCATGCTTTCTCACAGGCACCGTTGTGGAGCCAGAGAACCAGTCTGCGTCACTTTTCGACATATTCGTGTGTATTTGTGGAAAAATGCTCAAGTTCGGTGGTGTTTTCTCCGTAAGCAAAGAATAAGCAAAGCGTAAGCAAAATGTAAGCAAAGGATATATGTCTTCATAAATCCTTTTTCCGACCATTTTCTGAAGTAATAATGTATTGTTTGACATCCCGGGAGTCTATTTATGTCGAATAAGGAGCAAAACTGTAGGCAATTGTACCCAGAATCTCCAAATGGATACGAAAAGTCCATAATTTCACTTTTAAAAAGAATCAGAATTATATATTTCTCATTTTACCTGAACGATTTCTGCCCTAATTTTTAGATTCACGCTTACTCACAGGCACCACTGTGGAGCCAGAGAACTAGTCTGCGTCACTATGGGACATATTCGTGTCTATTTGTGGAAAAATGCTTAATTTCTGTGGTGTTTTCTCCTTAAGCAAAGAAAAAGCAAAGCAAAAGTAAACTGTAAGCAAAGGAACTATGTCTTCATAAATCTTTTTTTGCGACCATTTTCTGATGAATTAATGTGTTTCTGGACACCCCGTGAGTCGATTTATGTCGAATATGGTGGAAAACAGTAGGTATTTGGAGTCAAAATAAACAAATGGGTACCAAAAATCCATTATATCACTTTTAGAAAGTGGCAGAATTATATATATGTCTGATTTTGATTTAACGATTTAACCCTTAATTTTTAGATTCATGCTTACTCACAGGCACCATTGTGGAGCCAGAGAACCAGTCTGCGTCCATATGGGACTAATTCGTTTGTATTTGGGGAAAAATGCTCAAGTTCGGTGGTGTTTTCTCCGTAAGCAAAGAATAAGCAAAGCGTAAGCAAAATGTAAGCAAAGGATATATGTCTTTATAAATCCTTTTTCCGACCATTTTCTGAAGTAATAATGTATTGTTTGATACCCGGGAGTCTATTTATGTCGAATACGAAGCAAAACTGTAGGTAATTGTACCCAGAATGTCCAAATGGGTACGAAAAGTCCATAGTGTCACTTTTAAAAAGAATTAGAATTATATATTTCTCATTTTACCTGAACGATTTCTGCCCTAATTTTTAGATTCATGCTTACTCACAGGCACCATTGTGGAGCCAGAGAACTAGTCTGCGTCACTATGGGACTTATTTGTGTGTATTTGTGGAAAAATGCTCAAGTTCGGTGGTGTTTTCCCCCTAAGCAAAGAATAAGCAAAGCGTAAGCAAAATGTAAGCAAAGGATATATGTCTTCATATATCCTTTTTCCGACCATTTTCTGAAGTAATAATGTATTGTTTGATACCCGGGAGTCTATTTATGTCGAATAAGAAGCAAAACTGTAGGCAATTGTACCCAGAATCTCCAAATGGGTACGAAAATTCCATAATGTCACTTTTAAAAAGAATCAGAATTATATATTTCTCATTTTACCTGAACGATTTCTGCCCTAATTTTTTAGATTCACGCTTACTCACAGGTACCATTGTGGAGCCAGAGAACTTGTCTGCGTCACTATGGGACATATTTGTGTGTATTTGTGGAAAAATGCTCAAGTTCGGTGGTGTTTTCTCCGGAAGCAAAGAATAAGCAAAGCGTAAGCAAAATGTAAGCAAAGGATATATGTCTTCATAAATCTTTTTTGCGACCATTTTCTGATGAATTATTGTGTTTCTGGACATACCGTGGGTCGATTTATGTCGAATATGGTGCAAAACAGTAGGTATTTAGAGTCAAAATAAACAAATGGGTACCAAAAATCCAAAATATCACTATCAGAAAGTGGCAGAATTATATATATGTCTGATTTTGATTTAACGATTTTACCCTAATTTTTAGATTCATGCTTACTCACAGGCACCAATGTGGAGCTAGAAAACCAGTCTTCGTCCATATGGGACTTATTCGTGTGTATTTGTGGAAAAATGCACAAGTTCGGTGGTGTTTTCTCCGTAAGCAAAGAATAAGCAAAGCGTAAGCAAAATGTAAGCAAAGGATATATGTCTTCATAAATCCTTTTTCCGACCATTTTCGGAAGTAATAATGTATTGTTTGACATCCCGGGAGTCTTTTTATGTCGAATAGGGAGCAAAACTGTAGGTAATTGTACCCAGAATGTCCATATGGGTACGAAAAGTCCATAATGTCACTTTTAAAAAGAATCAGAATTCTATATTTCTCATTTTACCTGAACGATTTCTGCCCTAATTTTTAGATTCATGCTTACTCACAGGCACCGTTGTGGAGCCAGAGAAATATCCTGCGTCACTATGGGACATATTCGTGTGTATTTGTGGAAAATGCTAAAGTTCTGTGGTGTTTTCTCCTTAAGCAAAGAATAAGCAAAGCGTAAGCAAACTGTAAGCAAAGGAAATATGTCCTCATAAATACTTTTTACCACCATTTTCTGATGAAATAATGTGGTTCTGAATATCCCGGGAGTCCATTTATGTAGAATATGGTGCTAAACAGTAGGTATTTGGAGTTAAAATAAGCAAATGGGTACTAAAAATCCATAATATCACTTTTAGAAAGTAGCAGAATTATAGATATATCTGATTTTGCTTTAACGATTTTACCCTTAATTTTTAGATTCATGCTTACTCACAGGCACCATTGTGGAGCCAGAGAACTAGTCTGCGTCACTGTTGGACATATTCATGTGCATTTGTGGAAAAATGCTCAATTTCGGTGGTGTTTTCTCCGTAAGCAAAGAATAAGCAAAGCGTAAGCAAAATGTAAGTAAAGGATATATATGCTTCATAAATCCTTTTCCCGACCATTTTCTGAAGTAATAATGTATTGTTTGACATCCCGGGAGTCTATTCATGTCGAATAAGGAGCAAAACTGTAGGTAATTGTACCTAGAATGTCCAAATGGGTACCAAAAGTCAATAATGTCAATTTTAAAAAAAAATCAGAATTATATATTTCTCATTTTACCTGAACGATTTCTGCCCTAATTTTTAGATTTATGCTTACTCACAGGCACCATTGTGGAGCCAGAGAATCAGTCTCCGTCAATATGGGACATATTCGTGTGTATTTGTGGGAAAATGCTCAAGTTCGGTGCTGTTTTCTCCGTAAGCAAAGAATAAGCAAAGCGTAAGCAAAATGTAAGCAAAGGAAATATGTCTTCGTAAATCCTTTTTCCGACCATTTTCGGAAGTAATAATGTATTGTTTGACATCCCGGGAGTCTATTTATGTCGAATAAGGAGCAAACTGTAGGTAATTGTACCCAGAATGTCCAAATGGGTACGAAAAGTCCATAATGTCACTTTTAAAAAGATTCAGAATTCTATATTTCTCATTTTACCTGAACGATTTCTGCCCAAATTTTTAGATTAACGCTTACTCACAGGCACCATTGTGGAGCCAGAAAACTTGTATGCGTCACTATGGGACATATTCGTGTCTATTTGTGGAAAAATGCTCAAGATCGGTGGTGTTTTCTCCGTAAGCAAAGAATAAGCAAAGCGTAAGCAAAGAATAAGCAAAGGATATATGTCTTCATAAATCCTTTTTCCGACCATTTTCTGAAGTAATTATGTATTGTTTGACATCCCAGGAGTCTAATTATGTCGAATAAGGGGCAAAACTGTAGGTAATTGTACCCAGAATGTCCAAATGGGTACGAAAAGTCCATATGTCTCTTTTAAAAAGAATCAGAATTATATATTTCTCATTTTACCTGAACGATTTCTGCCCTAATATTTAGGTTCATGCTTTCTCACAGGCACCGTTGTGGAGCCAGAGAACCAGTCTGCGTCACTTTTCGACATATTCGTGTGTATTTGTGGAAAAATGCTCAAGTTCGGTGGTGTTTTCTCCGTAAGCAAAGAATAAGCAAAGCGTAAGCAAAATGTTAGCAAAGGATTTATGTCTTCATATATCCTTTTTCCGACAATTTTCTGAAGTAATCATGTATTGTTTGACATCCCGGGAGACTATTTATGTCGAATAAGGAGCAAAACTGTAGGTAATTGTACCCAGCATGTCCAAATGGGTACGAAAAGTCCATATGTCTCTTTTAAAAAGAATCAGAATTATATATTTCTCATTTTACCTGAACGATTTCTGCCCTAATATTTAGGTTCATGCTTTCTCACAGGCACCGTTGTGGAGCCAGAGAACCAGTCTGCGTCACTTTTCGACATATTCGTGTGTATTTGTGGAAAAATGCTCAAGTTCGGTGGTGTTTTCTCCGTAAGCAAAGAATAAGCAAAGCGTAAGCAAAATGTAAGCAAAGGATATATGTCTTCATAAATCCTTTTTCCGACCATTTTCTGAAGTAATAATGTATTGTTTGACATCCCGGGAGTCTATTTATGTCGAATAAGGAGCAAAACTGTAGGCAATTGTACCCAGAATCTCCAAATGGGTACGAAAAGTCCATAATTTCACTTTTAAAAAGAATCAGAATTATATATTTCTCATTTTACCTGAACGATTTCTGCCCTAATTTTTAGATTCACGCTTACTCACAGGCACCACTGTGGAGCCAGAGAACTAGTCTGCGTCACTATGGGACATATTCGTGTCTATTTGTGGAAAAATGCTTAATTTCTGTGGTGTTTTCTCCTTAAGCAAAGAATAAGCAAAGCAAAAGTAAACTGTAAGCAAAGGAACTATGTCTTCATAAATCTTTTTTTGCGACCATTTTCTGATGAATTAATGTGTTTCTGGACACCCCGTGAGTCGATTTATGTCGAATATGGTGGAAAACAGTAGGTATTTGGAGTCAAAATAAACAAATGGGTACCAAAAATCCATTATATCACTTTTAGAAAGTGGCAGAATTATATATATGTCTGATTTTGATTTAACGATTTAACCCTTAATTTTTAGATTCATGCTTACTCACAGGCACCATTGTGGAGCCAGAGAACCAGTCTGCGTCCATATGGGACTAATTCGTTTGTATTTGGGGAAAAATGCTCAAGTTCGGTGGTGTTTTCTCCGTAAGCAAAGAATAAGCAAAGCGTAAGCAAAATGTAAGCAAAGGATATATGTCTTTATAAATCCTTTTTCCGACCATTTTCTGAAGTAATAATGTATTGTTTGATACCCGGGAGTCTATTTATGTCGAATAAGAAGCAAAACTGTAGGTAATTGTACCCAGAATGTCCAAATGGGTACGAAAAGTCCATAGTGTCACTTTTAAAAAGAATTAGAATTATATATTTCTCATTTTACCTGAACGATTTCTGCCCTAATTTTTAGATTCAGGCTTACTCACAGGCACCATTGTGGAGCCAGAGAACTAGTCTGCGTCACTATGGGACTTATTTGTGTGTATTTGTGGAAAAATGCTCAAGTTCGGTGGTGTTTTCCCCCTAAGCAAAGAATAAGCAAAGCGTAAGCAAAATGTAAGCAAAGGATATATGTCTTCATATATCCTTTTTCCGACCATTTTCTGAAGTAATAATGTATTGTTTGATACCCGGGAGTCTATTTATGTCGAATAAGAAGCAAAACTGTAGGCAATTGTACCCAGAATCTCCAAATGGGTACGAAAATTCCATAATGTCACTTTTAAAAAGAATCAGAATTATATATTTCTCATTTTACCTGAACGATTTCTGCCCTAATTTTTTAGATTCACGCTTACTCACAGGTACCATTGTGGAGCCAGAGAACTTGTCTGCGTCACTATGGGACATATTTGTGTGTATTTGTGGAAAAATGCTCAAGTTCGGTGGTGTTTTCTCCGGAAGCAAAGAATAAGCAAAGCGTAAGCAAAATGTAAGCAAAGGATATATGTCTTCATAAATCTTTTTTGCGACCATTTTCTGATGAATTATTGTGTTTCTGGACATACCGTGGGTCGATTTATGTCGAATATGGTGCAAAACAGTAGGTATTTAGAGTCAAAATAAACAAATGGGTACCAAAAATCCAAAATATCACTATCAGAAAGTGGCAGAATTATATATATGTCTGATTTTGATTTAACGATTTTACCCTAATTTTTAGATTCATGCTTACTCACAGGCACCAATGTGGAGCTAGAAAACCAGTCTTCGTCCATATGGGACTTATTCGTGTGTATTTGTGGAAAAATGCACAAGTTCGGTGGTGTTTTCTCCGTAAGCAAAGAATAAGCAAAGCGTAAGCAAAATGTAAGCAAAGGATATATGTCTTCATAAATCCTTTTTCCGACCATTTTCGGAAGTAATAATGTATTGTTTGACATCCCGGGAGTCTTTTTATGTCGAATAGGGAGCAAAACTGTAGGTAATTGTACCCAGAATGTCCAAATGGGTACGAAAAGTCCATAATGTCACTTTTAAAAAGAATCAGAATTCTATATTTCTCATTTTACCTGAACGATTTCTGCCCTAATTTTTAGATTCATGCTTACTCACAGGCACCGTTGTGGAGCCAGAGAAATATCCTGCGTCACTATGGGACATATTCGTGTGTATTTGTGGAAAATGCTAAAGTTCTGTGGTGTTTTCTCCTTAAGCAAAGAATAAGCAAAGCGTAAGCAAACTGTAAGCAAAGGAAATATGTCCTCATAAATACTTTTTACCACCATTTTCTGATGAAATAATGTGGTTCTGAATATCCCGGGAGTCCATTTATGTAGAATATGGTGCTAAACAGTAGGTATTTGGAGTTAAAATAAGCAAATGGGTACTAAAAATCCATAATATCACTTTTAGAAAGTAGCAGAATTATAGATATATCTGATTTTGCTTTAACGATTTTACCCTTAATTTTTAGATTCATGCTTACTCACAGGCACCATTGTGGAGCCAGAGAACTAGTCTGCGTCACTGTTGGACATATTCATGTGCATTTGTGGAAAAATGCTCAATTTCGGTGGTGTTTTCTCCGTAAGCAAAGAATAAGCAAAGCGTAAGCAAAATGTAAGTAAAGGATATATATGCTTCATAAATCCTTTTCCCGACCATTTTCTGAAGTAATAATGTATTGTTTGACATCCCGGGAGTCTATTCATGTCGAATAAGGAGCAAAACTGTAGGTAATTGTACCTAGAATGTCCAAATGGGTACCAAAAGTCAATAATGTCAATTTTAAAAAAAAATCAGAATTATATATTTCTCATTTTACCTGAACGATTTCTGCCCTAATTTTTAGATTTATGCTTACTCACAGGCACCATTGTGGAGCCAGAGAATCAGTCTCCGTCAATATGGGACATATTCGTGTGTATTTGTGGGAAAATACTCAAGTTCGGTGCTGTTTTCTCCGTAAGCAAAGAATAAGCAAAGCGTAAGCAAAATGTAAGCAAAGGAAATATGTCTTCGTAAATCCTTTTTCCGACCATTTTCGGAAGTAATAATGTATTGTTTGACATCCCGGGAGTCTATTTATGTCGAATAAGGAGCAAACTGTAGGTAATTGTACCCAGAATGTCCAAATGGGTACGAAAAGTCCATAATGTCACTTTTAAAAAGATTCAGAATTCTATATTTCTCATTTTACCTGAACGATTTCTGCCCAAATTTTTAGATTAACGCTTACTCACAGGCACCATTGTGGAGCCAGAAAACTTGTATGCGTCACTATGGGACATATTCGTGTCTATTTGTGGAAAAATGCTCAAGATCGGTGGTGTTTTCTCCGTAAGCAAAGAATAAGCAAAGCGTAAGCAAAGAATAAGCAAAGGATATATGTCTTCATAAATCCTTTTTCCGACCATTTTCTGAAGTAATTATGTATTGTTTGACATCCCAGGAGTCTAATTATGTCGAATAAGGGGCAAAACTGTAGGTAATTGTACCCAGAATGTCCAAATGGGTACGAAAAGTCCATATGTCTCTTTTAAAAAGAATCAGAATTATATATTTCTCATTTTACCTGAACGATTTCTGCCCTAATATTTAGGTTCATGCTTTCTCACAGGCACCGTTGTGGAGCCAGAGAACCAGTCTGCGTCACTTTTCGACATATTCGTGTGTATTTGTGGAAAAATGCTCAAGTTCGGTGGTGTTTTCTCCGTAAGCAAAGAATAAGCAAAGCGTAAGCAAAATGTTAGCAAAGGATTTATGTCTTCATATATCCTTTTTCCGACAATTTTCTGAAGTAATCATGTATTGTTTGACATCCCGGGAGACTATTTATGTCGAATAAGGAGCAAAACTGTAGGTAATTGTACCCAGCATGTCCAAATGGGTACGAAAAGTCCATATGTCTCTTTTAAAAAGAATCAGAATTATATATTTCTCATTTTACCTGAACGATTTCTGCCCTAATATTTAGGTTCATGCTTTCTCACAGGCACCGTTGTGGAGCCAGAGAACCAGTCTGCGTCACTTTTCGACATATTCGTGTGTATTTGTGGAAAAATGCTCAAGTTCGGTGGTGTTTTCTCCGTAAGCAAAGAATAAGCAAAGCGTAAGCAAAATGTAAGGAAAGGATATATGTCTTCATAAATCCTTTTTCCGACCATTTTCTGAAGTAATAATGTATTGTTTGACATCCCGGGAGTCTATTTATGTCGAATAAGGAGCAAAACTGTAGGCAATTGTACCCAGAATCTCCAAATGGGTACGAAAAGTCCATAATTTCACTTTTAAAAAGAATCAGAATTATATATTTCTCATTTTACCTGAACGATTTCTGCCCTAATTTTTAGATTCACGCTTACTCACAGGCACCACTGTGGAGCCAGAGAACTAGTCTGCGTCACTATGGGACATATTCGTGTCTATTTGTGGAAAAATGCTTAATTTCTGTGGTGTTTTCTCCTTAAGCAAAGAATAAGCAAAGCAAAAGTAAACTGTAAGCAAAGGAACTATGTCTTCATAAATCTTTTTTTGCGACCATTTTCTGATGAATTAATGTGTTTCTGGACACCCCGTGAGTCGATTTATGTCGAATATGGTGGAAAACAGTAGGTATTTGGAGTCAAAATAAACAAATGGGTACCAAAAATCCATTATATCACTTTTAGAAAGTGGCAGAATTATATATATGTCTGAATTTGATTTAACGATTTAACCCTTAATTTTTAGATTCATGCTTACTCACAGGCACCATTGTGGAGCCAGAAAACCTATCTCCGTCAATATAGGACATATTCGTGTGTATTTGTGGAAAAATGCTCAAGTTCGGTGGTGTTTTCTCCGTAAGCAAGGAATAAGCAAAGCGTAAGCAAAATGTAAGCAAAGGATATATGTCTTTATAAATCCTTTTTCCGACCATTTTCTGAAGTAATAATGTATTGTTTGATACCCGGGAGTCTATTTATGTCGAATAAGAAGCAAAACTGTAGGTAATTGTACCCAGAATGTCCAAATGGGTACGAAAAGTCCATAGTGTCACTTTTAAAAAGAATTAGAATTATATATTTCTCATTTTACCTGAACGATTTCTGCCCTAATTTTTAGATTCATGCTTACTCACAGGCACCATTGTGGATCCAGAGAACTAGTCTGCGTCACTATGGGACTTATTTGTGTGTATTTGTGGAAAAATGCTCAAGTTCGGTGGTGTTTTCCCCCTAAGCAAAGAATAAGCAAAGCGTAAGCAAAATGTAAGCAAAGGATTTATGTCTTCATATATCCTTTTTCCGACCATTTTCTGAAGTAATCATGTATTGTTTGACATCCCAGGAGTCTATTTATGTCGAATAAGTAGCAAAACTGTAGGTAATTGTACCCAGAATGTCCAAATTGGTACGAAAAGTCCATAATGTCACTTTTAAAAAGAATCAGAATTATATATTTCTAATTTTACCTGAACGATTTTCGCCCTAATTTTTAGATTCTCGCTTACTCACAGGTACCATTGTGGAGCCAGAGAACTTGTCTGCGTCACTATGGGACATGTTTGTGTGTATTTGTGTAAAAATGCTCAAGTTCTGTGGTGTTTTCTCCGTAAGCAAAGAATAAGCAAAGCGTAAGCAAAATGTAAGCAAAGGATATATGTCTTCATAAATCCTTTTTCCGACCATTTTCGGAAGTAATAATGTATTGTTTGACATCCCGGGAGGCTATTTATGTCGAATAAGGAGCGAAACTGTAGGTAATTGTAACCAGAATGTCCAAATGGCTACGAAAAGTCCATAATGTCACTTTTAAAAATAATCAGAATTATATATTTCTCATTTTACCTGAACGATTTCTGCCCTAATTTTTAGATTCAGGCTTACTCACAGGCACCATTGTGGAGCCAGAGGACTTGTCTGCGTCACTATGGGACATATTTGTGTCTATTTGTTGAAAAATGATTAAGTTACGGGGTGTTTTCTCCTTAAGCAAAGAATAAGCAAAGCAAAAGCAAACTGTAAGCAAAGGAACTATGTCTTCATAAATCTTTTTTGCGACCATTTTCTGATAAATTAATGTGTTTCTGGACATCCCGTGAGTCGATTTATGTCGAATATCGTGCAAAACAGTAGGTATTTGGAGATAAAATAAGCAAATTGGAACCAAAAATCCATAATATCACTTTGAGAAAGTGGCAGAATTATATATATGTCTAATTTTGATATAACGATTTTACCCTTAATTTTTAGATTCATGCTTACTCACAGGCACCATTGTGGAGCCAGGGAACTAGTCTGCGTCACTATGGAACATATTCGTGTGTATTTGTTGGAAAATGCTCAAGTTCGGTTTTGTTTTCTGCGTAAGCAAAGAATAAGCAAAGCGTTAGCAAATTGTAAGCAAAGGAAATATGTGTTCGCAAATCCTTTTTCCGACCATTTTCGGAAGTAATAATGTATTGTTTGACATCCCGGGAGGCTATTTATGTCGAATAAAGAGCAAAACTGTAGATAATTTTACCCAGAATGTCCAATTGGGTACGAAAAGACCATAATGTCACTTTTAAAAAGAATCAGAATTATATATTTCTCATTTTACCTGAAAGATTTCTGCCCTAATTTTTAGATTCATGCTTGCTCACAGGCACCTTGTGGAGCCAGAGAACCAGTCTGCGTCACTATTCGACATATTCGTGTGTATTTGTGGAAAAATGCTCAAGTTCGGTGGTGTTTTCTCCGTAAGCAAAGAATAAGCAAAGCGTAAGCAAAATGTAAACAAAGGATATATGTCTTCATAAATCCTTTTTCCGACCATTTTCTGAAGTAATTATGTATTGTTTGACATCCCAGGAGTCTAATTATGTCGAATAAGGGGCAAAATTGTAGGTTATTATACCCAGAATGTCCAATTGGGTATGAAAAGTCCATAATGTTACTTTAAAAAAAATTAGAATTATATATTTCTCATTTTACCTGAACGATTTCTGCCCTAATTTTTAGATTCATGCTTGCTCACAGGCACCGTTGTGGAGCTAGAGAACCAGTCTGCGTCACTATTCGACATATTCGTGTGTATTTGTGGAAAAATGCTCAAGATCGGTGGTGTTTTCTCCGTAAGCAAAGAATAAGCAAAGCGTAAGCAAAGAATAAGCAAAGGATATATGTCTTCATAAATCCTTTTTCCGACCATTTTCTGAAGTAATTATGTATTGTTTGACATCCCAGGAGTCTAATTATGTCGAATAAGGGGCAAAACTGTAGGTAATTGTACCCAGAATGTCCAAATGGGTACGAAAAGTCCATATGTCTCTTTTAAAAAGAATCAGAATTATATATTTCTCATTTTACCTGAACGATTTCTGCCCTAATATTTAGGTTCATGCTTTCTCACAGGCACCGTTGTGGAGCCAGAGAACCAGTCTGCGTCACTTTTCGACATATTCGTGTATATTTGTGGAAAAATGCTCAAGTTCGGTGGTGTTTTCTCCGTAAGCAAAGAATAAGCAAAGCGTAAGCAAAATGTAAGCAAAGGATATATGTCTTCATAAATCCTTTTTCCGACCATTTTCTGAAGTAATAATGTATTGTTTGACATCCCGGGAGTCTATTTATGTCGAATAAGGAGCAAAACTGTAGGCAATTGTACCCAGAATCTCCAAATGGGTACGAAAAGTCCATAATTTCACTTTTAAAAAGAATCAGAATTATATATTTCTCATTTTACCTGAACGATTTCTGCCCTAATTTTTAGATTCACGCTTACTCACAGGCACCACTGTGGAGCCAGAGAACTAGTCTGCGTCACTATGGGACATATTCGTGTCTATTTGTGGAAAAATGCTTAATTTCTGTGGTGTTTTCTCCTTAAGCAAAGAATAAGCAAAGCAAAAGTAAACTGTAAGCAAAGGAACTATGTCTTCATAAATCTTTTTTTGCGACCATTTTCTGATGAATTAATGTGTTTCTGGACACCCCGTGAGTCGATTTATGTCGAATATGGTGGAAAACAGTAGGTATTTGGAGTCAAAATAAACAAATGGGTACCAAAAATCCATTATATCACTTTTAGAAAGTGGCAGAATTATATATATGTCTGATTTTGATTTAACGATTTAACCCTTAATTTTTAGATTCATGCTTACTCACAGGCACCATTGTGGAGCCAGAAAACCTATCTCCGTCAATATAGGACATATTCGTGTGTATTTGTGGAAAAATGCTCAAGTTCGGTGGTGTTTTCTCCGTAAGCAAGGAATAAGCAAAGCGTAAGCAAAATGTAAGCAAAGGATATATGTCTTTATAAATCCTTTTTCCGACCATTTTCTGAAGTAATAATGTATTGTTTGATACCCGGGAGTCTATTTATGTCGAATAAGAAGCAAAACTGCAGGTAATTGTACCCAGAATGTCCAAATGGGTACGAAAAGTCCATAGTGTCACTTTTAAAAAGAATAAGAATTATATATTTCTCATTTTAACTGAACGATTTCTGCCCTAATTTTTAGATTCATGCTTGCTCACAGGCACCGTTGTGGAGCTAGAGAACCAGTCTGCGTCACTATTCGACATATTCGTGTGTATTTGTGGAAAAATGCTCAAGATCGGTGGTGTTTTCTCCGTAAGCAAAGAATAAGCAAAGCGTAAGCAACATGTAAGCAAAGGATTTATGTCTTCATATATCCTTTTTCCGACCATTTTCTGAAGTAATAATGTATTGTTTGATACCCGGGAGTCTATTTATGTCGAATAAGAAGCAAAACTGTAGGTAATTGTACCCAGAATGTCCAAATGGGTACGAAAAGTCCATAGTGTCACTTTTAAAAAGAATTAGAATTATATATTTCTCATTTTACCTGAACGATTTCTGCCCTAATTTTTAGATTCATGCTTACTCACAGGCACCATTGTGGAGCCAGAGAACTAGTCTGCGTCACTATGGGACTTATTTGTGTGTATTTGTGGAAAAATGCTCAAGTTCGGTGGTGTTTTCCCCCTAAGCAAAGAATAAGCAAAGCGTAAGCAAAATGTAAGCAAAGGATATATGTCTTCATAAATCCTTTTTCCGACCATTTTCTGAAGTAATAATGTATTGTTTGACATCCCGGGAGTCTATTTATGTCGAATAAGGAGCAAAACTGTAGGCAATTGTACCCAGAATCTCCAAATGGGTACGAAAAGTCCATAATTTCACTTTTAAAAAGAATCAGAATTATATATTTCTCATTTTACCTGAACGATTTCTGCCCTAATTTTTAGATTCACGCTTACTCACAGGCACCACTGTGGAGCCAGAGAACTAGTCTGCGTCACTATGGGACATATTCGTGTCTATTTGTGGAAAAATGCTTAATTTCTGTGGTGTTTTCTCCTTAAGCAAAGAATAAGCAAAGCAAAAGTAAACTGTAAGCAAAGGAACTATGTCTTCATAAATCTTTTTTTGCGACCATTTTCTGATGAATTAATGTGTTTCTGGACACCCCGTGAGTCGATTTATGTCGAATATGGTGGAAAACAGTAGGTATTTGGAGTCAAAATAAACAAATGGGTACCAAAAATCCATTATATCACTTTTAGAAAGTGGCAGAATTATATATATGTCTGATTTTGATTTAACGATTTAACCCTTAATTTTTAGATTCATGCTTACTCACAGGCACCATTGTGGAGCCAGAAAACCTATCTCCGTCAATATAGGACATATTCGTGTGTATTTGTGGAAAAATGCTCAAGTTCGGTGGTGTTTTCTCCGTAAGCAAGGAATAAGCAAAGCGTAAGCAAAATGTAAGCAAAGGATATATGTCTTTATAAATCCTTTTTCCGACCATTTTCTGAAGTAATAATGTATTGTTTGATACCCGGGAGTCTATTTATGTCGAATAAGAAGCAAAACTGCAGGTAATTGTACCCAGAATGTCCAAATGGGTACGAAAAGTCCATAGTGTCACTTTTAAAAAGAATAAGAATTATATATTTCTCATTTTAACTGAACGATTTCTGCCCTAATTTTTAGATTCATGCTTGCTCACAGGCACCGTTGTGGAGCTAGAGAACCAGTCTGCGTCACTATTCGACATATTCGTGTGTATTTGTGGAAAAATGCTCAAGATCGGTGGTGTTTTCTCCGTAAGCAAAGAATAAGCAAAGCGTAAGCAACATGTAAGCAAAGGATTTATGTCTTCATATATCCTTTTTCCGACCATTTTCTGAAGTAATAATGTATTGTTTGATACCCGGGAGTCTATTTATGTCGAATAAGAAGCAAAACTGTAGGTAATTGTACCCAGAATGTCCAAATGGGTACGAAAAGTCCATAGTGTCACTTTTAAAAAGAATTAGAATTATATATTTCTCATTTTACCTGAACGATTTCTGCCCTAATTTTTAGATTCATGCTTACTCACAGGCACCATTGTGGAGCCAGAGAACTAGTCTGCGTCACTATGGGACTTATTTGTGTGTATTTGTGGAAAAATGCTCAAGTTCGGTGGTGTTTTCCCCCTAAGCAAAGAATAAGCAAAGCGTAAGCAAAATGTAAGCAAAGGATTTATGTCTTCATATATCCTTTTTCCGACCATTTTCTGAAGTAATCATGTATTGTTTGACATCCCAGGAGTCTATTTATGTCGAATAAGTAGCAAAACTGTAGGTAATTGTACCCAGAATGTCCAAATTGGTACGAAAAGTCCATAATGTCACTTTTAAAAAGAATCAGAATTATATATTTCTAATTTTACCTGAACGATTTTCGCCCTAATTTTTAGATTCTCGCTTACTCACAGGTACCATTGTGGAGCCAGAGAACTTGTCTGCGTCACTATGGGACATGTTTGTGTGTATTTGTGTAAAAATGCTCAAGTTCTGTGGTGTTTTCTCCGTAAGCAAAGAATAAGCAAAGCGTAAGCAAAATGTAAGCAAAGGATATATGTCTTCATAAATCCTTTTTCCGACCATTTTCGGAAGTAATAATGTATTGTTTGACATCCCGGGAGGCTATTTATGTCGAATAAGGAGCGAAACTGTAGGTAATTGTAACCAGAATGTCCAAATGGCTACGAAAAGTCCATAATGTCACTTTTAAAAATAATCAGAATTATATATTTCTCATTTTACCTGAACGATTTCTGCCCTAATTTTTAGATTCAGGCTTACTCACAGGCACCATTGTGGAGCCAGAGGACTTGTCTGCGTCACTATGGGACATATTTGTGTCTATTTGTTGAAAAATGATTAAGTTACGGGGTGTTTTCTCCTTAAGCAAAGAATAAGCAAAGCAAAAGCAAACTGTAAGCAAAGGAACTATGTCTTCATAAATCTTTTTTGCGACCATTTTCTGATAAATTAATGTGTTTCTGGACACCCCGTGAGTCGATTTATGTCGAATATGGTGGAAAACAGTAGGTATTTGGAGTCAAAATAAACAAATGGGTACCAAAAATCCATTATATCACTTTTAGAAAGTGGCAGAATTATATATATGTCTGATTTTGATTTAACGATTTAACCCTTAATTTTTAGATTCATGCTTACTCACAGGCACCATTGTGGAGCCAGAAAACCTATCTCCGTCAATATAGGACATATTCGTGTGTATTTGTGGAAAAATGCTCAAGTTCGGTGGTGTTTTCTCCGTAAGCAAGGAATAAGCAAAGCGTAAGCAAAATGTAAGCAAAGGATATATGTCTTTATAAATCCTTTTTCCGACCATTTTCTGAAGTAATAATGTATTGTTTGATACCCGGGAGTCTATTTATGTCGAATAAGAAGCAAAACTGTAGGTAATTGTACCCAGAATGTCCAAATGGGTACGAAAAGTCCATTGTGTCACTTTTAAAAAGAATTAGAATTATATATTTCTCATTTTACCTGAACGATTTCTGCCCTAATTTTTAGATTCATGCTTACTCACAGGCACCATTGTGGAGCCAGAGAACTAGTCTGCGTCACTATGGGACTTATTTGTGTGTATTTGTGAAAAAATGCTCAAGTTCGGTGGTGTTTTCCCCCTAAGCAAAGAATAAGCAAAGCGTAAGCAAAATGTAAGCAAAGGATTTATGTCTTCATATATCCTTTTTCCGACCATTTTCTGAAGTAATAATGTATTGTTTGACATCCCAGGAGTCTATTTATGTCGAATTAGTAGCAAAACTGTAGGTAATTGTACCCAGAATGTCCAAATTGGTACGAAAAGTCCATAATGTCACTTTTAAAAAGAATCAGAATTATATATTTCTAATTTAACCTGAACGATTTTCGCCCTAATTTTTAGATTCACGCTTACTCACAGGTACCATTGTGGAGCCAGAGAACTTGTCTGCGTCACTATGGGACATGTTTGTGTGTATTTGTGGAAAAATGCTCAAGTTCTGTGGTGTTTTCTCCGTAAGCAAAGAATAAGCAAAGCGTAAGCAAAATGTAAGCAAAGGATATATGTCTTCATAAATTCTTTTTCCGACCATTTTCTGAAGTAATAATGTACTGTTTGACATCCCGGGAGTCTATTTATGTCGAATAAGGAGCGAAACTGTAGGTAATTGTAACCAGAATGTCCAAATGGCTACGAAAAGTCCATAATGTCACTTTTAAAAATAATCAGAATTATATATTTCTCATTTTACCTGAACGATTTCTGCCCTAATTTTTAGATTCAGGCTTACTCACAGGCACCATTGTGGAGCCAGAGGACTTGTCTGCGTCACTATGGGACATATTTGTGTCTATTTGTTGAAAAATGATTAAGTTACGGGGTGTTTTCTCCTTAAGCAAAGAATAAGCAAAGCAAAAGCAAACTGTAAGCAAAGGAACTATGTCTTCATAAATCTTTTTTGCGACCATTTTCTGATAAATTAATGTGTTTCTGGACATCCCGTGAGTCGATTTATGTCGAATATCGTGCAAAACAGTAGGTATTTGGAGATAAAATAAGCAAATTGGAACCAAAAATCCATAATATCACTTTTAGAAAGTGGCAGAATTATATATATGTCTAATTTTGATATAACGATTTTACCCTTAATTTTTAGATTCATGCTTACTCACAGGCACCATTGTGGAGCCAGGGAACTAGTCTGCGTCACTATGGAACATATTCGTGTGTATTTGTTGGAAAATGCTCAAGTTCGGTTTTGTTTTCTGCGTAAGCAAAGAATAAGCAAAGCGTTAGCAAATTGTAAGCAAAGGAAATATGTGTTCGCAAATCCTTTTTCCGACCATTTTCGGAAGTAATAATGTATTGTTTGACATCCCGGGAGGCTATTTATGTCGAATAAAGAGCAAAACTGTAGATAATTTTACCCAGAATGTCCAATTGGGTACGAAAAGACCATAATGTCACTTTTAAAAAGAATCAGAATTATATATTTCTCATTTTACCTGAAAGATTTCTGCCCTAATTTTTAGATTCATGCTTGCTCACAGGCACCTTGTGGAGCCAGAGAACCAGTCTGCGTCACTATTCGACATATTCGTGTGTATTTGTGGAAAAATGCTCAAGTTCGGTGGTGTTTTCTCCGTAAGCAAAGAATAAGCAAAGCGTAAGCAAAATGTAAACAAAGGATATATGTCTTCATAAATCCTTTTTCCGACCATTTTCTGAAGTAATTATGTATTGTTTGACATCCCAGGAGTCTAATTATGTCGAATAAGGGGCAAAATTGTAGGTTATTATACCCAGAATGTCCAATTGGGTATGAAAATTCCATAATGTTACTTTAAAAAAAAATAGAATTATATATTTCTCATTTTACCTGAACGATTTCTGCCCTAATTTTTAGATTCATGCTTGCTCACAGGCACCGTTGTGGAGCTAGAGAACCAGTCTGCGTCACTATTCGACATATTCGTGTGTATTTGTGGAAAAATGCTCAAGATCGGTGGTGTTTTCTCCGTAAGCAAAGAATAAGCAAAGCGTAAGCAAAGAATAAGCAAAGGATATATGTCTTCATAAATCCTTTTTCCGACCATTTTCTGAAGTAATTATGTATTGTTTGACATCCCAGGAGTCTAATTATGTCGAATAAGGGGCAAAACTGTAGGTAATTGTACCCAGAATGTCCAAATGGGTACGAAAAGTCCATATGTCTCTTTTAAAAAGAATCAGAATTATATATTTCTCATTTTACCTGAACGATTTCTGCCCTAATATTTAGGTTCATGCTTTCTCACAGGCACCGTTGTGGAGCCAGAGAACCAGTCTGCGTCACTTTTCGACATATTCGTGTGTATTTGTGGAAAAATGCTCAAGTTCGGTGGTGTTTTCTCCGTAAGCAAAGAATAAGCAAAGCGTAAGCAAAATGTAAGCAAAGGATATATGTCTTCATAAATCCTTTTTCCGACCATTTTCTGAAGTAATAATGTATTGTTTGACATCCCGGGAGTCTATTTATGTCGAATAAGGAGCAAAACTGTAGGCAATTGTACCCAGAATCTCCAAATGGGTACGAAAAGTCCATAATTTCACTTTTAAAAAGAATCAGAATTATATATTTCTCATTTTACCTGAACGATTTCTGCCCTAATTTTTAGATTCACGCTTACTCACAGGCACCACTGTGGAGCCAGAGAACTAGTCTGCGTCACTATGGGACATATTCGTGTCTATTTGTGGAAAAATGCTTAATTTCTGTGGTGTTTTCTCCTTAAGCAAAGAATAAGCAAAGCAAAAGTAAACTGTAAGCAAAGGAACTATGTCTTCATAAATCTTTTTTTGCGACCATTTTCTGATGAATTAATGTGTTTCTGGACACCCCGTGAGTCGATTTATGTCGAATATGGTGGAAAACAGTAGGTATTTGGAGTCAAAATAAACAAATGGGTACCAAAAATCCATTATATCACTTTTAGAAAGTGGCAGAATTATATATATGTCTGATTTTGATTTAACGATTTAACCCTTAATTTTTAGATTCATGCTTACTCACAGGCACCATTGTGGAGCCAGAAAACCTATCTCCGTCAATATAGGACATATTCGTGTGTATTTGTGGAAAAATGCTCAAGTTCGGTGGTGTTTTCTCCGTAAGCAAGGAATAAGCAAAGCGTAAGCAAAATGTAAGCAAAGGATATATGTCTTTATAAATCCTTTTTCCGACCATTTTCTGAAGTAATAATGTATTGTTTGATACCCGGGAGTCTATTTATGTCGAATAAGAAGCAAAACTGTAGGTAATTGTAACCAGAATGTCCAAATGGCTACGAAAAGTCCATAATGTCACTTTTAAAAATAATCAGAATTATATATTTCTCATTTTACCTGAACGATTTCTGCCCTAATTTTTAGATTCAGGCTTACTCACAGGCACCATTGTGGAGCCAGAGGACTTGTCTGCGTCACTATGGGACATATTTGTGTCTATTTGTTGAAAAATGATTAAGTTACGGGGTGTTTTCTCCTTAAGCAAAGAATAAGCAAAGCAAAAGCAAACTGTAAGCAAAGGAACTATGTCTTCATAAATCTTTTTTGCGACCATTTTCTGATAAATTAATGTGTTTCTGGACATCCCGTGAGTCGATTTATGTCGAATATCGTGCAAAACAGTAGGTATTTGGAGATAAAATAAGCAAATTGGAACCAAAAATCCATAATATCACTTTGAGAAAGTGGCAGAATTATATATATGTCTAATTTTGATATAACGATTTTACCCTTAATTTTTAGATTCATGCTTACTCACAGGCACCATTGTGGAGCCAGGGAACTAGTCTGCGTCACTATGGAACATATTCGTGTGTATTTGTTGGAAAATGCTCAAGTTCGGTTTTGTTTTCTGCGTAAGCAAAGAATAAGCAAAGCGTTAGCAAATTGTAAGCAAAGGAAATATGTGTTCGCAAATCCTTTTTCCGACCATTTTCGGAAGTAATAATGTATTGTTTGACATCCCGGGAGGCTATTTATGTCGAATAAAGAGCAAAACTGTAGATAATTTTACCCAGAATGTCCAATTGGGTACGAAAAGACCATAATGTCACTTTTAAAAAGAATCAGAATTATATATTTCTCATTTTACCTGAAAGATTTCTGCCCTAATTTTTAGATTCATGCTTGCTCACAGGCACCTTGTGGAGCCAGAGAACCAGTCTGCGTCACTATTCGACATATTCGTGTGTATTTGTGGAAAAATGCTCAAGTTCGGTGGTGTTTTCTCCGTAAGCAAAGAATAAGCAAAGCGTAAGCAAAATGTAAACAAAGGATATATGTCTTCATAAATCCTTTTTCCGACCATTTTCTGAAGTAATTATGTATTGTTTGACATCCCAGGAGTCTAATTATGTCGAATAAGGGGCAAAATTGTAGGTTATTATACCCAGAATGTCCAATTGGGTATGAAAAGTCCATAATGTTACTTTAAAAAAAATTAGAATTATATATTTCTCATTTTACCTGAACGATTTCTGCCCTAATTTTTAGATTCATGCTTGCTCACAGGCACCGTTGTGGAGCTAGAGAACCAGTCTGCGTCACTATTCGACATATTCGTGTGTATTTGTGGAAAAATGCTCAAGATCGGTGGTGTTTTCTCCGTAAGCAAAGAATAAGCAAAGCGTAAGCAAAGAATAAGCAAAGGATATATGTCTTC
The DNA here is from genome assembly GCA_026874595.1 of Sipunculus nudus. Taxonomy (NCBI): domain Eukaryota; kingdom Metazoa; phylum Annelida; class Sipuncula; order Golfingiida; family Sipunculidae; genus Sipunculus; species Sipunculus nudus. The sequence goes on from CM049319.1 coordinate 24,688,488, forward strand.
ATAAATCCTTTTTCCGACCATTTTCTGAAGTAATTATGTATTGTTTGACATCCCAGGAGTCTAATTATGTCGAATAAGGGGCAAAACTGTAGGTAATTGTACCCAGAATGTCCAAATGGGTACGAAAAGTCCATATGTCTCTTTTAAAAAGAATCAGAATTATATATTTCTCATTTTACCTGAACGATTTCTGCCCTAATATTTAGGTTCATGCTTTCTCACAGGCACCGTTGTGGAGCCAGAGAACCAGTCTGCGTCACTTTTCGACATATTCGTGTATATTTGTGGAAAAATGCTCAAGTTCGGTGGTGTTTTCTCCGTAAGCAAAGAATAAGCAAAGCGTAAGCAAAATGTAAGCAAAGGATATATGTCTTCATAAATCCTTTTTCCGACCATTTTCTGAAGTAATAATGTATTGTTTGACATCCCGGGAGTCTATTTATGTCGAATAAGGAGCAAAACTGTAGGCAATTGTACCCAGAATCTCCAAATGGGTACGAAAAGTCCATAATTTCACTTTTAAAAAGAATCAGAATTATATATTTCTCATTTTACCTGAACGATTTCTGCCCTAATTTTTAGATTCACGCTTACTCACAGGCACCACTGTGGAGCCAGAGAACTAGTCTGCGTCACTATGGGACATATTCGTGTCTATTTGTGGAAAAATGCTTAATTTCTGTGGTGTTTTCTCCTTAAGCAAAGAATAAGCAAAGCAAAAGTAAACTGTAAGCAAAGGAACTATGTCTTCATAAATCTTTTTTTGCGACCATTTTCTGATGAATTAATGTGTTTCTGGACACCCCGTGAGTCGATTTATGTCGAATATGGTGGAAAACAGTAGGTATTTGGAGTCAAAATAAACAAATGGGTACCAAAAATCCATTATATCACTTTTAGAAAGTGGCAGAATTATATATATGTCTGATTTTGATTTAACGATTTAACCCTTAATTTTTAGATTCATGCTTACTCACAGGCACCATTGTGGAGCCAGAAAACCTATCTCCGTCAATATAGGACATATTCGTGTGTATTTGTGGAAAAATGCTCAAGTTCGGTGGTGTTTTCTCCGTAAGCAAGGAATAAGCAAAGCGTAAGCAAAATGTAAGCAAAGGATATATGTCTTTATAAATCCTTTTTCCGACCATTTTCTGAAGTAATAATGTATTGTTTGATACCCGGGAGTCTATTTATGTCGAATAAGAAGCAAAACTGCAGGTAATTGTACCCAGAATGTCCAAATGGGTACGAAAAGTCCATAGTGTCACTTTTAAAAAGAATAAGAATTATATATTTCTCATTTTAACTGAACGATTTCTGCCCTAATTTTTAGATTCATGCTTGCTCACAGGCACCGTTGTGGAGCTAGAGAACCAGTCTGCGTCACTATTCGACATATTCGTGTGTATTTGTGGAAAAATGCTCAAGATCGGTGGTGTTTTCTCCGTAAGCAAAGAATAAGCAAAGCGTAAGCAACATGTAAGCAAAGGATTTATGTCTTCATATATCCTTTTTCCGACCATTTTCTGAAGTAATAATGTATTGTTTGATACCCGGGAGTCTATTTATGTCGAATAAGAAGCAAAACTGTAGGTAATTGTACCCAGAATGTCCAAATGGGTACGAAAAGTCCATAGTGTCACTTTTAAAAAGAATTAGAATTATATATTTCTCATTTTACCTGAACGATTTCTGCCCTAATTTTTAGATTCATGCTTACTCACAGGCACCATTGTGGAGCCAGAGAACTAGTCTGCGTCACTATGGGACTTATTTGTGTGTATTTGTGGAAAAATGCTCAAGTTCGGTGGTGTTTTCCCCCTAAGCAAAGAATAAGCAAAGCGTAAGCAAAATGTAAGCAAAGGATATATGTCTTCATAAATCCTTTTTCCGACCATTTTCTGAAGTAATAATGTATTGTTTGACATCCCGGGAGTCTATTTATGTCGAATAAGGAGCAAAACTGTAGGCAATTGTACCCAGAATCTCCAAATGGGTACGAAAAGTCCATAATTTCACTTTTAAAAAGAATCAGAATTATATATTTCTCATTTTACCTGAACGATTTCTGCCCTAATTTTTAGATTCACGCTTACTCACAGGCACCACTGTGGAGCCAGAGAACTAGTCTGCGTCACTATGGGACATATTCGTGTCTATTTGTGGAAAAATGCTTAATTTCTGTGGTGTTTTCTCCTTAAGCAAAGAATAAGCAAAGCAAAAGTAAACTGTAAGCAAAGGAACTATGTCTTCATAAATCTTTTTTTGCGACCATTTTCTGATGAATTAATGTGTTTCTGGACACCCCGTGAGTCGATTTATGTCGAATATGGTGGAAAACAGTAGGTATTTGGAGTCAAAATAAACAAATGGGTACCAAAAATCCATTATATCACTTTTAGAAAGTGGCAGAATTATATATATGTCTGATTTTGATTTAACGATTTAACCCTTAATTTTTAGATTCATGCTTACTCACAGGCACCATTGTGGAGCCAGAAAACCTATCTCCGTCAATATAGGACATATTCGTGTGTATTTGTGGAAAAATGCTCAAGTTCGGTGGTGTTTTCTCCGTAAGCAAGGAATAAGCAAAGCGTAAGCAAAATGTAAGCAAAGGATATATGTCTTTATAAATCCTTTTTCCGACCATTTTCTGAAGTAATAATGTATTGTTTGATACCCGGGAGTCTATTTATGTCGAATAAGAAGCAAAACTGCAGGTAATTGTACCCAGAATGTCCAAATGGGTACGAAAAGTCCATAGTGTCACTTTTAAAAAGAATAAGAATTATATATTTCTCATTTTAACTGAACGATTTCTGCCCTAATTTTTAGATTCATGCTTGCTCACAGGCACCGTTGTGGAGCTAGAGAACCAGTCTGCGTCACTATTCGACATATTCGTGTGTATTTGTGGAAAAATGCTCAAGATCGGTGGTGTTTTCTCCGTAAGCAAAGAATAAGCAAAGCGTAAGCAACATGTAAGCAAAGGATTTATGTCTTCATATATCCTTTTTCCGACCATTTTCTGAAGTAATAATGTATTGTTTGATACCCGGGAGTCTATTTATGTCGAATAAGAAGCAAAACTGTAGGTAATTGTACCCAGAATGTCCAAATGGGTACGAAAAGTCCATAGTGTCACTTTTAAAAAGAATTAGAATTATATATTTCTCATTTTACCTGAACGATTTCTGCCCTAATTTTTAGATTCATGCTTACTCACAGGCACCATTGTGGAGCCAGAGAACTAGTCTGCGTCACTATGGGACTTATTTGTGTGTATTTGTGGAAAAATGCTCAAGTTCGGTGGTGTTTTCCCCCTAAGCAAAGAATAAGCAAAGCGTAAGCAAAATGTAAGCAAAGGATTTATGTCTTCATATATCCTTTTTCCGACCATTTTCTGAAGTAATCATGTATTGTTTGACATCCCAGGAGTCGATTTATGTCGAATAAGTAGCAAAACTGTAGGTAATTGTACCCAGAATGTCCAAATTGGTACGAAAAGTCCATAATGTCACTTTTAAAAAGAATCAGAATTATATATTTCTAATTTTACCTGAACGATTTTCGCCCTAATTTTTAGATTCTCGCTTACTCACAGGTACCATTGTGGAGCCAGAGAACTTGTCTGCGTCACTATGGGACATGTTTGTGTGTATTTGTGTAAAAATGCTCAAGTTCTGTGGTGTTTTCTCCGTAAGCAAAGAATAAGCAAAGCGTAAGCAAAATGTAAGCAAAGGATATATGTCTTCATAAATCCTTTTTCCGACCATTTTCGGAAGTAATAATGTATTGTTTGACATCCCGGGAGGCTATTTATGTCGAATAAGGAGCGAAACTGTAGGTAATTGTAACCAGAATGTCCAAATGGCTACGAAAAGTCCATAATGTCACTTTTAAAAATAATCAGAATTATATATTTCTCATTTTACCTGAACGATTTCTGCCCTAATTTTTAGATTCAGGCTTACTCACAGGCACCATTGTGGAGCCAGAGGACTTGTCTGCGTCACTATGGGACATATTTGTGTCTATTTGTTGAAAAATGATTAAGTTACGGGGTGTTTTCTCCTTAAGCAAAGAATAAGCAAAGCAAAAGCAAACTGTAAGCAAAGGAACTATGTCTTCATAAATCTTTTTTGCGACCATTTTCTGATAAATTAATGTGTTTCTGGACACCCCGTGAGTCGATTTATGTCGAATATGGTGGAAAACAGTAGGTATTTGGAGTCAAAATAAACAAATGGGTACCAAAAATCCATTATATCACTTTTAGAAAGTGGCAGAATTATATATATGTCTGATTTTGATTTAACGATTTAACCCTTAATTTTTAGATTCATGCTTACTCACAGGCACCATTGTGGAGCCAGAAAACCTATCTCCGTCAATATAGGACATATTCGTGTGTATTTGTGGAAAAATGCTCAAGTTCGGTGGTGTTTTCTCCGTAAGCAAGGAATAAGCAAAGCGTAAGCAAAATGTAAGCAAAGGATATATGTCTTTATAAATCCTTTTTCCGACCATTTTCTGAAGTAATAATGTATTGTTTGATACCCGGGAGTCTATTTATGTCGAATAAGAAGCAAAACTGTAGGTAATTGTACCCAGAATGTCCAAATGGGTACGAAAAGTCCATTGTGTCACTTTTAAAAAGAATTAGAATTATATATTTCTCATTTTACCTGAACGATTTCTGCCCTAATTTTTAGATTCATGCTTACTCACAGGCACCATTGTGGAGCCAGAGAACTAGTCTGCGTCACTATGGGACTTATTTGTGTGTATTTGTGAAAAAATGCTCAAGTTCGGTGGTGTTTTCCCCCTAAGCAAAGAATAAGCAAAGCGTAAGCAAAATGTAAGCAAAGGATTTATGTCTTCATATATCCTTTTTCCGACCATTTTCTGAAGTAATAATGTATTGTTTGACATCCCAGGAGTCTATTTATGTCGAATTAGTAGCAAAACTGTAGGTAATTGTACCCAGAATGTCCAAATTGGTACGAAAAGTCCATAATGTCACTTTTAAAAAGAATCAGAATTATATATTTCTAATTTAACCTGAACGATTTTCGCCCTAATTTTTAGATTCACGCTTACTCACAGGTACCATTGTGGAGCCAGAGAACTTGTCTGCGTCACTATGGGACATGTTTGTGTGTATTTGTGGAAAAATGCTCAAGTTCTGTGGTGTTTTCTCCGTAAGCAAAGAATAAGCAAAGCGTAAGCAAAATGTAAGCAAAGGATATATGTCTTCATAAATTCTTTTTCCGACCATTTTCTGAAGTAATAATGTACTGTTTGACATCCCGGGAGTCTATTTATGTCGAATAAGGAGCGAAACTGTAGGTAATTGTAACCAGAATGTCCAAATGGCTACGAAAAGTCCATAATGTCACTTTTAAAAATAATCAGAATTATATATTTCTCATTTTACCTGAACGATTTCTGCCCTAATTTTTAGATTCAGGCTTACTCACAGGCACCATTGTGGAGCCAGAGGACTTGTCTGCGTCACTATGGGACATATTTGTGTCTATTTGTTGAAAAATGATTAAGTTACGGGGTGTTTTCTCCTTAAGCAAAGAATAAGCAAAGCAAAAGCAAACTGTAAGCAAAGGAACTATGTCTTCATAAATCTTTTTTGCGACCATTTTCTGATAAATTAATGTGTTTCTGGACATCCCGTGAGTCGATTTATGTCGAATATCGTGCAAAACAGTAGGTATTTGGAGATAAAATAAGCAAATTGGAACCAAAAATCCATAATATCACTTTTAGAAAGTGGCAGAATTATATATATGTCTAATTTTGATATAACGATTTTACCCTTAATTTTTAGATTCATGCTTACTCACAGGCACCATTGTGGAGCCAGGGAACTAGTCTGCGTCACTATGGAACATATTCGTGTGTATTTGTTGGAAAATGCTCAAGTTCGGTTTTGTTTTCTGCGTAAGCAAAGAATAAGCAAAGCGTTAGCAAATTGTAAGCAAAGGAAATATGTGTTCGCAAATCCTTTTTCCGACCATTTTCGGAAGTAATAATGTATTGTTTGACATCCCGGGAGGCTATTTATGTCGAATAAAGAGCAAAACTGTAGATAATTTTACCCAGAATGTCCAATTGGGTACGAAAAGACCATAATGTCACTTTTAAAAAGAATCAGAATTATATATTTCTCATTTTACCTGAAAGATTTCTGCCCTAATTTTTAGATTCATGCTTGCTCACAGGCACCTTGTGGAGCCAGAGAACCAGTCTGCGTCACTATTCGACATATTCGTGTGTATTTGTGGAAAAATGCTCAAGTTCGGTGGTGTTTTCTCCGTAAGCAAAGAATAAGCAAAGCGTAAGCAAAATGTAAACAAAGGATATATGTCTTCATAAATCCTTTTTCCGACCATTTTCTGAAGTAATTATGTATTGTTTGACATCCCAGGAGTCTAATTATGTCGAATAAGGGGCAAAATTGTAGGTTATTATACCCAGAATGTCCAATTGGGTATGAAAATTCCATAATGTTACTTTAAAAAAAAATAGAATTATATATTTCTCATTTTACCTGAACGATTTCTGCCCTAATTTTTAGATTCATGCTTGCTCACAGGCACCGTTGTGGAGCTAGAGAACCAGTCTGCGTCACTATTCGACATATTCGTGTGTATTTGTGGAAAAATGCTCAAGATCGGTGGTGTTTTCTCCGTAAGCAAAGAATAAGCAAAGCGTAAGCAAAGAATAAGCAAAGGATATATGTCTTCATAAATCCTTTTTCCGACCATTTTCTGAAGTAATTATGTATTGTTTGACATCCCAGGAGTCTAATTATGTCGAATAAGGGGCAAAACTGTAGGTAATTGTACCCAGAATGTCCAAATGGGTACGAAAAGTCCATATGTCTCTTTTAAAAAGAATCAGAATTATATATTTCTCATTTTACCTGAACGATTTCTGCCCTAATATTTAGGTTCATGCTTTCTCACAGGCACCGTTGTGGAGCCAGAGAACCAGTCTGCGTCACTTTTCGACATATTCGTGTGTATTTGTGGAAAAATGCTCAAGTTCGGTGGTGTTTTCTCCGTAAGCAAAGAATAAGCAAAGCGTAAGCAAAATGTAAGCAAAGGATATATGTCTTCATAAATCCTTTTTCCGACCATTTTCTGAAGTAATAATGTATTGTTTGACATCCCGGGAGTCTATTTATGTCGAATAAGGAGCAAAACTGTAGGCAATTGTACCCAGAATCTCCAAATGGGTACGAAAAGTCCATAATTTCACTTTTAAAAAGAATCAGAATTATATATTTCTCATTTTACCTGAACGATTTCTGCCCTAATTTTTAGATTCACGCTTACTCACAGGCACCACTGTGGAGCCAGAGAACTAGTCTGCGTCACTATGGGACATATTCGTGTCTATTTGTGGAAAAATGCTTAATTTCTGTGGTGTTTTCTCCTTAAGCAAAGAATAAGCAAAGCAAAAGTAAACTGTAAGCAAAGGAACTATGTCTTCATAAATCTTTTTTTGCGACCATTTTCTGATGAATTAATGTGTTTCTGGACACCCCGTGAGTCGATTTATGTCGAATATGGTGGAAAACAGTAGGTATTTGGAGTCAAAATAAACAAATGGGTACCAAAAATCCATTATATCACTTTTAGAAAGTGGCAGAATTATATATATGTCTGATTTTGATTTAACGATTTAACCCTTAATTTTTAGATTCATGCTTACTCACAGGCACCATTGTGGAGCCAGAAAACCTATCTCCGTCAATATAGGACATATTCGTGTGTATTTGTGGAAAAATGCTCAAGTTCGGTGGTGTTTTCTCCGTAAGCAAGGAATAAGCAAAGCGTAAGCAAAATGTAAGCAAAGGATATATGTCTTTATAAATCCTTTTTCCGACCATTTTCTGAAGTAATAATGTATTGTTTGATACCCGGGAGTCTATTTATGTCGAATAAGAAGCAAAACTGTAGGTAATTGTACCCAGAATGTCCAAATGGGTACGAAAAGTCCATAGTGTCACTTTTAAAAAGAATTAGAATTATATATTTCTCATTTTAACTGAACGATTTCTGCCCTAATTTTTAGATTCATGCTTGCTCACAGGCACCGTTGTGGAGCTAGAGAACCAGTCTGCGTCACTATTCGACATATTCGTGTGTATTTGTGGAAAAATGCTCAAGATCGGTGGTGTTTTCTCCGTAAGCAAAGAATAAGCAAAGCGTAAGCAACATGTAAGCAAAGGATTTATGTCTTCATATATCCTTTTTCCGACCATTTTCTGAAGTAATCATGTATTGTTTGACATCCCGGGAGACTATTTATGTCGAATAAGGAGCAAAACTGTAGGTAGTTGTACCCAGCATGTCCAAATGGGTACGAAAAGTCCATATGTCTCTTTTAAAAAGAATCAGAATTATATATTTCTCATTTTACCTGAACGGTTTCTGCCCTAATATTTAGGTTCATGCTTTCTCACAGGCACCGTTGTGGAGCCAGAGAACCAGTCTGCGTCACTTTTCGACATATTCGTGTGTATTTGTGGAAAAATGCTCAAGTTCGGTGGTGTTTTCTCCGTAAGCAAAGAATAAGCAAAGCGTAAGCAAAATGTAAGCAAAGGATATATGTCTTCATAAATCCTTTTTCCGACCATTTTCTGAAGTAATAATGTATTGTTTGACATCCCGGGAGTCTATTTATGTCGAATAAGTAGCAAAACTGTAGGTAATTGTACCCAGAATGTCCAAATTGGTACGAAAAGTCCATAATGTCACTTTTAAAAAGAATCAGAATTATATATTTCTAATTTTACCTGAACGATTTTCGCCCTAATTTTTAGATTCACGCTTACTCACAGGTACCATTGTGGAGCCAGAGAACTTGTCTGCGTCACTATGGGACATGTTTGTGTGTATTTGTGTAAAAATGCTCAAGTTCTGTGGTGTTTTCTCCGTAAGCAAAGAATAAGCAAAGCGTAAGCAAAATGTAAGCAAAGGATATATGTCTTCATAAATCCTTTTTCCGACCATTTTCGGAAGTAATAATGTATTGTTTGACATCCCGGGAGGCTATTTATGTCGAATAAGGAGCGAAACTGTAGGTAATTGTAACCAGAATGTCCAAATGGCTACGAAAAGTCCATAATGTCACTTTTAAAAATAATCAGAATTATATATTTCTCATTTTACCTGAACGATTTCTGCCCTAATTTTTAGATTCAGGCTTACTCACAGGCACCATTGTGGAGCCAGAGGACTTGTCTGCGTCACTATGGGACATATTTGTGTCTATTTGTTGAAAAATGATTAAGTTACGGGGTGTTTCCTCCTTAATCAAAGAATAAGCAAAGCAAAAGCAAACTGTAAGCAAAGGAACTATGTCTTAATAAATCTTTTTTGCGACCATTTTCTGATAAATTAATGTGTTTCTGGACACCCCGTGAGTCGATTTATGTCGAATATGGTGGAAAACAGTAGGTATTTGGAGTCAAAATAAACAAATGGGTACCAAAAATCCATTATATCACTTTTAGAAAGTGGCAGAATTATATATATGTCTGATTTTTATTTAACGATTTAACCCTTAATTTTTAGATTTATGCTTACTCACAGGCACCATTGTGGAGCCAGAAAACCTATCTCCGTCAATATAGGACATATTCGTGTGTATTTGTGGAAAAATGCTCAAGTTCGGTGGTGTTTTCTCCGTAAGCAAGGAATAAGCAAAGCGTAAGCAAAATGTAAGCAAAGGATATATGTCTTTATAAATCCTTTTTCCGACCATTTTCTGAAGTAATAATGTATTGTTTGATACCCGGGAGTCTATTTATGTCGAATAAGAAGCAAAACTGTAGGTAATTGTACCCAGAATGTCCAAATGGGTACGAAAAGTCCATAGTGTCACTTTTAAAAAGAATTAGAATTATATATTTCTCATTTTACCTGAACGATTTCTGCCCTAATTTTTAGATTCATGCTTACTCACAGGCACCATTGTGGAGCCAGAGAACTAGTCTGCGTCACTATGGGACTTATTTGTGTGTATTTGTGAAAAAATGCTCAAGTTCGGTGGTGTTTTCCCCCTAAGCAAAGAATAAGCAAAGCGTAAGCAAAATGTAAGCAAAGGGTTTATGTCTTCATATATCCTTTTTCCGACCATTTTCTGAAGTAATAATGTATTGTTTGACATCCCAGGAGTCTATTTATGTCGAATAAGTAGCAAAACTGTAGGTAATTGTACCCAGAATGTCCAAATTGGTACGAAAAGTCCATAATGTCACTTTTAAAAAGAATCAGAATTATATATTTCTTATTTAACCTGAACGATTTTCGCCCTAATTTTTAGATTCACGCTTACTCACAGGTACCATTGTGGAGCCAGAGAACTTGTCTGCGTCACTATGGGACATGTTTGTGTGTATTTGTGGAAAAATGCTCAAGTTCTGTGGTGTTTTCTCCGTAAGCAAAGAATAAGCAAAGCGTAAGCAAAATGTAAGCAAAGGATATATGTCTTCATAAATTCTTTTTCCGACCATTTTCTGAAGTAATAATGTATTGTTTGACATCCCGGGAGTCTATTTATGTCGAATAAGGAGCGAAACTGTAGGTAATTGTAACCAGAATGTCCAAATGGCTACGAAAAGTCCATAATGTCACTTTTAAAAATAATCAGAATTATATATTTCTCATTTTACCTGAACGATTTCTGCCCTAATTTTTAGATTCAGGCTTACTCACAGGCACCATTGTGGAGCCAGAGGACTTGTCTGCGTCACTATGGGACATATTTGTGTCTATTTGTTGAAAAATGATTAAGTTACGGGGTGTTTTCTCCTTAAGCAAAGAATAAGCAAAGCAAAAGCAAACTGTAAGCAAAGGAACTATGTCTTCATAAATCTTTTTTGCGACCATTTTCTGATAAATTAATGTGTTTCTGGACATCCCGTGAGTCGATTTATGTCGAATATCGTGCAAAACAGTAGGTATTTGGAGATAAAATAAGCAAATTGGAACCAAAAATCCATAATATCACTTTTAGAAAGTGGCAGAATTATATATATGTCTAATTTTGATATAACGATTTTACCCTTAATTTTTAGATTGATGCTTACTCACAGGCACCATTGTGGAGCCAGGGAACTAGTCTGCGTCACTATGGAACATATTCGTGTGTATTTGTGGGAAAATGCTCAAGTTCGGTTTTGTTTTCTGCGTAAGCAAAGAATAAGCAAAGCGTTAGCAAATTGTAAGCAAAGGAAATATGTGTTCGCAAATCCTTTTTCCGACCATTTTCGGAAGTAATAATGTATTGTTTGACATCCCGGGAGGCTATTTATGTCGAATAAAGAGCAAAACTGTAGATAATTTTACCCAGAATGTCCAATTGGGTACGAAAAGACCATAATGTCACTTTTAAAAAGAATCAGAATTATATATTTCTCATTTTACCTGAACGATTTCTGCCCTAATTTTTAGATTCATGCTTGCTCACAGGCACCTTGTGGAGCCAGAGAACCAGTCTGCGTCACTATTCGACATATTCGTGTGTATTTGTGGAAAAATGCTCAAGTTCGGTGGTGTTTTCTCCGTAAGCAAAGAATAAGCAAAGCGTAAGCAAAATGTAAACAAAGGATATATGTCTTCATAAATCCTTTTTCCGACCATTTTCTGAAGTAATTATGTATTGTTTGACATCCCAGGAGTCTAATTATGTCGAATAAGGGGCAAAATTGTAGGTTATTATACCCAGAATGTCCAATTGGGTATGAAAAGTCCATAATGTTACTTTAAAAAAAATTAGAATTATATATTTCTCATTTTACCTGAACGATTTCTGCCCTAATTTTTAGATTCATGCTTGCTCACAGGCACCGTTGTGGAGCTAGAGAACCAGTCTGCGTCACTATTCGACATATTCGTGTGTATTTGTGGAAAAATGCTCAAGATCGGTGGTGTTTTCTCCGTAAGCAAAGAATAAGCAAAGCGTAAGCAAAGAATAAGCAAAGGATATATGTCTTCATAAATCCTTTTTCCGACCATTTTCTGAAGTAATTATGTATTGTTTGACATCCCAGGAGTCTAATTATGTCGAATAAGGGGCAAAACTGTAGGTAATTGTACCCAGAATGTCCAAATGGGTACGAAAAGTCCATATGTCTCTTTTAAAAAGAATCAGAATTATATATTTCTCATTTTCCCTGAACGATTTCTGCCCTAATATTTAGGTTCATGCTTTCTCACAGGCACCGTTGTGGAGCCAGAGAACCAGTCTGCGTCATTTTTCGACATATTCGTGTGTATTTGTGGAAAAATGCTCAAGTTCGGTGGTGTTTTCTCCGTAAGCAAAGAATAAGCAAAGCGTAAGCAAAATGTTAGCAAAGGATTTATGTCTTCATATATCCTTTTTCCGACAATTTTCTGAAGTAATCATGTATTGTTTGACATCCCGGGAGACTATTTATGTCGAATAAGGAGCAAAACTGTAGGTAATTGTACCCAGCATGTCCAAATGGGTACGAAAAGTCCATATGTCTCTTTTAAAAAGAATCAGAATTATATATTTCTCATTTTACCTGAACGATTTCTGCCCTAATATTTAGGTTCATGCTTTCTCACAGGCACCGTTGTGGAGCCAGAGAACCAGTCTGCGTCACTTTTCGACATATTCGTGTGTATTTGTGGAAAAATGCTCAAGTTCGGTGGTGTTTTCTCCGTAAGCAAAGAATAAGCAAAGCGTAAGCAAAATGTAAGCAAAGGATATATGTCTTCATAAATCCTTTTTCCGACCATTTTCTGAAGTAATAATGTATTGTTTGACATCCCGGGAGTCTATTTATGTCGAATAAGGAGCAAAACTGTAGGCAATTGTACCCAGAATCTCCAAATGGGTACGAAAAGTCCATAATTTCACTTTTAAAAAGAATCAGAATTATATATTTCTCATTTTACCTGAACGATTTCTGCCCTAATTTTTAGATTCACGCTTACTCACAGGCACCACTGTGGAGCCAGAGAACTAGTCTGCGTCACTATGGGACATATTCGTGTCTATTTGTGGAAAAATGCTTAATTTCTGTGGTGTTTTCTCCTTAAGCAAAGAATAAGCAAAGCAAAAGTAAACTGTAAGCAAAGGAACTATGTCTTCATAAATCTTTTTTTGCGACCATTTTCTGATGAATTAATGTGTTTCTGGACACCCCGTGAGTCGATTTATGTCGAATATGGTGGAAAACAGTAGGTATTTGGAGTCAAAATAAACAAATGGGTACCAAAAATCCATTATATCACTTTTAGAAAGTGGCAGAATTATATATATGTCTGATTTTGATTTAACGATTTAACCCTTAATTTTTAGATTCATGCTTACTCACAGGCACCATTGTGGAGCCAGAAAACCTATCTCCGTCAATATAGGACATATTCGTGTGTATTTGTGGAAAAATGCTCAAGTTCGGTGGTGTTTTCTCCGTAAGCAAGGAATAAGCAAAGCGTAAGCAAAATGTAAGCAAAGGATATATGTCTTTATAAATCCTTTTTCCGACCATTTTCTGAAGTAATAATGTATTGTTTGATACCCGGGAGTCTATTTATGTCGAATAAGAAGCAAAACTGTAGGTAATTGTACCCAGAATGTCCAAATGGGTACGAAAAGTCCATAGTGTCACTTTTAAAAAGAATTAGAATTATATATTTCTCATTTTACCTGAACGATTTCTGCCCTAATTTTTAGATTCATGCTTGCTCACAGGCACCGTTGTGGAGCTAGAGAACCAGTCTGCGTCACTAATCGACATATTCGTGTGTATTTGTGGAAAAATGCTCAAGATCGGTGGTGTTTTCTCCGTAAGCAAAGAATAAGCAAAGCGTAAGCAACATGTAAGCAAAGGATTTATGTCTTCATATATCCTTTTTCCGACAATTTTCTGAAGTAATCATGTATTGTTTGACATCCCGGGAGACAATTTATGTCGAATAAGGAGCAAAACTGTAGGTAATTGTACCCAGCATGTCCAAATGGGTACGAAAAGTCCATATGTCTCTTTTAAAAAGAATCAGAATTATATATTTCTCATTTTACCTGAACGATTTCTGCCCTAATATTTAGGTTCATGCTTTCTCACAGGCACCGTTGTGGAGCCAGAGAACCAGTCTGCGTCACTTTTCGACATATTCGTGTGTATTTGTGGAAAAATGCTCAAGTTCGGTGGTGTTTTCTCCGTAAGCAAAGAATAAGCAAAGCGTAAGCAAATTGTAAGCAAAGGATATATGTCTTCATAAATCCTTTTTCCGACCATTTTCTGAAGTAATAATGTATTGTTTGACATCCCGGGAGTCTATTTATGTCGAATAAGGAGCAAAACTGTAGGCAATTGTACCCAGAATCTCCAAATGGGTACGAAAAGTCCATAATTTCACTTTTAAAAAGAATCAGAATTATATATTTCTCATTTTACCTGAACGATTTCTGCCCTAATTTTTAGATTCACGCTTACTCACAGGCACCACTGTGGAGCCAGAGAACTAGTCTGCGTCACTATGGGACATATTCGTGTCTATTTGTGAAAAAATGCTCAAGTTCGGTGGTGTTTTCCCCCTAAGCAAAGAATAAGCAAAGCGTAAGCAAAATGTAAGCAAAGGATTTATGTCTTCATATATCCTTTTTCCGACCATTTTCTGAAGTAATAATGTATTGTTTGACATCCCAGGAGTCTATTTATGTCGAATAAGTAGCAAAACTGTAGGTAATTGTACCCAGAATGTCCAAATTGGTACGAAAAGTCCATAATGTCACTTTTAAAAAGAATCAGAATTATATATTTCTTATTTAACCTGAACGATTTTCGCCCTAATTTTTAGATTCACGCTTACTCACAGGTACCATTGTGGAGCCAGAGAACTTGTCTGCGTCACTATGGGACATGTTTGTGTGTATTTGTGGAAAAATGCTCAAGTTCTGTGGTGTTTTCTCCGTAAGCAAAGAATAAGCAAAGCGTAAGCAAAATGTAAGCAAAGGATATATGTCTTCATAAATTCTTTTTCCGACCATTTTCTGAAGTAATAATGTATTGTTTGACATCCCGGGAGTCTATTTATGTCGAATAAGGAGCGAAACTGTAGGTAAATGTAACCAGAATGTCCAAATGGCTACGAAAAGTCCATAATGTCACTTTTAAAAATAATCAGAATTATATATTTCTCATTTTACCTGAACGATTTCTGCCCTAATTTTTAGATTCAGGCTTACTCACAGGCACCATTGTGGAGCCAGAGGACTTGTCTGCGTCACTATGGGACATATTTGTGTCTATTTGTTGAAAAATGATTAAGTTACGGGGTGTTTTCTCCTTAAGCAAAGAATAAGCAAAGCAAAAGCAAACTGTAAGCAAAGGAACTATGTCTTCATAAATCTTTTTTGCGACCATTTTTTTGATAAATTAATGTGTTTCTGGACATCCCGTGAGTCGATTTATGTCGAATATCGTGCAAAACAGTAGGTATTTGGAGATAAAATAAGCAAATTGGAACCAAAAATCCATAATATCACTTTTAGAAAGTGGCAGAATTATATATATGTCTAATTTTGATATAACGATTTTACCCTTAATTTTTAGATTCATGCTTACTCACAGGCACCATTGTGGAGCCAGGGAACTAGTCTGCGTCACTATGGAACATATTCGTGTGTATTTGTGGGAAAATGCTCAAGTTCGGTTTTGTTTTCTGCGTAAGCAAAGAATAAGCAAAGCGTTAGCAAATTGTAAGCAAAGGAAATATGTGTTCGCAAATCCTTTTTCCGACCATTTTCGGAAGTAATAATGTATTGTTTGACATCCCGGGAGGCTATTTATGTCGAATAAAGAGCAAAACTGTAGATAATTTTACCCAGAATGTCCAATTGGGTACGAAAAGACCATAATGTCACTTTTAAAAAGAATCAGAATTATATATTTCTCATTTTACCTGAACGATTTCTGCCCTAATTTTTAGATTCATGCTTGCTCACAGGCACCTTGTGGAGCCAGAGAACCAGTCTGCGTCACTATTCGACATATTCGTGTGTATTTGTGGAAAAATGCTCAAGTTCGGTGGTGTTTTCTCCGTAAGCAAAGAATAAGCAAAGCGTAAGCAAAATGTAAACAAAGGATATATGTCTTCATAAATCCTTTTTCCGACCATTTTCTGAAGTAATTATGTATTGTTTGACATCTCAGGAGTCTAATTATGTCGAATAAGGGGCAAAATTGTAGGTTATTATACCCAGAATGTCCAATTGGGTATGAAAAGTCCATAATGTTACTTTAAAAAAAATTAGAATTATATATTTCTCATTTTACCTGAACGATTTCTGCCCTAATTTTTAGATTCATGCTTGCTCACAGGCACCGTTGTGGAGCTAGAGAACCAGTCTGCGTCACTATTCGACATATTCGTGTGTATTTGTGGAAAAATGCTCAAGATCGGTGGTGTTTTCTCCGTAAGCAAAGAATAAGCAAAGCGTAAGCAAAGAATAAGCAAAGGATATATGTCTTCATAAATCCTTTTTCCGACCATTTTCTGAAGTAATTATGTATTGTTTGACATCCCAGGAGTCTAATTATGTCGAATAAGGGGCAAAACTGTAGGTAATTGTACCCAGAATGTCCAAATGGGTACGAAAAGTCCATATGTCTCTTTTAAAAAGAATCAGAATTATATATTTCTCATTTTCCCTGAACGATTTCTGCCCTAATATTTAGGTTCATGCTTTCTCACAGGCACCGTTGTGGAGCCAGAGAACCAGTCTGCGTCATTTTTCGACATATTCGTGTGTATTTGTGGAAAAATGCTCAAGTTCGGTGGTGTTTTCTCCGTAAGCAAAGAATAAGCAAAGCGTAAGCAAAATGTTAGCAAAGGATTTATGTCTTCATATATCCTTTTTCCGACAATTTTCTGAAGTAATCATGTATTGTTTGACATCCCGGGAGACTATTTATGTCGAATAAGGAGCAAAACTGTAGGTAATTGTACCCAGCATGTCCAAATGGGTACGAAAAGTCCATATGTCTCTTTTAAAAAGAATCAGAATTATATATTTCTCATTTTACCTGAACGATTTCTGCCCTAATATTTAGGTTCATGCTTTCTCACAGGCACCGTTGTGGAGCCAGAGAACCAGTCTGCGTCACTTTTCGACATATTCGTGTGTATTTGTGGAAAAATGCTCAAGTTCGGTGGTGTTTTCTCCGTAAGCAAAGAATAAGCAAAGCGTAAGCAAAATGTAAGCAAAGGATATATGTCTTCATAAATCCTTTTTCCGACCATTTTCTGAAGTAATAATGTATTGTTTGACATCCCGGGAGTCTATTTATGTCGAATAAGGAGCAAAACTGTAGGCAATTGTACCCAGAATCTCCAAATGGGTACGAAAAGTCCATAATTTCACTTTTAAAAAGAATCAGAATTATATATTTCTCATTTTACCTGAACGATTTCTGCCCTAATTTTTAGATTCACGCTTACTCACAGGCACCACTGTGGAGCCAGAGAACTAGTCTGCGTCACTATGGGACATATTCGTGTCTATTTGTGGAAAAATGCTTAATTTCTGTGGTGTTTTCTCCTTAAGCAAACAATAAGCAAAGCAAAAGTAAACTGTAAGCAAAGGAACTATGTCTTCATAAATCTTTTTTTGCGACCATTTTCTGATGAATTAATGTGTTTCTGGACACCCCGTGAGTCGATTTATGTCGAATATGGTGGAAAACAGTAGGTATTTGGAGTCAAAATAAACAAATGGGTACCAAAAATCCATTATATCACTTTTAGAAAGTGGCAGAATTATATATATGTCTGATTTTGATTTAACGATTTAACCCTTAATTTTTAGATTCATGCTTACTCACAGGCACCATTGTGGAGCCAGAAAACCTATCTCCGTCAATATAGGACATATTCGTGTGTATTTGTGGAAAAATGCTCAAGTTCGGTGGTGTTTTCTCCGTAAGCAAGGAATAAGCAAAGCGTAAGCAAAATGTAAGCAAAGGATATATGTCTTTATAAATCCTTTTTCCGACCATTTTCTGAAGTAATAATGTATTGTTTGATACCCGGGAGTCTATTTATGTCGAATAAGAAGCAAAACTGTAGGTAATTGTACCCAGAATGTCCAAATGGGTACGAAAAGTCCATAGTGTCACTTTTAAAAAGAATTAGAATTATATATTTCTCATTTTACCTGAACGATTTCTGCCCTAATTTTTAGATTCATGCTTGCTCACAGGCACCGTTGTGGAGCTAGAGAACCAGTCTGCGTCACTAATCGACATATTCGTGTGTATTTGTGGAAAAATGCTCAAGATCGGTGGTGTTTTCTCCGTAAGCAAAGAATAAGCAAAGCGTAAGCAACATGTAAGCAAAGGATTTATGTCTTCATATATCCTTTTTCCGACAATTTTCTGAAGTAATCATGTATTGTTTGACATCCCGGGAGACAATTTATGTCGAATAAGGAGCAAAACTGTAGGTAATTGTACCCAGCATGTCCAAATGGGTACGAAAAGTCCATATGTCTCTTTTAAAAAGAATCAGAATTATATATTTCTCATTTTACCTGAACGATTTCTGCCCTAATATTTAGGTTCATGCTTTCTCACAGGCACCGTTGTGGAGCCAGAGAACCAGTCTGCGTCACTTTTCGACATATTCGTGTGTATTTGTGGAAAAATGCTCAAGTTCGGTGGTGTTTTCTCCGTAAGCAAAGAATAAGCAAAGCGTAAGCAAAATGTAAGCAAAGGATATATGTCTTCATAAATCCTTTTTCCGACCATTTTCTGAAGTAATAATGTATTGTTTGACATCCCGGGAGT
Organism: Sipunculus nudus; assembly: GCA_026874595.1. Taxonomy (NCBI): domain Eukaryota; kingdom Metazoa; phylum Annelida; class Sipuncula; order Golfingiida; family Sipunculidae; genus Sipunculus; species Sipunculus nudus. Next base: position 24,707,350 of record CM049319.1, read on the forward strand.
CTATTTATGTCGAATAAGGAGCAAAACTGTAGGCAATTGTACCCAGAATCTCCAAATGGGTACGAAAAGTCCATAATTTCACTTTTAAAAAGAATCAGAATTATATATTTCTCATTTTACCTGAACGATTTCTGCCCTAATTTTTAGATTCACGCTTACTCACAGGCACCACTGTGGAGCCAGAGAACTAGTCTGCGTCACTATGGGACATATTCGTGTCTATTTGTGGAAAAATGCTTAATTTCTGTGGTGTTTTCTCCTTAAGCAAAGAATAAGCAAACAAAAGTAAACTGTAAGCAAAGGAACTATGTCTTCATAAATCTTTTTTTGCGACCATTTTCTGATGAATTAATGTGTTTCTGGACACCCCGTGAGTCGATTTATGTCGAATATGGTGGAAAACAGTAGGTATTTGGAGTCAAAATAAACAAATGGGTACCAAAAATCCATTATATCACTTTTAGAAAGTGGCAGAATTATATATATGTCTGATTTTGATTTAACGATTTAACCCTTAATTTTTAGATTCATGCTTACTCACAGGCACCATTGTGGAGCCAGAAAACCTATCTCCGTCAATATAGGACATATTCGTGTGTATTTGTGGAAAAATGCTCAAGTTCGGTGGTGTTTTCTCCGTAAGCAAGGAATAAGCAAAGCGTAAGCAAAATGTAAGCAAAGGATATATGTCTTTATAAATCCTTTTTCCGACCATTTTCTGAAGTAATAATGTATTGTTTGATACCCGGGAGTCTATTTATGTCGAATAAGAAGCAAAACTGTAGGTAATTGTACCCAGAATGTCCAAATGGGTACGAAAAGTCCATAGTGTCACTTTTAAAAAGAATTAGAATTATATATTTCTCATTTTACCTGAACGATTTCTGCCCTAATTTTTAGATTCATGCTTACTCACAGGCACCATTGTGGAGCCAGAGAACTAGTCTGCGTCACTATGGGACTTATTTGTGTGTATTTGTGAAAAAATGCTCAAGTTCGGTGGTGTTTTCCCCCTAAGCAAAGAATAAGCAAAGCGTAAGCAAAATGTAAGCAAAGGATTTATGTCTTCATATATCCTTTTTCCGACCATTTTCTGAGGTAATCATGTATTGTTTGACATCCCAGGAGTCTATTTATGTCGAATAAGTAGCAAAACGGTAGGTAATTGTACCCAGAATGTCCAAATTGGTACGAAAAGTCCATAATGTCACTTTTAAAAAGAATCAGAATTATATATTTCTAATTTTACCTGAACGATTTTCGCCCTAATTTTTAGATTCACGCTTACTCACAGGTACCATTGTGGAGCCAGAGAACTTGTCTGCGTCACTATGGGACATGTTTGTGTGTATTTGTGTAAAAATGCTCAAGTTCTGTGGTGTTTTCTCCGTAAGCAAAGAATAAGCAAAGCGTAAGCAAAATGTAAGCAAAGGATATATGTCTTCATAAATCCTTTTTCCGACCATTTTCGGAAGTAATAATGTATTGTTTGACATCCCGGGAGGCTATTTATGTCGAATAAGGAGCGAAACTGTAGGTAATTGTAACCAGAATGTCCAAATGGCTACGAAAAGTCCATAATGTCACTTTTAAAAATAATCAGAATTATATATTTCTCATTTTACCTGAACGATTTCTGCCCTAATTTTTAGATTCAGGCTTACTCACAGGCACCATTGTGGAGCCAGAGGACTTGTCTGCGTCACTATGGGACATATTTGTGTCTATTTGTTGAAAAATGATTAAGTTACGGGGTGTTTTCTCCTTAAGCAAAGAATAAGCAAAACAAAAGCAAACTGTAAGCAAAGGAACTATGTCTTCATAAATCTTTTTCGCGACCATTTTCTGATAAATTAATGTGTTTCTGGACACCCCGTGAGTCGATTTATGTTGAATATGGTGGAAAACAGTAGGTATTTGGAGTCAAAATAAACAAATGGGTACCAAAAATCCATTATATCACTTTTAGAAAGTGGCAGAATTATATATATGTCTGATTTTGATTTAACGATTTAACCCTTAATTTTTAGATTCATGCTTACTCACAGGCACCATTGTGGAGCCAGAAAACCTATCTCCGTCACTATGGGACTTATTTGTGTGTATTTGTGAAAAAATGCTCAAGTTCGGTGGTGTTTTCCCCCTAAGCAAAGAATAAGCAAAGCGTAAGCAAAATGTAAGCAAAGGATTTATGTCTTCATATATCCTTTTTCCAACCATTTTCTGAAGTAATAATGTATAGTTTGACATCCCAGGAGTCTATTTATGTCGAATAAGTAGCAAAACTGTAGGTAATTGTACCCAGAATGTCCAAATTGGTACGAAAAGTCCATAATGTCACTTTTAAAAAGAATCAGAATTATATATTTCTAATTTAACCTGAACGATTTTCGCCCTAATTTTTAGATTCACGCTTACTCACAGGTACCATTGTGGAGCCAGAGAACTTGTCTGCGTCACTATGGGACATGTTTGTGTGTATTTGTGGAAAAATGCTCAAGTTCTGTGGTGTTTTCTCCGTAAGCAAAGAATAAGCAAAGCGTAAGCAAAATGTAAGCAAAGGATATATGTCTTCATAAATTCTTTTTCCGACCATTTTCTGAAGTAATAATGTATTGTTTGACATCCCGGGAGTCTATTTATGTCGAATAACGAGCGAAACTGTAGGTAATTGTAACCAGAATGTCCAAATGGCTACGAAAAGTCCATAACGTCACTTTTAAAAATAATCAGAATTATATATTTCTCATTTTACCTGAACGATTTCTGCCCTAATTTTTAGATTCAGGCTTACTCACAGGCACCATTGTGGAGCCAGAGGACTTGTCTGCGTCACTATGGGACATATTTGTGTCTATTTGTTGAAAAATGATTAAGTTACGGGGTGTTTTCTCCTTAAGCAAAGAATAAGCAAAGCAAAAGCAAACTGTAAGCAAAGGAACTATGTCTTCATAAATCTTTTTTGCGACCATTTTCTGATAAATTAATGTGTTTCTGGACATCCCGTGAGTCGATTTATGTCGAATATCGTGCAAAACAGTAGGTATTTGGAGATAAAATAAGCAAATTGGAACCAAAAATCCATAATATCACTTTTAGAAAGTGGCAGAATTATATATATGTCTAATTTTGATATAACGATTTTACCCTTAATTTTTAGATTCATGCTTACTCACAGGCACCATTGTGGAGCCAGGGAACTAGTCTTCGTCACTATGGAACATATTCGTGTGTATTTGTGGGAAAATGCTCAAGTTCGGTTTTGTTTTCTGCGTAAGCAAAGAATAAGCAAAGCGTTAGCAAATTGTAAGCAAAGGAAATATGTGTTCGCAAATCCTTTTTCCGACCATTTTCGGAAGTAATAATGTATTGTTTGACATCCCGGGAGGCTATTTATGTCGAATAAAGAGCAAAACTGTAGATAATTTTACCCAGAATGTCCAAATTGGTACGAAAAGTCCATAATTTCACTTTTAAAAAGAATCAGAATTATATATTTCTCATTTTACCTGAACGATTTCTGCCCTAATTTTTAGATTCACGCTTACTCACAGGCACCACTGTGGAGCCAGAGAACTAGTCTGCGTCAGTATGGGACATATTCGTGTCTATTTGTGGAAAAATGCTTAAGTTCTGTGGTGTTTTCTCCTTAAGCAAAGAATAAGCAAAGCAAAAGTAAACTGTAAGCAAAGGATATATGTCTTCATAAATCCTTTTTCCGACCATTTTCTGAAGTAATTATGTATTGTTTGACATCCCAGGAGTCTATTTATGTCGAATAAGGGGCAAAATTGTAGGTTATTATACCCAGAATGTCCAATTGGGTACAAAAAGTCCATAGTGTCACTTTTAAAAAGAATTAGAATTATATATTTCTCATTTTACCTGAACGATTTCTGCCCTAATTTTTAGATTCATGCTTGCTCACAGGCACCGTTGTGGAGCTAGAGAACCAGTCTGCGTCACTATTCGACATATTTGTGTCTATTTGTTGAAAAATGATTAAGTTACGGGGTGTTTTCTCCTTAAGCAAAGAATAAGCAAAGCAAAAGCAAACTGTAAGCAAAGGAACTATGTCTTCATAAATCCTTTTTCCGACCATTTTCTGATGAATTAATGTGTTTCTGGACACCCCGTGAGTCGATTTATGTCGAATATGGTGGAAAACAGTAGGTATTTGGAGTCAAAATAAACAAATGGGTACCAAAAATCCATTATATCACTTTTAGAAAGTGGCAGAATTATATATATGTCTGATTTTGATTTAACGATTTAACCCTTAATTTTTAGATTCATGCTTACTCACAGGCACCATTGTGGAGCCAGAGAACCTATCTGCGTCACTAAAGGACATATTCGTGTGTATTTGTGGAAAAATGCTCAAGTTCGGTGGTATTTCTCCGTAAGCAAAGAATAAGCAAAGCGTAAGCAAAATGTAAGCAAAGGATATATGTCTTCATAAATCCTTTTTCCGACCATTTTCTGAAGTAATAATGTATTGTTTGATACCCGGGGGTCTATTTATGTCGAATGAGAAGCAAAACTGTAGGTAATTGTACCCAGAATGTCCAAATGGGTACGAAAAGTCCATAGTGTCACTTTTAAAAAGAATTAGAATTATATATTTCTCATTTTACCTGAACGATTTCTGCCCTAATTTTTAGATTCATGCTTACTCACAGGCACCATTGTGGAGCCAGAGAACTAGTCTGCGTCACTATGGGACTTATTTGTGTGTATTTGTGAAAAAAATGCTCAAGTTCGGTGGTTTTTTCCCCCTAAGCAAAGAATAAGCAAAGCGTAAGCAAAATGTTAGCAAAGGATTTATGTCTTCATATATCCTTTTCCGACCATTTTCTGAAATAATCATGTATTGTTTGACATCCCGGGAGACTATTTATGTCGAATAAGGAGCAAAACTGTAGGTAATTGTACCCAGCATGTCCAAATGGGTACGAAAAGTCCATATGTCTCTTTTAAAAAGAATCAGAATTATTTATTTCTCATTTTACCTGAACGATTTCTGCCCTAATATTTAGGTTCATGCTTGCTCACAGGCACCGTTGTGGAGCCAGAGAACCAGTCTGCGTCACTATTCGACATATTCGTGTGTATTTGTGGAAAAATGCTCAAGTTCGGTGGTGTTTTCTCCGTAAGCAAAGAATAAGCAAAGCGTAAGCAAAATGTAAGCAAAGGATATATGTCTTCATAAATCCTTTTTCCGACCATTTTCTGAAGTAATAATGTATTGTTTGACATCCCGGGAGTCTATTTATGTCGAATAAGGAGCAAAACTGTAGGCAATTGTACCCAGAATCTCCAAATGGGTACGAAATTCCATAATTTCACTTTTAAAAAGAATCAGAATTATATATTTCTCATTTTACCTGAACGATTTCTGCCCTAATTTTTAGATTCATACTTACTCACAGGCACCATTGTGGAGCCAGAGAATTAGTCTGCGTCACTATGGGACTTATTTGTGTGTATTTGTGAAAAAAATGCTCAAGTTCGGTGGTTTTTTCCCCCTAAGCAAAGAATAAGCAAAGCGTAAGCAAAATGTTAGCAAAGGATTTATGTCTTCATATATCCTTTTTCCGACCATTTTCTGAAGTAATCATGTATTGTTTGACATCCCGGGAGACTATTTATGTCGAATAAGGAGCAAAACTGTAGGTAATTGTACCCAGCATGTCCAAATGGGTACGAAAAGTCCATATGTCTCTTTTAAAAAGAATCAGAATTATATATTTCTCATTTTACCTGAACGATTTCTGCCCTAATATTTAGGTTCATGCTTGCTCACAGGCACCGTTGTGGAGCCAGAGAACCAGTCTGCGTCACTATTCGACATATTCGTGTGTATTTCTGGAAAAATGCTCAAGTTCGGTGGTGTTTTCTCCGTAAGCAAAGAATAAGCAAAGCGTAAGCAAAATGTAAGCAAAGGATATATGTCTTCATAAATCCTTTTTCCGACCATTTTCTGAAGTAATAATGTATTGTTTGACATCCCGGGAGTCTATTTATGTCGAATAAGGAGCAAAACTGTAGGCAATTGTACCCAGAATCTCCAAATGGGTACGAAAAGTCCATAATTTCACTTTTAAAAAGAATCAGAATTATATATTTCTCATTTTACCTGAACGATTTCTGCCCTAATTTTTAGATTCACGCTTACTCACAGGCACCACTGTGGAGCCAGAGAACTAGTCTGCGTCACTATGGGACATATTCGTGTCTATTTGTGGAAAAATGCTTAATTTCTGTGGTGTTTTCTCCTTAAGCAAAGAATAAGCAAAGCAAAAGTAAACTGTAAGCAAAGGATATATGTCTTCATAAATCCTTTTTCCGACCATTTTCTGAAGTATTTATGTATTGTTTGACATCCCAGGAGTCTATTTATGTCGAATAAGGGGCAAAATTGTAGGTTATTATACCCAGAATGTCCAATTGGGTACGAAAAGTCCATTATGTTACTTTAAAAAAAATTAGAATTATATATTTCTCATTTTACCTGAACGATTTCTGCCCTAATTTTTAGATTCATGCTTGCTCACAGGCACCGTTGTGGAGCTAGAGAACCAGTCTGCGTCACTATTCGACATATTCGTGTGTATTTGTGGAAAAATGCTCAAGATCGGTGGTGTTTTCTCCGTAAGCAAAGAATAAGCAAAGCGTAAGCAAAGAATTAGCAAAGGATATATGTCTTCATAAATCCTTTTTCCGACCATTTTCGGAAGTAATTATGTATTGTTTGACATCCTGGGAGTCTATTTATGTCGAATAAGGGGCAAAACTGTAGGTAATTGTACCCAGAATGTACAAATGAGTACAAAAAGTCCATAATGTCACTTTTAAAAAAAATCAGAATTATATATATCATTTTACCTGAACGATTTATGCCCAAATTTTTAGATTCACGCTTACTCCTAGGCACCATTGTGGAGCCAGAGAACTTGTCTGCGTCACTATGGGACATATTCGTGTCTATTTGTGGAAAAATGCTTAAGTTCTGTGGTGTTTTCTCCTTAAGCAAAGAATAAGCAAAGCAAAAGCAAACTGTAAGCGAAGGAACTATGTCCTCATAATTGTTTTTTGCGACCATTTTCTGATAAAATAATGTGTTTCTGGACATCCCATGAGTCGATTTATGTCGAATATCGTGCAAAACAGTAGATATTTGGATTTAAATAAGCAAATGGGAACCAAAAATCCGTAATATCACTGTTCGAAAGTAGCAGAATTATATATTTATCTAATTTTGATATAACGATTTTACCCTTAATTTTTAGATTCATGCTTACTCACAGGCACCATTGTAGAGCCAGAGATCTAGTCTGCGTCACTATGGGACATATTCGTGTGTATTTGTGAAAATATGCCTAGTTCGGTGGTGTTTTCTCCGTAAGCAAAGAATAAGCAAAGCGTAAGCAAAATGTAAGCAAAGGATATATGTCTTCATAAATCCTTTTTCTGACCATTTTCTGAAGTAATAATGTATTGTTTGACATCCCGGGAGTCCATTTATGTCGAATAAGGAGCAAAACTGTAGATAATTGTAACCAGAATGTCCAAATGGATACGAAAAGTCCATAATGTCACTTTTAAAAAGAATCAGAATTATATATTTCTCATTTTACCTGAACGATTTCTGCCCTAATTTTAGATTCACGCTTACTCACAGGCACCGTTGTGGAGCCAGAGAAGTAGTCTGCGTCACTATGGGACATATTCGTGTCTATTTGTGGAAAAATGCTTAAGTTCTGTGGTGTTTTCTCCGTAAGCAAAGAATAAGCAAAGCGTAAGCAAAATGTAAGCAAAGGACATATGTCTTCATAAATTCTTTTTCCGACCATTTTCTGAAGTAATAATGTATTGTTTGACATCCCGGGAGTCTATTTATGTCGAATAACGAGCGAAACTGTAGGTAATTGTAACCAGAATGTCCAAATGGCTACGAAAAGTCCATAACGTCACTTTTAAAAATAATCAGAATTATATATTTCTCATTTTACCTGAACGATTTCTGCCCTAATTTTTAGATTCAGGCTTACTCACAGGCACCATTGTGGAGCCAGAGGACTTGTCTGCGTCACTATGGGACATATTTGTGTCTATTTGTTGAAAAATGATTAAGTTACGGGGTGTTTTCTCCTTAAGCAAAGAATAAGCAAAGCAAAAGCAAACTGTAAGCAAAGGAACTATGTCTTCATAAATCTTTTTTGCGAACATTTTCTGATAAATTAATGTGTTTCTGGACATCCCGTGAGTCGATTTATGTCGAATATCGTGCAAAACAGTAGGTATTTGGAGATAAAATAAGCAAATTGGAACCAAAAATCCATAATATCACTTTTAGAAAGTGGCAGAATTATATATATGTCTAATTTTGATATAACGATTTTACCCTTAATTTTTAGATTCATGCTTACTCACAGGCACCATTGTGGAGCCAGGGAACTAGTCTGCGTCACTATGGAACATATTCGTGTGTATTTGTGGGAAAATGCTCAAGTTCGGTTTTGTTTTCTGCGTAAGCAAAGAATAAGCAAAGCGTTAGCAAATTGTAAGCAAAGGAAATATGTGTTCGCAAATCCTTTTTCCGACCATTTTCGGAAGTAATAATGTATTGTTTGACATCCCGGGAGGCTATTTATGTCGAATAAAGAGCAAAACTGTAGATAATTTTACCCAGAATGTCCAATTGGGTACGAAAAGACCATAATGTCACTTTTAAAAAGAATCAGAATTATATATTTCTCATTTTACCTGAACGATTTCTGCCCTAATTTTTAGATTCATGCTTGCTCACAGGCACCTTGTGGAGCCAGAGAACCAGTCTGCGTCACTATTCGACATATTCGTGTGTATTTGTGGAAAAATGCTCAAGTTCGGTGGTGTTTTCTCCGTAAGCAAAGAATAAGCAAAGCGTAAGCAAAATGTAAACAAAAGATATATGTCTTCATAAATCCTTTTTCCGACCATTTTCTGAAGTAATTATGTATTGTTTGACATCCCAGGAGTCTAATTATGTCGAATAAGGGGCAAAATTGTAGGTTATTATACCCAGAATGTCCAATTGGGTATGAAAAGTCCATAATGTTACTTTAAAAAAAATTAGAATTATATATTTCTCATTTTACCTGAACGATTTCTGCCCTAATTTTTAGATTCATGCTTGCTCACAGGCACCGTTGTGGAGCTAGAGAACCAGTCTGCGTCACTATTCGACATATTCGTGTGTATTTGTGGAAAAATGCTCAAGATCGGTGGTGTTTTCTCCGTAAGCAAAGAATAAGCAAAGCGTAAGCAAAGAATAAGCAAAGGATATATGTCTTCATAAATCCTTTTTCCCACCATTTTCGGAAGTAATTATGTATTGTTTGACATCCCGGGAGTCTATTTATGTCGAATAAGGGGCAAAACTGTGGGTAATTGTACCCAGAATGTACAAATGAGTACAAAAAGTCCATAATGTCACTTTTAAAAAAAATCAGAATTATATATTTATCATTTTACCTGAACGATTTATGCCCAAATTTTTAGATTCACGCTTACTCACAGGCACCATTGTGGAGCCAGAGAACTTGTCTGCGTCAGTATGGGACATATTCGTGTCTATTTGTGAAAAAAATGCTTAAGTTCTGTGGTGTTTTCTCCTTAAGCAAAGAATAAGCAAAGCAAAAGTAAACTGTAAGCAAAGGATATATGTCTTCATAAATCCTTTTTCCGACCATTTTCTGAAGTAATTATGTATTGTTTGACATCCCAGGAGTCTATTTATGTCGAATAAGGGGCAAAATTGTAGGTTATTATACCCAGAATGTCCAATTGGGTACAAAAAGTCCATAGTGTCCCCTTTAAAAAGAATTAGAATTATATATTTCTCATTTTACCTGAACGATTTCTGCCCTAATTTTTAGATTCATGCTTACTCACAGGCACCATTGTGGAGCCAGAGAACTAGTCTGCGTCACTATGGGACTTATTTGTGTGTATTTGTGAGAAAATGCTCAAGTTCGGTGGTTTTTCCCCCCTAAGCAAAGAATAAGCAAAGCGTAAGCAAAATGTAAGCAAAGGATTTATGTCTTCATATATCCTTTTTCCGACCATTTTCTGAAGTAATAATGTATTGTTTGACATCCCGGGAGTCTATTTATGTCGAATAATTAGCAAAACTGTAGGTAATTGTACCCAGAATGTCCAAATCGGTACGAAAAGTCCATAATGTCACTTTTAAAAAGAATCAGAATTATATATTTCTAATTTTACCTGAACGATTTTCGCCCTAATTTTTAGATTCACGCTTACTCACAGGGACCATTGTGGAGCCAGATAACTTGTCTGCGTCACTATGGGACATGTTTGTGTGTATTTGTGGAAAAATGCTCAAGTTCTGTGGTGTTTTCTCCGTAAGCAAAGAATAAGCAAAGCGTAAGCAACATGTAAGCAAAGGATATATGTCTACATAAATCCTTTTTCCGACCTTTTTCTGAAGTAATAATGTATTGTTTGACATCCCGGGAGTCTATTTATGTCGAATAAGGAGCAAAACTGTAGGCAATTGTACCCAGAATCTCCAAATGGGTACGAAAAGTCCATAATGTCACTTTTAAAAAGAATCAGAATTATATATTTCTCATTTTACCTGAACGATTTCTGCCCTAATTTTTAGATTCACGCTTACTCACAGGCACCACTGTGGAGCCAGATAACTTGTCTGCGTCACTATGGGACATATTCGTGTCTATTTGTGGAAAAATGCTTAGGTTCTGTGGTGTTTTCTCCTTAAGCAAAGAATAAGCAAAGCAAAAGTAAACTGTAAGCAAAGGAACTATGTCTTCATACATCTTTTTTTGCGACCATTTTCTGATGAATTAATGTGTTTCTGGACACCCCGTGAGTCGATTTATGTCGAATATGGTGGAAAACAGTAGGTATTTGGAGTCAAAATAAACAAATGGGTACCAAAAATCCATTATATCACTTTTAGAAAGTGGCAGAATTATATATATGTCTGATTTTGATTTAACGATTTAACCCTTAATTTTTAGATTCATGCTTACTCACAGGCACCATTGTGGGGCCAGAGAACCTATCTGCGTCACTATAGGACATATTCGTGTGTATTTGTGGAAAAATGCTCAAGTTCGGTGGTATTTCTCCGTAAGCAAAGAATGAGCAAAGCGTAAGCAAAATGTAAGCAAAGGATATATGTCTTCATAAATCCTTTTTCCGACCATTTTCTGAAGTAATAATGTATTGTTTGATACCCGGGGGTCTATTTATGTCGAATGAGAAGCAAAACTGTAGGTAATTGTACCCAGAATGTCCAAATGGGTACGAAAAGTCCATAGTGTCACTTTTAAAAAGAATTAGAATTATATATTTCTCATTTTACCTGAACGATTTCTGCCCTAATTTTTAGATTCATGCTTACTCACAGGCACCATTGTGGAGCCAGAGAACTAGTCTGCGTCACTATGGGACTTATTTGTGTGTATTTGTGAAAAAAATGCTCAAGTTCGGTGGTTTTTTCCCCCTAAGCAAAGAATAAGCAAAGCGTAAGCAAAATGTTAGCAAAGGATTTATGTCTTCATATATCCTTTTCCGACCATTTTCTGAAGTAATCATGTATTGTTTGACATCCCGGGAGACTATTTATGTCGAATAAGGAGCAAAACTGTAGGTAATTGTACCCAGCATGTCCAAATGGGTACGAAAAGTCCATATGTCTCTTTTAAAAAGAATCAGAATTATTTATTTCTCATTTTACCTGAACGATTTCTGCCCTAATATTTAGGTTCATGCTTGCTCACAGGCACCGTTGTGGAGCCAGAGAACCAGTCTGCGTCACTATTCGACATATTCGTGTGTATTTGTGGAAAAATGCTCAAGTTCGGTGGTGTTTTCTCCGTAAGCAAAGAATAAGCAAAGCGTAAGCAAAATGTAAGCAAAGGATATATGTCTTCATAAATCCTTTTTCCGACCATTTTCTGAAGTAATAATGTATTGTTTGACATCCCGGGAGTCTATTTATGTCGAATAAGGAGCAAAACTGTAGGCAATTGTACCCAGAATCTCCAAATGGGTACGAAATTCCATAATTTCACTTTTAAAAAGAATCAGAATTATATATTTCTCATTTTACCTGAACGATTTCTGCCCTAATTTTTAGATTCATACTTACTCACAGGCACCATTGTGGAGCCAGAGAATTAGTCTGCGTCACTATGGGACTTATTTGTGTGTATTTGTGAAAAAAATGCTCAAGTTCGGTGGTTTTTTCCCCCTAAGCAAAGAATAAGCAAAGCGTAAGCAAAATGTTAGCAAAGGATTTATGTCTTCATATATCCTTTTTCCGACCATTTTCTGAAGTAATCATGTATTGTTTGACATCCCGGGAGACTATTTATGTCGAATAAGGAGCAAAACTGTAGGTAATTGTACCCAGCATGTCCAAATGGGTACGAAAAGTCCATATGTCTCTTTTAAAAAGAATCAGAATTATATATTTCTCATTTTACCTGAACGATTTCTGCCCTAATATTTAGGTTCATGCTTGCTCACAGGCACCGTTGTGGAGCCAGAGAACCAGTCTGCGTCACTATTCGACATATTCGTGTGTATTTGTGGAAAAATGCTCAAGTTCGGTGGTGTTTTCTCCGTAAGCAAAGAATAAGCAAAGCGTAAGCAAAATGTAAGCAAAGGATATATGTCTTCATAAATCCTTTTTCCGACCATTTTCTGAAGTAATAATGTATTGTTTGACATCCCGGGAGTCTATTTATGTCGAATAAGGAGCAAAACTGTAGGCAATTGTACCCAGAATCTCCAAATGGGTACGAAAAGTCCATAATTTCACTTTTAAAAAGAATCAGAATTATATATTTCTCATGTTACCTGAACGATTTCTGCCCTAATTTTTAGATTCACGCTTACTCACAGGCACCACTGTGGAGCCAGAGAACTAGTCTGCGTCACTATGGGACATATTCGTGTCTATTTGTGGAAAAATGCTTAATTTCTGTGGTGTTTTCTCCTTAAGCAAAGAATAAGCAAAGCAAAAGTAAACTGTAAGCAAAGGATATATGTCTTCATAAATCCTTTTTCCGACCATTTTCTGAAGTATTTATGTATTGTTTGACATCCCAGGAGTCTATTTATGTCGAATAAGGGGCAAAATTGTAGGTTATTATACCCAGAATGTCCAATTGGGTACGAAAAGTCCATAATGTTACTTTAAAAAAAATTAGAATTATATATTTCTCATTTTACCTGAACGATTTCTGCCCTAATTTTTAGATTCATGCTTGCTCACAGGCACCGTTGTGGAGCTAGAGAACCAGTCTGCGTCACTATTCGACATATTCGTGTGTATTTGTGGAAAAATGCTCAAGATCGGTGGTGTTTTCTCCGTAAGCAAAGAATAAGCAAAGCGTAAGCAAAGAATTAGCAAAGGATATATGTCTTCATAAATCCTTTTTCCGACCATTTTCGGAAGTAATTATGTATTGTTTGACATCCTGGGAGTCTATTTATGTCGAATAAGGAGCAAAACTGTAGGTAATTGTACCCAGAATGTACAAATGAGTACAAAAAGTCCATAATGTCACTTTTAAAAAAAATCAGAATTATATTTCTCATTTTACCTGAACGATTTATGCCCAAATTTTTAGATTCACGCTTGCTCACAGGCACCGTTGTGGAGCCAGAGAACCAGTCTGCGTCACTATTCGACATATTCGTGTGTATTTGTGGAAAAATGCTCAAGTTCTGTGGTGTTTTCTCCTTAAGCAAAGAATAAGCAAAGCGTAAGCAAAATGTAAGCAAAGGATATATGTCTTCATAAATCCTTTTTCCGACCATTTTCTGAAGTAATAATGTATTGTTTGACATCCCGGGAGTCTATTTATGTCGAATAAGGAGCAAAACTGTAGGCAATTGTACCCAGAATCTCCAAATGGGTACGAAAAGTCCATAATTTCACTTTTAAAAAGAATCAGAATTATATATTTCTCATTTTATCTGAACGATTTCTGCCCTAATTTTTAGATTCATGCTTACTCACAGGCACCATTGTGGAGCCAGAGAACTAGTCTGCGTCACTATGGGACTTATTTGTGTGTATTTGTGAAAAAAATGCTCAAGTTCGGTGTTTTTTTCCCCCTAAGCAAAGAATAAGCAAAGCGTAAGCAAAATGTTAACAAAGGATTTATGTCTTCATATATCCTTTTTCCGACCATTTTCTGAAGTAATCATGTATTGTTTGACATCCCGGGAGACTATTTATGTCGAATAAGGAGCAAAACTGTAGGTAATTGTACCCAGCATGTCCAAATGGGTACGAAAAGTCCATATGTCTCTTTTAAAAAGAATAAGAATTATATATTTCTCATTTTACCTGAACGATTTCTGCCCTAATATTTAGGTTCATGCTTGCTCACAGGCACCGTTGTGGAGCCAGAGAACCAGTCTGCGTCACTATTCGACATATTCGTGTGTATTTGTGGAAAAATGCTCAAGTTCGGTGGTGTTTTCTCCGTAAGCAAAGAATAAGCAAAGCGTAAGCAAAATGTAAGCAAAGGATATATGTCTTCATAAATCCTTTTTCCGACCATTTTCTGAAGTAATAATGTATTGTTTGACATCCCGGGAGTCTATTTATGTCGAATAAGGAGCAAAACTGTAGGCAATTGTACCCAGAATCTCCAAATGGGTACGAAAAGTCCATAATTTCACTTTTAAAAAGAATCAGAATTATATATTTCTCATTTTACCTGAACGATTTCTGCCCTAATTTTTAGATTCACGCTTACTCACAGGCACCACTGTGGAGCCAGAGAACTAGTCTGCGTCACTATGGGACATATTCGTGTCTATTTGTGGAAAAATGCTTAATTTCTGTGGTGTTTTCTCCTTAAGCAAAGAATAAGCAAAGCAAAAGTAAACTGTAAGCAAACGATATATGTCTTCATAAATCCTTTTTCCGACCATTTTCTGAAGTAATTATGTATTGTTTGACATCCCAGGAGTCTATTTATGTCGAATAAGGGGCAAAATTGTAGGTTATTATACCCAGAATGTCCAATTGGGTACGAAAAGTCCATAGTGTCCCCTTTAAAAAGAATTAGAATTATATATTTCTCATTTTACCTGAACGATTTCTGCCCTAATTTTTAGATTCATGCTTACTCACAGGCACCATTGTGGAGCCAGAGAACTAGTCTGCGTCACTATGGGACTTATTTGTGTGTATTTGTGAGAAAATCCTCAAGTTCGGTGGTTTTTCCCCCTAAGCAAAGAATAAGCAAAGCGTAAGCAAAATGTAAGCAAAGGATTTATGTCTTCATATATCCTTTTTCCGACCATTTTCTGAAGTAATAATGTATTGTTTGACATCCCGGGAGTCTATTTATGTCGAATAATAAGCAAAACTGTAGGTAATTGTACCCAGAATGTCCAAATCGGTACGAAAAGTCCATAATGTCACTTTTAAAAAGAATCAGAATTATATATTTCTAATTTTACCTGAACGATTTTCGCCCTAATTTTTAGATTCACACTTACTCACAGGCACCACTGTGGAGCCAGATAACTTGTCTGCGTCACTATGGGACATATTCGTGTCTATTTGTGGAAAAATGCTTAGGTTCTGTGGTGTTTTCTCCTTAAGCAAAGAATAAGCAAAGCAAAAGTAAACTGTAAGCAAAGGAACTATGTCTTCATAAATCTTTTTTTGCGACCATTTTCTGATGAATTAATGTGTTTCTGGACACCCCGTGAGTCGATTTATGTCGAATATGGTGGAAAACAGTAGGTATTTGGAGTCAAAATAAACAAATGGGTACCAAAAATCCATTATATCACTTTTAGAAAGTGGCAGAATTATATATATGTCTGATTTTGATTTAACGATTTAACCCTTAATTTTTAGATTCATGCTTACTCACAGGCACCATTGTGGAGCCAGAGAACCTATCTGCGTCACTATAGGACATATTCGTGTGTATTTGTGGAAAAATGCTCAAGTTCGGTGGTATTTCTCCGTAAGCAAAGAATAAGCAAAGCGTAAGCAAAATGTAAGCAAAGGATATATGTCTTCATAAATCCTTTTTCCGACCATTTTCTGAAGTAATAATGTATTGTTTGATACCCGGGAGTCTATTTATGTCGAATGAGAAGCAAAACTGTAGGTAATTGTACCCAGAATGTCCAAATGGGTACGAAAAGTCCATAGTGTCACTTTTAAAAAGAATTAGAATTATATATTTCTCATTTTACCTGAACGATTTCTGCCCTAATTTTTAGATTCATGCTTACTCACAGGCACCATTGTGGAGCCAGAGAACTAGTCTGCGTCACTATGGGACTTATTTGTGTGTATTTGTGAAAAAAATGCTCAAGTTCGGTGGTTTTTTCCCCCTAAGCAAAGAATAAGCAAAGCGTAAGCAAAATGTTAGCAAAGGATTTATGTCTTCATATATCCTTTTCCGACCATTTTCTGAAGTAATCATGTATTGTTTGACATCCCGGGAGACTATTTATGTCGAATAAGGAGCAAAACTGTAGGTAATTGTACCCAGCATGTCCAAATGGGTACGAAAAGTCCATATGTCTCTTTTAAAAAGAATCAGAATTATATATTTCTCATTTTACCTGAACGATTTCTGCCCTAATATTTAGGTTCATGCTTGCTCACAGGCACCGTTGTGGAGCCAGAGAACCAGTCTGCGTCACTATTCGACATATTCGTGTGTATTTGTGGAAAAATGCTCAAGTTCGGTGGTGTTTTCTCCGTAAGCAAAGAATAAGCAAAGCGTAAGCAAAATGTAAGCAAAGGATATATGTCTTCATAAATCCTTTTTCCGACCATTTTCTGAAGTAATAATGTATTGTTTGACATCCCGGGAGTCTATTTATGTCGAATAAGGAGCAAAACTGTAGGCAATTGTACCCAGAATCTCCAAATGGGTACGAAATTCCATAATTTCACTTTTAAAAAGAATCAGAATTATATATTTCTCATTTTACCTGAACGATTTCTGCCCTAATTTTTAGATTCATACTTACTCACAGGCACCATTGTGGAGCCAGAGAATTAGTCTGCGTCACTATGGGACTTATTTGTGTGTATTTGTGAAAAAAATGCTCAAGTTCGGTGGTTTTTTCCCCCTAAGCAAAGAATAAGCAAAGCGTAAGCAAAATGTTAGCAAAGGATTTATGTCTTCATATATCCTTTTTCCGACCATTTTCTGAAGTAATCATGTATTGTTTGACATCCCGGGAGACTATTTATGTCGAATAAGGAGCAAAACTGTAGGTAATTGTACCCAGCATGTCCAAATGGGTACGAAAAGTCCATATGTCTCTTTTAAAAAGAATCAGAATTATATATTTCTCATTTTACCTGAACGATTTCTGCCCTAATATTTAGGTTCATGCTTGCTCACAGGCACCGTTGTGGAGCCAGAGAACCAGTCTGCGTCACTATTCGACATATTCGTGTGTATTTGTGGAAAAATGCTCAAGTTCGGTGGTGTTTTCTCCGTAAGCAAAGAATAAGCAAAGCGTAAGCAAAATGTAAGCAAAGGATATATGTCTTCATAAATCCTTTTTCCGACCATTTTCTGAAGTAATAATGTATTGTTTGACATCCCGGGAGTCTATTTATGTCGAATAAGGAGCAAAACTGTAGGCAATTGTACCCAGAATCTCCAAATGGGTACGAAAAGTCCATAATTTCACTTTTAAAAAGAATCAGAATTATATATTTCTCATTTTACCTGAACGATTTCTGCCCTAATTTTTAGATTCACGCTTACTCACAGGCACCACTGTGGAGCCAGAGAACTAGTCTGCGTCACTATGGGACATATTCGTGTCTATTTGTGAAAAAATGCTTAATTTCTGTGGTGTTTTCTCCTTAAGCAAAGAATAAGCAAAGCAAAAGTAAACTGTAAGCAAAGGATATATGTCTTCATAAATCCTTTTTCCGACCATTTTCTGAAGTATTTATGTATTGTTTGACATCCCAGGAGTCTATTTATGTCGAATAAGGGGCAAAATTGTAGGTTATTATACCCAGAATGTCCAATTGGGTACGAAAAGTCCATAATGTTACTTTAAAAAAAATTAGAATTATATATTTCTCATTTTACCTGAACGATTTCTGCCCTAATTTTTAGATTCATGCTTGCTCACAGGCACCGTTGTGGAGCTAGAGAACCAGTCTGCGTCACTATTCGACATATTCGTGTGTATTTGTGGAAAAATGCTCAAGATCGGTGGTGTTTTCTCCGTAAGCAAAGAATAAGCAAAGCGTAAGCAAAGAATTAGCAAAGGATATATGTCTTCATAAATCCTTTTTCCGACCATTTTCGGAAGTAATTATGTATTGTTTGACATCCTGGGAGTCTATTTATGTCGAATAAGGAGCAAAACTGTAGGTAATTGTACCCAGAATGTACAAATGAGTACAAAAAGTCCATAATGTCACTTTTAAAAAAAATCAGAATTATATTTCTCATTTTACCTGAACGATTTATGCCCAAATTTTTAGATTCACGCTTGCTCACAGGCACCGTTGTGGAGCCAGAGAACCAGTCTGCGTCACTATTCGACATATTCGTGTGTATTTGTGGAAAAATGCTCAAGTTCTGTGGTGTTTTCTCCTTAAGCAAAGAATAAGCAAAGCGTAAGCAAAATGTAAGCAAAGGATATATGTCTTCATAAATCCTCTTTCCGACCATTTTCTGAAGTAATAATGTATTGTTTGACATCCCGGGAGTCTATTTATGTCGAATAAGGAGCAAAACTGTAGGCAATTGTACCCAGAATCTCCAAATGGGTACGAAAAGTCCATAATTTCACTTTTAAAAAGAATCAGAATTATATATTTCTCATTTTATCTGAACGATTTCTGCCCTAATTTTTAGATTCATGCTTACTCACAGGCACCATTGTGGAGCCAGAGAACTAGTCTGCGTCACTATGGGACTTATTTGTGTGTATTTGTGAAAAAAATGCTCAAGTTCGGTGTTTTTTTCCCCCTAAGCAAAGAATAAGCAAAGCGTAAGCAAAATGTTAACAAAGGATTTATGTCTTCATATATCCTTTTTCCGACCATTTTCTGAAGTAATCATGTATTGTTTGACATCCCGGGAGACTATTTATGTCGAATAAGGAGCAAAACTGTAGGTAATTGTACCCAGCATGTCCAAATGGGTACGAAAAGTCCATATGTCTCTTTTAAAAAGAATCAGAATTATATATTTCTCATTTTACCTGAACGATTTCTGCCCTAATATTTAGGTTCATGCTTGCTCACAGGCACCGTTGTGGAGCCAGAGAACCAGTCTGCGTCACTATTTGACATATTCGTGTGTATTTGTGGAAAAATGCTCAAGTTCGGTGGTGTTTTCTCCGTAAGCAAAGAATAAGCAAAGCGTAAGCAAAATGTAAGCAAAGGATATATGTCTTCATAAATCCTTTTTCCGACCATTTTCTGAAGTAATAATGTATTGTTTGACATCCCGGGAGTCTATTTATGTCGAATAAGGAGCAAAACTGTAGGCAATTGTACCCAGAATCTCCAAATGGGTACGAAAAGTCCATAATTTCACTTTTAAAAAGAATCAGAATTATATATTTCTCATTTTACCTGAACGATTTCTGCCCTAATTTTTAGATTCACGCTTACTCACAGGCACCACTGTGGAGCCAGAGAACTAGTCTGCGTCACTATGGGACATATTCGTGTCTATTTGTGGAAAAATGCTTAATTTCTGTGGTGTTTTCTCCTTAAGCAAACAATAAGCAAAGCAAAAGTAAACTGTAAGCAAAGGATATATGTCTTCATAAATCCTTTTTCCGACCATTTTCTGAAGTAATTATGTATTGTTTGACATCCCAGGAGTCTATTTATGTCGAATAAGGGGCAAAATTGTAGGTTATTATACCCAGAATGTCCAATTGGGTACGAAAAGTCCATAGAGTCCCCTTTAAAAAGAATTAGAATTATATATTTCTCATTTTACCTGAACGATTTCTGCCCTAATTTTTAGATTCATGCTTACTCACAGGCACCATTGTGGAGCCAGAGAACTAGTCTGCGTCACTATGGGACTTATTTGTGTGTATTTGTGAGAAAATGCTCAAGTTCGGTGGTTTTTCCCCCTAAGCAAAGAATAAGCAAAGCGTAAGCAAAATGTAAGCAAAGGATTTATGTCTTCATATATCCTTTTTCCGACCATTTTCTGAAGTAATAATGTATTGTTTGACATCCCGGGAGTCTATTTATGTCGAATAATAAGCAAAACTGTAGGTAATTGTACCCAGAATGTCCAAATCGGTACGAAAAGTCCATAATGTCACTTTTAAAAAGAATCAGAATTATATATTTCTAATTTTACCTGAACGATTTTCGCCCTAATTTTTAGATTCACGCTTACTCACAGGGACCATTGTGGAGCCAGATAACTTGTCTGCGTCACTATGGGACATGTTTGTGTGTATTTGTGGAAAAATGCTCAAGTTCTGTGGTGTTTTCTCCGTAAGCAAAGAATAAGCAAAGCGTAAGCAACATGTAAGCAAAGGATATATGTCTACATAAATCCTTTTTCCGACCTTTTTCTGAAGTAATAATGTATTGTTTGACATCCCGGGAGTCTATTTATGTCGAATAAGGAGCAAAACTGTAGGCAATTGTACCCAGAATCTCCAAATGGGTACGAAAAGTCCATAATGTCACTTTTAAAAAGAATCAGAATTATATATTTCTCATTTTACCTGAACGATTTCTGCCCTAATTTTTAGATTCACACTTACTCACAGGCACCACTGTGGAGCCAGATAACTTGTCTGCGTCACTATGGGACATATTCGTGTCTATTTGTGGAAAAATGCTTAGGTTCTGTGGTGTTTTCTCCTTAAGCAAAGAATAAGCAAAGCAAAAGTAAACTGTAAGCAAAGGAACTATGTCTTCATAAATCTTTTTTTGCGACCATTTTCTGATGAATTAATGTGTTTCTGGACACCCCGTGAGTCGATTTATGTCGAATATGGTGGAAAACAGTAGGTATTTGGAGTCAAAATAAACAAATGGGTACCAAAAATCCATTATATCACTTTTAGAAAGTGGCAGAATTATATATATGTCTGATTTTGATTTAACGATTTAACCCTTAATTTTTAGATTCATGCTTACTCACAGGCACCATTGTGGAGCCAGAGAACCTATCTGCGTCACTATAGGACATATTCGTGTGTATTTGTGGAAAAATGCTCAAGTTCGGTGGTATTTCTCCGTAAGCAAAGAATAAGCAAAGCGTAAGCAAAATGTAAGCAAAGGATATATGTCTTCATAAATCCTTTTTCCGACCATTTTCTGAAGTAATAATGTATTGTTTGATACCCGGGAGTCTATTTATGTCGAATGAGAAGCAAAACTGTAGGTAATTGTACCCAGAATGTCCAAATGGGTACGAAAAGTCCATAGTGTCACTTTTAAAAAGAATTAGAATTATATATTTCTCATTTTACCTGAACGATTTCTGCCCTAATTTTTAGATTCATGCTTACTCACAGGCACCATTGTGGAGCCAGAGAACTAGTCTGCGTCACTATGGGACTTATTTGTGTGTATTTGTGAAAAAAATGCTCAAGTTCGGTGGTTTTTTCCCCCTAAGCAAAGAATAAGCAAAGCGTAAGCAAAATGTTAGCAAAGGATTTATGTCTTCATATATCCTTTTCCGACCATTTTCTGAAGTAATCATGTATTGTTTGACATCCCGGGAGACTATTTATGTCGAATAAGGAGCAAAACTGTAGGTAATTGTACCCAGCATGTCCAAATGGGTACGAAAAGTCCATATGTCTCTTTTAAAAAGAATCAGAATTATATATTTCTCATTTTACCTGAACGATTTCTGCCCTAATATTTAGGTTCATGCTTGCTCACAGGCACCGTTGTGGAGCCAGAGAACCAGTCTGCGTCACTATTCGACATATTCGTGTGTATTTGTGGAAAAATGCTCAAGTTCGGTGGTGTTTTCTCCGTAAGCAAAGAATAAGCAAAGCGTAAGCAAAATGTAAGCAAAGGATATATGTCTTCATAAATCCTTTTTCCGACCATTTTCTGAAGTAATCATGTATTGTTTGACATCCCGGGAGACTATTTATGTCGAATAAGGAGCAAAACTGTAGGTAATTGTACCCAGCATGTCCAAATGGGTACGAAAAGTCCATATGTCTCTTTTAAAAAGAATCAGAATTATATATTTCTCATTTTACCTGAACGATTTCTGCCCTAATATTTAGGTTCATGCTTGCTCACAGGCACCGTTGTGGAGCCAGAGAACCAGTCTGCGTCACTATTCGACATATTCGTGTGTATTTGTGGAAAAATGCTCAAGTTCGGTGGTGTTTTCTCCGTAAGCAAAGAATAAGCAAAGCGTAAGCAAAATGTAAGCAAAGGATATATGTCTTCATAAATCCTTTTTCCGACCATTTTCTGAAGTAATAATGTATTGTTTGACATCCCGGGAGTCTATTTATGTCGAATAAGGAGCAAAACTGTAGGCAATTGTACCCAGAATCTCCAAATGGGTACGAAAAGTCCATAATTTCACTTTTAAAAAGAATCAGAATTATATATTTCTCATTTTACCTGAACGATTTCTGCCCTAATTTTTAGATTCACGCTTACTCACAGGCACCACTGTGGAGCCAGAGAACTAGTCTGCGTCACTATGGGACAAATTCGTGTCTATTTGTGGAAAAATGCTTAATTTCTGTGGTGTTTTCTCCTTAAGCAAAGAATAAGCAAAGCAAAAGTAAACTGTAAGCAAAGGATATATGTCTTCATAAATCCTTTTTCCGACCATTTTCTGAAGTATTTATGTATTGTTTGACATCCCAGGAGTCTATTTATGTCGAATAAGGGGCAAAATTGTAGGTTATTATACCCAGAATGTCCAATTGGGTACGAAAAGTCCATAATGTTACTTTAAAAAAAATTAGAATTATATATTTCTCATTTTACCTGAACGATTTCTGCCCTAATTTTTAGATTCATGCTTGCTCACAGGCACCGTTGTGGAGCTAGAGAACCAGTCTGCGTCACTATTCGACATATTCGTGTGTATTTGTGGAAAAATGCTCAAGATCGGTGGTGTTTTCTCCGTAAGCAAAGAATAAGCAAAGCGTAAGCAAAGAATTAGCAAAGGATATATGTCTTCATAAATCCTTTTTCCGACCATTTTCGGAAGTAATTATGTATTGTTTGACATCCTGGGAGTCTATTTATGTCGAATAAGGGGCAAAACTGTAGGTAATTGTACCCAGAATGTACAAATGAGTACAAAAAGTCCATAATGTCACTTTTAAAAAAAATCAGAATTATATATATCATTTTACCTGAACGATTTATGCCCAAATTTTTAGATTCACGCTTACTCCTAGGCACCATTGTGGAGCCAGAGAACTTGTCTGCGTCACTATGGGACATATTCGTGTCTATTTGTGGAAAAATGCTTAAGTTCTGTGGTGTTTTCTCCTTAAGCAAAGAATAAGCAAAGCAAAAGCAAACTGTAAGCAAAGGAACTATGTCTTCATAAATCTTTTTTGCGACCATTTTCTGATGAATTAATGTGTTTCTGGACATCCCGTGAGTCGATTTATGTCGAATATCGTGCAAAACAGTAGGTATTTGGAGATAAAATAAGCAAATGGGAACCAAAAATCCATAATATCACTTTTAGAAAGTGGCAGAATTATATATATGTCTAATTTTGATTTAACGATTTTACCCTTAATTTTTAGATTCATGCTTACTCACAGGCACCATTGTGGAGCCAGGGAACTAGTCTGCGTCACTATGGAACATATTCGTGTGTATTTGTGGAAAAATGGTCAAGTTCGGTTGTGTTTTCTCCGTAAGCAAAGAATAAGCAAAGCGTTAGCAAATTGTAAGCAAAGGAAATATGTCTTCGCAAATCCTTTTTCCGACCATTTTCGGAAGTAATAATGTATTGTTTGAAATCCCGGGAGGCTATTTATGTCGAATAAAGAACAAAACTGTAGATAATTTTACCCAGAATGTCCAATTGGGTACGAAAAGACCATAATGTCACTTTTAAAAAGAATCAGAATTATATATTTCTCACTTTACCTGAACGATTTCTGCCCTAATTTTTAGATTCATGCTTGCTCACAGGCACCGTTGTGGAGCCAGAGAACTTGTTTGCGTCACTATGGGACATATTCGTGTCTATTTGTGGAAAAATGCTTAAGTTCTGTGGGGTTTTCTCCTTAAGCAAAGAATAAGCAAAGCAAAAGTAAACTGTAAGCAAAGGAACTATGTCTTCATAAATCTTTTTTTGCGACCATTTTTTGATGAATTAATGTGTTTCTGGACACCCCGTGAGTCGAATTATGTCGAATATGGTGGAAAACAGTAAGTATTTGGAGTCAAAATAAACAAATGGGTACCAAAAATCCATTATATCACTTTTAGAAAGTGGCAGAATTATATATATGTCTGATTTTGATTTAACGATTTAACCCTTAATTTTTAGATTCATGCTTACTCACAGGCACCATTGTGGAGCCAGAGAACCTATCTGCGTCAATATAGGACATATTCGTGTGTATTTGTGGAAAAATGCTCAAGTTCGGTGGTGTTTTCTCCGTAAGCAAAGAATAAGCAAAGCGTAAGCAAAATGTAAGCAAAGGATATATGTCTTTATAAATCCTTTTTCCGACCATTTTCTGAAGTAATAATGTATTGTTTGACATCCCGGGAGTCTATTTATGTCGAATAAGAAGCAAAACTGTAGGTAATTGTACCCAGAATGTCCAAATGGGTACGAAAAGTCCATAGTGTCCCCTTTAAAAAGAATTAGAATTATATATTTCTCATTTTACCTGAACGATTTCTGCCCTAATTTTTAGATTCATGCTTACTCACAGGCACCATTGTGGAGCCAGAGAACTAATCTGCGTCACTATGGGACTTATTTGTGTGTATTTGTGAGAAAATGCTCAAGTTCGGTGGTTTTTCCCCCCTAAGCAAAGAATAAGCAAAGCGTAAGCAAAATGTAAGCAAAGGATTTATGTCTTCATATATCCTTTTTCCGACCATTTTCTGAAGTAATAATGTATTGTTTGATACCCGGGAGTCTATTTATGTCGAATAAGGAGCAAAACTGTAGGTAATTGTACCCAGAATGTCCAAATGGGTACGAAAAGTCCATAGTGTCACTTTTAAAAAGAATTAGAATTATATATTTCTCATTTTACCTGAACGATTTCTGCCCTAATTTTTAGATTCATGCTTACTCACAGGCACCATTGTGGAGCCAGAGAACTAGTCTGCGTCACTATGGGACTTATTTGTGTGTATTTGTGAAAAAAATGCTCAAGTTCTGTGGTGTTTTCCCCCTAAGCAAAGAATAAGCAAAGCGTAAGCAAAATGTTAGCAAAGGATATATGTCTTCATAAATCCTTTTTCCGACCATTTTCTGAAGTAATAATGTATTGTTTGATACCCGGGAGTCTATTTATGTCGAATAAGGAGCAAAACTGTAGGTAATTGTACCCAGCATGTCCAAATGGGTACGAAAAGTCCATATGTCTCTTTTAAAAAGAATCAGAATTATATATTTCTCATTTTACCTGAACGATTTCTGCCCTAATATTTAGGTTCATGCTTGCTCACAGGCACCGTTGTGGAGCCAGAGAACCAGTCTGCGTCACTATTCGACATATTCGTGTGTATTTGTGGAAAAATGCTCAAGTTCGGTGGTGTTTTCTCCGTAAGCAAAGAATAAGCAAAGCGTAAGCAAAATGTAAGCAAAGGATATATGTCTTCATAAATCCTTTTTCCGACCATTTTCTGAAGTAATAATGTATTGTTTCACATCCCGGGAGTCTATTTATGTCGAATAAGGAGCAAAACTGTTGGCAATTGTACCCAGAATCTCCAAATGGGTACGAAATTCCATAATTTCACTTTTAAAAAGAATCAGAATTATATATTTCTCATTTTACCTGAACGATTTCTGCCCTAATTTTTAGATTAATACTTACTCACAGGCACCATTGTGGAGCCAGAGAATTAGTCTGCGTCACTATGGGACTTATTTGTGTGTATTTGTGAAAAAAATGCTCAAGTTCGGTGGTTTTTTCCCCCTAAGCAAAGAATAAGCAAAGCGTAAGCAAAATGTTAGCAAAGGATTTATGTCTTCATATATCCTTTTTCCGACCATTTTCTGAAGTAATCATGTATTGTTTGACATCCCGGGAGACTATTTATGTCGAATAAGGAGCAAAACTGTAGGTAATTGTACCCAGCATGTCCAAATGGGTACGAAAAGTCCATATGTCTCTTTTAAAAAGAATCAGAATTATATATTTCTCATTTTACCTGAACGATTTCTGCCCTAATATTTAGGTTCATGCTTGCTCACAGGCACCGTTGTGGAGCCAGAGAACCAGTCTGCGTCACTATTCGACATATTCGTGTGTATTTGTGGAAAAATGCTCAAGTTCGGTGGTGTTTTCTCCGTCAGCAAAGAATAAGCAAAGCGTAAGCAAAATGTAAGCAAAGGATATATGTCTTCATAAATCCTTTTTCCGACCATTTTCTGAAGTAATAATGTATTGTTTGACATCCCGGGAGTCTATTTATGTCGAATAAGGAGCAAAACTGTAGGCAATTGTACCCAGAATCTCCAAATGGGTACGAAAAGTCCATAATTTCACTTTTAAAAAGAATCAGAATTATATATTTCTCATTTTACCTGAACGATTTCTGCCCTAATTTTTAGATTCACGCTTACTCACAGGCACCACTGTGGAGCCAGAGAACTAGTCTGCGTCACTATGGGACATATTCGTGTCTATTTGTGGAAAAATGCTTAATTTCTGTGGTGTTTTCTCCTTAAGCAAAGAATAAGCAAAGCAAAAGTAAACTGTAAGCAAAGGATATATGTCTTCATAAATCCTTTTTCCGACCATTTTCTGAAGTATTTATGTATTGTTTGACATCCCAGGAGTCTATTTATGTCGAATAAGGGGCAAAACTGTGGGTAATTGTACCCAGAATGTACAAATGGGTACGAAAAGTCCATAGTGTCACTTTTAAAAAGAATTAGAATTATATATTTCTCATTTTACCTGAACGATTTCTGCCCTAATTTTTAGATTCATGCTTGCTCACAGGCACCGTTGTGGAGCTAGAGAACCAGTCTGCGTCACTATTCGACATATTCGTGTGTATTTGTGGAAAAATGCTCAAGATCGGTGGTGTTTTCTCCGTAAACAAAGAATAAGCAAAGCGTAAGCAAAGAATTAGCAAAGGATATATGTCTTCATAAATCCTTTTTCCGACCATTTTCGGAAGTAATTATGTATTGTTTGACATCCTGGGAGTCTATTTATGTCGAATAAGGGGCAAAACTGTAGGTAATTGTACCCAGAATGTACAAATGAGTACAAAAAGTCCATAATGTCACTTTTAAAAAAAATCAGAATTATATATATCATTTTACCTGAACGATTTATGCCCAAATTTTTAGATTCACGCTTACTCCTAGGCACCATTGTGGAGCCAGAGAACTTGTCTGCGTCACTATGGGACAAATTCGTGTCTATTTGTGGAAAAATGCTTAAGTTCTGTGGTGTTTTCTCCTTAAGCAAAGAATAAGCAAAGCAAAAGCAAACTGTAAGCGAAGGAACTATGTCTTCATAATTCTTTTTTGCGACCATTTTCTGATAAAATAATGTGTTTCTGGACATCCCATGAGTCGATTTATGTCGAATATCGTGCAAAACAGTAGATATTTGGATTTAAATAAGCAAATGGGAACCAAAAATCCGTAATATCACTTTTCGAAAGTAGCAGAATTATATATTTATCTAATTTTGATATAACGATTTTACCCTTAATTTTTAGATTCATGCTTACTCACAGGCACCATTGTAGAGCCAGAGATCTAGTCTGCGTCACTATGGGACATATTCGTGTGTATTTGTGAAAATATGCACAAGTTCGGTGGTGTTTTCTCCGTAAGCAAAGAATAAGCAAAGCGTAAGCAAAATGTAAGCAAAGGATATATGTCTTCATAAATCCTTTTTCTGACCATTTTCTGAAGTAATAATGTATTGTTTGACATCCCGGGAGTCCATTTATGTCGAATAAGGAGCAAAACTGTAGATAATTGTAACCAGAATGTCCAAATGGATACGAAAAGTCCATAATGTCACTTTGAAAAAGAATCAGAATTATATATTTCTCATTTTACCTGAACGATTTCTGCCCTAATTTTTAGATTCACGCTTACTCAAAGGCACCATTGTGGAGCCAGAGAACTTGTCTGCGTCCCTATTCGACATATTCGTGTGTATTTGTGGAAAAATGCTCAAGATCGGTGGTGTTTTCTCCGTAAGCAAAGAATAAGCAAAGCGTAAGCAAAGAATTAGCAAAGGATATATGTCTTCATAAATCCTTTTTCCGACCATCTTCGGAAGTAATTATGTATTGTTTGACATCCTGGGAGTCTATTTATGTCGAATAAGGGGCAAAACTGTAGGTAATTGTACCCAGAATGTACAAATGAGTACAAAAAGTCCATAATGTCACTTTTAAAAAAAATCAGAATTATATATATCATTTTACCTGAACGATTTATGCCCAAATTTTTAGATTCACGCTTACTCCTAGGCACCATTGTGGAGCCAGAGAACTTGTCTGCGTCACTATGGGACATATTCGTGTCTATTTGTGGAAAAATGCTTAAGTTCTGTGGTGTTTTCTCCTTAAGCAAAGAATAAGCAAAGCAAAAGCAAACTGTAAGCGAAGGAACTATGTCTTCATAAATCTTTTTTGCGACCATTTTCTGATAAAATAATGTGTTTCTGGACATCCCATGAGTCGATTTATGTCGAATATCGTGCAAAACAGTAGATATTTGGATTTAAATAAGCAAATGGGAACCAAAAATCCGTAATATCACTTTTCGAAAGTAGCAGAATTATATATTTCTCATTTTACCTGAACGATTTCTGCCCTAATTTTTAGATTCATGCTTACTCACAGGCACCATTGTAGAGCCAGAGAACTAGTCTGCGTCACTATGGGACTTTTTTGTGTGTATTTGTGAAAAAAATGCTCAAGTTCGGTGGTTTTTTCCCCCTAAGCAAAGAATAAGCAAAGCGTAAGCAAAATGTTGGCAAAGGATTTATGTCTTCATATATCCTTTTTCCGACCATTTTCTGAAGTAATCATGTATTGTTTGACATCCCGGGAGACTATTTATGTCGAATAAGGAGCAAAACTGTAGGTAATTGTACCCAGCATGTCCAAATGGGTACGAAAAGTCCATATGTCTCTTTTAAAAAGAATCAGAATTATATATTTCTCATTTTACCTGAACGATTTCTGCCCTAATATTTAGGTTCATGCTTGCTCACAGGCACCGTTGTGGAGCCAGAGAACCAGTCTGCGTCACTATTCGACATATTCGTGTCTATTTGTGGAAAAATGCTTAATTTCTGTGGTGTTTTCTCCTTAAGCAAAGAATAAGCAAAGCAAAAGTAAACTGTAAGCAAAGGATATATGTCTTCATAAATCCTTTTTCCGACCATTTTCTGAAGTAATTATGTATTGTTTGACATCCCAGGAGTCTATTTATGTCGAATAAGGGGCAAAATTGTAGGTTATTATACCCAGAATGTCCAATTGGGTACGAAAAGTCCATAATGTTACTTTAAAAAAAATTAGAATTATATATTTCTCATTTTACCTGAACGATTTCTGCCCTAATTTTTAGATTCATGCTTGCTCACAGGCACCGTTGTGGAGCTAGAGAACCAGTCTGCGTCACTATTCGACATATTCGTGTGTATTTGTGGAAAAATGCTCAAGATCGGTGGTGTTTTCTCCGTAAGCAAAGAATAAGCAAAGCGTAAGCAAAGAATTAGCAAAGGATATATGTCTTCATAAATCCTTTTTCCGACCATTTTCGGAAGTAATTATGTATTGTTTGACATCCTGGGAGTCTATTTATGTCGAATAAGGGGCAAAACTGTAGGTAATTGTACCCAGAATGTCCAAATTGGTACGAAAAGTCCATAATGTCACATTTAAAAAGAATCAGAATTATATATTTCTAATTTTACCTGAACGATTTTCGCCCTAATTTTTAGATTCACGCTTACTCACAGGTACCATTGTGGAGCCAGAGAACTTGTCTGCGTCACTATGGGACATGTTTGTGTGTATTTGTGGAAAAATGCTCAAGTTCTGTGGTGTTTTCTCCGTAAGCAAAGAATAAGCAAAGCGTAAGCAAAATGTAAGCAAAGGATATATGTCTTCATAAATCCTTTTTCCGACCATTTTCTGAAGTAATAATGTATTGTTTGACATCCCGGGAATCTATTTATGTCGAATAAGGAGCGAAACTGTAGGTAATTGTAACCAGAATGTCCAAATGGCTACGAAAAGTCCATAATGTCACTTTTAAAAATAATCAGAATTATATATTTCTCATTTTACCTGAACGATTTCTGCCCTAATTTTTAGATTCAGGCTTACTCACAGGCACCATTGTGGAGCCAGAGGACTTGTCTGCGTCACTATGGGACATATTTGTGTCTATTTGTTGAAAAATGATTAAGTTATGGGGTGTTTTCTCCTTAAGCAAAGAATAAGCAAAGCAAAAGTAAACTGTAAGCAAAGGAACTATGTCTTCATAAATCTTTTTTGCGACCATTTTCTGATAAATTAATGTGTTTCTGGACATCCCGTGAGTCGATTTATGTCGAATATCGTGCAAAACACTAGGTATTTGGAGATAAAATAAGCAAATTGGAACCAAAAATCCATAATATCACTTTTAGAAAGTGGCAGAATTATATATATGTCTAACTTTGATTTAACGATTTTACCCTTAATTTTTAGATTCATGCTTACTCACAGGCACCATTGTGGAGCCAGGGAACTAGTCTGCGTCACTATGGAACATATTCGTGTGTATTTGTGGGAAAATGCTCAAGTTCGGTTTTGTTTTCTGCGTAAGCAAAGAATAAGCAAAGCGTAAGCAAAGAATTAGCAAAGGATATATGTCTTCATAAATCCTTTTTCCGACCATTTTCGGAAGTAATTATGTATTGTTTGACATCCTGGGAGTCTATTTATGTCGAATAAGGGGCAAAACTGTAGGTAATTGTACCCAGAATGTCCAAATTGGTACGAAAAGTCCATAATGTCACATTTAAAAAGAATCAGAATTATATATTTCTAATTTTACCTGAACGATTTTCGCCCTAATTTTTAGATTCACGCTTTCTCATAGGTACCATTGTGGAGCCAGAGAATTTGTCTGCGTCACTATGGGACTTATTTGTGTGTATTTGTGAGAAAATGCTCAAGTTCGGTGGTTTTTCCCCCCTAAGCAAAGAATAAGCAAAGCGTAAGCAAAATGTAAGCAAAGGATTTATGTCTTCATATATCCTTTTTCCGACCATTTTCTGAAGTAATAATGTATTGTTTGACATCCCGGGAGTCTATTTATGTCGAATAATTAGCAAAACTGTAGGTAATTGTACCCAGAATGTCCAAATCGGTACGAAAAGTCCATAATGTCACTTTTAAAAAGAATCAGAATTATATATTTCTAATTTTACCTGAACGATTTTCGCCCTAATTTTTAGATTCACGCTTACTCACAGGGACCATTGTGGAGCCAGATAACTTGTCTGCGTCACTATGGGACATGTTTGTGTGTATTTGTGGAAAAATGCTCAAGTTCTGTGGTGTTTTCTCCGTAAGCAAAGAATAAGCAAAGCGTAAGCAACATGTAAGCAAAGGATATATGTCTACATAAATCCTTTTTCCGACCTTTTTCTGAAGTAATAATGTATTGTTTGACATCCCGGGAGTCTATTTATGTCGAATAAGGAGCAAAACTGTAGGCAATTGTACCCAGAATCTCCAAATGGGTACGAAAAGTCCATAATGTCACTTTTAAAAAGAATCAGAATTATATATTTCTCATTTTACCTGAACGATTTCTGCCCTAATTTTTAGATTCACGCTTACTCACAGGCACCACTGTGGAGCCAGATAACTTGTCTGCGTCACTATGGGACATATTCGTGTCTATTTGTGGAAAAATGCTTAGGTTCTGTGGTGTTTTCTCCTTAAGCAAAGAATAAGCAAAGCAAAAGTAAACTGTAAGCAAAGGAACTATGTCTTCATAAATCTTTTTTGCGACCATTTTCTGATGAATTAATGTGTTTCTGGACACCCCGTGAGTCGATTTATGTCGAATATGGTGGAAAACAGTAGGTATTTGGAGTCAAAATAAACAAATGGGTACCATAAATCCATTATATCACTTTTAGAAAGTGGCAGAATTATATATATGTCTGATTTTGATTTAACGATTTAACCCTTAATTTTTAGATTCATGCTTACTCACAGGCACCATTGTGGAGCCAGAGAACCTATCTGCGTCACTATAGGACATATTCGTGTGTATTTGTGGAAAAATGCTCAAGTTCGGTGGTATTTCTCCGTAAGCAAAGAATAAGCAAAGCGTAAGCAAAATGTTAGCAAAGGATTTATGTCTTCATATATCCTTTTTCCGACCATTTTCTGAAGTAATCATGTATTGTTTGACATCCCGGGAGACTATTTATGTCGAATAAGGAGCAAAACTGTAGGTAATTGTACCCAGCATGTCCAAATGGGTACGAAAAGTCCATATGTCTCTTTTAAAAAGAATCAGAATTATATATTTCTCATTTTACCTGAACGATTTCTGCCCTAATATTTAGGTTCATGCTTGCTCACAGGCACCGTTGTGGAGCCAGAGAACCAGTCTGCGTCACTATTCGACATATTCGTGTGTATTTGTGGAAAAATGCTCAAGTTCGGTGGTGTTTTCTCCGTAAGCAAAGAATAAGCAAAGCGTAAGCAAAATGTAAGCAAAGGATATATGTCTTCATAAATCCTTTTTCCGACCATTTTCTGAAGTAATAATGTATTGTTTGACATCCCGGGAGTCTATTTATGTCGAATAAGGAGCAAAACTGTAGGCAATTGTACCCAGAATCTCCAAATGGGTACGAAAAGTCCATAATTTCACTTTTAAAAAGAATCAGAATTATATATTTCTCATTTTACCTGAACGATTTCTGCCCTAATTTTTAGATTCACGTTTACTCACAGGCACCACTGTGGAGCCAGAGAACTAGTCTGCGTCACTATGGGACATATTCGTGTCTATTTGTGGAAAAATGCTTAATTTCTGTGGTGTTTTCTCCTTAAGCAAAGAATAAGCAAAGCAAAAGTAAACTGTAAGCAAAGGATATATGTCTTCATAAATCCTTTTTCCGACCATTTTCTGAAGTATTTATGTATTGTTTGACATCCCAGGAGTCTATTTATGTCGAATAAGGGGCAAAATTGTAGGTTATTATACCCAGAATGTCCAATTGGGTACGAAAAGTCCATAATGTTACTTTAAAAAAAAATTAGAATTATATATTTCTCATTTTACCTGAACGATTTCTGCCCTAATTTTTAGATTCATGCTTGCTCACAGGCACCGTTGTGGAGCTAGAGAACCAGTCTGCGTCACTATTCGACATATTCGTGTGTATTTGTGGAAAAATGCTCAAGATCGGTGGTGTTTTCTCCGTAAGCAAAGAATAAGCAAAGCGTAAGCAAAGAATTAGCAAAGGATATATGTCTTCATAAATCCTTTTTCCGACCATTTTCGGAAGTAATTATGTATTGTTTGACATCCTGGGAGTCTATTTATGTCGAATAAGGGGCAAAACTGTAGGTTATTGTACCCAGAATGTACAAATGAGTACAAAAAGTCCATAATGTCACTTTTAAAAAAAAATCAGAATTATATATATCATTTTACCTGAACGATTTATGCCCAAATATTTAGATTCACGCTTACTCCTAGGCACCATTGTGGAGCCAGAGAACTTGTCTGCGTCACTATGGGACATATTCGTGTCTATTTGTGGAAAAATGCTTAAGTTCTGTGGTGTTTTCTCCTTAAGCAAAGAATAAGCAAAGCAAAAGCAAACTGTAAGCGAAGGAACTATGTCTTCATAATTCTTTTTTGCTTTCTGATAAAATAATGTGTTTCTGGACATCCCATGAGTCGATTTATGTCGAATATCGTGCAAAACAGTAGATATTTGGATTTAAATAAGCAAATGGGAACCAAAAATCCGTAATATCACTTTTCGAAAGTAGCAGAATTATATATTTATCTAATTTTGATATAACGATTTTACCCTTAATTTTAAGATTCATGCTTACTCACAGGCACCATTGTAGAGCCAGAGATCTAGTCTGCGTCACTATGGGACATATTCGTGTGTATTTGTGAAAATATGCACAAGTTCGGTGGTGTTTTCTCCGTAAGCAAAGAATAAGCAAAGCGTAAGCAAAATGTAAGCAAAGGATATATGTCTTCATAAATCCTTTTTCTGACCATTTTCTGAAGTAATAATGTATTGTTTGACATCCCGGGAGTCCATTTATGTCGAATAAGGAGCAAAACTGTAGATAATTGTAACCAGAATGTCCAAATGGATACGAAAAGTCCATAATGTCACTTTTAAAAAGAATCAGAATTATATATTTCTCATTTTACCTGAACGATTTCTGCCCTAATTTTAGATTCACGCTTACTCACAGGCACCATTGTGGAGCCAGAGAACTTGTCTGCGTCACTATGGGACATATTCGTGTCTATTTGTGGAAAAATGCTTAAGTTCTGTGGTGTTTTCTCCTTAAGCAAAGAATAAGCAAAGCAAAAGCAAACTGTAAGCGAAGGAACTATGTCTTAATAATTCTTTTTTGCGACCATTTTCTGATAAAATAATGTGTTTCTGGACATCCCATGAGTCGATTTATGTCGAATATCGTGCAAAACAGTAGATATTTGGATTTAAATAAGCAAATGGGAACCAAAAATCCGTAATATCACTTTTCGAAAGTAGCAGAATTATATATTTCTCATTTTACCTGAACGATTTCTGCCCTAATTTTAGATTCACGCTTACTCACAGGCACCATTGTGGAGCCAGAGAATTAGTCTGCGTCACTATGGGACTTATTTGTGTGTATTTGTGAAAAAAATGCTCAAGTTCGGTGGTTTTTTCCCCCTAAGCAAAGAATAAGCAAAGCGTAAGCAAAATGTTAGCAAAGGATTTATGTCTTCATATATCCTTTTTCCGACCATTTTCTGAAGTAATCATGTATTGTTTGACATCCCGGGAGACTATTTATGTCGAATAAGGAGCAAAACTGTAGGTAATTGTACCCAGCATGTCCAAATGGGTACGAAAAGTCCATATGTCTCTTTTAAAAAGAATCAGAATTATATATTTCTCATTTTACCTGAACGATTTCTGCCCTAATATTTAGGTTCATGCTTGCTCACAGGCACGGTTGTGGAGCCAGAGAACTTGTCTGCGTCACTATGGGACATATTCGTGTCTATTTGTGGAAAAATGCTTAAGTTCTGTGGTGTTTTCTCCTTAAGCAAAGAATAAGCAAAGCAAAAGCAAACTGTAAGCGAAGGAACTATGTCTTCATAATTCTTTTTTGCGACCATTTTCTGATAAAATAATGTGTTTCTGGACATCCCATGAGTCGATTTATGTCGAATATCGTGCAAAACAGTAGATATTTGGATTTAAATAAGCAAATGGGAACCAAAAATCCGTAATATCACTTTTCGAAAGTAGCAGAATTATATATTTATCTAATTTTGATATTACGATTTTACCCTTAATTTTTAGATTCATGCTTACTCACAGGCACCATTGTAGAGCCAGAGATCTAGTCTGCGTCACTATGGGACATATTCGTGTGTATTTGTGAAAATATGCACAAGTTCGGTGGTGTTTTCTCCGTAAGCAAAGAATAAGCAAAGCGTAAGCAAAATGTAAGCAAAGGATATATGTCTTCATAAATCCTTTTTCTGACCATTTTCTGAAGTAATAATGTATTGTTTGACATCCCGGGAGTCCATTTATGTCGAAAAAGGAGCAAAACTGTAGATAATTGTAACCAGAATGTCCAAATGGATACGAAAAGTCCATAATGTCACTTTTAAAAAGAATCAGAATTATATATTTCTCATTTTACCTGAACAATTTCTGCCCTAATTTTAGATTCACGCTTACTCACAGGCACCGTTGTGGAGCCAGAGAACCAGTCTGCGTCACTATGGGACATATTCGTGTCTATTTGTGGAAAAATTTTTAAGTTCTGTGGTGTTTTCTCCGTAAGCAAAGAATAAGCAAAGCGTAAGCAAAGAATTAGCAAAGGATATATGTCTTCATAAATCCTTTTTCTGACCATTTTCTGAAGTAATAATGTATTGTTTGACATCCCGGGAGTCCATTTATGTCGAATAAGGAGCAAAACTGTAGATAATTGTAACCAGAATGTCCAAATGGATACGAAAAGTCCATAATGTCACTTTTAAAAAGAATCAGAATTATATATTTCTCATTTTACCTGAACGATTTATGCCCAAATTTTTAGATTCACGCTTACTCCTAGGCACCATTGTGGAGCCAGAGAACTTGTCTGCGTCACTATGGGACATATTCGTGTCTATTTGTGGAAAAATGCTTAAGTTCTGTGGTGTTTTCTCCTTAAGCAAAGAATAAGCAAAGCAAAAGCAAACTGTAAGCGAAGGAACTATGTCTTCATAATTCTTTTTTGCGAC
Organism: Sipunculus nudus; assembly: GCA_026874595.1. NCBI lineage: Eukaryota > Metazoa > Annelida > Sipuncula > Golfingiida > Sipunculidae > Sipunculus > Sipunculus nudus. The sequence continues at coordinate 24,744,132 of CM049319.1, forward strand.
CATTTTCTGATAAAATAATGTGTTTCTGGACATCCCATGAGTCGATTTATGTCGAATATCGTGCAAAACAGTAGATATTTGGATTTAAATAAGCAAATGGGAACCAAAAATCCGTAATATCACTTTTCGAAAGTAGCAGAATTATATATTTCTCATTTTACCTGAACGATTTCTGCCCTAATTTTTAGATTCATGCTTACTCACAGGCACCATTGTAGAGCCAGAGAACTAGTCTGCGTCACTATGGGACTTATTTGTGTGTATTTGTGAAAAAAATGCTCAAGTTCGGTGGTTTTTTCCCCCTAAGCAAAGAATAAGCAAAGCGTAAGCAAAATGTAAGCAAAGGATATATGTCTTCATAAATCCTTTTTCCGACCATTTTCTGAAGTAATTATGTATTGTTTGACATCCCGGGAGTCTATTTATGTCGAATAAGGGGCAAAATTGTAGGTTATTATACCCAGAATGTCCAATTGGGTACGAAAAGTCCATAATGTTACTTTAAAAAAAATTAGAATTATATATTTCTCATTTTACCTGAACGATTTCTGCCCTAATTTTTAGATTCATGCTTGCTCACAGGCACCGTTGTGGAGCTAGAGAACCAGTCTGCGTCACTATTCGACTTATTCGTGTGTATTTGTGGAAAAATGCTCAAGATCGGTGGTGTTTTCTCCGTAAGCAAAGAATAAGCAAAGCGTAAGCAAAGAATTAGCAAAGGATATATGTCTTCATAAATCCTTTTTCCGACTATTTTCGGAAGTAATTATGTATTGTTTGACATCCTGGGAGTCTATTTATGTCGAATAAGGGGCAAAACTGTAGGTAATTGTACCCAGAATGTCCAAATTGGTACGAAAAGTCCATAATGTCACATTTAAAAAGAATCAGAATTATATATTTCTAATTTTACCTGAACGATTTTCGCCCTAATTTTTAGATTCACGCTTACTCACAGGTACCATTGTGGAGCCAGAGAACTTGTCTGCGTCACTATGGGACATGTTTGTGTGTATTTGTGGAAAAATGCTCAAGTTCTGTGGTGTTTTCTCCGTAAGCAAAGAATAAGCAAAGCGTAAGCAAAATGTAAGCAAAGGATATATGTCTTCATAAATCCTTTTTCCGACCATTTTCTGAAGTAATAATGTATTGTTTGACATCCCGGGAGTCTATTTATGTCGAATAAGGAGCGAAACTGTAGGTAATTGTAACCAGAATGTCCAAATGGCTACGAAAAGTCCATAATGTCACTTTTAAAAATAATCAGAATTATATATTTCTCATTTTACCTGAACGATTTCTGCCCTAATTTTTAGATTCAGGCTTACTCACAGGCACCATTGTGGAGCCAGAGGACTTGTCTGTGTCACTATGGGACATATTTGTGTCTATTTGTTGAAAAATGATTAAGTTATGGGGTGTTTTCTCCTTAAGCAAAGAATAAGCAAAGCAAAAGTAAACTGTAAGCAAAGGAACTATGTCTTCATAAATCTTTTTTGCGACCATTTTCTGATAAATTAATGTGTTTCTGGACATCCCGTGAGTCGATTTATGTCGAATATCGTGCAAAACAGTAGGTATTTGGAGATAAAATAAGCAAATTGGAACCAAAAATCCATAATATCACTTTTAGAAAGTGGCAGAATTATATATATGTCTAACTTTGATTTAACGATTTAACCCTTAATTTTTAGATTCATGCTTACTCACAGGCACCATTGTGGAGCCAGGGAACTAGTCTGCGTCACTATCGAACATATTCGTGTGTATTTGTGGGAAAATGCTCAAGTTCGGTTTTGTTTTCTGCGTAAGCAAAGAATAAGCAAAGCGTAAGCAAAGAATTAGCAAAGGATATATGTCTTCATAAATCCTTTTTCCGACCATTTTCGGAAGTAATTATGTATTGTTTGACATCCTGGGAGTCTATTTATGTCGAATAAGGGGCAAAACTGTAGGTAATTGTACCCAGAATGTCCAAATCGGTACGAAAAGTCCATAATGTCACTTTTAAAAAGAATCAGAATTATATATTTCTAATTTTACCTGAACGATTTTCGCCCTAATTTTTAGATTCACGCTTACTCACAGGGACCATTGTGGAGCCAGATAACTTGTCTGCGTCACTATGGGACATGTTTGTGTGTATTTGTGGAAAAATGCTCAAGTTCTGTGGTGTTTTCTCCGTAAGCAAAGAATAAGCAAAGCGTAAGCAAAATGTAAGCAAAGGATATATGTCTTCATAAATCCTTTTTCCGACCATTTTCTGAAGTAATAATGTATTGTTTGACATCCCGGGAGTCTATTTATGTCGAATAAGGATCGAAACTGTAGGTAATTGTAACCAGAATGTCCAAATGGCTACGAAAAGTCCATAATGTCACTTTTAAAAAGAATTAGAATTATATATTTCTCATTTTACCTGAACGATTTCTGCCCTAATTTTTAGATTCAGGCTTACTCACAGGCACCATTGTGGAGCCAGAGGACTTGTCTGCGTCACTATGGGACATATTTGTGTCTATTTGTTGAAAAATGATTAAGTTATGGGGTGTTTTCTCCTTAAGCAAAGAATAAGCAAAGCAAAAGTAAACTGTAAGCAAAGGAACTATGTCTTCATAAATCTTTTTTCGACCATTTTCTGATAAATTAATGTGTTTCTGGACATCCCGTGAGTCGATTTATGTCGAATATCGTGCAAAACAGTAGGTATTTGGAGATAAAATAAGCAAATTGGAACCAAAAATCCATAATATCACTTTTAGAAAGTGGCAGAATTATATATATGTCTAACTTTGATTTAACGATTTTACCCTTAATTTTTAGATTCATGCTTACTCACAGGCACCATTGTGGAGCCAGGGAACTAGTCTGCGTCACTATGGAACATATTCGTGTGTATTTGTGGGAAAATGCTCAAGTTCGGTTTTGTTTTCTGCGTAAGCAAAGAATAAGCAAAGCGTTAGCAAATTGTAAGCAAAGGAAATATGTCTTCGCAAATCTTTTTTCCGACCATTTTCGGAAGTAATAATGTATTGTTTGACATCCCGGGAGGCTATTTATGTCGAATAAAGAGCAAAACTGTAGATAATTTTACCCAGAATGTCCAATTGGGTACGAAAAGTCCATAATGTCACTTTTAAAAAGAATCAGAATTATATATTTCTCATTTTACCTGAACGATTTCTGCCCTAATTTTTAGATTCATGCTTGCTCACAGGCACCTTGTGGAGCCAGAGAACCAGTCTGCGTCACTATTCGACATATTCGTGTGTATTTGTGGAAAAATGCTCAAGTTCGGTGGTGTTTTCTCCGTAAGCAAAGAATAAGCAAAGCGTAAGCAAAATGTAAACAAAGGATATATGTCTTCATAAATCCTTTTTCCGACCATTTTCTGAAGTAATTATGTATTGTTTGACATCCCAGGAGTCTATTTATGTCGAATAAGGGGCAAAATTCTAGGTTATTATACCCAGAATGTCCAATTCGGTACGAAAAGTCCATAATGTTACTTTAAAAAAATTAGAATTATATATTTCTCATTTTACCTGAACGATTTCTGCCCTAATTTTTAGATTCATGCTTGCTCACAGGCACCGTTGTGGAGCTAGAGAACCAGTCTGCGTCACTATTCGACATATTCGTGTGTATTTGTGGAAAAATGCTCAAGATCGGTGGTGTTTTCTCCGTAAGCAAAGAATAAGCAAAGCGTAAGCAAAGAATAAGCAAAGGATATATGTCTTCATAAATCCTTTTTCCGACCATTTTCGGAAGTAATTATGTATTGTTTGACATCCCGGGAGTCTATTTATGTCGAATAAGGGGCAAAACTGTAGGTAATTGTACCCAGAATGTACAAATGAGTACAAAAAGTCCATAATGTCACTTTTAAAAAAAACCAGAATTATATATATCATTTTACCTGAACGATTTATGCCCAAATTTTTAGATTCACGCTTACTCACAGGCACCATTGTGGAGCCAGAGAACTTGTCTGCGTCACTATGGGACATATTCGTGTCTATTTGTGGAAAAATGCTTAAGTTCTGTGGTGTTTTCTCCTTAAGCAAAGAATAAGCAAAGCAAAAGCAAACTGTAAGCGAAGGAACTATGTCTTCATAATTCTTTTTTGCGACCATTTTCTGATAAAATAATGTGTTTCTGGACATCCCATGAGTCGATTTATGTCGAATATCGTGCAAAACAGTAGATATTTGGATTTAAATAAGCAAATGGGAACCAAAAATCCGTAATATCACTTTTCGAAAGTAGCAGAATTATATATTTATCTAATTTTTATATAACGATTTTACCCTTAATTTTTAGATTCACGCTTACTCACAGGCACCACTGTGGAGCCAGAGAACTAGTCTGCGTCACTATGGGACATATTCGTGTCTATTTGTGGAAAAATGCTTAATTTCTGTGGTGTTTTCTCCTTAAGCAAAGAATAAGCAAAGCAAAAGTAAACTGTAAGCAAAGGATATATGTCTTCATAAATCCTTTTTCCGACCATTTTCTGAAGTATTTATGTATTGTTTGACATCCCAGGAGTCTATTTATGTCGAATAAGGGGCAAAATTGTAGGTTATTATACCCAGAATGTCCAATTGGGTACGAAAAGTCCATAATGTTACTTTAAAAAAAATTAGAATTATATATTTCTCATTTTACCTGAACGATTTCTGCCCTAATTTTTAGATTCATGCTTGCTCACAGGCACCGTTGTGGAGCTAGAGAACCAGTCTGCGTCACTATTCGACATATTCGTGTGTATTTGTGGAAAAATGCTCAAGATCGGTGGTGTTTTCTCCGTAAGCAAAGAATAAGCAAAGCGTAAGCAAAGAATTAGCAAAGGATATATGTCTTCATAAATCCTTTTTCCGACCATTTTCGGAAGTAATTATGTATTGTTTTCTCCTTAAGCAAAGAATAAGCAAAGCAAAAGCAAACTGTAAGCGAAGGAACTATGTCTTCATAATTCTTTTTTGCGACCATTTTCTGATAAAATAATGTGTTTCTGGACATCCCATGAGTCGATTTATGTCGAATATCGTGCAAAACAGTAGATATTTGGATTTAAATAAGCAAATGGGAACCAAAAATCCGTAATATCACTTTTCGAAAGTAGCAGAATTATATATTTCTCATTTTACCTGAACGATTTCTGCCCTAATTTTTAGATTCATGCTTACTCACAGGCACCATTGTAGAGCCAGAGAACTAGTCTGCGTCACTATGGGACTTATTTGTGTGTATTTGTGAAAAAAATGCTCAAGTTCGGTGGTTTTTTCCCCCTAAGCAAAGAATAAGCAAAGCGTAAGCAAAATGTAAGCAAAGGATATATGTCTTCATAAATCCTTTTTCCGACCATTTTCTGAAGTAATTATGTATTGTTTGACATCCCGGGAGTCTATTTATGTCGAATAAGGGGCAAAATTGTAGGTTATTATACCCAGAATGTCCAATTGGGTACGAAAAGTCCATAATGTTACTTTAAAAAAAATTAGAATTATATATTTCTCATTTTACCTGAACGATTTCTGCCCTAATTTTTAGATTCATGCTTGCTCACAGGCACCGTTGTGGAGCTAGAGAACCAGTCTGCGTCACTATTCGACATATTCGTGTGTATTTGTGGAAAAATGCTCAAGATCGGTGGTGTTTTCTCCGTAAGCAAAGAATAAGCAAAGCGTAAGCAAAGAATTAGCAAAGGATATATGTCTTCATAAATCCTTTTTCCGACTATTTTCGGAAGTAATTATGTATTGTTTGACATCCTGGGAGTCTATTTATGTCGAATAAGTGGCAAAACTGTAGGTAATTGTACCCAGCATGTCCAAATGGGTACGAACAGTCCATATGTCTCTTTTAAAAAGAATCAGAATTATATATTTCTCATTTTACCTGAACGATTTCTGCCCTAATTTTTAGATTCACGCTTACTCAAAGGCACCATTGTGGAGCCAGAGAACTTGTCTGCGTCACTATGGGACATATTCGTGTCTATTTGTGGAAAAATGCTTAAGTTCTGTGGTGTTTTCTCCTTAAGCAAAGATTAAGCAATGCAAAAGCAAACTGTAAGCAAAGGAACTATGTCTTCATAATTCTTTTTTGCGACCATTTTCTGATAGAATAATGTGTTTCTGGACATCTTATGACCCGATTTATGTCGAATATCGTGCAAAACAGTAGATATTTGGATTTAAATAAGCAAATGGGAACCAAAAATCCGTAATATCACTTTTCGAAAGTAGCAGAATTATATATTTATCTAATTTTAATATAACGATTTTACCCTTAATTTTTAGATTCATGCTTACTCACAGGCACCATTGTAGAGCCAGAGATCTAGTCTGCGTCACTATGGGACATATTCGTGTGTATTTGTGAAAATATGCACAAGTTCGGTGGTGTTTTCTCCGTAAGCAAAGAATAAGCAAAGCGTAAGCAAAATGTAAGCAAAGGATATATGTCTTCATAAATCCTTTTTCTGACCATTTTCTGAAGTAATAATGTATTGTTTGACATCCCGGGAGTCCATTTATGTCGAATAAGGAGCAAAACTGTAGATAATTGTAACCAGAATGTCCAAATGGATACGAAAAGTCCATAATGTCACTTTTAAAAAGAATCAGAATTATATATTTCTCATTTTACCTGAACGATTTCTGCCCTAATTTTAGATTCACGCTTACTCACAGGCACCGTTGTGGAGCCAGAGAACCAGTCTGCGTCACTATGGGACATATTCGTGTCTATTTGTGGAAAAATGCTTAAGTTCTGTGGTGTTTTCTCCGTAAGCAAAGAATAAGCAAAGTGTTAGCAAATTGTAAGCAAAGGATATATGTCTTCGCAAATACTTTTCCGACCATTTTCTGAAGTAATCATGTATTGTTTGACATCCCGGGAGACTATTTATGTCGAATAAGGAGCAAAACTGTAGGTAATTGTACCCAGCATGTCCAAATGGGTACGAACAGTCCATATGTCTCTTTTAAAAAGAATCAGAATTATATATTTCTCATTTTACCTGAACGATTTCTGCCCTAATTTTTAGATTCACGCTTACTCAAAGGCACCATTGTGGAGCCAGAGAACTTGTCTGCGTCACTATGGGACATATTCGTGTCTATTTGTGGAAAAATGCTTAAGTTCTGTGGTGTTTTCTCCTTAAGCAAAGATTAAGCAATGCAAAAGCAAACTGTAAGCAAAGGAACTATGTCTTCATAAATCTTTTTTGCGACCATTTTCTGATGAATTAATGTGTTTCTGGACATCCCGTGAGTCGATTTATGTCGAATATCGTGCAAAACAGTAAGTATTTGGAGATAAAATAAGCAAATGGGAACCAAAAATCCATAATATCACTTTTAGAAAGTGGCAGAATTATATATATGTCTAATTTTGATTTAACGATTTTACCCTTAATTTTTAGATTCATGCTTACTCACAGGCACCATTGTGGAGCCAGAGAACTAGTCTGCGTCACTATGGAACATATTCGTGTGTATTTGTGGAAAAATGCTCAAGTTCGGTTTTGTTTTCTGCGTAAGCAAAGAATAAGCAAAGCGTAAGCAAATTGTAAGCAAAGGAAATATGTCTTCGCAAATCCTTTTTCCGACCATTTTCGGAAGTAATAATGTATTGTTCGAAATCCCGGGAGGCTATTTATGTCGAATAAAGAGCAAAACTGTAGATAATTTTACCCAGAATGTCCAATTGGGTACGAAAAGACCATAATGTCACTTTTAAAAAGAATCAGAATTATATATTTCTCACTTTACCTGAACGATTTCTGCCCTAATTTTTAGATTCATGCTTGCTCACAGGCACCGTTGTGGAGCCAGAGAACTTGTTTGCGTCACTGTGGGACATATTCGTGTCTATTTGTGGAAAAATGTTTAAGTTCTGTGGTGTTTTCTCCTTAAGCAAAGAATAAGCAAAGCAAAAGTAAACTGTAAGCAAAGGAACTATGTCTTCATAAATCTTTTTTTGCGACCATTTTCAGATGAATTAATGTGTTTCTGGACACCCCGTGAGTCGATTTATGTCGAATATGGTGGAAAACAGTAAGTATTTGGAGTCAAAATAAACAAATGGGTACCAAAAATCCATTATATCACTTTTAGAAAGTGGCAGAATTATATATATGTCTGATTTTGATTTAACGATTTAACCCTTAATTTTTAGATTCATGCTTACTCACAGGCACCATTGTGGAGCCAGAGAACCTATCTGCGTCACTATAGGACATATTCGTGTGTATTTGTGGAAAAATGCTCAAGTTCGGTGGTATTTCTCCGTAAGCAAAGAATAAGCAAAGCGTAAGCAAAATGTTAGCAAAGGATTTATGTCTTCATATATCCTTTTTCCGACCATTTTCTGAAGTAATCATGTATTGTTTGACATCCCGGGAGACTATTTATGTCGAATTAGGAGCAAAACTGTAGGTAATTGTACCCAGCATGTCCAAATGGGTACGAAAAGTCCATATGTCTCTTTTAAAAAGAATCAGAATTATATATTTCTCATTTTACCTGAACGATTTCTGCCCTAATATTTAGGTTCATGCTTGCTCACAGGCACCGTTGTGGAGCCAGAGAACCAGTCTGCGTCACTATTCGACATATTCGTGTGTATTTGTGGAAAAATGCTCAAGTTCGGTGGTGTTTTCTCCGTAAGCAAAGAATAAGCAAAGCGTAAGCAAAATGTAAGCAAAGGATATATGTCTTCATAAATCCTTTTTCCGACCATTTTCTGAAGTAATAATGTATTGTTTGACATCCCGGGAGTCTATTTATGTCGAATAAGGAGCAAAACTGTAGGCAATTGTACCCAGAATCTCCAAATGGGTACGAAAAGTCCATAATTTCACTTTTAAAAAGAATCAGAATTATATATTTCTCATTTTACCTGAACGATTTCTGCCCTAATTTTTAGATTCACGCTTACTCACAGGCACCGTTGTGGAGCCAGAGAACTAGTCTGCGTCACTATGGGACATATTCGTGTCTATTTGTGGAAAAATGCTTAATTTCTGTGGTGTTTTCTCCTTAAGCAAAGAATAAGCAAAGCAAAAGTAAACTGTAAGCAAAGGATATATGTCTTCATAAATCCTTTTTCCGACCATTTTCTGAAGTATTTATGTATTGTTTGACATCCCAGGAGTCTATTTATGTCGAATAAGGGGCAAAATTGTAGGTTATTATACCCAGAATGTCCAATTGGGTACGAAAAGTCCATAATGTTACTTTAAAAAAAATTAGAATTATATATTTCTCATTTTACCTGAACGATTTCTGCCCTAATTTTTAGATTCATGCTTGCTCACAGGCACCGTTGTGGAGCTAGAGAACCAGTCTGCGTTACTATTGGACATATTCGTGTGTATTTTCTCTTCATCCCGGGAGACTATTTATGTCGAATAAGGAGCAAAACTGTAGGTAATTGTACCCAGCATGTCCAAATGGGTACGAAAAGTCCATATGTCTCTTTTAAAAAGAATCAGAATTATATATTTCTCATTTTACCTGAACGATTTCTGCCCTAATATTTAGGTTCATGCTTGCTCACAGGCACCGTTGTGGAGCCAGAGAACCAGTCTGCGTCACTATTCGACATATTCGTGTGTATTTGTGGAAAAATGCTCAAGTTCGGTGGTGTTTTCTCCGTAAGCAAAGAATAAGCAAAGCGTAAGCAAAATGTAAGCAAAGGATATATGTCTTCATAAATCCTTTTTCCGACCATTTTCTGAAGTAATAATGTATTGTTTGACATCCCGGGAGTCTATTTATGTCGAATAAGGAGCAAAACTGTAGGCAATTGTACCCAGAATCTCCAAATGGGTACGAAAAGTCCATAATTTCACTTTTAAAAAGAATCAGAATTATATATTTCTCATTTTACCTGAACGATTTCTGCCCTAATTTTTAGATTCACGCTTACTCACAGGCACCACTGTGGAGCCAGAGAACTAGTCTGCGTCACTATGGGACATATTCGTGTCTATTTGTGGAAAAATGCTTAATTTCTGTGGTGTTTTCTCCTTAAGCAAAGAATAAGCAAAGCAAAAGTAAACTGTAAGCAAAGGATATATGTCTTCATAAATCCTTTTTCCGACCATTTTCTGAAGTATTTATGTATTGTTTGACATCCCAGGAGTCTATTTATGTCGAATAAGGGGCAAAATTGTAGGTTATTATACCCAGAATGTCCAATTGGGTACGAAAAGTCCATAATGTTACTTTAAAAAAAATTAGAATTATATATTTCTCATTTTACCTGAACGATTTCTGCCCTAATTTTTAGATTCATGCTTGCTCACAGGCACCGTTGTGGAGCTAGAGAACCAGTCTGCGTCACTATTCGACATATTCGTGTGTATTTGTGGAAAAATGCTCAAGATCGGTGGTGTTTTCTCCGTAAGCAAAGAATAAGCAAAGCGTAAGCAAAGAATTAGCAAAGGATATATGTCTTCATAAATCCTTTTTCCGACTATTTTCGGAAGTAATTATGTATTGTTTGACATCCTGGGAGTCTATTTATGTCGAATAAGTGGCAAAACTGTAGGTAATTGTACCCAGCATGTCCAAATGGGTACGAACAGTCCATATGTCTCTTTTAAAAAGAATCAGAATTATATATTTCTCATTTTACCTGAACGATTTCTGCCCTAATTTTTAGATTCACGCTTACTCAAAGGCACCATTGTGGAGCCAGAGAACTTGTCTGCGTCACTATGGGACATATTCGTGTCTATTTGTGGAAAAATGCTTAAGTTCTGTGGTGTTTTCTCCTTAAGCAAAGATTAAGCAATGCAAAAGCAAACTGTAAGCAAAGGAACTATGTCTTCATAATTCTTTTTTGCGACCATTTTCTGATAGAATAATGTGTTTCTGGACATCTTATGACCCGATTTATGTCGAATATCGTGCAAAACAGTAGATATTTGGATTTAAATAAGCAAATGGGAACCAAAAATCCGTAATATCACTTTTCGAAAGTAGCAGAATTATATATTTATCTAATTTTAATATAACGATTTTACCCTTAATTTTTAGATTCATGCTTACTCACAGGCACCATTGTAGAGCCAGAGATCTAGTCTGCGTCACTATGGGACATATTCGTGTGTATTTGTGAAAATATGCACAAGTTCGGTGGTGTTTTCTCCGTAAGCAAAGAATAAGCAAAGCGTAAGCAAAATGTAAGCAAAGGATATATGTCTTCATAAATCCTTTTTCTGACCATTTTCTGAAGTAATAATGTATTGTTTGACATCCCGGGAGTCCATTTATGTCGAATAAGGAGCAAAACTGTAGATAATTGTAACCAGAATGTCCAAATGGATACGAAAAGTCCATAATGTCACTTTTAAAAAGAATCAGAATTATATATTTCTCATTTTACCTGAACGATTTCTGCCCTAATTTTAGATTCACGCTTACTCACAGGCACCGTTGTGGAGCCAGAGAACCAGTCTGCGTCACTATGGGACATATTCGTGTCTATTTGTGGAAAAATGCTTAAGTTCTGTGGTGTTTTCTCCGTAAGCAAAGAATAAGCAAAGTGTTAGCAAATTGTAAGCAAAGGATATATGTCTTCGCAAATACTTTTCCGACCATTTTCTGAAGTAATCATGTATTGTTTGACATCCCGGGAGACTATTTATGTCGAATAAGGAGCAAAACTGTAGGTAATTGTACCCAGCATGTCCAAATGGGTACGAACAGTCCATATGTCTCTTTTAAAAAGAATCAGAATTATATATTTCTCATTTTACCTGAACGATTTCTGCCCTAATTTTTAGATTCACGCTTACTCAAAGGCACCATTGTGGAGCCAGAGAACTTGTCTGCGTCACTATGGGACATATTCGTGTCTATTTGTGGAAAAATGCTTAAGTTCTGTGGTGTTTTCTCCTTAAGCAAAGATTAAGCAATGCAAAAGCAAACTGTAAGCAAAGGAACTATGTCTTCATAAATCTTTTTTGCGACCATTTTCTGATGAATTAATGTGTTTCTGGACATCCCGTGAGTCGATTTATGTCGAATATCGTGCAAAACAGTAAGTATTTGGAGATAAAATAAGCAAATGGGAACCAAAAATCCATAATATCACTTTTAGAAAGTGGCAGAATTATATATATGTCTAATTTTGATTTAACGATTTTACCCTTAATTTTTAGATTCATGCTTACTCACAGGCACCATTGTGGAGCCAGAGAACTAGTCTGCGTCACTATGGAACATATTCGTGTGTATTTGTGGAAAAATGCTCAAGTTCGGTTTTGTTTTCTGCGTAAGCAAAGAATAAGCAAAGCGTAAGCAAATTGTAAGCAAAGGAAATATGTCTTCGCAAATCCTTTTTCCGACCATTTTCGGAAGTAATAATGTATTGTTCGAAATCCCGGGAGGCTATTTATGTCGAATAAAGAGCAAAACTGTAGATAATTTTACCCAGAATGTCCAATTGGGTACGAAAAGACCATAATGTCACTTTTAAAAAGAATCAGAATTATATATTTCTCACTTTACCTGAACGATTTCTGCCCTAATTTTTAGATTCATGCTTGCTCACAGGCACCGTTGTGGAGCCAGAGAACTTGTTTGCGTCACTGTGGGACATATTCGTGTCTATTTGTGGAAAAATGTTTAAGTTCTGTGGTGTTTTCTCCTTAAGCAAAGAATAAGCAAAGCAAAAGTAAACTGTAAGCAAAGGAACTATGTCTTCATAAATCTTTTTTTGCGACCATTTTCAGATGAATTAATGTGTTTCTGGACACCCCGTGAGTCGATTTATGTCGAATATGGTGGAAAACAGTAAGTATTTGGAGTCAAAATAAACAAATGGGTACCAAAAATCCATTATATCACTTTTAGAAAGTGGCAGAATTATATATATGTCTGATTTTGATTTAACGATTTAACCCTTAATTTTTAGATTCATGCTTACTCACAGGCACCATTGTGGAGCCAGAGAACCTATCTGCGTCACTATAGGACATATTCGTGTGTATTTGTGGAAAAATGCTCAAGTTCGGTGGTATTTCTCCGTAAGCAAAGAATAAGCAAAGCGTAAGCAAAATGTTAGCAAAGGATTTATGTCTTCATATATCCTTTTTCCGACCATTTTCTGAAGTAATCATGTATTGTTTGACATCCCGGGAGACTATTTATGTCGAATTAGGAGCAAAACTGTAGGTAATTGTACCCAGCATGTCCAAATGGGTACGAAAAGTCCATATGTCTCTTTTAAAAAGAATCAGAATTATATATTTCTCATTTTACCTGAACGATTTCTGCCCTAATATTTAGGTTCATGCTTGCTCACAGGCACCGTTGTGGAGCCAGAGAACCAGTCTGCGTCACTATTCGACATATTCGTGTGTATTTGTGGAAAAATGCTCAAGTTCGGTGGTGTTTTCTCCGTAAGCAAAGAATAAGCAAAGCGTAAGCAAAATGTAAGCAAAGGATATATGTCTTCATAAATCCTTTTTCCGACCATTTTCTGAAGTAATAATGTATTGTTTGACATCCCGGGAGTCTATTTATGTCGAATAAGGAGCAAAACTGTAGGCAATTGTACCCAGAATCTCCAAATGGGTACGAAAAGTCCATAATTTCACTTTTAAAAAGAATCAGAATTATATATTTCTCATTTTACCTGAACGATTTCTGCCCTAATTTTTAGATTCACGCTTACTCACAGGCACCGTTGTGGAGCCAGAGAACTAGTCTGCGTCACTATGGGACATATTCGTGTCTATTTGTGGAAAAATGCTTAATTTCTGTGGTGTTTTCTCCTTAAGCAAAGAATAAGCAAAGCAAAAGTAAACTGTAAGCAAAGGATATATGTCTTCATAAATCCTTTTTCCGACCATTTTCTGAAGTATTTATGTATTGTTTGACATCCCAGGAGTCTATTTATGTCGAATAAGGGGCAAAATTGTAGGTTATTATACCCAGAATGTCCAATTGGGTACGAAAAGTCCATAATGTTACTTTAAAAAAAATTAGAATTATATATTTCTCATTTTACCTGAACGATTTCTGCCCTAATTTTTAGATTCATGCTTGCTCACAGGCACCGTTGTGGAGCTAGAGAACCAGTCTGCGTTACTATTGGACATATTCGTGTGTATTTGTGGAAAAATGCTCAAGATCGGTGGTGTTTTCTCCGTAAGCAAAGAATAAGCAAAGCGTAAGCAAAGAATTAGCAAAGGATATATGTCTTCATAAATCCTTTTTCCGACCATTTTCGGAAGTAATTATGTATTGTTTGACATCCTGGGAGTCTATTTATGTCGAATAAGGGGCAAAACTGTAGGTAATTGTACCCAGAATGTACAAATGAGTACAAAAAGTCCATAATGTCACTTTTAAAAAAAATAAGAATTATATATATCATTTTACCTGAACGATTTATGCCCAAATTTTTAGATTCACGCTTACTCCTAGGCACCATTGTGGAGCCAGAGAACTTGTCTGCGTCACTATGGGACATATTCGTGTCTATTTGTGGAAAAATGCTTAAGTTCTGTGGTGTTTTCTCCTTAAGCAAAGAATAAGCAAAGCAAAAGCAAACTGTAAGCGAAGGAACTATGTCTTCATAATTCTTTTTTGCGACCATTTTCTGATAAAATAATGTGTTTCTGGACATCCCATGAGTCGATTTATGTCGAATATCGTGCAAAACAGTAGATATTTGGATTTAAATAAGCAAATGGGAACCAAAAATCCGTAATATCACTTTTCGAAAGTAGCAGAATTATATATTTCTCATTTTACCTGAACGATTTCTGCCCTAATTTTTAGATTCATGCTTACTCACAGGCACCATTGTAGAGCCAGAGAACTAGTCTGCGTCACTATGGGACTTATTTGTGTGTATTTGTGGAAAAAATGCTCAAGTTCGGTGGTTTTTTCCCCCTAAGCAAAGAATAAGCAAAGCGTAAGCAAAATGTTAGCAAAGGATTTATGTCTTCATATATCCTTTTTCCGACCATTTTCTGAAGTAATCATGTATTGTTTGACATCCCGGGAGACTATTTATGTCCAATAAGGAGCAAAACTGTAGGTAATTGTACCCAGCATGTCCAAATGGGTACGAAAAGTCCATATGTCTCTTTTAAAAAGAATCAGAATTATATATTTCTCATTTTACCTGAACGATTTCTGCCCTAATATTTAGGTTCATGCTTGCTCACAGGCACCGTTGTGGAGCCAGAGAACCAGTCTGCGTCACTATTCGACATATTCGTGTGTATTTGTGGAAAAATGCTCAAGTTCGGTGGTGTTTTCTCCGTAAGCAAAGAATAAGCAAAGCGTAAGCAAAATGTAAGCAAAGGATATATGTCTTCATAAATCCTTTTTCCGACCATTTTCTGAAGTAATAATGTATTGTTTGACATCCCGGGAGTCTATTTATGTCGAATAAGGAGCAAAACTGTAGGTAATTGTACCCAGAATGTACAAATGAGTACAAAAAGTCCATAATGTCACTTTTAAAAAAATCAGAATTATATATATCATTTTACCTGAACGATTTCTGCCCTAATTTTTAGATTCACGCTTACTCACAGGCACCACTGTGGAGCCAGAGAACTAGTCTGCGTCACTATGGGACATATTCGTGTCTATTTGTGGAAAAATGCTTAATTTCTGTGGTGTTTTCTCCTTAGGCAAAGAATAAGCAAAGCAAAAGTAAACTGTAAGCAAAGGATATATGTCTTCATAAATCCTTTTTCCGACCATTTTCTGAAGTAATTATGTATTGTTTGACATCCCAGGAGTCTATTTATGTCGAATAAGGGGCAAAATTGTAGGTTATTATACCCAGAATGTCCAATTGGGTACGAAAAGTCCATAATATCACTTTTAGAAAGTGGCAGAATTATATATATGTCTAATTTTGATTTAACGATTTTACCCTTAATTTTTAGATTCATGCTTACTCACAGGCACCATTGTGGAGCCAGGGAACTAGTCCGCGTCACTATGGAACATATTCGTGTGTATTTGTGGAAAAATGCTCAAGTTCGGTTGTGTTTTCTCCGTAAGCAAAGAATAAGCAAAGCGTTAGCAAATTGTAAGCAAAGGAAATATGTCTTCGCAAATCCTTTTTCCGATCATTTTCGGAAGTAATAATGTATTGTTTGACATCCCGGGAGTCTATTTATGTCGAATAAGGGGCAAAACTGTAGGTAATTGTACCCAGAATGTACAAATGAGTACAAAAAGTCCATAATGTCACTTTTAAAAAAATCAGAATTATATATATCATTTTACCTGAACGATTTATGCCCAAATTTTTAGATTCACGCTTACTCCTAGGCACCATTGTGGAGCCAGAGAACTTGTCTGCGTCACTATGGGACATATTCGTGTCTATTTGTGGAAAAATGCTTAAGTTCTGTGGTGTTTTCTCCTTAAGCAAAGAATAAGCAAAGCAAAAGCAAACTGTAAGCGAAGGAACTATGTCTTCATAATTCTTTTTTGCGACCATTTTCTGATAGAATAATGTGTTTCTGGACATCTTATGACCCGATTTATGTCGAATATCGTGCAAAACAGTAGATATTTGGATTTAAATAAGCAAATGGGAACCAAAAATCCGTAATATCACTTTTCGAAAGTAGCAGAATTATATATTTATCTAATTTTGATATAACGATTTTACCCTTAATTTTTAGATTCATGCTTACTCACAGGCACCATTGTAGAGCCAGAGATCTAGTCTGCGTCACTATGGGACATATTCGTGTCTATTTGTGGAAAAATGCTTAAGTTCTGTGGTGTTTTCTCCGTAAGCAAAGAATAAGCAAAGTGTTAGCAAATTGTAAGCAAAGGATATATGTCTTCGCAAATACTTTTTCCGACCATTTTCTGAAGTAATCATGTATTGTTTGACATCCCGGGAGACTATTTATGTCGAATAAGGAGCAAAACTGTAGGTAATTGTACCCAGCATGTCCAAATGGGTACGAAAAGTCCATATGTCTCTTTTAAAAAGAATCAGAATTATATATTTCTAATTTTACCTGAACGATTTCTGCCCTAATTTTTAGATTCACGCTTACTTAAAGGCACCATTGTGGAGCCAGAGAACTTGTCTGCGTCACTATGGGACATATTCGTGTCTATTTGTGGAAAAATGCTTAAGTTCTGTGGTGTTTTCTCCTTAAGCAAAGAATAAGCAATGCAAAAGCAAACTGTAAGCAAAGGAACTATGTCTTCATAAATCTTTTTTGCGACCATTTTCTGATGAATTAATGTGTTTCTGGACATCCCGTGAGTCGATTTATGTCGAATATCGTGCAAAACAGTAGGTATTTGGAGATAAAATAAGCAAATGGGAACCAAAAATCCATAATATCACTTTTAGAAAGTGGCAGAATTATATATATGTCTAATTTTGATTTAACGATTTTACCCTTAATTTTTAGATTCATGCTTACTCACAGGCACCATTGTGGAGCCAGGGAACTAGTCCGCGTCACTATGGAACATATTCGTGTGTATTTGTGGAAAAATGCTCAAGTTCGGTTGTGTTTTCTCCGTAAGCAAAGAATAAGCAAAGCGTTAGCAAATTGTAAGCAAAGGAAATATGTCTTCGCAAATCCTTTTTCCGACCATTTTCGGAAGTAATAATGTATTGTTTGAAATCCCGGGAGGCTATTTATGTCGAATAAAGAGCAAAACTGTAGATAATTTTACCCAGAATGTCCAATTGGGTACGAAAAGACCATAATGTCACTTTTAAAAAGAATCAGAATTATATATTTCTCACTTTACCTGAACGATTTCTGCCCTAATTTTTAGATTCATGCTTGCTCACAGGCACCGTTGTGGAGCCAAAGAACTTGTTTGCGTCACTATGGGACATATTCGTGTCTATTTGTGGAAAAATGCTTAAGTTCTGTGGTGTTTTCTCCTTAAGCAAAGAATAAGCAAAGTAAAAGTAAACTGTAAGCAAAGGAACTATGTCTTCATAAATCTTTTTTTGCGACCATTTTCTGATGAATTAATGTGTTTCTGGACACCCCGTGAGTCGATTTATGTCGAATATGGTGGAAAACAGTAAGTATTTGGAGTCAAAATAAACAAATGGGTACCAAAAATCCATTATATCACTTTTAGAAAGTGGCAGAATTATATATATGTCTGATTTTGATTTAACGATTTAACCCTTAATTTTTAGATTCATGCTTACTCACAGGCACCATTGTGGAGCCAGAGAACCTATCTGCGTCACTATAGGACATATTCGTGTGTATTTGTGGAAAAATGCTCAAGTTCGGTGGTGTTTTCTCCGTAAGCAAAGAATAAGCAAAGCGTAAGCAAAATGTAAGCAAAGGATATATGTCTTTATAAATCCTTTTTCCGACCATTTTCTGAAGTAATAATGTATTGTTTGACATCCCGGGAGTCTATTTATGTCGAATAAGAAGCAAAACTGTAGGTAATTGTACCAAGAATGTCCAAATGGGTACAAAAAGTCCATAGTGTCCCTTTTAAAAAGAATTAGAATTATATATTTCTCATTTTACCTGAACGATTTCTGCCCTAATTTTTAGATTCATGCTTACTCACAGGCACCATTGTGGAGCCAGAGAACTAGTCTGCGTCACTATGGGACTTATTTGTGTGTATTTGTGAGAAAATGCTCAAGTTCGGTGGTGTTTTCTCCGTAAGCAAAGAATAAGCAAAGCGTAAGCAAAATGTAAGCAAAGGATTTATGTCTTTATAAATCCTTTTTCCGACCATTTTCTGAAGTAATAATGTATTGTTTGACATCCCGGGAGTCTATTTATGTCGAATAAGAAGCAAAACTGTAGGTAATTGTACCCAGAATGTCCAAATGGGTACAAAAAGTCCATAGTGTCCCTTTTAAAAAGAATTAGAATTATATATTTCTCATTTTACCTGAACGATTTCTGCCCTAATTTTTAGATTCATGCTTACTCACAGGCACCATTGTGGAGCCAAAGAACTAGTCTGCGTCACTATGGGACTTATTTGTGTGTATTTGTGAGAAAATGCTCAAGTTCGGTGGTGTTTTCTCCGTAAGCAAAGAATAAGCAAAGTGTTAGCAAATTGTAAGCAAAGGATATATGTCTTCGCAAATACTTTTTCCGACCATTTTCTGAAGTAATCATGTATTGTTTGACATCCCGGGAGACTATTTATGTCGAATAAGGAGCAAAACTGTAGGTAATTGTACCCAGCATGTCCAAATGGGTACGAAAAGTCCATATGTCTCTTTTAAAAAGAATCAGAATTATATATTTCTAATTTTACCTGAACGATTTCTGCCCTAATTTTTAGATTCACGCTTACTTAAAGGCACCATTGTGGAGCCAGAGAACTTGTCTGCGTCACTATGGGACATATTCGTGTCTATTTGTGGAAAAATGCTTAAGTTCTGTGGTGTTTTCTCCTTAAGCAAAGAATAAGCAATGCAAAAGCAAACTGTAAGCAAAGGAACTATGTCTTCATAAATCTTTTTTGCGACCATTTTCTGATGAATTAATGTGTTTCTGGACATCCCGTGAGTCGATTTATGTCGAATATCGTGCAAAACAGTAGGTATTTGGAGATAAAATAAGCAAATGGGAACCAAAAATCCATAATATCACTTTTAGAAAGTGGCAGAATTATATATATGTCTAATTTTGATTTAACGATTTTACCCTTAATTTTTAGATTCATGCTTACTCACAGGCACCATTGTGGAGCCAGGGAACTAGTCCGCGTCACTATGGAACATATTCGTGTGTATTTGTGGAAAAATGCTCAAGTTCGGTTGTGTTTTCTCCGTAAGCAAAGAATAAGCAAAGCGTTAGCAAATTGTATGCAAAGGAAATATGTCTTCGCAAATCCTTTTTCCGACCATTTTCGGAAGTAATAATGTATTGTTTGAAATCCCGGGAGGCTATTTATGTCGAATAAAGAGCAAAACTGTAGATAATTTTACCCAGAATGTCCAATTGGGTACGAAAAGACCATAATGTCACTTTTAAAAAGAATCAGAATTATATATTTCTCACTTTACCTAAACGATTTCTGCCCTAATTTTTAGATTCATGCTTGCTCACAGGCACCGTTGTGGAGCCAGAGAACTTGTTTGCGTCACTATGGGACATATTCGTGTCTATTTGTGGAAAAATGCTTAAGTTCTGTGGTGTTTTCTCCTTAAGCAAAGAATAAGCAAAGCAAAAGTAAACTGTAAGCAAAGGAACTATGTCTTCATAAATCTTTTTTTGCGACCATTTTCTGATGAATTAATGTGTTTCTGGACACCCCGTGAGTCGATTTATGTCGAATATGGTGGAAAACAGTAAGTATTTGGAGTCAAAATAAACAAATGGGTACCAAAAATCCATTATATCACTTTTAGAAAGTGGCAGAATTATATATATGTCTGATTTTGATTTAACAATTTAACCCTTAATTTTTAGATTCATGCTTACTCACAGGCACCATTGTGGAGCCAGAGAACCTATCTGCGTCACTATAGGACATATTCGTGTGTATTTGTGGAAAAATGCTCAAGTTCGGTGGTGTTTTCTCCGTAAGCAAAGAATAAACAAAGCGTATGCAAAATGTAAGCAAAGGATATATGTCTTTATAAATCCTTTTTCCGACCATTTTCTGAAGTAATGATGTATTGTTTGACATCCCGGGAGTCTATTTATGTCGAATAAGAAGCAAAACTGTAGGTAATTGTACCCAGAATGTCCAAATGGGTACGAAAAGTCCATAGTGTCCCTTTTAAAAAGAATTAGAATTATATATTTCTCATTTTACCTGAACGATTTCTGCCCTAATTTTTAGATTCATGCTTACTCACAGGCACCATTGTGGAGCCAGAGAACTAGTCTGCGTCACTATGGGACTTATTTGTGTGTATTTGTGAAAACATGCTCAAGTTCGGTGGTGTTTTCCCCCTAAGCAAAGAATAAGCAAAGCGTAAGCAAAATGTAAGCAAAGGATTTATGTCTTCATATATCCTTTTTCCGACCATTTTCTGAAGTAATAATGTATTGTTTGACATCCCGGGAGTCTATTTATGTCGAATAAGTAGCAAAACTGTAGGTAATTGAACACAGAATGTCCAAATTGGTACGAAAAGTCCATAATGTCACTTTTAAAAAGAATCAGAATTATATATTTCTAATTTTACCTGAACGATTTTCGCCCTAATTTTTAGATTCACGCTTACTCACAGGTACCATTGTGGAGCCAGAGAACTTGTCTGCGTCACTATGGGACATGTTTGTGTGTATTTGTGGAAAAATGCTCAAGTTCTGTGGTGTTTTCTCCTTAAGCAAAGAATAAGCAAAGCGTAAGCAAAATGTAAGCAAAGGATATATGTCTTCATAAATCCTTTTTCCGACCATTTTCTGAAGTAATAATGTATTGTTTGACATCCAGGGGTCTATTTATGTCGAATAAGGAGCGAAACTGTAGGTAATTGTAACCAGAATGTCCAAATGGCTACGAAAATTCCATAATGTCACTTTTAAAAATAATCAGAATTATATATTTCTCATTTTACCTGAACGATTTCTGCCCTAATTTTTAGATTCAGGCTTACTCACAGGCACCATTGTGGAGCCAGAGGACTTGTCTGCGTCACTATGGGACATATTTGTGTCTATTTGTTGAAAAATGATTAAGTTATGGGGTGTTTTCTCCTTAAGCAAAGAATAAGCAAAGCAAAAGTAAACAGTAAGCAAAGGAACTATGTCTTCATAAATCTTTTTTGCGACCATTTTCTGATAAATTAATGTGTTTCTGGACATCCCGTGAGTCGATTTATGTCGAATATCGTGCAAAACAGTAGGTATTTGGAAATAAAATAAGCAAATTGGAACCAAAAATCCATAATATCACTTTTAGAAAGTGGCAGAATTATATATATGTCTAATTTTGATTTAACGATTTTACCCTTAATTTTTTATTCATGCTTACTCACAGGCACCATTGTGGAGCCAGGGAACTAGTCTGCGTCACTATGGAACATATTCGTGTGTATTTGTGGGAAAATGCTCAAGTTCGGTTTTGTTTTCTGCGTAAGCAAAGAATAAGCAAAGCGTTAGCAAATTGTAAGCAAAGGAAATATGTCTTCGCAAATCCTTTTTCCGACCATTTTCGGAAGTAATAATGTATTGTTTGACATCCCGGGAGGTATTTATGTCGAATAAAGAGCAAAACTGTAAATAATTTTACCCAGAATGTCCAATTGGGTACGAAAAGACCATAATGTCACTTTTATAAAGAATCAGAATTATATGTTTCTCATTTTACCTGAACGATTTCTGCCCTAATTTTTAGATTCATGCTTGCTCACAGGCACCTTGTGGAGCCAGAGAGCCAGTCTGCGTCACTATTCGACATATTCGTGTGTATTTGTGGAAAAATGCTCAAGTTCGGTGGTGTTTTCTCCGTAAGCAAAGAATAAGCAAAGCGTAAGCAAAATGTAAACAAAGGATATATGTCTTCATAAATCCTTTTTCCGACCATTTTCTGAAGTAATTATGTATTGTTTGACATCCCAGGAGTCTATTTATGTCGAATAAGGGGCAAAATTGTAGGTTATTATACCCAGAATGTCCAATTGGGTACGAAAATTCCATAATGTTACTTTTAAAAAAATTAGAATTATATATTTCTCATTTTACCTGAACGATTTCTGCCCTAATTTTTAGATTCATGCTTGCTCACAGGCACCGTTGTGGAGCTAGAGAACTAGTCTGCGTCACTATTCGACATATTCGTATGTATTTGTGGAAAAATGCTCAAGATCGGTGGTGTTTTCTCCGTAAGCAAAGAATAAGCAAAGCGTAAGCAAAGAATAAGCAAAGGATATATGTCTTCATAAATCCTTTTTCCGACCATTTTCGGAAGTAATTATGTATTGTTTGACATCCCGGGAGTCTATTTATGTCGAATAAGGGGCAAAACTGTAGGTAATTGTACCGAGAATGTACAAATGAGTACAAAAAGTCCATAATGTCACTTTTAAAAAAAATCAGAATTATATATTAATCATTTTACCTGAACGATTTATGCCCAAATTTTTAGATTCACGCTTACTCACAGGCACCATTGTGGAGCCAGAGAACTTGTCTGTGTCAGTATGGGACATATTCGTGTCTATTTGTGGAAAAATGCTTAAGTTATGTGGTGTTTTCTCCTTAAGCAAAGAATAAGCAAAGCAAAAGCAAACTGTAAGCGAAGGAACTATGTCTTCATAATTCTTTTTTGCGACCATTTTCTGATAAAATAATGTGTTTCTGGACATCCCATGAGTCGATTTATGTCGAATATCGTGCAAAACACTAGATATTTGGATTTAAATAAGCAAATGGGAACCAAAAATCCGTAATATCACTTTTCGAAAGTAGCAGAATTATATATTTATCTAATTTTGATATAACGATTTTACCCTTAAGTTTTAGATTCATGCTTACTCACAGGCACCATTGTAGAGCCAGAGATCTAGTCTGCGTCACTATGGGACATATTCGTGTGTATTTGTGAAAATATGCACAAGTTCGGTGGTGTTTTCTCCGTAAGCAAAGAATAAGCAAAGCGTAAGCAAAATGTAAGCAAACGATATATGTCTTCATAAATCCTTTTTCTGACCATTTTCTGAAGTAATAATGTATTGTTTGACATCCCGGGAGTCCATTTATGTCGAATAAGGAGCAAAACTGTAGATAATTGTAACCAGAATGTCCAAATGGATACGAAAAGTCCATAATGTCACTTTTAAAAAGATTCAGAATTATATATTTCTCATTTTACCTGAACGATTTCTGCCCTAATTTTAGATTCACGCTTACTCACAGGCACCGTTGTGGTGCCAGAGAACCAGTCTGCGTCACTATGGGACATATTCGTGTCTATTTGTGGAAAAATTTTTAAGTTCTGTGGTGTTTTCTCCGTAAGCAAAGAATAAGCAAAGTGACAGCAAATTGTAAGCAAAGGATATATGTCTTCGCAAATACTTTTTCCGACCATTTTCTGAAGTAATCATGTATTGTTTGACATCCCGGGAGACTATTTATGTCGAATAAGGAGCAAAACTGTAGGTAATTGTACCCAGCATGTCCAAATGGGTACGAAAAGTCCATATGTCTCTTTTAAAAAGAATCAGAATTATATATTTCTAATTTTACCTGAACGATTTCTGCCCTAATTTTTAGATTCACGCTTACTTAAAGGCACCATTGTGGAGCCAGAGAACTTGTCTGCGTCACTATGGGACATATTCGTGTCTATTTGTGGAAAAATGCTTAAGTTCTGTGGTGTTTTCTCCTTAAGCAAAGAATAAGCAATGCAAAAGCAAACTGTAAGCAAAGGAACTATGTCTTCATAAATCTTTTTTGCGACCATTTTCTGATGAATTAATGTGTTTCTGGACATCCCGTGAGTCGATTTATGTCGAATATCGTGCAAAACAGTAGGTATTTGGAGATAAAATAAGCAAATGGGAACCAAAAATCCATAATATCACTTTTAGAAAGTGGCAGAATTATATATATGTCTAATTTTGATTTAACGATTTTACCCTTAATTTTTAGATTCATGCTTACTCACAGGCACCATTGTGGAGCCAGGGAACTAGTCCGCGTCACTATGGAACATATTCGTGTGTATTTGTGGAAAAATGCTCAAGTTCGGTTGTGTTTTCTCCGTAAGCAAAGAATAAGCAAAGCGTTAGCAAATTGTATGCAAAGGAAATATGTCTTCGCAAATCCTTTTTCCGACCATTTTCGGAAGTAATAATGTATTGTTTGAAATCCCGGGAGGCTATTTATGTCGAATAAAGAGCAAAACTGTAGATAATTTTACCCAGAATGTCCAATTGGGTACGAAAAGACCATAATGTCACTTTTAAAAAGAATCAGAATTATATATTTCTCACTTTACCTAAACGATTTCTGCCCTAATTTTTAGATTCATGCTTGCTCACAGGCACCGTTGTGGAGCCAGAGAACTTGTTTGCGTCACTATGGGACATATTCGTGTCTATTTGTGGAAAAATGCTTAAGTTCTGTGGTGTTTTCTCCTTAAGCAAAGAATAAGCAAAGCAAAAGTAAACTGTAAGCAAAGGAACTATGTCTTCATAAATCTTTTTTTGCGACCATTTTCTGATGAATTAATGTGTTTCTGGACACCCCGTGAGTCGATTTATGTCGAATATGGTGGAAAACAGTAAGTATTTGGAGTCAAAATAAACAAATGGGTACCAAAAATCCATTATATCACTTTTAGAAAGTGGCAGAATTATATATATGTCTGATTTTGATTTAACAATTTAACCCTTAATTTTTAGATTCATGCTTACTCACAGGCACCATTGTGGAGCCAGAGAACCTATCTGCGTCACTATAGGACATATTCGTGTGTATTTGTGGAAAAATGCTCAAGTTCGGTGGTGTTTTCTCCGTAAGCAAAGAATAAACAAAGCGTATGCAAAATGTAAGCAAAGGATATATGTCTTTATAAATCCTTTTTCCGACCATTTTCTGAAGTAATGATGTATTGTTTGACATCCCGGGAGTCTATTTATGTCGAATAAGAAGCAAAACTGTAGGTAATTGTACCCAGAATGTCCAAATGGGTACGAAAAGTCCATAGTGTCCCTTTTAAAAAGAATTAGAATTATATATTTCTCATTTTACCTGAACGATTTCTGCCCTAATTTTTAGATTCATGCTTACTCACAGGCACCATTGTGGAGCCAGAGAACTAGTCTGCGTCACTATGGGACTTATTTGTGTGTATTTGTGAAAACATGCTCAAGTTCGGTGGTGTTTTCCCCCTAAGCAAAGAATAAGCAAAGCGTAAGCAAAATGTAAGCAAAGGATTTATGTCTTCATATATCCTTTTTCCGACCATTTTCTGAAGTAATAATGTATTGTTTGACATCCCGGGAGTCTATTTATGTCGAATAAGTAGCAAAACTGTAGGTAATTGAACCCAGAATGTCCAAATTGGTACGAAAAGTCCATAATGTCACTTTTAAAAAGAATCAGAATTATATATTTCTAATTTTACCTGAACGATTTTCGCCCTAATTTTTAGATTCACGCTTACTCACAGGTACCATTGTGGAGCCAGAGAACTTGTCTGCGTCACTATGGGACATGTTTGTGTGTATTTGTGGAAAAATGCTCAAGTTCTGTGGTGTTTTCTCCGTAAGCAAAGAATAAGCAAAGCGTAAGCAAAATGTAAGCAAAGGATATATGTCTTCATAAATCCTTTTTCCGACCATTTTCTGAAGTAATAATGTATTGTTTGACATCCAGGGGTCTATTTATGTCGAATAAGGAGCGAAACTGTAGGTAATTGTAACCAGAATGTCCAAATGGCTACGAAAATTCCATAATGTCACTTTTAAAAATAATCAGAATTATATATTTCTCATTTTACCTGAACGATTTCTGCCCTAATTTTTAGATTCAGGCTTACTCACAGGCACCATTGTGGAGCCAGAGGACTTGTCTGCGTCACTATGGGACATATTTGTGTCTATTTGTTGAAAAATGATTAAGTTATGGGGTGTTTTCTCCTTAAGCAAAGAATAAGCAAAGCAAAAGTAAACAGTAAGCAAAGGAACTATGTCTTCATAAATCTTTTTTGCGACCATTTTCTGATAAATTAATGTGTTTCTGGACATCCCGTGAGTCGATTTATGTCGAATATCGTGCAAAACAGTAGGTATTTGGAAATAAAATAAGCAAATTGGAACCAAAAATCCATAATATCACTTTTAGAAAGTGGCAGAATTATATATATGTCTAATTTTGATTTAACGATTTTACCCTTAATTTTTTATTCATGCTTACTCACAGGCACCATTGTGGAGCCAGGGAACTAGTCTGCGTCACTATGGAACATATTCGTGTGTATTTGTGGGAAAATGCTCAAGTTCGGTTTTGTTTTCTGCGTAAGCAAAGAATAAGCAAAGCGTTAGCAAATTGTAAGCAAAGGAAATATGTCTTCGCAAATCCTTTTTCCGACCATTTTCGGAAGTAATAATGTATTGTTTGACATCCCGGGAGGTATTTATGTCGAATAAAGAGCAAAACTGTAAATAATTTTACCCAGAATGTCCAATTGGGTACGAAAAGACCATAATGTCACTTTTATAAAGAATCAGAATTATATGTTTCTCATTTTACCTGAACGATTTCTGCCCTAATTTTTAGATTCATGCTTGCTCACAGGCACCTTGTGGAGCCAGAGAGCCAGTCTGCGTCACTATTCGACATATTCGTGTGTATTTGTGGAAAAATGCTCAAGTTCGGTGGTGTTTTCTCCGTAAGCAAAGAATAAGCAAAGCGTAAGCAAAATGTAAACAAAGGATATATGTCTTCATAAATCCTTTTTCCGACCATTTTCTGAAGTAATTATGTATTGTTTGACATCCCAGGAGTCTATTTATGTCGAATAAGGGGCAAAATTGTAGGTTATTATACCCAGAATGTCCAATTGGGTACGAAAATTCCATAATGTTACTTTTAAAAAAATTAGAATTATATATTTCTCATTTTACCTGAACGATTTCTGCCCTAATTTTTAGATTCATGCTTGCTCACAGGCACCGTTGTGGAGCTAGAGAACTAGTCTGCGTCACTATTCGACATATTCGTATGTATTTGTGGAAAAATGCTCAAGATCGGTGGTGTTTTCTCCGTAAGCAAAGAATAAGCAAAGCGTAAGCAAAGAATAAGCAAAGGATATATGTCTTCATAAATCCTTTTTCCGACCATTTTCGGAAGTAATTATGTATTGTTTGACATCCCGGGAGTCTATTTATGTCGAATAAGGGGCAAAACTGTAGGTAATTGTACCGAGAATGTACAAATGAGTACAAAAAGTCCATAATGTCACTTTTAAAAAAAATCAGAATTATATATTAATCATTTTACCTGAACGATTTATGCCCAAATTTTTAGATTCACGCTTACTCACAGGCACCATTGTGGAGCCAGAGAACTTGTCTGTGTCAGTATGGGACATATTCGTGTCTATTTGTGGAAAAATGCTTAAGTTATGTGGTGTTTTCTCCTTAAGCAAAGAATAAGCAAAGCAAAAGCAAACTGTAAGCGAAGGAACTATGTCTTCATAATTCTTTTTTGCGACCATTTTCTGATAAAATAATGTGTTTCTGGACATCCCATGAGTCGATTTATGTCGAATATCGTGCAAAACAGTAGATATTTGGATTTAAATAAGCAAATGGGAACCAAAAATCCGTAATATCACTTTTCGAAAGTAGCAGAATTATATATTTATCTAATTTTGATATAACGATTTTACCCTTAAGTTTTAGATTCATGCTTACTCACAGGCACCATTGTAGAGCCAGAGATCTAGTCTGCGTCACTATGGGACATATTCGTGTGTATTTGTGAAAATATGCACAAGTTCGGTGGTGTTTTCTCCGTAAGCAAAGAATAAGCAAAGCGTAAGCAAAATGTAAGCAAACGATATATGTCTTCATAAATCCTTTTTCTGACCATTTTCTGAAGTAATAATGTATTGTTTGACATCCCGGGAGTCCATTTATGTCGAATAAGGAGCAAAACTGTAGATAATTGTAACCAGAATGTCCAAATGGATACGAAAAGTCCATAATGTCACTTTTAAAAAGAATCAGAATTATATATTTCTCATTTTACCTGAACGATTTCTGCCCTAATTTTAGATTCACGCTTACTCACAGGCACCGTTGTGGTGCCAGAGAACCAGTCTGCGTCACTATGGGACATATTCGTGTCTATTTGTGGAAAAATTTTTAAGTTCTGTGGTGTTTTCTCCGTAAGCAAA
Source organism: Sipunculus nudus (assembly GCA_026874595.1). Lineage (NCBI taxonomy): Eukaryota > Metazoa > Annelida > Sipuncula > Golfingiida > Sipunculidae > Sipunculus > Sipunculus nudus. The sequence continues at coordinate 24,772,985 of CM049319.1, forward strand.
GAATAAGCAAAGTGTTAGCAAATTGTAAGCAAAGGATATATGTCTTCGCAAATACTTTTTCCGACCATTTTCTGAAGTAATCATGTATTGTTTGACATCCCGGGAGACTATTTATGTCGAATAAGGAGCAAAACTGTAGGTAATTGTACCCAGCATGTCCAAATGGGTACGAAAAGTCCATATGTCTCTTTTAAAAAGAATCAGAATTATATATTTCTAATTTTACCTGAACGATTTCTGCCCTAATTTTTAGATTCACGCTTACTTAAAGGCACCATTGTGGAGCCAGAGAACTTGTCTGCGTCACTATGGGACATATTCGTGTCTATTTGTGGAAAAATGCTTAAGTTCTGTGGTGTTTTCTCCTTAAGCAAAGAATAAGCAATGCAAAAGCAAACTGTAAGCAAAGGAACTATGTCTTCATAAATCTTTTTTGCGACCATTTTCTGATGAATTAATGTGTTTCTGGACATCCCGTGAGTCGATTTATGTCGAATATCGTGCAAAACAGTAGGTATTTGGAGATAAAATAAGCAAATGGGAACCAAAAATCCATAATATCACTTTTAGAAAGTGGCAGAATTATATATATGTCTAATTTTGATTTAACGATTTTACCCTTAATTTTTAGATTCATGCTTACTCACAGGCACCATTGTGGAGCCAGGGAACTAGTCCGCGTCACTATGGAACATATTCGTGTGTATTTGTGGAAAAATGCTCAAGTTCGGTTGTGTTTTCTCCGTAAGCAAAGAATAAGCAAAGCGTTAGCAAATTGTATGCAAAGGAAATATGTCTTCGCAAATCCTTTTTCCGACCATTTTCGGAAGTAATAATGTATTGTTTGAAATCCCGGGAGGCTATTTATGTCGAATAAAGAGCAAAACTGTAGATAATTTTACCCAGAATGTCCAATTGGGTACGAAAAGACCATAATGTCACTTTTAAAAAGAATCAGAATTATATATTTCTCACTTTACCTAAACGATTTCTGCCCTAATTTTTAGATTCATGCTTGCTCACAGGCACCGTTGTGGAGCCAGAGAACTTGTTTGCGTCACTATGGGACATATTCGTGTCTATTTGTGGAAAAATGCTTAAGTTCTGTGGTGTTTTCTCCTTAAGCAAAGAATAAGCAAAGCAAAAGTAAACTGTAAGCAAAGGAACTATGTCTTCATAAATCTTTTTTTGCGACCATTTTCTGATGAATTAATGTGTTTCTGGACACCCCGTGAGTCGATTTATGTCGAATATGGTGGAAAACAGTAAGTATTTGGAGTCAAAATAAACAAATGGGTACCAAAAATCCATTATATCACTTTTAGAAAGTGGCAGAATTATATATATGTCTGATTTTGATTTAACAATTTAACCCTTAATTTTTAGATTCATGCTTACTCACAGGCACCATTGTGGAGCCAGAGAACCTATCTGCGTCACTATAGGACATATTCGTGTGTATTTGTGGAAAAATGCTCAAGTTCGGTGGTGTTTTCTCCGTAAGCAAAGAATAAACAAAGCGTATGCAAAATGTAAGCAAAGGATATATGTCTTTATAAATCCTTTTTCCGACCATTTTCTGAAGTAATGATGTATTGTTTGACATCCCGGGAGTCTATTTATGTCGAATAAGAAGCAAAACTGTAGGTAATTGTACCCAGAATGTCCAAATGGGTACGAAAAGTCCATAGTGTCCCTTTTAAAAAGAATTAGAATTATATATTTCTCATTTTACCTGAACGATTTCTGCCCTAATTTTTAGATTCATGCTTACTCACAGGCACCATTGTGGAGCCAGAGAACTAGTCTGCGTCACTATGGGACTTATTTGTGTGTATTTGTGAAAACATGCTCAAGTTCGGTGGTGTTTTCCCCCTAAGCAAAGAATAAGCAAAGCGTAAGCAAAATGTAAGCAAAGGATTTATGTCTTCATATATCCTTTTTCCGACCATTTTCTGAAGTAATAATGTATTGTTTGACATCCCGGGAGTCTATTTATGTCGAATAAGTAGCAAAACTGTAGGTAATTGAACCCAGAATGTCCAAATTGGTACGAAAAGTCCATAATGTCACTTTTAAAAAGAATCAGAATTATATATTTCTAATTTTACCTGAACGATTTTCGCCCTAATTTTTAGATTCACGCTTACTCACAGGTACCATTGTGGAGCCACAGAACTTGTCTGCGTCACTATGGGACATGTTTGTGTGTATTTGTGGAAAAATGCTCAAGTTCTGTGGTGTTTTCTCCGTAAGCAAAGAATAAGCAAAGCGTAAGCAAAATGTAAGCAAAGGATATATGTCTTCATAAATCCTTTTTCCGACCATTTTCTGAAGTAATAATGTATTGTTTGACATCCAGGGGTCTATTTATGTCGAATAAGGAGCGAAACTGTAGGTAATTGTAACCAGAATGTCCAAATGGCTACGAAAATTCCATAATGTCACTTTTAAAAATAATCAGAATTATATATTTCTCATTTTACCTGAACGATTTCTCCCCTAATTTTTAGATTCAGGCTTACTCACAGGCACCATTGTGGAGCCAGAGGACTTGTCTGCGTCACTATGGGACATATTTGTGTCTATTTGTTGAAAAATGATTAAGTTATGGGGTGTTTTCTCCTTAAGCAAAGAATAAGCAAAGCAAAAGTAAACAGTAAGCAAAGGAACTATGTCTTCATAAATCTTTTTTGCGACCATTTTCTGATAAATTAATGTGTTTCTGGACATCCCGTGAGTCGATTTATGTCGAATATCGTGCAAAACAGTAGGTATTTGGAAATAAAATAAGCAAATTGGAACCAAAAATCCATAATATCACTTTTAGAAAGTGGCAGAATTATATATATGTCTAATTTTGATTTAACGATTTTACCCTTAATTTTTTATTCATGCTTACTCACAGGCACCATTGTGGAGCCAGGGAACTAGTCTGCGTCACTATGGAACATATTCGTGTGTATTTGTGGGAAAATGCTCAAGTTCGGTTTTGTTTTCTGCGTAAGCAAAGAATAAGCAAAGCGTTAGCAAATTGTAAGCAAAGGAAATATGTCTTCGCAAATCCTTTTTCCGACCATTTTCGGAAGTAATAATGTATTGTTTGACATCCCGGGAGGTATTTATGTCGAATAAAGAGCAAAACTGTAAATAATTTTACCCAGAATGTCCAATTGGGTACGAAAAGACCATAATGTCACTTTTATAAAGAATCAGAATTATATGTTTCTCATTTTACCTGAACGATTTCTGCCCTAATTTTTAGATTCATGCTTGCTCACAGGCACCTTGTGGAGCCAGAGAGCCAGTCTGCGTCACTATTCGACATATTCGTGTGTATTTGTGGAAAAATGCTCAAGTTCGGTGGTGTTTTCTCCGTAAGCAAAGAATAAGCAAAGCGTAAGCAAAATGTAAACAAAGGATATATGTCTTCATAAATCCTTTTTCCGACCATTTTCTGAAGTAATTATGTATTGTTTGACATCCCAGGAGTCTATTTATGTCGAATAAGGGGCAAAATTGTAGGTTATTATACCCAGAATGTCCAATTGGGTACGAAAATTCCATAATGTTACTTTTAAAAAAATTAGAATTATATATTTCTCATTTTACCTGAACGATTTCTGCCCTAATTTTTAGATTCATGCTTGCTCACAGGCACCGTTGTGGAGCTAGAGAACTAGTCTGCGTCACTATTCGACATATTCGTATGTATTTGTGGAAAAATGCTCAAGATCGGTGGTGTTTTCTCCGTAAGCAAAGAATAAGCAAAGCGTAAGCAAAGAATAAGCAAAGGATATATGTCTTCATAAATCCTTTTTCCGACCATTTTCGGAAGTAATTATGTATTGTTTGACATCCCGGGAGTCTATTTATGTCGAATAAGGGGCAAAACTGTAGGTAATTGTACCGAGAATGTACAAATGAGTACAAAAAGTCCATAATGTCACTTTTAAAAAAAATCAGAATTATATATTAATCATTTTACCTGAACGATTTATGCCCAAATTTTTAGATTCACGCTTACTCACAGGCACCATTGTGGAGCCAGAGAACTTGTCTGTGTCAGTATGGGACATATTCGTGTCTATTTGTGGAAAAATGCTTAAGTTATGTGGTGTTTTCTCCTTAAGCAAAGAATAAGCAAAGCAAAAGCAAACTGTAAGCGAAGGAACTATGTCTTCATAATTCTTTTTTGCGACCATTTTCTGATAAAATAATGTGTTTCTGGACATCCCATGAGTCGATTTATGTCGAATATCGTGCAAAACAGTAGATATTTGGATTTAAATAAGCAAATGGGAACCAAAAATCCGTAATATCACTTTTCGAAAGTAGCAGAATTATATATTTATCTAATTTTGATATAACGATTTTACCCTTAAGTTTTAGATTCATGCTTACTCACAGGCACCATTGTAGAGCCAGAGATCTAGTCTGCGTCACTATGGGACATATTCGTGTGTATTTGTGAAAATATGCACAAGTTCGGTGGTGTTTTCTCCGTAAGCAAAGAATAAGCAAAGCGTAAGCAAAATGTAAGCAAACGATATATGTCTTCATAAATCCTTTTTCTGACCATTTTCTGAAGTAATAATGTATTGTTTGACATCCCGGGAGTCCATTTATGTCGAATAAGGAGCAAAACTGTAGATAATTGTAACCAGAATGTCCAAATGGATACGAAAAGTCCATAATGTCACTTTTAAAAAGAATCAGAATTATATATTTCTCATTTTACCTGAACGATTTCTGCCCTAATTTTAGATTCACGCTTACTCACAGGCACCGTTGTGGTGCCAGAGAACCAGTCTGCGTCACTATGGGACATATTCGTGTCTATTTGTGGAAAAATTTTTAAGTTCTGTGGTGTTTTCTCCGTAAGCAAAGAATAAGCAAAGTGTTAGCAAATTGTAAGCAAAGGATATATGTCTTCGCAAATACTTTTTCCGACCATTTTCTGAAGTAATCATGTATTGTTTGACATCCCGGGAGACTATTTATGTCGAATAAGGAGCAAAACTGTAGGTAATTGTACCCAGCATGTCCAAATGGGTACGAAAAGTCCATATGTCTCTTTTAAAAAGAATCAGAATTATATATTTCTAATTTTACCTGAACGATTTCTGCCCTAATTTTTAGATTCACGCTTACTTAAAGGCACCATTGTGGAGCCAGAGAACTTGTCTGCGTCACTATGGGACATATTCGTGTCTATTTGTGGAAAAATGCTTAAGTTCTGTGGTGTTTTCTCCTTAAGCAAAGAATAAGCAATGCAAAAGCAAACTGTAAGCAAAGGAACTATGTCTTCATAAATCTTTTTTGCGACCATTTTCTGATGAATTAATGTGTTTCTGGACATCCCGTGAGTCGATTTATGTCGAATATCGTGCAAAACAGTAGGTATTTGGAGATAAAATAAGCAAATGGGAACCAAAAATCCATAATATCACTTTTAGAAAGTGGCAGAATTATATATATGTCTAATTTTGATTTAACGATTTTACCCTTAATTTTTAGATTCATGCTTACTCACAGGCACCATTGTGGAGCCAGGGAACTAGTCCGCGTCACTATGGAACATATTCGTGTGTATTTGTGGAAAAATGCTCAAGTTCGGTTGTGTTTTCTCCGTAAGCAAAGAATAAGCAAAGCGTTAGCAAATTGTATGCAAAGGAAATATGTCTTCGCAAATCCTTTTTCCGACCATTTTCGGAAGTAATAATGTATTGTTTGAAATCCCGGGAGGCTATTTATGTCGAATAAAGAGCAAAACTGTAGATAATTTTACCCAGAATGTCCAATTGGGTACGAAAAGACCATAATGTCACTTTTAAAAAGAATCAGAATTATATATTTCTCACTTTACCTAAACGATTTCTGCCCTAATTTTTAGATTCATGCTTGCTCACAGGCACCGTTGTGGAGCCAGAGAACTTGTTTGCGTCACTATGGGACATATTCGTGTCTATTTGTGGAAAAATGCTTAAGTTCTGTGGTGTTTTCTCCTTAAGCAAAGAATAAGCAAAGCAAAAGTAAACTGTAAGCAAAGGAACTATGTCTTCATAAATCTTTTTTTGCGACCATTTTCTGATGAATTAATGTGTTTCTGGACACCCCGTGAGTCGATTTATGTCGAATATGGTGGAAAACAGTAAGTATTTGGAGTCAAAATAAACAAATGGGTACCAAAAATCCATTATATCACTTTTAGAAAGTGGCAGAATTATATATATGTCTGATTTTGATTTAACAATTTAACCCTTAATTTTTAGATTCATGCTTACTCACAGGCACCATTGTGGAGCCAGAGAACCTATCTGCGTCACTATAGGACATATTCGTGTGTATTTGTGGAAAAATGCTCAAGTTCGGTGGTGTTTTCTCCGTAAGCAAAGAATAAACAAAGCGTATGCAAAATGTAAGCAAAGGATATATGTCTTTATAAATCCTTTTTCCGACCATTTTCTGAAGTAATGATGTATTGTTTGACATCCCGGGAGTCTATTTATGTCGAATAAGAAGCAAAACTGTAGGTAATTGTACCCAGAATGTCCAAATGGGTACGAAAAGTCCATAGTGTCCCTTTTAAAAAGAATTAGAATTATATATTTCTCATTTTACCTGAACGATTTCTGCCCTAATTTTTAGATTCATGCTTACTCACAGGCACCATTGTGGAGCCAGAGAACTAGTCTGCGTCACTATGGGACTTATTTGTGTGTATTTGTGAAAACATGCTCAAGTTCGGTGGTGTTTTCCCCCTAAGCAAAGAATAAGCAAAGCGTAAGCAAAATGTAAGCAAAGGATTTATGTCTTCATATATCCTTTTTCCGACCATTTTCTGAAGTAATAATGTATTGTTTGACATCCCGGGAGTCTATTTATGTCGAATAAGTAGCAAAACTGTAGGTAATTGAACCCAGAATGTCCAAATTGGTACGAAAAGTCCATAATGTCACTTTTAAAAAGAATCAGAATTATATATTTCTAATTTTACCTGAACGATTTTCGCCCTAATTTTTAGATTCACGCTTACTCACAGGTACCATTGTGGAGCCAGAGAACTTGTCTGCGTCACTATGGGACATGTTTGTGTGTATTTGTGGAAAAATGCTCAAGTTCTGTGGTGTTTTCTCCGTAAGCAAAGAATAAGCAAAGCGTAAGCAAAATGTAAGCAAAGGATATATGTCTTCATAAATCCTTTTTCCGACCATTTTCTGAAGTAATAATGTATTGTTTGACATCCAGGGGTCTATTTATGTCGAATAAGGAGCGAAACTGTAGGTAATTGTAACCAGAATGTCCAAATGGCTACGAAAATTCCATAATGTCACTTTTAAAAATAATCAGAATTATATATTTCTCATTTTACCTGAACGATTTCTGCCCTAATTTTTAGATTCAGGCTTACTCACAGGCACCATTGTGGAGCCAGAGGACTTGTCTGCGTCACTATGGGACATATTTGTGTCTATTTGTTGAAAAATGATTAAGTTATGGGGTGTTTTCTCCTTAAGCAAAGAATAAGCAAAGCAAAAGTAAACAGTAAGCAAAGGAACTATGTCTTCATAAATCTTTTTTGCGACCATTTTCTGATAAATTAATGTGTTTCTGGACATCCCGTGAGTCGATTTATGTCGAATATCGTGCAAAACAGTAGGTATTTGGAAATAAAATAAGCAAATTGGAACCAAAAATCCATAATATCACTTTTAGAAAGTGGCAGAATTATATATATGTCTAATTTTGATTTAACGATTTTACCCTTAATTTTTTATTCATGCTTACTCACAGGCACCATTGTGGAGCCAGGGAACTAGTCTGCGTCACTATGGAACATATTCGTGTGTATTTGTGGGAAAATGCTCAAGTTCGGTTTTGTTTTCTGCGTAAGCAAAGAATAAGCAAAGCGTTAGCAAATTGTAAGCAAAGGAAATATGTCTTCGCAAATCCTTTTTCCGACCATTTTCGGAAGTAATAATGTATTGTTTGACATCCCGGGAGGTATTTATGTCGAATAAAGAGCAAAACTGTAAATAATTTTACCCAGAATGTCCAATTGGGTACGAAAAGACCATAATGTCACTTTTATAAAGAATCAGAATTATATGTTTCTCATTTTACCTGAACGATTTCTGCCCTAATTTTTAGATTCATGCTTGCTCACAGGCACCTTGTGGAGCCAGAGAGCCAGTCTGCGTCACTATTCGACATATTCGTGTGTATTTGTGGAAAAATGCTCAAGTTCGGTGGTGTTTTCTCCGTAAGCAAAGAATAAGCAAAGCGTAAGCAAAATGTAAACAAAGGATATATGTCTTCATAAATCCTTTTTCCGACCATTTTCTGAAGTAATTATGTATTGTTTGACATCCCAGGAGTCTATTTATGTCGAATAAGGGGCAAAATTGTAGGTTATTATACCCAGAATGTCCAATTGGGTACGAAAATTCCATAATGTTACTTTTAAAAAAATTAGAATTATATATTTCTCATTTTACCTGAACGATTTCTGCCCTAATTTTTAGATTCATGCTTGCTCACAGGCACCGTTGTGGAGCTAGAGAACTAGTCTGCGTCACTATTCGACATATTCGTATGTATTTGTGGAAAAATGCTCAAGATCGGTGGTGTTTTCTCCGTAAGCAAAGAATAAGCAAAGCGTAAGCAAAGAATAAGCAAAGGATATATGTCTTCATAAATCCTTTTTCCGACCATTTTCGGAAGTAATTATGTATTGTTTGACATCCCGGGAGTCTATTTATGTCGAATAAGGGGCAAAACTGTAGGTAATTGTACCGAGAATGTACAAATGAGTACAAAAAGTCCATAATGTCACTTTTAAAAAAAATCAGAATTATATATTAATCATTTTACCTGAACGATTTATGCCCAAATTTTTAGATTCACGCTTACTCACAGGCACCATTGTGGAGCCAGAGAACTTGTCTGTGTCAGTATGGGACATATTCGTGTCTATTTGTGGAAAAATGCTTAAGTTATGTGGTGTTTTCTCCTTAAGCAAAGAATAAGCAAAGCAAAAGCAAACTGTAAGCGAAGGAACTATGTCTTCATAATTCTTTTTTGCGACCATTTTCTGATAAAATAATGTGTTTCTGGACATCCCATGAGTCGATTTATGTCGAATATCGTGCAAAACAGTAGATATTTGGATTTAAATAAGCAAATGGGAACCAAAAATCCGTAATATCACTTTTCGAAAGTAGCAGAATTATATATTTATCTAATTTTGATATAACGATTTTACCCTTAAGTTTTAGATTCATGCTTACTCACAGGCACCATTGTAGAGCCAGAGATCTAGTCTGCGTCACTATGGGACATATTCGTGTGTATTTGTGAAAATATGCACAAGTTCGGTGGTGTTTTCTCCGTAAGCAAAGAATAAGCAAAGCGTAAGCAAAATGTAAGCAAACGATATATGTCTTCATAAATCCTTTTTCTGACCATTTTCTGAAGTAATAATGTATTGTTTGACATCCCGGGAGTCCATTTATGTCGAATAAGGAGCAAAACTGTAGATAATTGTAACCAGAATGTCCAAATGGATACGAAAAGTCCATAATGTCACTTTTAAAAAGAATCAGAATTATATATTTCTCATTTTACCTGAACGATTTCTGCCCTAATTTTAGATTCACGCTTACTCACAGGCACCGTTGTGGTGCCAGAGAACCAGTCTGCGTCACTATGGGACATATTCGTGTCTATTTGTGGAAAAATTTTTAAGTTCTGTGGTGTTTTCTCCGTAAGCAAAGAATAAGCAAAGTGTTAGCAAATTGTAAGCAAAGGATATATGTCTTCGCAAATACTTTTTCCGACCATTTTCTGAAGTAATCATGTATTGTTTGACATCCCGGGAGACTATTTATGTCGAATAAGGAGCAAAACTGTAGGTAATTGTACCCAGCATGTCCAAATGGGTACGAAAAGTCCATATGTCTCTTTTAAAAAGAATCAGAATTATATATTTCTAATTTTACCTGAACGATTTCTGCCCTAATTTTTAGATTCACGCTTACTTAAAGGCACCATTGTGGAGCCAGAGAACTTGTCTGCGTCACTATGGGACATATTCGTGTCTATTTGTGGAAAAATGCTTAAGTTCTGTGGTGTTTTCTCCTTAAGCAAAGAATAAGCAATGCAAAAGCAAACTGTAAGCAAAGGAACTATGTCTTCATAAATCTTTTTTGCGACCATTTTCTGATGAATTAATGTGTTTCTGGACATCCCGTGAGTCGATTTATGTCGAATATCGTGCAAAACAGTAGGTATTTGGAGATAAAATAAGCAAATGGGAACCAAAAATCCATAATATCACTTTTAGAAAGTGGCAGAATTATATATATGTCTAATTTTGATTTAACGATTTTACCCTTAATTTTTAGATTCATGCTTACTCACAGGCACCATTGTGGAGCCAGGGAACTAGTCCGCGTCACTATGGAACATATTCGTGTGTATTTGTGGAAAAATGCTCAAGTTCGGTTGTGTTTTCTCCGTAAGCAAAGAATAAGCAAAGCGTTAGCAAATTGTATGCAAAGGAAATATGTCTTCGCAAATCCTTTTTCCGACCATTTTCGGAAGTAATAATGTATTGTTTGAAATCCCGGGAGGCTATTTATGTCGAATAAAGAGCAAAACTGTAGATAATTTTACCCAGAATGTCCAATTGGGTACGAAAAGACCATAATGTCACTTTTAAAAAGAATCAGAATTATATATTTCTCACTTTACCTAAACGATTTCTGCCCTAATTTTTAGATTCATGCTTGCTCACAGGCACCGTTGTGGAGCCAGAGAACTTGTTTGCGTCACTATGGGACATATTCGTGTCTCTTTGTGGAAAAATGCTTAAGTTCTGTGGTGTTTTCTCCTTAAGCAAAGAATAAGCAAAGCAAAAGTAAACTGTAAGCAAAGGAACTATGTCTTCATAAATCTTTTTTTGCGACCATTTTCTGATGAATTAATGTGTTTCTGGACACCCCGTGAGTCGATTTATGTCGAATATGGTGGAAAACAGTAAGTATTTGGAGTCAAAATAAACAAATGGGTACCAAAAATCCATTATATCACTTTTAGAAAGTGGCAGAATTATATATATGTCTGATTTTGATTTAACAATTTAACCCTTAATTTTTAGATTCATGCTTACTCACAGGCACCATTGTGGAGCCAGAGAACCTATCTGCGTCACTATAGGACATATTCGTGTGTATTTGTGGAAAAATGCTCAAGTTCGGTGGTGTTTTCTCCGTAAGCAAAGAATAAACAAAGCGTATGCAAAATGTAAGCAAAGGATATATGTCTTTATAAATCCTTTTTCCGACCATTTTCTGAAGTAATGATGTATTGTTTGACATCCCGGGAGTCTATTTATGTCGAATAAGAAGCAAAACTGTAGGTAATTGTACCCAGAATGTCCAAATGGGTACGAAAAGTCCATAGTGTCCCTTTTAAAAAGAATTAGAATTATATATTTCTAATTTTACCTGAACGATTTCTGCCCTAATTTTTAGATTCATGCTTACTCACAGGCACCATTGTGGAGCCAGAGAACTAGTCTGCGTCACTATGGGACTTATTTGTGTGTATTTGTGAAAACATGCTCAAGTTCGGTGGTGTTTTCCCCCTAAGCAAAGAATAAGCAAAGCGTAAGCAAAATGTAAGCAAAGGATTTATGTCTTCATATATCCTTTTTCCGACCATTTTCTGAAGTAATAATGTATTGTTTGACATCCCGGGAGTCTATTTATGTCGAATAAGTAGCAAAACTGTAGGTAATTGAACCCAGAATGTCCAAATTGGTACGAAAAGTCCATAATGTCACTTTTAAAAAGAATCAGAATTATATATTTCTAATTTTACCTGAACGATTTTCGCCCTAATTTTTAGATTCACGCTTACTCACAGGTACCATTGTGGAGCCAGAGAACTTGTCTGCGTCACTATGGGACATGTTTGTGTGTATTTGTGGAAAAATGCTCAAGTTCTGTGGTGTTTTCTCCGTAAGCAAAGAATAAGCAAAGCGTAAGCAAAATGTAAGCAAAGGATATATGTCTTCATAAATCCTTTTTCCGACCATTTTCTGAAGTAATAATGTATTGTTTGACATCCAGGGGTCTATTTATGTCGAATAAGGAGCGAAACTGTAGGTAATTGTAACCAGAATGTCCAAATGGCTACGAAAATTCCATAATGTCACTTTTAAAAATAATCAGAATTATATATTTCTCATTTTACCTGAACGATTTCTGCCCTAATTTTTAGATTCAGGCTTACTCACAGGCACCATTGTGGAGCCAGAGGACTTGTCTGCGTCACTATGGGACATATTTGTGTCTATTTGTTGAAAAATGATTAAGTTATGGGGTGTTTTCTCCTTAAGCAAAGAATAAGCAAAGCAAAAGTAAACAGTAAGCAAAGGAACTATGTCTTCATAAATCTTTTTTGCGACCATTTTCTGATAAATTAATGTGTTTCTGGACATCCCGTGAGTCGATTTATGTCGAATATCGTGCAAAACAGTAGGTATTTGGAAATAAAATAAGCAAATTGGAACCAAAAATCCATAATATCACTTTTAGAAAGTGGCAGAATTATATATATGTCTAATTTTGATTTAACGATTTTACCCTTAATTTTTTATTCATGCTTACTCACAGGCACCATTGTGGAGCCAGGGAACTAGTCTGCGTCACTATGGAACATATTCGTGTGTATTTGTGGGAAAATGCTCAAGTTCGGTTTTGTTTTCTGCGTAAGCAAAGAATAAGCAAAGCGTTAGCAAATTGTAAGCAAAGGAAATATGTCTTCGCAAATCCTTTTTCCGACCATTTTCGGAAGTAATAATGTATTGTTTGACATCCCGGGAGGTATTTATGTCGAATAAAGAGCAAAACTGTAAATAATTTTACCCAGAATGTCCAATTGGGTACGAAAAGACCATAATGTCACTTTTATAAAGAATCAGAATTATATGTTTCTCATTTTACCTGAACGATTTCTGCCCTAATTTTTAGATTCATGCTTGCTCACAGGCACCTTGTGGAGCCAGAGAGCCAGTCTGCGTCACTATTCGACATATTCGTGTGTATTTGTGGAAAAATGCTCAAGTTCGGTGGTGTTTTCTCCGTAAGCAAAGAATAAGCAAAGCGTAAGCAAAATGTAAACAAAGGATATATGTCTTCATAAATCCTTTTTCCGACCATTTTCTGAAGTAATTATGTATTGTTTGACATCCCAGGAGTCTATTTATGTCGAATAAGGGGCAAAATTGTAGGTTATTATACCCAGAATGTCCAATTGGGTACGAAAATTCCATAATGTTACTTTTAAAAAAATTAGAATTATATATTTCTCATTTTACCTGAACGATTTCTGCCCTAATTTTTAGATTCATGCTTGCTCACAGGCACCGTTGTGGAGCTAGAGAACTAGTCTGCGTCACTATTCGACATATTCGTATGTATTTGTGGAAAAATGCTCAAGATCGGTGGTGTTTTCTCCGTAAGCAAAGAATAAGCAAAGCGTAAGCAAAGAATAAGCAAAGGATATATGTCTTCATAAATCCTTTTTCCGACCATTTTCGGAAGTAATTATGTATTGTTTGACATCCCGGGAGTCTATTTATGTCGAATAAGGGGCAAAACTGTAGGTAATTGTACCGAGAATGTACAAATGAGTACAAAAAGTCCATAATGTCACTTTTAAAAAAAATCAGAATTATATATTAATCATTTTACCTGAACGATTTATGCCCAAATTTTTAGATTCACGCTTACTCACAGGCACCATTGTGGAGCCAGAGAACTTGTCTGTGTCAGTATGGGACATATTCGTGTCTATTTGTGGAAAAATGCTTAAGTTATGTGGTGTTTTCTCCTTAAGCAAAGAATAAGCAAAGCAAAAGCAAACTGTAAGCGAAGGAACTATGTCTTCATAATTCTTTTTTGCGACCATTTTCTGATAAAATAATGTGTTTCTGGACATCCCATGAGTCGATTTATGTCGAATATCGTGCAAAACAGTAGATATTTGGATTTAAATAAGCAAATGGGAACCAAAAATCCGTAATATCACTTTTCGAAAGTAGCAGAATTATATATTTATCTAATTTTGATATAACGATTTTACCCTTAAGTTTTAGATTCATGCTTACTCACAGGCACCATTGTAGAGCCAGAGATCTAGTCTGCGTCACTATGGGACATATTCGTGTGTATTTGTGAAAATATGCACAAGTTCGGTGGTGTTTTCTCCGTAAGCAAAGAATAAGCAAAGCGTAAGCAAAATGTAAGCAAACGATATATGTCTTCATAAATCCTTTTTCTGACCATTTTCTGAAGTAATAATGTATTGTTTGACATCCCGGGAGTCCATTTATGTCGAATAAGGAGCAAAACTGTAGATAATTGTAACCAGAATGTCCAAATGGATACGAAAAGTCCATAATGTCACTTTTAAAAAGAATCAGAATTATATATTTCTCATTTTACCTGAACGATTTCTGCCCTAATTTTAGATTCACGCTTACTCACAGGCACCGTTGTGGTGCCAGAGAACCAGTCTGCGTCACTATGGGACATATTCGTGTCTATTTGTGGAAAAATTTTTAAGTTCTGTGGTGTTTTCTCCGTAAGCAAAGAATAAGCAAAGTGTTAGCAAATTGTAAGCAAAGGATATATGTCTTCGCAAATACTTTTTCCGACCATTTTCTGAAGTAATCATGTATTGTTTGACATCCCGGGAGACTATTTATGTCGAATAAGGAGCAAAACTGTAGGTAATTGTACCCAGCATGTCCAAATGGGTACGAAAAGTCCATATGTCTCTTTTAAAAAGAATCAGAATTATATATTTCTAATTTTACCTGAACGATTTCTGCCCTAATTTTTAGATTCACGCTTACTTAAAGGCACCATTGTGGAGCCAGAGAACTTGTCTGCGTCACTATGGGACATATTCGTGTCTATTTGTGGAAAAATGCTTAAGTTCTGTGGTGTTTTCTCCTTAAGCAAAGAATAAGCAATGCAAAAGCAAACTGTAAGCAAAGGAACTATGTCTTCATAAATCTTTTTTGCGACCATTTTCTGATGAATTAATGTGTTTCTGGACATCCCGTGAGTCGATTTATGTCGAATATCGTGCAAAACAGTAGGTATTTGGAGATAAAATAAGCAAATGGGAACCAAAAATCCATAATATCACTTTTAGAAAGTGGCAGAATTATATATATGTCTAATTTTGATTTAACGATTTTACCCTTAATTTTTAGATTCATGCTTACTCACAGGCACCATTGTGGAGCCAGGGAACTAGTCCGCGTCACTATGGAACATATTCGTGTGTATTTGTGGAAAAATGCTCAAGTTCGGTTGTGTTTTCTCCGTAAGCAAAGAATAAGCAAAGCGTTAGCAAATTGTATGCAAAGGAAATATGTCTTCGCAAATCCTTTTTCCGACCATTTTCGGAAGTAATAATGTATTGTTTGAAATCCCGGGAGGCTATTTATGTCGAATAAAGAGCAAAACTGTAGATAATTTTACCCAGAATGTCCAATTGGGTACGAAAAGACCATAATGTCACTTTTAAAAAGAATCAGAATTATATATTTCTCACTTTACCTAAACGATTTCTGCCCTAATTTTTAGATTCATGCTTGCTCACAGGCACCGTTGTGGAGCCAGAGAACTTGTTTGCGTCACTATGGGACATATTCGTGTCTCTTTGTGGAAAAATGCTTAAGTTCTGTGGTGTTTTCTCCTTAAGCAAAGAATAAGCAAAGCAAAAGTAAACTGTAAGCAAAGGAACTATGTCTTCATAAATCTTTTTTTGCGACCATTTTCTGATGAATTAATGTGTTTCTGGACACCCCGTGAGTCGATTTATGTCGAATATGGTGGAAAACAGTAAGTATTTGGAGTCAAAATAAACAAATGGGTACCAAAAATCCATTATATCACTTTTAGAAAGTGGCAGAATTATATATATGTCTGATTTTGATTTAACAATTTAACCCTTAATTTTTAGATTCATGCTTACTCACAGGCACCATTGTGGAGCCAGAGAACCTATCTGCGTCACTATAGGACATATTCGTGTGTATTTGTGGAAAAATGCTCAAGTTCGGTGGTGTTTTCTCCGTAAGCAAAGAATAAACAAAGCGTATGCAAAATGTAAGCAAAGGATATATGTCTTTATAAATCCTTTTTCCGACCATTTTCTGAAGTAATGATGTATTGTTTGACATCCCGGGAGTCTATTTATGTCGAATAAGAAGCAAAACTGTAGGTAATTGTACCCAGAATGTCCAAATGGGTACGAAAAGTCCATAGTGTCCCTTTTAAAAAGAATTAGAATTATATATTTCTCATTTTACCTGAACGATTTCTGCCCTAATTTTTAGATTCATGCTTACTCACAGGCACCATTGTGGAGCCAGAGAACTAGTCTGCGTCACTATGGGACTTATTTGTGTGTATTTGTGAAAACATGCTCAAGTTCGGTGGTGTTTTCCCCCTAAGCAAAGAATAAGCAAAGCGTAAGCAAAATGTAAGCAAAGGATTTATGTCTTCATATATCCTTTTTCCGACCATTTTCTGAAGTAATAATGTATTGTTTGACATCCCGGGAGTCTATTTATGTCGAATAAGTAGCAAAACTGTAGGTAATTGAACCCAGAATGTCCAAATTGGTACGAAAAGTCCATAATGTCACTTTTAAAAAGAATCAGAATTATATATTTCTAATTTTACCTGAACGATTTTCGCCCTAATTTTTAGATTCACGCTTACTCACAGGTACCATTGTGGAGCCAGAGAACTTGTCTGCGTCACTATGGGACATGTTTGTGTGTATTTGTGGAAAAATGCTCAAGTTCTGTGGTGTTTTCTCCGTAAGCAAAGAATAAGCAAAGCGTAAGCAAAATGTAAGCAAAGGATATATGTCTTCATAAATCCTTTTTCCGACCATTTTCTGAAGTAATAATGTATTGTTTGACATCCAGGGGTCTATTTATGTCGAATAAGGAGCGAAACTGTAGGTAATTGTAACCAGAATGTCCAAATGGCTACGAAAATTCCATAATGTCACTTTTAAAAATAATCAGAATTATATATTTCTCATTTTACCTGAACGATTTCTGCCCTAATTTTTAGATTCAGGCTTACTCACAGGCACCATTGTGGAGCCAGAGGACTTGTCTGCGTCACTATGGGACATATTTGTGTCTATTTGTTGAAAAATGATTAAGTTATGGGGTGTTTTCTCCTTAAGCAAAGAATAAGCAAAGCAAAAGTAAACAGTAAGCAAAGGAACTATGTCTTCATAAATCTTTTTTGCGACCATTTTCTGATAAATTAATGTGTTTCTGGACATCCCGTGAGTCGATTTATGTCGAATATCGTGCAAAACAGTAGGTATTTGGAAATAAAATAAGCAAATTGGAACCAAAAATCCATAATATCACTTTTAGAAAGTGGCAGAATTATATATATGTCTAATTTTGATTTAACGATTTTACCCTTAATTTTTTATTCATGCTTACTCACAGGCACCATTGTGGAGCCAGGGAACTAGTCTGCGTCACTATGGAACATATTCGTGTGTATTTGTGGGAAAATGCTCAAGTTCGGTTTTGTTTTCTGCGTAAGCAAAGAATAAGCAAAGCGTTAGCAAATTGTAAGCAAAGGAAATATGTCTTCGCAAATCCTTTTTCCGACCATTTTCGGAAGTAATAATGTATTGTTTGACATCCCGGGAGGTATTTATGTCGAATAAAGAGCAAAACTGTAAATAATTTTACCCAGAATGTCCAATTGGGTACGAAAAGACCATAATGTCACTTTTATAAAGAATCAGAATTATATGTTTCTCATTTTACCTGAACGATTTCTGCCCTAATTTTTAGATTCATGCTTGCTCACAGGCACCTTGTGGAGCCAGAGAGCCAGTCTGCGTCACTATTCGACATATTCGTGTGTATTTGTGGAAAAATGCTCAAGTTCGGTGGTGTTTTCTCCGTAAGCAAAGAATAAGCAAAGCGTAAGCAAAATGTAAACAAAGGATATATGTCTTCATAAATCCTTTTTCCGACCATTTTCTGAAGTAATTATGTATTGTTTGACATCCCAGGAGTCTATTTATGTCGAATAAGGGGCAAAATTGTAGGTTATTATACCCAGAATGTCCAATTGGGTACGAAAATTCCATAATGTTACTTTTAAAAAAATTAGAATTATATATTTCTCATTTTACCTGAACGATTTCTGCCCTAATTTTTAGATTCATGCTTGCTCACAGGCACCGTTGTGGAGCTAGAGAACTAGTCTGCGTCACTATTCGACATATTCGTATGTATTTGTGGAAAAATGCTCAAGATCGGTGGTGTTTTCTCCGTAAGCAAAGAATAAGCAAAGCGTAAGCAAAGAATAAGCAAAGGATATATGTCTTCATAAATCCTTTTTCCGACCATTTTCGGAAGTAATTATGTATTGTTTGACATCCCGGGAGTCTATTTATGTCGAATAAGGGGCAAAACTGTAGGTAATTGTACCGAGAATGTACAAATGAGTACAAAAAGTCCATAATGTCACTTTTAAAAAAAATCAGAATTATATATTAATCATTTTACCTGAACGATTTATGCCCAAATTTTTAGATTCACGCTTACTCACAGGCACCATTGTGGAGCCAGAGAACTTGTCTGTGTCAGTATGGGACATATTCGTGTCTATTTGTGGAAAAATGCTTAAGTTATGTGGTGTTTTCTCCTTAAGCAAAGAATAAGCAAAGCAAAAGCAAACTGTAAGCGAAGGAACTATGTCTTCATAATTCTTTTTTGCGACCATTTTCTGATAAAATAATGTGTTTCTGGACATCCCATGAGTCGATTTATGTCGAATATCGTGCAAAACAGTAGATATTTGGATTTAAATAAGCAAATGGGAACCAAAAATCCGTAATATCACTTTTCGAAAGTAGCAGAATTATATATTTATCTAATTTTGATATAACGATTTTACCCTTAAGTTTTAGATTCATGCTTACTCACAGGCACCATTGTAGAGCCAGAGATCTAGTCTGCGTCACTATGGGACATATTCGTGTGTATTTGTGAAAATATGCACAAGTTCGGTGGTGTTTTCTCCGTAAGCAAAGAATAAGCAAAGCGTAAGCAAAATGTAAGCAAACGATATATGTCTTCATAAATCCTTTTTCTGACCATTTTCTGAAGTAATAATGTATTGTTTGACATCCCGGGAGTCCATTTATGTCGAATAAGGAGCAAAACTGTAGATAATTGTAACCAGAATGTCCAAATGGATACGAAAAGTCCATAATGTCACTTTTAAAAAGAATCAGAATTATATATTTCTCATTTTACCTGAACGATTTCTGCCCTAATTTTAGATTCACGCTTACTCACAGGCACCGTTGTGGTGCCAGAGAACCAGTCTGCGTCACTATGGGACATATTCGTGTCTATTTGTGGAAAAATTTTTAAGTTCTGTGGTGTTTTCTCCGTAAGCAAAGAATAAGCAAAGTGTTAGCAAATTGTAAGCAAAGGATATATGTCTTCGCAAATACTTTTTCCGACCATTTTCTGAAGTAATCATGTATTGTTTGACATCCCGGGAGACTATTTATGTCGAATAAGGAGCAAAACTGTAGGTAATTGTACCCAGCATGTCCAAATGGGTACGAAAAGTCCATATGTCTCTTTTAAAAAGAATCAGAATTATATATTTCTAATTTTACCTGAACGATTTCTGCCCTAATTTTTAGATTCACGCTTACTTAAAGGCACCATTGTGGAGCCAGAGAACTTGTCTGCGTCACTATGGGACATATTCGTGTCTATTTGTGGAAAAATGCTTAAGTTCTGTGGTGTTTTCTCCTTAAGCAAAGAATAAGCAATGCAAAAGCAAACTGTAAGCAAAGGAACTATGTCTTCATAAATCTTTTTTGCGACCATTTTCTGATGAATTAATGTGTTTCTGGACATCCCGTGAGTCGATTTATGTCGAATATCGTGCAAAACAGTAGGTATTTGGAGATAAAATAAGCAAATGGGAACCAAAAATCCATAATATCACTTTTAGAAAGTGGCAGAATTATATATATGTCTAATTTTGATTTAACGATTTTACCCTTAATTTTTAGATTCATGCTTACTCACAGGCACCATTGTGGAGCCAGGGAACTAGTCCGCGTCACTATGGAACATATTCGTGTGTATTTGTGGAAAAATGCTCAAGTTCGGTTGTGTTTTCTCCGTAAGCAAAGAATAAGCAAAGCGTTAGCAAATTGTATGCAAAAGAAATATGTCTTCGCAAATCCTTTTTCCGACCATTTTCGGAAGTAATAATGTATTGTTTGAAATCCCGGGAGGCTATTTATGTCGAATAAAGAGCAAAACTGTAGATAATTTTACCCAGAATGTCCAATTGGGTACGAAAAGACCATAATGTCACTTTTAAAAAGAATCAGAATTATATATTTCTCACTTTACCTAAACGATTTCTGCCCTAATTTTTAGATTCATGCTTGCTCACAGGCACCGTTGTGGAGCCAGAGAACTTGTTTGCGTCACTATGGGACATATTCGTGTCTATTTGTGGAAAAATGCTTAAGTTCTGTGGTGTTTTCTCCTTAAGCAAAGAATAAGCAAAGCAAAAGTAAACTGTAAGCAAAGGAACTATGTCTTCATAAATCTTTTTTTGCGACCATTTTCTGATGAATTAATGTGTTTCTGGACACCCCGTGAGTCGATTTATGTCGAATATGGTGGAAAACAGTAAGTATTTGGAGTCAAAATAAACAAATGGGTACCAAAAATCCATTATATCACTTTTAGAAAGTGGCAGAATTATATATATGTCTGATTTTGATTTAACGATTTAACCCTTAATTTTTAGATTCATGCTTACTCACAGGCACCATTGTGGAGCCAGAGAACCTATCTGCGTCACTATAGGACATATTCGTGTGTATTTGTGGAAAAATGCTCAAGTTCGGTGGTGTTTTCTCCGTAAGCAAAGAATAAACAAAGCGTATGCAAAATGTAAGCAAAGGATATATGTCTTTATAAATCCTTTTTCCGACCATTTTCTGAAGTAATAATGTATTGTTTGACATCCTGGGAGTCTATTTATGTCGAATAAGAAGCAAAACTGTAGGTAATTGTACCCAGAATGTCCAAATGGGTACGAAAAGTCCATAGTGTCCCTTTTAAAAAGAATTAGAATTATATATTTCTCATTTTACCTGAACGATTTCTGCCCTAATTTTTAGATTCATGCTTACTCACAGGCACCATTGTGGAGCCAGAGAACTAGTCTGCGTCACTATGGGACTTATTTGTGTGTATTTGTGAAAACATGCTCAAGTTCGGTGGTGTTTTCCCCCTAAGCAAAGAATAAGCAAAGCGTAAGCAAAATGTAAGCAAAGGATTTATGTCTTCATATATCCTTTTTCCGACCATTTTCTGAAGTAATAATGTATTGTTTGACATCCCGGGAGTCTATTTATGTCGAATAAGTAGCAAAACTGTAGGTAATTGAACCCAGAATGTCCAAATTGGTACGAAAATTCCATAATGTTACTTTTAAAAAAATTAGAATTATATATTTCTCATTTTACCTGAACGATCTCTGCCCTAATTTTTAGATTCATGCTTGCTCACAGGCACCGTTGTGGAGCTAGAGAACTAGTCTGCGTCACTATTCGACATATTCGTATGTATTTGTGGAAAAATGCTCAAGATCGGTGGTGTTTTCTCCGTAAGCAAAGAATAAGCAAAGCGTAAGCAAAGAATAAGCAAAGGACATATGTCTTCATAAATCCTTTTTCCGACCATTTTCGGAAGTAATTATGTATTGTTTGACATCCCGGGAGTCTATTTATGTCGAATAAGGGGCAAAACTGTAGGTAATTGTACCGAGAATGTACAAATGAGTACAAAAAGTCCATAATGTCACTTTTAAAAAAAATCAGAATTATATATTAATCATTTTACCTGAACGATTTATGCCCAAATTTTTAGATTCACGCTTACTCACAGGCACCATTGTGGAGCCAGAGAACTTGTCTGCGTCAGTATGGGACATATTCGTGTCTATTTGTGGAAAAATGCTTAAGTTATGTGGTGTTTTCTCCTTAAGCAAAGAATAAGCAAAGCAAAAGCAAACTGTAAGCGAAGGAACTATGTCTTCATAATTCTTTTTTGCGACCATTTTCTGATAAAATAATGTGTTTCTGGACATCCCATGAGTCGATTTATGTCGAATATCGTGCAAAACAGTAGATATTTGGATTTAAATAAGCAAATGGGAACCAAAAATCCGTAATATCACTTTTCGAAAGTAGCAGAATTATATATTTATCTAATTTTGATATAACGATTTTACCCTTAAGTTTTAGATTCATGCTTACTCACAGGCACCATTGTAGAGCCAGAGATCTAGTCTGCGTCACTATGGGACATATTCGTGTGTATTTGTGAAAATATGCACAAGTTCGGTGGTGTTTTCTCCGTAAGCAAAGAATAAGCAAAGCGTAAGCAAAATGTAAGCAAACGATATATGTCTTCATAAATCCTTTTTCTGACCATTTTCTGAAGTAATAATGTATTGTTTGACATCCCGGGAGTCCATTTATGTCGAATAAGGAGCAAAACTGTAGATAATTGTAACCAGAATGTCCAAATGGATACGAAAAGTCCATAATGTCACTTTTAAAAAGAATCAGAATTATATATTTCTCATTTTACCTGAACGATTTCTGCCCTAATTTTAGATTCACGCTTACTCACAGGCACCGTTGTGGTGCCAGAGAACCAGTCTGCGTCACTATGGGACATATTCGTGTCTATTTGTGGAAAAATTTTTAAGTTCTGTGGTGTTTTCTCCGTAAGCAAAGAATAAGCAAAGTGTTAGCAAATTGTAAGCAAAGGATATATGTCTTCGCAAATACTTTTTCCGACCATTTTCTGAAGTAATCATGTATTGTTTGACATCCCGGGAGACTATTTATGTCGAATAAGGAGCAAAACTGTAGGTAATTGTACCCAGCATGTCCAAATGGGTACGAAAAGTCCATATGTCTCTTTTAAAAAGAATCAGAATTATATATTTCTAATTTTACCTGAACGATTTCTGCCCTAATTTTTAGATTCACGCTTACTTAAAGGCACCATTGTGGAGCCAGAGAACTTGTCTGCGTCACTATGGGACATATTCGTGTCTATTTGTGGAAAAATGCTTAAGTTCTGTGGTGTTTTCTCCTTAAGCAAAGAATAAGCAATGCAAAACCAAACTGTAAGCAAAGGAACTATGTCTTCATAAATCTTTTTTGCGACCATTTTCTGATGAATTAATGTGTTTCTGGACATCCCGTGAGTCGATTTATGTCGAATATCGTGCAAAACAGTAGGTATTTGGAGATAAAATAAGCAAATGGGAACCAAAAATCCATAATATCACTTTTAGAAAGTGGCAGAATTATATATATGTCTAATTTTGATTTAACGATTTTACCCTTAATTTTTAGATTCATGCTTACTCACAGGCACCATTGTGGAGCCAGGGAACTAGTCCGCGTCACTATGGAACATATTCGTGTGTATTTGTGGAAAAATGCTCAAGTTCGGTTGTGTTTTCTCCGTAAGCAAAGAATAAGCAAAGCGTTAGCAAATTGTATGCAAAAGAAATATGTCTTCGCAAATCCTTTTTCCGACCATTTTCGGAAGTAATAATGTATTGTTTGAAATCCCGGGAGGCTATTTATGTCGAATAAAGAGCAAAACTGTAGATAATTTTACCCAGAATGTCCAATTGGGTACGAAAAGACCATAATGTCACTTTTAAAAAGAATCAGAATTATATATTTCTCACTTTACCTAAACGATTTCTGCCCTAATTTTTAGATTCATGCTTGCTCACAGGCACCGTTGTGGAGCCAGAGAACTTGTTTGCGTCACTATGGGACATATTCGTGTCTATTTGTGGAAAAATGCTTAAGTTCTGTGGTGTTTTCTCCTTAAGCAAAGAATAAGCAAAGCAAAAGTAAACTGTAAGCAAAGGAACTATGTCTTCATAAATCTTTTTTTGCGACCATTTTCTGATGAATTAATGTGTTTCTGGACACCCCGTGAGTCGATTTATGTCGAATATGGTGGAAAACAGTAAGTATTTGGAGTCAAAATAAACAAATGGGTACCAAAAATCCATTATATCACTTTTAGAAAGTGGCAGAATTATATATATGTCTGATTTTGATTTAACGATTTAACCCTTAATTTTTAGATTCATGCTTACTCACAGGCACCATTGTGGAGCCAGAGAACCTATCTGCGTCACTATAGGACATATTCGTGTGTATTTGTGGAAAAATGCTCAAGTTCGGTGGTGTTTTCTCCGTAAGCAAAGAATAAACAAAGCGTATGCAAAATGTAAGCAAAGGATATATGTCTTTATAAATCCTTTTTCCGACCATTTTCTGAAGTAATAATGTATTGTTTGACATCCTGGGAGTCTATTTATGTCGAATAAGAAGCAAAACTGTAGGTAATTGTACCCAGAATGTCCAAATGGGTACGAAAAGTCCATAGTGTCCCTTTTAAAAAGAATTAGAATTATATATTTCTCATTTTACCTGAACGATTTCTGCCCTAATTTTTAGATTCATGCTTACTCACAGGCACCATTGTGGAGCCAGAGAACTAGTCTGCGTCACTATGGGACTTATTTGTGTGTATTTGTGAAAACATGCTCAAGTTCGGTGGTGTTTTCCCCCTAAGCAAAGAATAAGCAAAGCGTAAGCAAAATGTAAGCAAAGGATTTATGTCTTCATATATCCTTTTTCCGACCATTTTCTGAAGTAATAATGTATTGTTTGACATCCCGGGAGTCTATTTATGTCGAATAAGTAGCAAAACTGTAGGTAATTGAACCCAGAATGTCCAAATTGGTACGAAAAGTCCATAATGTCACTTTTAAAAAGAATCAGAATTATATATTTCTAATTTTACCTGAACGATTTTCGCCCTTATTTTTAGATTCACGCTTACTCACAGGTACCATTGTGGAGCCAGAGAACTTGTCTGCGTCACTATGGGACATGTTTGTGTGTATTTGTGGAAAAATGCTCAAGTTCTGTGGTGTTTTCTCCGTAAGCAAAGAATAAGCAAAGCGTAAGCAAAATGTAAGCAAAGGATATATGTCTTCATAAATCCTTTTTCCGACCATTTTCTGAAGTAATAATGTATTGTTTGACATCCAGGGGTCTATTTATGTCGAATAAGTAGCGAAACTGTAGGTAATTGTAACCAGAATGTCCAAATGGCTACGAAAATTCCATAATGTCACTTTTAAAAATAATCAGAATTATATATTTCTCATTTTACCTGAACGATTTCTGCCCTAATTTTTAGATTCAGGCTTACTCACAGGCACCATTGTGGAGCCAGAGGACTTGTCTGCGTCACTATGGGACATATTTGTGTCTATTTGTTGAAAAATGATTAAGTTATGGGGTGTTTTCTCCTTAAGCAAAGAATAAGCAAAGCAAAAGTAAACAGTAAGCAAAGGAACTATGTCTTCATAAATCTTTTTTGCGACCATTTTCTGATAAATTAATGTGTTTCTGGACATCCCGTGAGTCGATTTATGTCGAATATCGTGCAAAACAGTAGGTATTTGGAAATAAAATAAGCAAATTGGAACCAAAAATCCATAATATCACTTTTAGAAAGTGGCAGAATTATATATATGTCTAATTTTGATTTAACGATTTTACCCTTAATTTTTTATTCATGCTTACTCACAGGCACCATTGTGGAGCCAGGGAACTAGTCTGCGTCACTATGGAACATATTCGTGTGTATTTGTGGGAAAATGCTCAAGTTCGGTTTTGTTTTCTGCGTAAGCAAAGAATAAGCAAAGCGTTAGCAAATTGTAAGCAAAGGAAATATGTCTTCGCAAATCCTTTTTCCGACCATTTTCGGAAGTAATAATGTATTGTTTGACATCCCGGGAGGTATTTATGTCGAATAAAGAGCAAAACTGTAAATAATTTTACCCAGAATGTCCAATTGGGTACGAAAAGACCATAATGTCACTTTTATGAAGAATCAGAATTATATGTTTCTCATTTTACCTGAACGATTTCTGCCCTAATTTTTAGATTCATGCTTGCTCACAGGCACCTTGTGGAGCCAGAGAGCCAGTCTGCGTCACTATTCGACATATTCGTGTGTATTTGTGGAAAAATGCTCAAGTTCGGTGGTGTTTTCTCCGTAAGCAAAGAATAAGCAAAGCGTAAGCAAAATGTAAACAAAGGATATATGTCTTCATAAATCCTTTTTCCGACCATTTTCTGAAGTAATTATGTATTGTTTGACATCCCAGGAGTCTATTTATGTCGAATAAGGGGCAAAATTGTAGGTTATTATACCCAGAATGTCCAATTGGGTACGAAAATTCCATAATGTTACTTTTAAAAAAATTAGAATTATATATTTCTCATTTTACCTGAACGATTTCTGCCCTAATTTTTAGATTCATGCTTGCTCACAGGCACCGTTGTGGAGCTAGAGAACTAGTCTGCGTCACTATTCGACATATTCGTATGTATTTGTGGAAAAATGCTCAAGATCGGTGGTGTTTTCTCCGTAAGCAAAGAATAAGCAAAGCGTAAGCAAAGAATAAGCAAAGGATATATGTCTTCATAAATCCTTTTTCCGACCATTTTCGGAAGTAATTATGTATTGTTTGACATCCCGGGAGTCTATTTATGTCGAATAAGGGGCAAAACTGTAGGTAATTGTACCGAGAATGTACAAATGAGTACAAAAAGTCCATAATGTCACTTTTAAAAAAAATCAGAATTATATATTAATCATTTTACCTGAACGATTTATGCCCAAATTTTTAGATTCACGCTTACTCACAGGCACCATTGTGGAGCCAGAGAACTTGTCTGTGTCAGTATGGGACATATTCGTGTCTATTTGTGGAAAAATGCTTAAGTTATGTGGTGTTTTCTCCTTAAGCAAAGAATAAGCAAAGCAAAAGCAAACTGTAAGCGAAGGAACTATGTCTTCATAATTCTTTTTTGCGACCATTTTCTGATAAAATAATGTGTTTCTGGACATCCCATGAGTCGATTTATGTCGAATATCGTGCAAAACAGTAGATATTTGGATTTAAATAAGCAAATGGGAACCAAAAATCCGTAATATCACTTTTCGAAAGTAGCAGAATTATATATTTATCTAATTTTGATATAACGATTTTACCCTTAAGTTTTAGATTCATGCTTACTCACAGGCACCATTGTAGAGCCAGAGATCTAGTCTGCGTCACTATGGGACATATTCGTGTGTATTTGTGAAAATATGCACAAGTTCGGTGGTGTTTTCTCCGTAAGCAAAGAATAAGCAAAGCGTAAGCAAAATGTAAGCAAACGATATATGTCTTCATAAATCCTTTTTCTGACCATTTTCTGAAGTAATAATGTATTGTTTGACATCCCGGGAGTCCATTTATGTCGAATAAGGAGCAAAACTGTAGATAATTGTAACCAGAATGTCCAAATGGATACGAAAAGTCCATAATGTCACTTTTAAAAAGAATCAGAATTATATATTTCTCATTTTACCTGAACGATTTCTGCCCTAATTTTAGATTCACGCTTACTCACAGGCACCGTTGTGGTGCCAGAGAACCAGTCTGCGTCACTATGGGACATATTCGTGTCTATTTGTGGAAAAATTTTTAAGTTCTGTGGTGTTTTCTCCGTAAGCAAAGAATAAGCAAAGTGTTAGCAAATTGTAAGCAAAGGATATATGTCTTCGCAAATACTTTTTCCGACCATTTTCTGAAGTAATCATGTATTGTTTGACATCCCGGGAGACTATTTATGTCGAATAAGGAGCAAAACTGTAGGTAATTGTACCCAGCATGTCCAAATGGGTACGAAAAGTCCATATGTCTCTTTTAAAAAGAATCAGAATTATATATTTCTAATTTTACCTGAACGATTTCTGCCCTAATTTTTAGATTCACGCTTACTTAAAGGCACCATTGTGGAGCCAGAGAACTTGTCTGCGTCACTATGGGACATATTCGTGTCTATTTGTGGAAAAATGCTTAAGTTCTGTGGTGTTTTCTCCTTAAGCAAAGAATAAGCAATGCAAAAGCAAACTGTAAGCAAAGGAACTATGTCTTCATAAATCTTTTTTGCGACCATTTTCTGATGAATTAATGTGTTTCTGGACATCCCGTGAGTCGATTTATGTCGAATATCGTGCAAAACAGTAGGTATTTGGAGATAAAATAAGCAAATGGGAACCAAAAATCCATAATATCACTTTTAGAAAGTGGCAGAATTATATATATGTCTAATTTTGATTTAACGATTTTACCCTTAATTTTTAGATTCATGCTTACTCACAGGCACCATTGTGGAGCCAGGGAACTAGTCCGCGTCACTATGGAACATATTCGTGTGTATTTGTGGAAAAATGCTCAAGTTCGGTTGTGTTTTCTCCGTAAGCAAAGAATAAGCAAAGCGTTAGCAAATTGTATGCAAAAGAAATATGTCTTCGCAAATCCTTTTTCCGACCATTTTCGGAAGTAATAATGTATTGTTTGAAATCCCGGGAGGCTATTTATGTCGAATAAAGAGCAAAACTGTAGATAATTTTACCCAGAATGTCCAATTGGGTACGAAAAGACCATAATGTCACTTTTAAAAAGAATCAGAATTATATATTTCTCACTTTACCTAAACGATTTCTGCCCTAATTTTTAGATTCATGCTTGCTCACAGGCACCGTTGTGGAGCCAGAGAACTTGTTTGCGTCACTATGGGACATATTCGTGTCTATTTGTGGAAAAATGCTTAAGTTCTGTGGTGTTTTCTCCTTAAGCAAAGAATAAGCAAAGCAAAAGTAAACTGTAAGCAAAGGAACTATGTCTTCATAAATCTTTTTTTGCGACCATTTTCTGATGAATTAATGTGTTTCTGGACACCCCGTGAGTCGATTTATGTCGAATATGGTGGAAAACAGTAAGTATTTGGAGTCAAAATAAACAAATGGGTACCAAAAATCCATTATATCACTTTTAGAAAGTGGCAGAATTATATATATGTCTGATTTTGATTTAACGATTTAACCCTTAATTTTTAGATTCATGCTTACTCACAGGCACCATTGTGGAGCCAGAGAACCTATCTGCGTCACTATAGGACATATTCGTGTGTATTTGTGGAAAAATGCTCAAGTTCGGTGGTGTTTTCTCCGTAAGCAAAGAATAAACAAAGCGTATGCAAAATGTAAGCAAAGGATATATGTCTTTATAAATCCTTTTTCCGACCATTTTCTGAAGTAATAATGTATTGTTTGACATCCTGGGAGTCTATTTATGTCGAATAAGAAGCAAAACTGTAGGTAATTGTACCCAGAATGTCCAAATGGGTACGAAAAGTCCATAGTGTCCCTTTTAAAAAGAATTAGAATTATATATTTCTCATTTTACCTGAACGATTTCTGCCCTAATTTTTAGATTCATGCTTACTCACAGGCACCATTGTGGAGCCAGAGAACTAGTCTGCGTCACTATGGGACTTATTTGTGTGTATTTGTGAAAACATGCTCAAGTTCGGTGGTGTTTTCCCCCTAAGCAAAGAATAAGCAAAGCGTAAGCAAAATGTAAGCAAAGGATTTATGTCTTCATATATCCTTTTTCCGACCATTTTCTGAAGTAATAATGTATTGTTTGACATCCCGGGAGTCTATTTATGTCGAATAAGTAGCAAAACTGTAGGTAATTGAACCCAGAATGTCCAAATTGGTACGAAAATTCCATAATGTTACTTTTAAAAAAATTAGAATTATATATTTCTCATTTTACCTGAACGATCTCTGCCCTAATTTTTAGATTCATGCTTGCTCACAGGCACCGTTGTGGAGCTAGAGAACTAGTCTGCGTCACTATTCGACATATTCGTATGTATTTGTGGAAAAATGCTCAAGATCGGTGGTGTTTTCTCCGTAAGCAAAGAATAAGCAAAGCGTAAGCAAAGAATAAGCAAAGGATATATGTCTTCATAAATCCTTTTTCCGACCATTTTCGGAAGTAATTATGTATTGTTTGACATCCCGGGAGTCTATTTATGTCGAATAAGGGGCAAAACTGTAGGTAATTGTACCGAGAATGTACAAATGAGTACAAAAAGTCCATAATGTCACTTTTAAAAAAAATCAGAATTATATATTAATCATTTTACCTGAACGATTTATGCCCAAATTTTTAGATTCACGCTTACTCACAGGCACCATTGTGGAGCCAGAGAACTTGTCTGTGTCAGTATGGGACATATTCGTGTCTATTTGTGGAAAAATGCTTAAGTTATGTGGTGTTTTCTCCTTAAGCAAAGAATAAGCAAAGCAAAAGCAAACTGTAAGCGAAGGAACTATGTCTTCATAATTCTTTTTTGCGACCATTTTCTGATAAAATAATGTGTTTCTGGACATCCCATGAGTCGATTTATGTCGAATATCGTGCAAAACAGTAGATATTTGGATTTAAATAAGCAAATGGGAACCAAAAATCCGTAATATCACTTTTCGAAAGTAGCAGAATTATATATTTATCTAATTTTGATATAACGATTTTACCCTTAAGTTTTAGATTCATGCTTACTCACAGGCACCATTGTAGAGCCAGAGATCTAGTCTGCGTCACTATGGGACATATTCGTGTGTATTTGTGAAAATATGCACAAGTTCGGTGGTGTTTTCTCCGTAAGCAAAGAATAAGCAAAGCGTAAGCAAAATGTAAGCAAACGATATATGTCTTCATAAATCCTTTTTCTGACCATTTTCTGAAGTAATAATGTATTGTTTGACATCCCGGGAGTCCATTTATGTCGAATAAGGAGCAAAACTGTAGATAATTGTAACCAGAATGTCCAAATGGATACGAAAAGTCCATAATGTCACTTTTAAAAAGAATCAGAATTATATATTTCTCATTTTACCTGAACGATTTCTGCCCTAATTTTAGATTCACGCTTACTCACAGGCACCGTTGTGGTGCCAGAGAACCAGTCTGCGTCACTATGGGACATATTCGTGTCTATTTGTGGAAAAATTTTTAAGTTCTGTGGTGTTTTCTCCGTAAGCAAAGAATAAGCAAAGTGTTAGCAAATTGTAAGCAAAGGATATATGTCTTCGCAAATACTTTTTCCGACCATTTTCTGAAGTAATCATGTATTGTTTGACATCCCGGGAGACTATTTATGTCGAATAAGGAGCAAAACTGTAGGTAATTGTACCCAGCATGTCCAAATGGGTACGAAAAGTCCATATGTCTCTTTTAAAAAGAATCAGAATTATATATTTCTAATTTTACCTGAACGATTTCTGCCCTAATTTTTAGATTCACGCTTACTTAAAGGCACCATTGTGGAGCCAGAGAACTTGTCTGCGTCACTATGGGACA
The DNA here is from genome assembly GCA_026874595.1 of Sipunculus nudus. NCBI lineage: Eukaryota > Metazoa > Annelida > Sipuncula > Golfingiida > Sipunculidae > Sipunculus > Sipunculus nudus. The sequence continues at coordinate 24,804,520 of CM049319.1, forward strand.
TATTCGTGTCTATTTGTGGAAAAATGCTTAAGTTCTGTGGTGTTTTCTCCTTAAGCAAAGAATAAGCAATGCAAAAGCAAACTGTAAGCAAAGGAACTATGTCTTCATAAATCTTTTTTGCGACCATTTTCTGATGAATTAATGTGTTTCTGGACATCCCGTGAGTCGATTTATGTCGAATATCGTGCAAAACAGTAGGTATTTGGAGATAAAATAAGCAAATGGGAACCAAAAATCCATAATATCACTTTTAGAAAGTGGCAGAATTATATATATGTCTAATTTTGATTTAACGATTTTACCCTTAATTTTTAGATTCATGCTTACTCACAGGCACCATTGTGGAGCCAGGGAACTAGTCCGCGTCACTATGGAACATATTCGTGTGTATTTGTGGAAAAATGCTCAAGTTCGGTTGTGTTTTCTCCGTAAGCAAAGAATAAGCAAAGCGTTAGCAAATTGTATGCAAAAGAAATATGTCTTCGCAAATCCTTTTTCCGACCATTTTCGGAAGTAATAATGTATTGTTTGAAATCCCGGGAGGCTATTTATGTCGAATAAAGAGCAAAACTGTAGATAATTTTACCCAGAATGTCCAATTGGGTACGAAAAGACCATAATGTCACTTTTAAAAAGAATCAGAATTATATATTTCTCACTTTACCTAAACGATTTCTGCCCTAATTTTTAGATTCATGCTTGCTCACAGGCACCGTTGTGGAGCCAGAGAACTTGTTTGCGTCACTATGGGACATATTCGTGTCTATTTGTGGAAAAATGCTTAAGTTCTGTGGTGTTTTCTCCTTAAGCAAAGAATAAGCAAAGCAAAAGTAAACTGTAAGCAAAGGAACTATGTCTTCATAAATCTTTTTTTGCGACCATTTTCTGATGAATTAATGTGTTTCTGGACACCCCGTGAGTCGATTTATGTCGAATATGGTGGAAAACAGTAAGTATTTGGAGTCAAAATAAACAAATGGGTACCAAAAATCCATTATATCACTTTTAGAAAGTGGCAGAATTATATATATGTCTGATTTTGATTTAACGATTTAACCCTTAATTTTTAGATTCATGCTTACTCACAGGCACCATTGTGGAGCCAGAGAACCTATCTGCGTCACTATAGGACATATTCGTGTGTATTTGTGGAAAAATGCTCAAGTTCGGTGGTGTTTTCTCCGTAAGCAAAGAATAAACAAAGCGTATGCAAAATGTAAGCAAAGGATATATGTCTTTATAAATCCTTTTTCCGACCATTTTCTGAAGTAATAATGTATTGTTTGACATCCTGGGAGTCTATTTATGTCGAATAAGAAGCAAAACTGTAGGTAATTGTACCCAGAATGTCCAAATGGGTACGAAAAGTCCATAGTGTCCCTTTTAAAAAGAATTAGAATTATATATTTCTCATTTTACCTGAACGATTTCTGCCCTAATTTTTAGATTCATGCTTACTCACAGGCACCATTGTGGAGCCAGAGAACTAGTCTGCGTCACTATGGGACTTATTTGTGTGTATTTGTGAAAACATGCTCAAGTTCGGTGGTGTTTTCCCCCTAAGCAAAGAATAAGCAAAGCGTAAGCAAAATGTAAGCAAAGGATTTATGTCTTCATATATCCTTTTTCCGACCATTTTCTGAAGTAATAATGTATTGTTTGACATCCCGGGAGTCTATTTATGTCGAATAAGTAGCAAAACTGTAGGTAATTGAACCCAGAATGTCCAAATTGGTACGAAAATTCCATAATGTTACTTTTAAAAAAATTAGAATTATATATTTCTCATTTTACCTGAACGATCTCTGCCCTAATTTTTAGATTCATGCTTGCTCACAGGCACCGTTGTGGAGCTAGAGAACTCGTCTGCGTCACTATTCGACATATTCGTATGTATTTGTGGAAAAATGCTCAAGATCGGTGGTGTTTTCTCCGTAAGCAAAGAATAAGCAAAGCGTAAGCAAAGAATAAGCAAAGGACATATGTCTTCATAAATCCTTTTTCCGACCATTTTCGGAAGTAATTATGTATTGTTTGACATCCCGGGAGTCTATTTATGTCGAATAAGGGGCAAAACTGTAGGTAATTGTACCGAGAATGTACAAATGAGTACAAAAAGTCCATAATGTCACTTTTAAAAAAAATCAGAATTATATATTAATCATTTTACCTGAACGATTTATGCCCAAATTTTTAGATTCACGCTTACTCACAGGCACCATTGTGGAGCCAGAGAACTTGTCTGCGTCAGTATGGGACATATTCGTGTCTATTTGTGGAAAAATGCTTAAGTTATGTGGTGTTTTCTCCTTAAGCAAAGAATAAGCAAAGCAAAAGCAAACTGTAAGCGAAGGAACTATGTCTTCATAATTCTTTTTTGCGACCATTTTCTGATAAAATAATGTGTTTCTGGACATCCCATGAGTCGATTTATGTCGAATATCGTGCAAAACAGTAGATATTTGGATTTAAATAAGCAAATGGGAACCAAAAATCCGTAATATCACTTTTCGAAAGTAGCAGAATTATATATTTATCTAATTTTGATATAACGATTTTACCCTTAAGTTTTAGATTCATGCTTACTCACAGGCACCATTGTAGAGCCAGAGATCTAGTCTGCGTCACTATGGGACATATTCGTGTGTATTTGTGAAAATATGCACAAGTTCGGTGGTGTTTTCTCCGTAAGCAAAGAATAAGCAAAGCGTAAGCAAAATGTAAGCAAACGATATATGTCTTCATAAATCCTTTTTCTGACCATTTTCTGAAGTAATAATGTATTGTTTGACATCCCGGGAGTCCATTTATGTCGAATAAGGAGCAAAACTGTAGATAATTGTAACCAGAATGTCCAAATGGATACGAAAAGTCCATAATGTCACTTTTAAAAAGAATCAGAATTATATATTTCTCATTTTACCTGAACGATTTCTGCCCTAATTTTAGATTCACGCTTACTCACAGGCACCGTTGTGGTGCCAGAGAACCAGTCTGCGTCACTATGGGACATATTCGTGTCTATTTGTGGAAAAATTTTTAAGTTCTGTGGTGTTTTCTCCGTAAGCAAAGAATAAGCAAAGTGTTAGCAAATTGTAAGCAAAGGATATATGTCTTCGCAAATACTTTTTCCGACCATTTTCTGAAGTAATCATGTATTGTTTGACATCCCGGGAGACTATTTATGTCGAATAAGGAGCAAAACTGTAGGTAATTGTACCCAGCATGTCCAAATGGGTACGAAAAGTCCATATGTCTCTTTTAAAAAGAATCAGAATTATATATTTCTAATTTTACCTGAACGATTTCTGCCCTAATTTTTAGATTCACGCTTACTTAAAGGCACCATTGTGGAGCCAGAGAACTTGTCTGCGTCACTATGGGACATATTCGTGTCTATTTGTGGAAAAATGCTTAAGTTCTGTGGTGTTTTCTCCTTAAGCAAAGAATAAGCAATGCAAAACCAAACTGTAAGCAAAGGAACTATGTCTTCATAAATCTTTTTTGCGACCATTTTCTGATGAATTAATGTGTTTCTGGACATCCCGTGAGTCGATTTATGTCGAATATCGTGCAAAACAGTAGGTATTTGGAGATAAAATAAGCAAATGGGAACCAAAAATCCATAATATCACTTTTAGAAAGTGGCAGAATTATATATATGTCTAATTTTGATTTAACGATTTTACCCTTAATTTTTAGATTCATGCTTACTCACAGGCACCATTGTGGAGCCAGGGAACTAGTCCGCGTCACTATGGAACATATTCGTGTGTATTTGTGGAAAAATGCTCAAGTTCGGTTGTGTTTTCTCCGTAAGCAAAGAATAAGCAAAGCGTTAGCAAATTGTATGCAAAAGAAATATGTCTTCGCAAATCCTTTTTCCGACCATTTTCGGAAGTAATAATGTATTGTTTGAAATCCCGGGAGGCTATTTATGTCGAATAAAGAGCAAAACTGTAGATAATTTTACCCAGAATGTCCAATTGGGTACGAAAAGACCATAATGTCACTTTTAAAAAGAATCAGAATTATATATTTCTCACTTTACCTAAACGATTTCTGCCCTAATTTTTAGATTCATGCTTGCTCACAGGCACCGTTGTGGAGCCAGAGAACTTGTTTGCGTCACTATGGGACATATTCGTGTCTATTTGTGGAAAAATGCTTAAGTTCTGTGGTGTTTTCTCCTTAAGCAAAGAATAAGCAAAGCAAAAGTAAACTGTAAGCAAAGGAACTATGTCTTCATAAATCTTTTTTTGCGACCATTTTCTGATGAATTAATGTGTTTCTGGACACCCCGTGAGTCGATTTATGTCGAATATGGTGGAAAACAGTAAGTATTTGGAGTCAAAATAAACAAATGGGTACCAAAAATCCATTATATCACTTTTAGAAAGTGGCAGAATTATATATATGTCTGATTTTGATTTAACGATTTAACCCTTAATTTTTAGATTCATGCTTACTCACAGGCACCATTGTGGAGCCAGAGAACCTATCTGCGTCACTATAGGACATATTCGTGTGTATTTGTGGAAAAATGCTCAAGTTCGGTGGTGTTTTCTCCGTAAGCAAAGAATAAACAAAGCGTATGCAAAATGTAAGCAAAGGATATATGTCTTTATAAATCCTTTTTCCGACCATTTTCTGAAGTAATAATGTATTGTTTGACATCCTGGGAGTCTATTTATGTCGAATAAGAAGCAAAACTGTAGGTAATTGTACCCAGAATGTCCAAATGGGTACGAAAAGTCCATAGTGTCCCTTTTAAAAAGAATTAGAATTATATATTTCTCATTTTACCTGAACGATTTCTGCCCTAATTTTTAGATTCATGCTTACTCACAGGCACCATTGTGGAGCCAGAGAACTAGTCTGCGTCACTATGGGACTTATTTGTGTGTATTTGTGAAAACATGCTCAAGTTCGGTGGTGTTTTCCCCCTAAGCAAAGAATAAGCAAAGCGTAAGCAAAATGTAAGCAAAGGATTTATGTCTTCATATATCCTTTTTCCGACCATTTTCTGAAGTAATAATGTATTGTTTGACATCCCGGGAGTCTATTTATGTCGAATAAGTAGCAAAACTGTAGGTAATTGAACCCAGAATGTCCAAATTGGTACGAAAAGTCCATAATGTCACTTTTAAAAAGAATCAGAATTATATATTTCTAATTTTACCTGAACGATTTTCGCCCTTATTTTTAGATTCACGCTTACTCACAGGTACCATTGTGGAGCCAGAGAACTTGTCTGCGTCACTATGGGACATGTTTGTGTGTATTTGTGGAAAAATGCTCAAGTTCTGTGGTGTTTTCTCCGTAAGCAAAGAATAAGCAAAGCGTAAGCAAAATGTAAGCAAAGGATATATGTCTTCATAAATCCTTTTTCCGACCATTTTCTGAAGTAATAATGTATTGTTTGACATCCAGGGGTCTATTTATGTCGAATAAGTAGCGAAACTGTAGGTAATTGTAACCAGAATGTCCAAATGGCTACGAAAATTCCATAATGTCACTTTTAAAAATAATCAGAATTATATATTTCTCATTTTACCTGAACGATTTCTGCCCTAATTTTTAGATTCAGGCTTACTCACAGGCACCATTGTGGAGCCAGAGGACTTGTCTGCGTCACTATGGGACATATTTGTGTCTATTTGTTGAAAAATGATTAAGTTATGGGGTGTTTTCTCCTTAAGCAAAGAATAAGCAAAGCAAAAGTAAACAGTAAGCAAAGGAACTATGTCTTCATAAATCTTTTTTGCGACCATTTTCTGATAAATTAATGTGTTTCTGGACATCCCGTGAGTCGATTTATGTCGAATATCGTGCAAAACAGTAGGTATTTGGAAATAAAATAAGCAAATTGGAACCAAAAATCCATAATATCACTTTTAGAAAGTGGCAGAATTATATATATGTCTAATTTTGATTTAACGATTTTACCCTTAATTTTTTATTCATGCTTACTCACAGGCACCATTGTGGAGCCAGGGAACTAGTCTGCGTCACTATGGAACATATTCGTGTGTATTTGTGGGAAAATGCTCAAGTTCGGTTTTGTTTTCTGCGTAAGCAAAGAATAAGCAAAGCGTTAGCAAATTGTAAGCAAAGGAAATATGTCTTCGCAAATCCTTTTTCCGACCATTTTCGGAAGTAATAATGTATTGTTTGACATCCCGGGAGGTATTTATGTCGAATAAAGAGCAAAACTGTAAATAATTTTACCCAGAATGTCCAATTGGGTACGAAAAGACCATAATGTCACTTTTATGAAGAATCAGAATTATATGTTTCTCATTTTACCTGAACGATTTCTGCCCTAATTTTTAGATTCATGCTTGCTCACAGGCACCTTGTGGAGCCAGAGAGCCAGTCTGCGTCACTATTCGACATATTCGTGTGTATTTGTGGAAAAATGCTCAAGTTCGGTGGTGTTTTCTCCGTAAGCAAAGAATAAGCAAAGCGTAAGCAAAATGTAAACAAAGGATATATGTCTTCATAAATCCTTTTTCCGACCATTTTCTGAAGTAATTATGTATTGTTTGACATCCCAGGAGTCTATTTATGTCGAATAAGGGGCAAAATTGTAGGTTATTATACCCAGAATGTCCAATTGGGTACGAAAATTCCATAATGTTACTTTAAAAAAAATTAGAATTATATATTTCTCATTTTACCTGAACGATTTCTGCCCTAATTTTTAGATTCATGCTTGCTCACAGGCACCGTTGTGGAGCTAGAGAACTAGTCTGCGTCACTATTCGACATATTCGTATGTATTTGTGGAAAAATGCTCAAGATCGGTGGTGTTTTCTCCGTAAGCAAAGAATAAGCAAAGCGTAAGCAAAGAATAAGCAAAGGATATATGTCTTCATAAATCCTTTTTCCGACCATTTTCGGAAGTAATTATGTATTGTTTGACATCCCGGGAGTCTATTTATGTCGAATAAGGGGCAAAACTGTAGGTAATTGTACCGAGAATGTACAAATGAGTACAAAAAGTCCATAATGTCACTTTTAAAAAAAATCAGAATTACATATTAATCATTTTACCTGAACGATTTATGCCCAAATTTTTAGATTCACGCTTACTCACAGGCACCATTGTGGAGCCAGAGAACTTGTCTGCGTCAGTATGGGACATATTCGTGTCTATTTGTGGAAAAATGCTTAAGTTATGTGGTGTTTTCTCCTTAAGCAAAGAATAAGCAAAGCAAAAGCAAACTGTAAGCGAAGGAACTATGTCTTCATAATTCTTTTTTGCGACCATTTTCTGATAAAATAATGTGTTTCTGGACATCCCATGAGTCGATTTATGTCGAATATCGTGCAAAACAGTAGATATTTGGATTTAAATAAGCAAATGGGAACCAAAAATCCGTAATATCACTTTTCGAAAGTAGCAGAATTATATATTTATCTAATTTTGATATAACGATTTTACCCTTAAGTTTTAGATTCATGCTTACTCACAGGCACCATTGTAGAGCCAGAGATCTAGTCTGCGTCACTATGGGACATATTCGTGTGTATTTGTGAAAATATGCACAAGTTCGGTGGTGTTTTCTCCGTAAGCAAAGAATAAGCAAAGCGTAAGCAAAATGTAAGCAAACGATATATGTCTTCATAAATCCTTTTTCTGACCATTTTCTGAAGTAATAATGTATTGTTTGACATCCCGGGAGTCCATTTATGTCGAATAAGGAGCAAAACTGTAGATAATTGTAACCAGAATGTCCAAATGGATACGAAAAGTCCATAATGTCACTTTTAAAAAGAATCAGAATTATATATTTCTCATTTTACCTGAACGATTTCTGCCCTAATTTTAGATTCACGCTTACTCACAGGCACCGTTGTGGAGCCAGAGAACCAGTCTGCGTCACTATGGGACATATTCGTGTCTATTTGTGGAAAAATTTTCAAGTTCTGTGGTGTTTTCTCCGTAAGCAAAGAATAAGCAAAGTGTTAGCAAATTGTAAGCGAAGGATATATGTCTTCGCAAATACTTTTTCCGACCATTTTCTGAAGTAATCATGTATTGTTTGACATCCCGGGAGACTATTTATGTCGAATAAGGAGCAAAACTGTAGGTAATTGTACCCAGCATGTCCAAATGGGTACGAAAAGTCCATATGTCTCTTTTAAAAAGAATCAGAATTATATATTTCTAATTTTACCTGTACGATTTCTGCCCTAATTTTTAGATTCACGCTTACTCACAGGCACCATTGTGGAGCCAGAGAACTTGTCTGCGTCACTATGGGACATATTCGTGTCTATTTGTGGAAAAATGCTTAAGTTCTGTGGTGTTTTCTCCTTAAGCAAAGAATAAGCAATGCAAAAGCAAACTGTAAGCAAAGGAACTATGTCTTCATAAATCTTTTTTGCGACCATTTTCTGATGAATTAATGTGTTTCTGGACATCCCGTGAGTCGATTTATGTCGAATATCGTGCAAAACAGTAGGTATTTGGAGATAAAATAAGCAAATGGGAACCAAAAATCCATAATATCACTTTTAGAAAGTGGCAGAATTATATATATGTCTAATTTTGATTTAACGATTTTACCCTTAATTTTTAGATTCATGCTTACTCACAGGCACCATTGTGGAGCCAGGGAACTAGTCTGCGTCACTATGGAACATATTCGTGTGTATTTGTGGAAAAATGCTCAAGTTCGGTTGTGTTTTCTCCGTAAGCAAAGAATAAGCAAAGCGTTAGCAAATTGTAAGCAAAGGAAATATGTCTTCACAAATCCTTTTTCCGACCATTTTCGGAAGTAATAATGTATTGTTTGAAATCCCGGGAGGCTATTTATGTCGAATAAAGAGCAAAACTGTAGATAATTTTACCCAGAATGTCCAATTGGGTACGAAATGACCATAATGTCACTTTTAAAAAGAATCAGAATTATATATTTCTCACTTTACCTGAACGATTTCTGCCCTAATTTTTAGATTCATGCTTGCTCACAGGCACCGTTGTGGAGCCAGAGAACTTGTTTGCGTCACTATGGGACATATTCGTGTCTATTTGTGGAAAAATGCTTAAGTTCTGTGGTGTTTTCTCCTTAAGCAAAGAATAAGCAAAGCAAAAGTAAACTGTAAGCAAAGGAACTATGTCTTCATAAATCTTTTTTTGCGACCATTTTCTGATGAATTATTGTGTTTCTAGACACCCCGTTAGTCGATTTATGTCGAATATGGTGGAAAACAGTAAGTATTTGGAGTCAAAATAAACAAATGGGTACCAAAAATCCATTATATCACTTTAAGAAAGTGGCAGAATTATATATATGTCTGATTTTGATTTAACGATTTAACCCTTAATTTTTAGATTCATGCTTACTCACAGGCACCATTGTGGAGCCAGAGAACCTATCTGCGTCACTATAGGACATATTCGTGTGTATTTGTGGAAAAATGCTCAAGTTCTGTGGTGTTTTCTCCGTAAGCAAAGAATAAGCAAAGCGTAAGCAACATGAAAGCAAAGGATATATGTCTTCATAAATACTTTTTCCGACCATTTTCTTAAGTAATAATGTATTGTTTGACATCCCGGGAGTCTATTAATGTCGAATAAGGAGCAAAACTGTAGGCAATTGTACCCAGAATCTCCAAATGGGTACGAAAAGTCCATAATGTCACTTTTAAAAAGAATCAGAATTATATATTTCTCATTTTACCTGAACGATTTCTGCCCTAATTTTTAGATTCACGCTTACTCACAGGCACCACTGTGGAGCCAGATAACTTGTCTGCGTCACTATGGGACATATTCGTGTCTATTTGTGGAAAAATTCTTAGGTTCTGTGGTGTTTTCTCCTTAAGCAAAGAATAAGCAAAGCAAAAGTAAACTGTAAGCAAAGGAACTATGTCTTCATAAATCTTTTTTGCGACCATTTTCTGATGAATTAATGTGTTTCTGGACACCCCGTGAGTCGATTTATGTCGAATATGGTGGAAAACAGTAGGTATTTGGAGTCAAAATAAACAAATGGGTACCAAAAATCCATTATATCAATTTTAGAAAGTGGCAGAATTATATATATTTCTGATTTTGATTTAACGATTTAACCCTTAATTTTTAGATTCATGCTTACTCACAGGCACCATTGTGGAGCCAGAGAACCTATCTGCGTCACTATAGGACATATTCGTGTGAATTTGTGGAAAAATGCTCAAGTTCGGTGGTATTTCTCCGTAAGCAAAGAATAAGCAAAGCGTAAGCAAAATGTAAGCAAAGGATATATGTCTTCATAAATCCTTTTTCCGACCATTTTCTGAGGTAATAATGTATTGTTTGATACCCGGGAGTCTATTTATGTCGAATAAGAAGCAAAACTGTAGGTAATTGTACCCAGAATGTCCAAATGGGTACGAAAAGTCCATAGTGTCACTTTTAAAAAGAATTAGAATTATATATTTCTCATTTTATCTGAACGATTTCTGCCCTAATTTTTAGATTCATGCTTACTCACAGGCACCATTGTGGAGCCAGAGAACTAGTCTGCGTCACTATGGGACTTATTTGTGTGTATTTGTGAAAAAAATGCTCAAGTTCGGTGGTTTTTCCCCCTAAGCAAAGAATAAGCAAAGCGTAAGCAAAATGTTAGCAAAGGATTTATGTCTTCATATATCCTTTTTCCGACCATTTTCTGAAGTAATCATGTATTGTTTGACATCCCGGGAGACTATTTATGTCGAATAAGGAGCAAAACTGTAGGTAATTGTACCCAGCATGTCCAAATGGGTACGAAAAGTCCATATGTCTCTTTTAAAAAGAATCAGAATTATATATTTCTCATTTTACCTGAACGATTTCTGCCCTAATATTTAGGTTCATGCTTACTCACAGGCACCATTGTGGAGCCAGAGAACCAGTCTGCGTCACTATAGGACATATTCGTGTGTATTTGTGGAAAAATGCTCAAGTTCGGTTGTGTTTTCTCCGTAAGAAAAGAATAAGCAAAGCGTAAGCAAAATGTAAGCAAAGGATATATGTCTTCATAAATCCTTTTTCCGACCATTTTCTGGAGTAATAATGTATTGTTTGACATCCCGGGAGTCTATTTATGTCGAATAAGGAGCAAAACTGTAGGTAATTGTACCCAGAATGTCCAAATGGGTACGAAAAGTCCATAATGTCACTTTTAAAAAGAATCAGAATTATATATTTCTCATTTTACCTGAACGATTTCTGCCCTAATTTTAGATTCACGCTTACTCACAGGCACCGTTGTGGAGCCAGAGAAGTAGTCTGCGTCACTATGGGACATATTCGTGTCTATTTGTGGAAAAATGCTTAAGTTCTGTGGTGTTTTCTCCGTAAGCAAAGAATAAGCAAAGTGTTAGCAAATTGTAAGCAAAGGATATATGTCTTCGCAAATACTTTTTCCGACCATTTTCTGAAGTAATCATGTATTGTTTGACATCCCGGGAGACTATTTATGTCGAATAAGGAGCAAAACTGTAGGTAATTGTACCCAGCATGTCCAAATGGGTACGAAAAGTCCATATGTCTCTTTTAAAAAGAATCAGAATTATATATTTCTAATTTTACCTGAACGATTTCTGCCCTAATTTTTAGATTCACGCTTACTCAAAGGCACCATTGTGGAGCCAGAGAACTTGTCTGCGTCACTATTCGACATATTCGTGTGTATTTGTGGAAAAATGCTCAAGATCGGTGGTGTTTTCTCCGTAAGCAAAGAATAAGCAAAGCGTAAGCAAAGAATTAGCAAAGGATATATGTCTTCGCAAATACTTTTTCCGACCATTTTCTGAAGTAATCATGTATTGTTTGACATCCCGGGAGACTATTTATGTCGAATAAGGAGCAAAACTGTAGGTAATTGTACCCCACATGTCCAAATGGGTACGAAAAGTCCATATGTCTCTTTTAAAAAGAATCAGAATTATATATTTCTCATTTTACCTGAACGATTTCTGCCCTAATTTTTAGATTCATGCTTGCTCACAGGCACCGTTGTGGAGCTAGAGAACCAGTCTGCGTCACTATTCGACATATTCGTGTGTATTTGTGGAAAATGCTTAAGTTCTGTGGTGTTTTCTCCGTAAGCAAAGAGTAAGCAAAGCGTAAGCAAAATGTAAGCAAAGGATATATGTCTTCATAAATCCTTTTTCGACCATTTTCTGAAGTAATAATGTATTGTTTGACATCCCGGGAGTCTATTTATGTCGAATAAGTAGCAAAACTGTAGGTAATTGTACCCAGCATGTCCAAATGGGTACGAAAAGTCCATATGTCTCTTTTAAAAAGAATCAGAATTATATATTTCTAATTTTACCTGTACGATTTCTGCCCTAATTTTTAGATTCACGCTTACTCACAGGCACCATTGTGGAGCCAGAGAACTTGTCTGCGTCACTATGGGACATATTCGTGTCTATTTGTGGAAAAATGCTTAAGTTCTGTGGTGTTTTCTCCTTAAGCAAAGAATAAGCAATGCAAAAGCAAACTGTAAGCAAAGGAACTATGTCTTCATAAATCTTTTTTGCGACCATTTTCTGATGAATTAATGTGTTTCTGGACATCCCGTGAGTCGATTTATGTCGAATATCGTGCAAAACAGTAGGTATTTGGAGATAAAATAAGCAAATGGGAACCAAAAATCCATAATATCACTTTTAGAAAGTGGCAGAATTATATATATGTCTAATTTTGATTTAACGATTTTACCCTTAATTTTTAGATTCATGCTTACTCACAGGCACCATTGTGGAGCCAGGGAACTAGTCTGCGTCACTATGGAACATATTCGTGTGTATTTGTGGAAAAATGCTCAAGTTCGGTTGTGTTTTCTCCGTAAGCAAAGAATAAGCAAAGCGTTAGCAAATTGTAAGCAAAGGAAATATGTCTTCACAAATCCTTTTTCCGACCATTTTCGGAAGTAATAATGTATTGTTTGAAATCCCGGGAGGCTATTTATGTCGAATAAAGAGCAAAACTGTAGATAATTTTACCCAGAATGTCCAATTGGGTACGAAATGACCATAATGTCACTTTTAAAAAGAATCAGAATTATATATTTCTCACTTTACCTGAACGATTTCTGCCCTAATTTTTAGATTCATGCTTGCTCACAGGCACCGTTGTGGAGCCAGAGAACTTGTTTGCGTCACTATGGGACATATTCGTGTCTATTTGTGGAAAAATGCTTAAGTTCTGTGGTGTTTTCTCCTTAAGCAAAGAATAAGCAAAGCAAAAGTAAACTGTAAGCAAAGGAACTATGTCTTCATAAATCTTTTTTTGCGACCATTTTCTGATGAATTATTGTGTTTCTAGACACCCCGTTAGTCGATTTATGTCGAATATGGTGGAAAACAGTAAGTATTTGGAGTCAAAATAAACAAATGGGTACCAAAAATCCATTATATCACTTTAAGAAAGTGGCAGAATTATATATATGTCTGATTTTGATTTAACGATTTAACCCTTAATTTTTAGATTCATGCTTACTCACAGGCACCATTGTGGAGCCAGAGAACCTATCTGCGTCACTATAGGACATATTCGTGTGTATTTGTGGAAAAATGCTCAAGTTCTGTGGTGTTTTCTCCGTAAGCAAAGAATAAGCAAAGCGTAAGCAACATGAAAGCAAAGGATATATGTCTTCATAAATACTTTTTCCGACCATTTTCTTAAGTAATAATGTATTGTTTGACATCCCGGGAGTCTATTAATGTCGAATAAGGAGCAAAACTGTAGGCAATTGTACCCAGAATCTCCAAATGGGTACGAAAAGTCCATAATGTCACTTTTAAAAAGAATCAGAATTATATATTTCTCATTTTACCTGAACGATTTCTGCCCTAATTTTTAGATTCACGCTTACTCACAGGCACCACTGTGGAGCCAGATAACTTGTCTGCGTCACTATGGGACATATTCGTGTCTATTTGTGGAAAAATTCTTAGGTTCTGTGGTGTTTTCTCCTTAAGCAAAGAATAAGCAAAGCAAAAGTAAACTGTAAGCAAAGGAACTATGTCTTCATAAATCTTTTTTGCGACCATTTTCTGATGAATTAATGTGTTTCTGGACACCCCGTGAGTCGATTTATGTCGAATATGGTGGAAAACAGTAGGTATTTGGAGTCAAAATAAACAAATGGGTACCAAAAATCCATTATATCAATTTTAGAAAGTGGCAGAATTATATATATTTCTGATTTTGATTTAACGATTTAACCCTTAATTTTTAGATTCATGCTTACTCACAGGCACCATTGTGGAGCCAGAGAACCTATCTGCGTCACTATAGGACATATTCGTGTGAATTTGTGGAAAAATGCTCAAGTTCGGTGGTATTTCTCCGTAAGCAAAGAATAAGCAAAGCGTAAGCAAAATGTAAGCAAAGGATATATGTCTTCATAAATCCTTTTTCCGACCATTTTCTGAGGTAATAATGTATTGTTTGATACCCGGGAGTCTATTTATGTCGAATAAGAAGCAAAACTGTAGGTAATTGTACCCAGAATGTCCAAATGGGTACGAAAAGTCCATAGTGTCACTTTTAAAAAGAATTAGAATTATATATTTCTCATTTTATCTGAACGATTTCTGCCCTAATTTTTAGATTCATGCTTACTCACAGGCACCATTGTGGAGCCAGAGAACTAGTCTGCGTCACTATGGGACTTATTTGTGTGTATTTGTGAAAAAAATGCTCAAGTTCGGTGGTTTTTTCCCCCTAAGCAAAGAATAAGCAAAGCGTAAGCAAAATGTTAGCAAAGGATTTATGTCTTCATATATCCTTTTTCCGACCATTTTCTGAAGTAATCATGTATTGTTTGACATCCCGGGAGACTATTTATGTCGAATAAGGAGCAAAACTGTAGGTAATTGTACCCAGCATGTCCAAATGGGTACGAAAAGTCCATATGTCTCTTTTAAAAAGAATCAGAATTATATATTTCTCATTTTACCTGAACGATTTCTGCCCTAATATTTAGGTTCATGCTTACTCACAGGCACCATTGTGGAGCCAGAGAACCAGTCTGCGTCACTATAGGACATATTCGTGTGTATTTGTGGAAAAATGCTCAAGTTCGGTTGTGTTTTCTCCGTAAGAAAAGAATAAGCAAAGCGTAAGCAAAATGTAAGCAAAGGATATATGTCTTCATAAATCCTTTTTCCGACCATTTTCTGGAGTAATAATGTATTGTTTGACATCCCGGGAGTCTATTTATGTCGAATAAGGAGCAAAACTGTAGGTAATTGTACCCAGAATGTCCAAATGGGTACGAAAAGTCCATAATGTCACTTTTAAAAAGAATCAGAATTATATATTTCTCATTTTACCTGAACGATTTCTGCCCTAATTTTAGATTCACGCTTACTCACAGGCACCGTTGTGGAGCCAGAGAAGTAGTCTGCGTCACTATGGGACATATTCGTGTCTATTTGTGGAAAAATGCTTAAGTTCTGTGGTGTTTTCTCCGTAAGCAAAGAATAAGCAAAGTGTTAGCAAATTGTAAGCAAAGGATATATGTCTTCGCAAATACTTTTTCCGACCATTTTCTGAAGTAATCATGTATTGTTTGACATCCCGGGAGACTATTTATGTCGAATAAGGAGCAAAACTGTAGGTAATTGTACCCAGCATGTCCAAATGGGTACGAAAAGTCCATATGTCTCTTTTAAAAAGAATCAGAATTATATATTTCTAATTTTACCTGAACGATTTCTGCCCTAATTTTTAGATTCACGCTTACTCAAAGGCACCATTGTGGAGCCAGAGAACTTGTCTGCGTCACTATTCGACATATTCGTGTGTATTTGTGGAAAAATGCTCAAGATCGGTGGTGTTTTCTCCGTAAGCAAAGAATAAGCAAAGCGTAAGCAAAGAATTAGCAAAGGATATATGTCTTCGCAAATACTTTTTCCGACCATTTTCTGAAGTAATCATGTATTGTTTGACATCCCGGGAGACTATTTATGTCGAATAAGGAGCAAAACTGTAGGTAATTGTACCCCACATGTCCAAATGGGTACGAAAAGTCCATATGTCTCTTTTAAAAAGAATCAGAATTATATATTTCTCATTTTACCTGAACGATTTCTGCCCTAATTTTTAGATTCATGCTTGCTCACAGGCACCGTTGTGGAGCTAGAGAACCAGTCTGCGTCACTATTCGACATATTCGTGTGTATTTGTGGAAAATGCTTAAGTTCTGTGGTGTTTTCTCCGTAAGCAAAGAGTAAGCAAAGCGTAAGCAAAATGTAAGCAAAGGATATATGTCTTCATAAATCCTTTTTCGACCATTTTCTGAAGTAATAATGTATTGTTTGACATCCCGGGAGTCTATTTATGTCGAATAAGTAGCAAAACTGTAGGTAATTGTACCCAGAATGTCCAAATGGGTACGAAAAGTCCATAATGTCACTTTTAAAAGAATCAGAATTATAAATTTCTTATTTTACCTGAACGATTTCCGCCCTAATTTTTAGATTCACGCTTACTCACAGGTACCATTGTGGAGCCAGAGAACTTGTCTGCGTCACTTTGGGACATATTCGTGTGTATTTGTGGAAAATGCTTAAGTTCTGTGGTGTTTTCTCCGTAAGCAAAGAGTATGCAAAGCGTAATCAAAATGTAAGCAAAGGATATATGTCTTCATAAATCCTTTTTCCGACCATTTTCTGAAGTAATAATGTATTGTTTGACATCCCGGGAGTCTATTTATGTCGAATAAGGAGCAAAACTGTAGGTAATTGTACCCAGAATGTCCAAATGGGTACAAAAAGTCCAGAATGTCACTTTTAAAAAGAATCAGAATTATATATTTCTCATTTTACCTGAACGATTTCTGCCCAAATTTTTAGATTCACGCTTACTCACAGGCACCATTCTGGAGCCAGAGAACTTGTCTGCGTCACTATGGGACATATTCGTGTCTATTTGTGGAAAAATGCTCAAGTTCTGTGGTGTTTTCTCCTTAAGCAAAGAATAAGCAAAGCAAAAGCAAACTGTTAGCAAAGGAACTATGTCTTCATAAATCTTTTTTGCGACCATTTTCTGATGAATTATTGTGTTTCTGGACATCCCGTGGGTCGATTTATGTCGAATATGGTGGAAAACAGTAGGTATTTGGAGTCAAAATAAACAAATGGGTACCAAAAATCCAAAATATCACTTTCAGAAAGTGGCAGAATTATATATATGTCTGATTTTGATTTAACGATTTTACCCTTAATTTTTAGATTCATACTTACTCACAGGCACCAATGTGGAGCTAGAGAACCAGTCTGCGTCCATATGGGACTTATTCGTGTGTATTTGTGGAAAAATGCACAAGTTCGGTGGTGTTTTCTCCGTAAGAAAAGAATAAGCAAAGCGTAAGCAAAATGTAAGCAAAGGATATATGTCTTCATAAATCCTTTTTCCGACCATTTTCGGAAGTAATAATGTATTGTTTGACATCCCGGGAGTCTATTTATGTCGAATAAGGAGCAAAACTGTAGGTAATTGTACCCAGAATGTCCAAATGGGTACAAAAAGTCCAGAATGTCACTTTTAAAAAGAATCAGAATTATATATTTCTCATTTTACCTGAACGATTTCTGCCCAAATTTTTAGATTCACGCTTACTCACAGGCACCATTGTGGAGCCAGAGAACTTGTCTGCGTCACTTAGGGACATATTCGTGTGTATTTGTGGAAAATGCTTAAGTTCTGTGGTGTTTTCTCCGTAAGCAAAGAGTAAGCAAAGCGTAATCAAAATGTAAGCAAAGGATATATGTCTTCATAAATCCTTTTTCCGACCATTTTCTGAAGTAATAATGTATTGTTTGACATCCCGGGAGTCTATTTATGTCGAATAAGGAGCAAAACTGTAGGTAATTGTACCCAGAATGTCCAAATGGGTACAAAAAGTCCAGAATGTCACTTTTAAAAAGAATCAGAATTATATATTTCTCATTTTACCTGAACGATTTCTGCCCAAATTTTTAGATTCACGCTTACTCACAGGCACCATTGTGGAGCCAGAGAACTTGTCTGTGTCACTATGGGACATATTCGTGTCTATTTGTGGAAAAATGCTCAAGTTCTGTGGTGTTTTCTCCTTAAGCAAAGAATAAGCAAAGCAAAAGCAAACTGTAAGCAAAGGAACTATGTCTTCATAAATCTTTTTTGCGACCATTTTCTGATGAATTATTGTGTTTCTGGACATCCCGTGGGTCGATTTATGTCGAATATGGTGGAAAACAGTAGGTATTTGGAGTCAAAATAAACAAATGGGTACCAAAAATCCAAAATATCACTTTCAGAAAGTGGCAGAATTATATATATGTCTGATTTTGATTTAACGATTTTACCCTTAATTTTTAGATTCATGCTTACTCACAGGCACCAATGTGGAGCTAGAGAACCAGTCTGCGTCCATATGGGACTTATTCGTGTGTATTTGTGGAAAAATGCACAAGTTCGGTGGTGTTTTCTCCGTAAGAAAAGAATAAGCAAAGCGTAAGCAAAATGTAAGCAAAGGATATATGTCTTCATAAATCCTTTTTCCGACCATTTTCGGAAGTAATAATGTATTGTTTGACATCCCGGGAGTCTATTTATGTCGAATAAGGAGCAAAACTGTAGGTAATTGTACCCAGAATGTCCAAATGGGTACAAAAAGTCCATAATGTCACTTTTAAAAAGAATCAGAATTCTAAATTTCTTATTTTACCTGAACGATTTCTGCCCTAATTTTTAGATTCATGCTTACTCACAGGCACCGTTGTGGAGCCAGAGAAATATCCTGCGTCACTATGGGACATATTCGTGTGTATTTGTGGAAAATGCTAAAGTTCTGTGGTGTTTTCTCCGTAAGCAAAGAATAAGCAAAGCGTAAGCAAAATGTAAGCAAAGGAAATATGTCCTCATAAATACTTTTTACGACCATTTTCTGATGAAATAATGTGGTTCTGAACATCCCGGGAGTCCATTTATGTAGAATATGGTGCTAAACAGTAGGTATTTGGAGTTAAAATAAGCAAATGGGTACTAAAAA
Organism: Sipunculus nudus; assembly: GCA_026874595.1. Lineage (NCBI taxonomy): Eukaryota > Metazoa > Annelida > Sipuncula > Golfingiida > Sipunculidae > Sipunculus > Sipunculus nudus. Next base: position 24,823,557 of record CM049319.1, read on the forward strand.
TCCATAATATCACTTTTTGAAAGTAGCAGAATTATATATATATCTGATTTTGATTTAACGATTTTACGCTTAATTTTTAGATTCATGCTTACTCACAGGCACCATTGTGCAGCCAGAGAACTAGTCTGCGTCACTGTTGGACATATTCATGTGCATTTGTGGAAAAATGCTCAAGTTCGGTGGTGTTTTCTCCGTAAGCAAAGAATAAGCAAAGCGTAAGCAAAATGTAAGTAAAGGATATATGTCTTCATAAATCCTTTTCCCGACCATTTTCTGAAGTAATAATGTATTGTTTGACATCCCGGGAGTCTATTTATGTCGAATAAGGAGCAAAACTGTAGGTAATTGTACCCAGAATGTCAAAATGGGTACGAAAAGTCTATAGTGTCACTTTTAAAAAGAATCAGAATTATATATTTCTCATTTTACCTGAACGATTTCTGCCCTAATTTTTAGATTCATGCTTACTCACAGGCACCATTGTGGAGCCAGAGAACTTGTCTGCGTCACTATGGGACTTATTTGTGTGTATTTGTGGAAAAATGCTCCGGTTCGGTGGTGTTTTCCCCCTTAGCAAATAATAAGCAAAGCGTAGGCAAAATGTAAGCAAAGGATATATGTCTTCATAAATCCTTTTTCCGACCATTTTCTGAAGTAATTATGTATTGTTTGACATCCCGGGAGTCTATTTATGTCGAATAAGTAGCAAAACTGTAGGTAATTGTACCCAGAATGTCCAAATGGGTACGAAAAGTCCATAATGTCACTTTTAAAAAGAATCAGAATTATAAATTTCTTATTTTACCTGAACGATTTCCGCCCTAATTTTTAGATTCACGCTTACTCACAGGTACCATTGTGGAGCCAGAGAACTTGTCTGCGTCACTTTGGGACATATTCGTGTGTATTTGTGGAAAATGCTTAAGTTCTGTGGTGTTTTCTCCGTAAGCAAAGAGTAAGCAAAGCGTAATCAAAATGTAAGCAAAGGATATATGTCTTCATAAATCCTTTTTCCGACCATTTTCTGAAGTAATAATGTATTGTTTGACATCCCGGGAGTCTATTTATGTCGAATAAGGAGCAAAACTGTAGGTAATTGTACCCAGAATGTCCAAATGGGTACAAAAAGTCCAGAATGTCACTTTTAAAAAGAATCAGAATTATATATTTCTCATTTTACCTGAATGATTTCTGCCCAAATTTCTAGATTCACGCTTACTCACAGGCACCATTGTGGAGCCAGAAAACTTGTCTGCGTCACTATGGGACATATTCGTGTCTATTTGTGGAAAAATGCTCAAGTTCTGTGGTGTTTTCTCCTTAAGCAAAGAATAAGCAAAGCAAAAGCAAACTGTAAGCAAAGGAACTATGTCTTCATAATTCTTTTTTGCGACCATTTTCTGATGAATTATTGTGTTTCTGGACATCCCGTGGGTCGATTTATGTCGAATATGATGGAAAACAGTAGGTATTTGGAGTCAAAATAAACAAATGGGTACCAAAAATCCAAAATATCACTTTCAGAAAGTGGCAGAATTATATATATGTCTGATTTTGATTTAACGATTTTACCCTTAATTTTTAGATTCATGCTTACTCACAGGCACCAATGTGGAGCTAGAGAACCAGTCTGCGTCCATATGGGACTTATTCGTGTGTATTTGTGGAAAAATGCACAAGTTCGGTGGTGTTTTCTCCGTAAGAAAAGAATAAGCAAAGCGTAAGCAAAATGTAAGCAAAGGATATATGTCTTCATAAATCCTTTTTCCGACCATTTTCGGAAGTAATAATGTATTGTTTGACATCCCGGGAGTCTATTTATGTCGAATAAGGAGCAAAACTGTAGGTAATTGTACCCAGAATGTCCAAATGGGTACAAAAAGTCCATAATGTCACTTTTAAAAAGAATCAGAATTCTAAATTTCTCATTTTACCTGAACGATTTCTGCCCTAATTTTTAGATTCATGCTTACTCACAGGCACCATTGTGGAGCCAGAGAACTAGTCTGCGTCACTTTGGGACTTATTTGTGTGTATTTGTGGAAAATGCTAAAGTTCTGTGGTGTTTTCTCCGTAAGCAAAGAATAAGCAAAGCGTAAGCAAAATGTAAGCAAAGGAAATATGTCCTCATAAATACTTTTTACGACCATTTTCTGATGAAATAATGTGGTTCTGAACATCCCGGGAGTCCATTTATGTAGAATATGGTGCTAAACAGTAGGTATTTGGAGTTAAAATAAGCAAATGGGTAATAAAAATCCATAATATCACTTTTAGAAAGTAGCAGAATTATATATATATCTGATTTTGATTTAACGATTTTACCCTTAATTTTTAGATTCATGCTTACTCACAGGCACCATTGTGGAGCCAGAGAACTAGTCTGCGTCACTGTTGGACATATTCATGTGCATTTGTGGAAAAATGCTCAAGTTCGGTGGTGTTTTCTCCGTAAGCAAAGAATAAGCAAAGCGTAAGCAAAATGTAAGTAAAGGATATATGTCTTCATAAATCCTTTTCCCGACCATTTTCTGAAGTAATAATGTATTGTTTGACATCCCGGGAGTCTATTTATGTCGAATAAGGAGCAAAACTGTAGGTAATTGTATCCAGAATGTCAAAATGGGTACGAAAAGTCTATAGTGTCACTTTTAAAAATAATCAGAATTATATATTTCTCATTTTACCTGAACGATTTCTGCCCTAATTTTTAGATTCATGCTTACTCACAGGCACCATTGTGGAGCCAGAGAACTAGTCTGCGTCACAATGGGACTTATTTGTGTGTATTTGTGGAAAAATGCTCCGGTTCGGTGGTGTTTTCCCCCTAAGCAAATAATAAGCAAAGCGTAGGCAAAATGTAAGCAAAGGATATATGTCTTCATAAATCCTTTTTCCGACCATTTTCTGAAGTAATTATGTATTGTTTGACATCCCGGGAGTCTATTTATGTCGAATAAGGGGCAAAATTGTAGGTAATTATACCCAGAATGTCCAATTGGGTACGAAAAGTCCATAATGTTACTTTTAAAAAAAATCAGAATTATATATTTCTTATTTAACCTGAACGATTTCTGCCCTAATTTTTAGATTTACGCTTACTCACAGGCACCACTGTGGAGCCAGAGAACTTGTCTCCGTCACTATGGGACATGTTCGTGTCTATTTGTGGAAAAATGCTTAAGTTCTGTGGTGTTTTCTCCTTAAGCAAAGAATAAGCAAAGCAAAAGTGAACTGTAAGCAAAGGAACTATGTCTTCATAAATCTTTTTTGCGACCATTTTCTGATGAATTAATGTGTTTTTGGATACCCCGTGAGTCGATTTATGTCGAATATGGTGGAGAACAGTAGGTATTTGGAGTCAAAATAAACAAATGGGTACCAAAAATCCATTATATCACTTTTAGAAAGTGGCAGAATTATATATATGTCTGATTTTGATTTAACGATTTAACCCTTAATTTTTAGATTCATGCTTACTCACAGGCACCATTGTGGAGCCAATGAACCAGTCTGCGTCACTATAGGACATATTCGTGTGTATTTGTGGAAAAATGCTCAAGTTCGGTTGTGTTTTCTCCGTAAGAAAAGAATAAGCAAAGCGTAAGCAAAATGTAAGCAAAGGATATATGTCTTCATAAATCCTTTTTCCGACCATTTTCTGAAGTAATAATGTATTGTTTGACATTCCGGGAGTCTATTTATGTCGAATAAGGAGCAAAACTGTAGGTAATTGTACCCAGAATGTCCAAATGGGTACGAAAGGTCCATAGTGTCACTTTTAAAAAGAATCAGAATTATATATTTCTCATTTTACCTGAACGATTTCTGCCCTAATTTTTAGATTCATGCTTACTCACAGGCACCATTGTGGAGCCAGAGAACTAGTCTGCGTCACTATGGGACTTATTTGTGTGTATTTCTGGAAAAATGCTAAAGTTCGTTGGTGTTTTCCCCCTAGGCAAAGAATAAGCAAAGTGTTAGCAAATTGTAAGCAAAGGATATATGTCTTCGCAAATACTTTTTCCGACCATTTTCTGAAGTAATCATGTATTGTTTGACATCCCGGGAGACTATTTATGTCGAATAAGGAGCGAAACTGTAGGTAATTGTACCCAGCATGTCCAAATGGGTACGAAAAGTCCATATGTCTCTTTTAAAAAGAATCAGAATTATATATTTCTAATTTTACCTGAACGATTTCTGCCCTAATTTTTAGATTCACGCTTACTTAAAGGCACCATTGTGGAGCCAGAGAACTTGTCTGCGTCACTATGGGACATATTCGTGTCTATTTGTGGAAAAATGCTTAAGTTCTGTGGTGTTTTCTCCTTAAGCAAAGAATAAGCAATGCAAAAGCACACTGTAAGCAAAGGAACTATGTCTTCATAAATCTTTTTTGCGACCATTTTCTGATGAATTAATGTGTTTCTGGACATCCCGTGAGTCGATTTATGTCGAATATCGTGCAAAACAGTAGGTATTTGGAGATAAAATAAGCAAATGGGAACCAAAAATCCATAATATCACTTTTAGAAAGTGGCAGAATTATATATATGTCTAATTTTGATTTAACGATTTTACCCTTAATTTTTAGATTCATGCTTACTCACAGGCACCATTGTGGAGCCAGGGAACTAGTCCGCGTCACTATGGAACATATTCGTGTGTATTTGTGGAAAAATGCTCAAGTTCGGTGGTGTTTTCTCCGTAAGCAAAGAATAAGCAAAGCGTAAGCAAAATGTAAGCAAAGGATATATGTCTTTATAAATCCTTTTTCCGACCATTTTCTGAAGTAATAATGTATTGTTTGACATCCCGGGAGTATATTTATGTCGAATAAGAAGCAAAACTGTAGGTAATTGTACCCAGAATGTCCAAATGGGTACAAAAAGTCCATAGTGTCCCTTTTAAAAAGAATTAGAATTATATATTTCTCATTTTACCTGAACGATTTCTGCCCTAATTTTTAGATTCATGCTTACTCACAGGCACCATTGTGGAGCTAGAGAACTAGTCTGCGTCACTATGGGACTTATTTGTGTGTATTTGTGAGAAAATGCTCAAGTTCGGTGGTGTTTTCTCCGTAAGCAAAGAATAAGCAAAGTGTTAGCAAATTGTAAGCAAAGGATATATGTCTTCGCAAATACTTTTTCCGACCATTTTCTGAAGTAATCATGTATTGTTTGACATCCCGTGAGACTATTTATGTCGAATAAGGAGCAAAACTGTAGGTAATTGTACCCAGCATGTCCAAATGGGTACGAAAAGTCCATATGTCTCTTTTAAAAAGAATCAGAATTATATATTTCTAATTTTACCTGAACGATTTCTGCCCTAATTTTTAGATTCACGCTTACTCCTAGGCACCATTGTGGAGCCAGAGAACTTGTCTGCGTCACTATGGGACATATTCGTGTCTATTTGTGGAAAAATGCTTAAGTTCTGTGGTGTTTTCTCCTTAAGCAAAGAATAAGCAAAGCAAAAGCAAACTGTAAGCGAAGGAACTATGTCTTCATAATTCTTTTTTGCGACCATTTTCTGATAGAATAATGTGTTTCTGGACATCTAATGACCCGATTTATGTCGAATATCGTGCAAAACAGTAGATATTTGGATTTAAATAAGCAAATGGGAACCAAAAATCCGTAATATCACTTTTCGAAAGTAGCAGAATTATATATTTATCTAATTTTGATATAACGATTTTACCCTTAATTTTTAGATTCATGCTTACTCACAGGCACCATTGTGCAGCCAGAGAACTAGTCTGCGTCACTATGGGACATATTCGTGTGTATTTGTGAAAATATGCACAAGTTCGGTGGTGTTTCTCCGTAAGCAAAGAATAAGCACAGCGTAAGCAAAATGTAAGCAAAGGATATATGTCTTCATAAATCCTTTTTCTGACCATTTTCTGAAGTAATAATGTATTGTTTGACATCCCGGGAGTCCATTTATGTCGAATAAGGAGCAAAACTGTAGATAATTGTAACCAGAATGTCCAAATGGATACGAAAAGTCCATAATGTCACTTTTAAAAAGAATCAGAATTATATATTTCTCATTTTACCTGAACGATTTCTGCCCTAATTTTAGATTCACGCTTACTCACAGGCACCGTTGTGGAGCCAGAGAACCAGTCTGCGTCACTATGGGACATATTCGTGTCTATTTGTGGAAAAATGTTTAAGTTCTGTGGTGTTTTCTCCGTAAGCAAAGAATAAGCAAAGTGTTAGCAAATTGTAAGCAAAGGATATATGTCTTCGCAAATACTTTTTCCGACCATTTTCTGAAGTAATCATGTATTGTTTGACATCCCGGGAGACTATTTATGTCGAATAAGGAGCAAAACTGTAGGTAACTGTACCCAGCATGTCCAAATGGGTACGAACAGTCCATATGTCTCTTTTAAAAAGAATCAGAATTATATATTTCTAATTTTACCTGAACGATTTCTGCCCTAATTTTTAGATTCACGCTTACTCAAAGGCACCATTGTGGAGCCAGAGAACTTGTCTGCGTCACTATGGGACATATTCGTGTCTATTTGTGGAAAAATGCTTAAGTTCTGTGGTGTTTTCTCCTTAAGCAAAGATTAAGCAATGCAAAAGCAAACTGTAAGCAAAGGAACTATGTCTTCATAAATCTTTTTTGCGACCATTTTCTGATGAATTAATGTGTTTCTGGACATCCCGTGAGTCGATTTATGTCGAATATCGTGCAAAACAGTAGGTATTTGGAGATAAAATAAGCAAATGGGAACCAAAAATCCATAATATCACTTTTAGAAAGTGGCAGAATTATATATATGTCTAATTTTGATTTAACGATTTTACCCTTAATTTTTAGATTCATGCTTACTCACAGGCACCATTGTGGAGCCAGGGAACTAGTCTGCGTCACTATGGAACATATTCGTGTGTATTTGTGGAAAAATGCTCAAGTTCGGTTGTGTTTTCTCCGTAAGCAAAGAATAAGCAAAGCGTTAGCAAATTGTAAGCAAAGGAAATATGTCTTCGCAAATCCTTTTTCCGACCATTTTCGGAAGTAATAATGTATTGTTTTAAATCCCGGGAGGCTATTTATGTCGAATAAAGAGCAAAACTGTAGATAATTTTACCCAGAATGTCCAATTGGGTACGAAAAGACCATAATGTCACTTTTAAAAAGAATCAGAATTATATATTTCTCACTTTACCTGAACGATTTCTGCCCTAATTTTTAGATTCATGCTTGCTCACAGGCACCGTTGTGGAGCCAGAGAACTTGTTTGCGTCACTATGGGACATATTCGTGTCTATTTGTGGAAAAATGCTTAAGTTCTGTGGTGTTTTCTCCTTAAGCAAAGAATAAGCAAAGCAAAAGTAAACTGTAAGCAAAGGATATATGTCTTCATAAATCCTTTTTCCGACCATTTTCGGAAGTAATAATGTATTGTTTGACATCCCGGGAGTCTATTTATGTCGAATAAGGAGCAAAACTGTAGGTAATTGTACCCAGAATGTCCAAATGGGTACAAAAAGTCCATAATGTCACTTTTAAAAAGAATCAGAATTCTAAATTTCTTATTTTACCTGAACGATTTCTGCCCTAATTTTTAGATTCATGCTTACTCACAGGCACCGTTGTGGAGCCAGAGAAATATCCTGCGTCACTATGGGACATATTCGTGTGTATTTGTGGAAAATGCTAAAGTTCTGTGGTGTTTTCTCCGTAAGCAAAGAATAAGCAAAGCGTAAGCAAAATGTAAGCAAAGGAAATATGTCCTCATAAATACTTTTTACGACCATTTTCTGATGAAATAATGTGGTTCTGAACATCCCGGGAGTCCATTTATGTAGAATATGGTGCTAAACAGTAGGTATTTGGAGTTAAAATAAGCAAATGGGTACTAAAAATCCATAATATCACTTTTTGAAAGTAGCAGAATTATATATATATCTGATTTTGATTTAACGATTTTACGCTTAATTTTTAGATTCATGCTTACTCACAGGCACCATTGTGCAGCCAGAGAACTAGTCTGCGTCACTGTTGGACATATTCATGTGCATTTGTGGAAAAATGCTCAAGTTCGGTGGTGTTTTCTCCGTAAGCAAAGAATAAGCAAAGCGTAAGCAAAATGTAAGTAAAGGATATATGTCTTCATAAATCCTTTTCCCGACCATTTTCTGAAGTAATAATGTATTGTTTGACATCCCGGGAGTCTATTTATGTCGAATAAGGAGCAAAACTGTAGGTAATTGTACCCAGAATGTCAAAATGGGTACGAAAAGTCTATAGTGTCACTTTTAAAAAGAATCAGAATTATATATTTCTCATTTTACCTGAACGATTTCTGCCCTAATTTTTAGATTCATGCTTACTCACAGGCACCATTGTGGAGCCAGAGAACTAGTCTGCGTCACTATGGGACTTATTTGTGTGTATTTGTGGAAAAATGCTCCGGTTCGGTGGTGTTTTCCCCCTAAGCAAATAATAAGCAAAGCGTAGGCAAAATGTAAGCAAAGGATATATGTCTTCATAAATCCTTTTTCCGACCATTTTCTGAAGTAATTATGTATTGTTTGACATCCCGGGAGTCTATTTATGTCGAATAAGGGGCAAAATTGTAGGTAATTATACCCAGAATGTCCAATTGGGTACGAAAAGTCCATAATGTTACTTTTAAAAAAAATCAGAATTATATATTTCTTATTTAACCTGAACGATTTCTGCCCTAATTTTTAGATTTACGCTTACTCACAGGCACCACTGTGGAGCCAGAGAACTTGTCTCCGTCACTATGGGACATGTTCGTGTCTATTTGTGGAAAAATGCTTAAGTTCTGTGGTGTTTTCTCCTTAAGCAAAGAATAAGCAAAGCAAAAGTGAACTGTAAGCAAAGGAACTATGTCTTCATAAATCTTTTTTGCGACCATTTTCTGATGAATTAATGTGTTTTTGGATACCCCGTGAGTCGATTTATGTCGAATATGGTGGAGAACAGTAGGTATTTGGAGTCAAAATAAACAAATGGGTACCAAAAATCCATTATATCACTTTTAGAAAGTGGCAGAATTATATATATGTCTGATTTTGATTTAACGATTTAACCCTTAATTTTTAGATTCATGCTTACTCACAGGCACCATTGTGGAGCCAATGAACCAGTCTGCGTCACTATAGGACATATTCGTGTGTATTTGTGGAAAAATGCTCAAGTTCGGTTGTGTTTTCTCCGTAAGAAAAGAATAAGCAAAGCGTAAGCAAAATGTAAGCAAAGGATATATGTCTTCATAAATCCTTTTTCCGACCATTTTCTGAAGTAATAATGTATTGTTTGACATTCCGGGAGTCTATTTATGTCGAATAAGGAGCAAAACTGTAGGTAATTGTACCCAGAATGTCCAAATGGGTACGAAAGGTCCATAGTGTCACTTTTAAAAAGAATCAGAATTATATATTTCTCATTTTACCTGAACGATTTCTGCCCTAATTTTTAGATTCATGCTTACTCACAGGCACCATTGTGGAGCCAGAGAACTAGTCTGCGTCACTATGGGACTTATTTGTGTGTATTTCTGGAAAAATGCTAAAGTTCGTTGGTGTTTTCCCCCTAGGCAAAGAATAAGCAAAGTGTTAGCAAATTGTAAGCAAAGGATATATGTCTTCGCAAATACTTTTTCCGACCATTTTCTGAAGTAATCATGTATTGTTTGACATCCCGGGAGACTATTTATGTCGAATAAGGAGCGAAACTGTAGGTAATTGTACCCAGCATGTCCAAATGGGTACGAAAAGTCCATATGTCTCTTTTAAAAAGAATCAGAATTATATATTTCTAATTTTACCTGAACGATTTCTGCCCTAATTTTTAGATTCACGCTTACTTAAAGGCACCATTGTGGAGCCAGAGAACTTGTCTGCGTCACTATGGGACATATTCGTGTCTATTTGTGGAAAAATGCTTAAGTTCTGTGGTGTTTTCTCCTTAAGCAAAGAATAAGCAATGCAAAAGCACACTGTAAGCAAAGGAACTATGTCTTCATAAATCTTTTTTGCGACCATTTTCTGATGAATTAATGTGTTTCTGGACATCCCGTGAGTCGATTTATGTCGAATATCGTGCAAAACAGTAGGTATTTGGAGATAAAATAAGCAAATGGGAACCAAAAATCCATAATATCACTTTTAGAAAGTGGCAGAATTATATATATGTCTAATTTTGATTTAACGATTTTACCCTTAATTTTTAGATTCATGCTTACTCACAGGCACCATTGTGGAGCCAGGGAACTAGTCCGCGTCACTATGGAACATATTCGTGTGTATTTGTGGAAAAATGCTCAAGTTCGGTGGTGTTTTCTCCGTAAGCAAAGAATAAGCAAAGCGTAAGCAAAATGTAAGCAAAGGATATATGTCTTTATAAATCCTTTTTCCGACCATTTTCTGAAGTAATAATGTATTGTTTGACATCCCGGGAGTATATTTATGTCGAATAAGAAGCAAAACTGTAGGTAATTGTACCCAGAATGTCCAAATGGGTACAAAAAGTCCATAGTGTCCCTTTTAAAAAGAATTAGAATTATATATTTCTCATTTTACCTGAACGATTTCTGCCCTAATTTTTAGATTCATGCTTACTCACAGGCACCATTGTGGAGCTAGAGAACTAGTCTGCGTCACTATGGGACTTATTTGTGTGTATTTGTGAGAAAATGCTCAAGTTCGGTGGTGTTTTCTCCGTAAGCAAAGAATAAGCAAAGTGTTAGCAAATTGTAAGCAAAGGATATATGTCTTCGCAAATACTTTTTCCGACCATTTTCTGAAGTAATCATGTATTGTTTGACATCCCGTGAGACTATTTATGTCGAATAAGGAGCAAAACTGTAGGTAATTGTACCCAGCATGTCCAAATGGGTACGAAAAGTCCATATGTCTCTTTTAAAAAGAATCAGAATTATATATTTCTAATTTTACCTGAACGATTTCTGCCCTAATTTTTAGATTCACGCTTACTCCTAGGCACCATTGTGGAGCCAGAGAACTTGTCTGCGTCACTATGGGACATATTCGTGTCTATTTGTGGAAAAATGCTTAAGTTCTGTGGTGTTTTCTCCTTAAGCAAAGAATAAGCAAAGCAAAAGCAAACTGTAAGCGAAGGAACTATGTCTTCATAATTCTTTTTTGCGACCATTTTCTGATAGAATAATGTGTTTCTGGACATCTAATGACCCGATTTATGTCGAATATCGTGCAAAACAGTAGATATTTGGATTTAAATAAGCAAATGGGAACCAAAAATCCGTAATATCACTTTTCGAAAGTAGCAGAATTATATATTTATCTAATTTTGATATAACGATTTTACCCTTAATTTTTAGATTCATGCTTACTCACAGGCACCATTGTGCAGCCAGAGAACTAGTCTGCGTCACTATGGGACATATTCGTGTGTATTTGTGAAAATATGCACAAGTTCGGTGGTGTTTCTCCGTAAGCAAAGAATAAGCACAGCGTAAGCAAAATGTAAGCAAAGGATATATGTCTTCATAAATCCTTTTTCTGACCATTTTCTGAAGTAATAATGTATTGTTTGACATCCCGGGAGTCCATTTATGTCGAATAAGGAGCAAAACTGTAGATAATTGTAACCAGAATGTCCAAATGGATACGAAAAGTCCATAATGTCACTTTTAAAAAGAATCAGAATTATATATTTCTCATTTTACCTGAACGATTTCTGCCCTAATTTTAGATTCACGCTTACTCACAGGCACCGTTGTGGAGCCAGAGAACCAGTCTGCGTCACTATGGGACATATTCGTGTCTATTTGTGGAAAAATGTTTAAGTTCTGTGGTGTTTTCTCCGTAAGCAAAGAATAAGCAAAGTGTTAGCAAATTGTAAGCAAAGGATATATGTCTTCGCAAATACTTTTTCCGACCATTTTCTGAAGTAATCATGTATTGTTTGACATCCCGGGAGACTATTTATGTCGAATAAGGAGCAAAACTGTAGGTAACTGTACCCAGCATGTCCAAATGGGTACGAACAGTCCATATGTCTCTTTTAAAAAGAATCAGAATTATATATTTCTAATTTTACCTGAACGATTTCTGCCCTAATTTTTAGATTCACGCTTACTCAAAGGCACCATTGTGGAGCCAGAGAACTTGTCTGCGTCACTATGGGACATATTCGTGTCTATTTGTGGAAAAATGCTTAAGTTCTGTGGTGTTTTCTCCTTAAGCAAAGATTAAGCAATGCAAAAGCAAACTGTAAGCAAAGGAACTATGTCTTCATAAATCTTTTTTGCGACCATTTTCTGATGAATTAATGTGTTTCTGGACATCCCGTGAGTCGATTTATGTCGAATATCGTGCAAAACAGTAGGTATTTGGAGATAAAATAAGCAAATGGGAACCAAAAATCCATAATATCACTTTTAGAAAGTGGCAGAATTATATATATGTCTAATTTTGATTTAACGATTTTACCCTTAATTTTTAGATTCATGCTTACTCACAGGCACCATTGTGGAGCCAGGGAACTAGTCTGCGTCACTATGGAACATATTCGTGTGTATTTGTGGAAAAATGCTCAAGTTCGGTTGTGTTTTCTCCGTAAGCAAAGAATAAGCAAAGCGTTAGCAAATTGTAAGCAAAGGAAATATGTCTTCGCAAATCCTTTTTCCGACCATTTTCGGAAGTAATAATGTATTGTTTTAAATCCCGGGAGGCTATTTATGTCGAATAAAGAGCAAAACTGTAGATAATTTTACCCAGAATGTCCAATTGGGTACGAAAAGACCATAATGTCACTTTTAAAAAGAATCAGAATTATATATTTCTCACTTTACCTGAACGATTTCTGCCCTAATTTTTAGATTCATGCTTGCTCACAGGCACCGTTGTGGAGCCAGAGAACTTGTTTGCGTCACTATGGGACATATTCGTGTCTATTTGTGGAAAAATGCTTAAGTTCTGTGGTGTTTTCTCCTTAAGCAAAGAATAAGCAAAGCAAAAGTAAACTGTAAGCAAAGGATATATGTCTTCATAAATCCTTTTTCCGACCATTTTCGGAAGTAATAATGTATTGTTTGACATCCCGGGAGTCTATTTATGTCGAATAAGGAGCAAAACTGTAGGTAATTGTACCCAGAATGTCCAAATGGGTACAAAAAGTCCATAATGTCACTTTTAAAAAGAATCAGAATTCTAAATTTCTTATTTTACCTGAACGATTTCTGCCCTAATTTTTAGATTCATGCTTACTCACAGGCACCGTTGTGGAGCCAGAGAAATATCCTGCGTCACTATGGGACATATTCGTGTGTATTTGTGGAAAATGCTAAAGTTCTGTGGTGTTTTCTCCGTAAGCAAAGAATAAGCAAAGCGTAAGCAAAATGTAAGCAAAGGAAATATGTCCTCATAAATACTTTTTACGACCATTTTCTGATGAAATAATGTGGTTCTGAACATCCCGGGAGTCCATTTATGTAGAATATGGTGCTAAACAGTAGGTATTTGGAGTTAAAATAAGCAAATGGGTACTAAAAATCCATAATATCACTTTTTGAAAGTAGCAGAATTATATATATATCTGATTTTGATTTAACGATTTTACGCTTAATTTTTAGATTCATGCTTACTCACAGGCACCATTGTGCAGCCAGAGAACTAGTCTGCGTCACTGTTGGACATATTCATGTGCATTTGTGGAAAAATGCTCAAGTTCGGTGGTGTTTTCTCCGTAAGCAAAGAATAAGCAAAGCGTAAGCAAAATGTAAGTAAAGGATATATGTCTTCATAAATCCTTTTCCCGACCATTTTCTGAAGTAATAATGTATTGTTTGACATCCCGGGAGTCTATTTATGTCGAATAAGGAGCAAAACTGTAGGTAATTGTACCCAGAATGTCAAAATGGGTACGAAAAGTCTATAGTGTCACTTTTAAAAAGAATCAGAATTATATATTTCTCATTTTACCTGAACGATTTCTGCCCTAATTTTTAGATTCATGCTTACTCACAGGCACCATTGTGGAGCCAGAGAACTTGTCTGCGTCACTATGGGACTTATTTGTGTGTATTTGTGGAAAAATGCTCCGGTTCGGTGGTGTTTTCCCCCTTAGCAAATAATAAGCAAAGCGTAGGCAAAATGTAAGCAAAGGATATATGTCTTCATAAATCCTTTTTCCGACCATTTTCTGAAGTAATTATGTATTGTTTGACATCCCGGGAGTCTATTTATGTCGAATAAGTAGCAAAACTGTAGGTAATTGTACCCAGAATGTCCAAATGGGTACGAAAAGTCCATAATGTCACTTTTAAAAAGAATCAGAATTATAAATTTCTTATTTTACCTGAACGATTTCCGCCCTAATTTTTAGATTCACGCTTACTCACAGGTACCATTGTGGAGCCAGAGAACTTGTCTGCGTCACTTTGGGACATATTCGTGTGTATTTGTGGAAAATGCTTAAGTTCTGTGGTGTTTTCTCCGTAAGCAAAGAGTAAGGAAAGCGTAATCAAAATGTAAGCAAAGGATATATGTCTTCATAAATCCTTTTTCCGACCATTTTCTGAAGTAATAATGTATTGTTTGACATCCCGGGAGTCTATTTATGTCGAATAAGGAGCAAAACTGTAGGTAATTGTACCCAGAATGTCCAAATGGGTACAAAAAGTCCAGAATGTCACTTTTAAAAAGAATCAGAATTATATATTTCTCATTTTACCTGAACGATTTCTGCCCAAATTTCTAGATTCACGCTTACTCACAGGCACCATTGTGGAGCCAGAAAACTTGTCTGCGTCACTATGGGACATATTCGTGTCTATTTGTGGAAAAATGCTCAAGTTCTGTGGTGTTTTCTCCTTAAGCAAAGAATAAGCAAAGCAAAAGCAAACTGTAAGCAAAGGAACTATGTCTTCATAATTCTTTTTTGCGACCATTTTCTGATGAATTATTGTGTTTCTGGACATCCCGTGGGTCGATTTATGTCGAATATGGTGGAAAACAGTAGGTATTTGGAGTCAAAATAAACAAATGGGTACCAAAAATCCAAAATATCACTTTCAGAAAGTGGCAGAATTATATATATGTCTGATTTTGATTTAACGATTTTACCCTTAATTTTTAGATTCATGCTTACTCACAGGCACCAATGTGGAGCTAGAGAACCAGTCTGCGTCCATATGGGACTTATTCGTGTGTATTTGTGGAAAAATGCACAAGTTCGGTGGTGTTTTCTCCGTAAGAAAAGAATAAGCAAAGCGTAAGCAAAATGTAAGCAAAGGATATATGTCTTCATAAATCCTTTTTCCGACCATTTTCGGAAGTAATAATGTATTGTTTGACATCCCGGGAGTCTATTTATGTCGAATAAGGAGCAAAACTGTAGGTAATTGTACCCAGAATGTCCAAATGGGTACAAAAAGTCCATAATGTCACTTTTAAAAAGAATCAGAATTCTAAATTTCTCATTTTACCTGAACGATTTCTGCCCTAATTTTTAGATTCATGCTTACTCACAGGCACCATTGTGGAGCCAGAGAACTAGTCTGCGTCACTTTGGGACTTATTTGTGTGTATTTGTGGAAAATGCTAAAGTTCTGTGGTGTTTTCTCCGTAAGCAAAGAATAAGCAAAGCGTAAGCAAAATGTAAGCAAAGGAAATATGTCCTCATAAATACTTTTTACGACCATTTTCTGATGAAATAATGTGGTTCTGAACATCCCGGGAGTCCATTTATGTAGAATATGGTGCTAAACAGTAGGTATTTGGAGTTAAAATAAGCAAATGGGTAATAAAAATCCATAATATCACTTTTAGAAAGTAGCAGAATTATATATATATCTGATTTTGATTTAACGATTTTACCCTTAATTTTTAGATTCATGCTTACTCACAGGCACCATTGTGGAGCCAGAGAACTAGTCTGCGTCACTGTTGGACATATTCATGTGCATTTGTGGAAAAATGCTCAAGTTCGGTGGTGTTTTCTCCGTAAGCAAAGAATAAGCAAAGCGTAAGCAAAATGTAAGTAAAGGATATATGTCTTCATAAATCCTTTTCCCGACCATTTTCTGAAGTAATAATGTATTGTTTGACATCCCGGGAGTCTATTTATGTCGAATAAGGAGCAAAACTGTAGGTAATTGTATCCAGAATGTCAAAATGGGTACGAAAAGTCTATAGTGTCACTTTTAAAAATAATCAGAATTATATATTTCTCATTTTACCTGAACGATTTCTGCCCTAATTTTTAGATTCATGCTTACTCACAGGCACCATTGTGGAGCCAGAGAACTAGTCTGCGTCACTATGGGACTTATTTGTGTGTATTTGTGGAAAAATGCTCCGGTTCGGTGGTGTTTTCCCCCTAAGCAAATAATAAGCAAAGCGTAGGCAAAATGTAAGCAAAGGATATATGTCTTCATAAATCCTTTTTCCGACCATTTTCTGAAGTAATTATGTATTGTTTGTCATCCCGGGAGTCTATTTATGTCGAATAAGGGGCAAAATTGTAGGTAATTATACCCAGAATGTCCAATTGGGTACGAAAAGTCCATAATGTTACTTTTAAAAAAAATCAGAATTATATATTTCTTATTTAACCTGAACGATTTCTGCCCTAATTTTTAGATTTACGCTTACTCACAGGCACCACTGTGGAGCCAGAGAACTTGTCTCCGTCACTATGGGACATGTTCGTGTCTATTTGTGGAAAAATGCTTAAGTTCTGTGGTGTTTTCTCCTTAAGCAAAGAATAAGCAAAGCAAAAGTGAACTGTAAGCAAAGGAACTATGTCTTCATAAATCTTTTTTGCGACCATTTTCTGATGAATTAATGTGTTTTTGGATACCCCGTGAGTCGATTTATGTCGAATATGGTGGAGAACAGTAGGTATTTGGAGTCAAAATAAACAAATGGGTACCAAAAATCCATTATATCACTTTTAGAAAGTGGCAGAATTATATATATGTCTGATTTTGATTTAACGATTTAACCCTTAATTTTTAGATTCATGCTTACTCACAGGCACCATTGTGGAGCCAATGAACCAGTCTGCGTCACTATAGGACATATTCGTGTGTATTTGTGGAAAAATGCTCAAGTTCGGTTGTGTTTTCTCCGTAAGAAAAGAATAAGCAAAGCGTAAGCAAAATGTAAGCAAAGGATATATGTCTTCATAAATCCTTTTTCCGACCATTTTCTGAAGTAATAATGTATTGTTTGACATTCCGGGAGTCTATTTATGTCGAATAAGGAGCAAAACTGTAGGTAATTGTACCCAGAATGTCCAAATGGGTACGAAAGGTCCATAGTGTCACTTTTAAAAAGAATCAGAATTATATATTTCTCATTTTACCTGAACGATTTCTGCCCTAATTTTTAGATTCATGCTTACTCACAGGCACCATTGTGGAGCCAGAGAACTAGTCTGCGTCACTATGGGACTTATTTGTGTGTATTTCTGGAAAAATGCTCAAGTTCGGTGGTGTTTTCCCCCTAGGCAAAGAATAAGCAAAGTGTTAGCAAATTGTAAGCAAAGGATATATGTCTTCGCAAATACTTTTTCCGACCATTTTCTGAAGTAATCATGTATTGTTGACATCCCGGGAGACTATTTATGTCGAATAAGGAGCGAAACTGTAGGTAATTGTACCCAGCATGTCCAAATGGGTACGAAAAGTCCATATGTCTCTTTTAAAAAGAATCAGAATTATATATTTCTAATTTTACCTGAACGATTTCTGCCCTAATTTTTAGATTCACGCTTACTTAAAGGCACCATTGTGGAGCCAGAGAATTTGTCTGCGTCACTATGGGACATATTCGTGTCTATTTGTGGAAAAATGCTTAAGTTCTGTGGTGTTTTCTCCTTAAGCAAAGAATAAGCAATGCAAAAGCACACTGTAAGCAAAGGAACTATGTCTTCATAAATCTTTTTTGCGACCATTTTCTGATGAATTAATGTGTTTCTGGACATCCCGTGAGTCGATTTATGTCGAATATCGTGCAAAACAGTAGGTATTTGGAGATAAAATAAGCAAATGGGAACCAGAAATCCATAATATCACTTTTAGAAAGTGGCAGAATTATATATATGTCTAATTTTGATTTAACGATTTTACCCTTAATTTTTAGATTCATGCTTACTCACAGGCACCATTGTGGAGCCAGGGAACTAGTCCGCGTCACTATGGAACATATTCGTGTGTATTTGTGGAAAAATGCTCAAGTTCGGTGGTGTTTTCTCCGTAAGCAAAGAATAAGCAAAGCGTAAGCAAAATGTAAGCAAAGGATATATGTCTTTATAAATCCTTTTTCCGACCATTTTCTGAAGTAATAATGTATTGTTTGACATCCCGGGAGTATATTTATGTCGAATAAGAAGCAAAACTGTAGGTAATTGTACCCAGAATGTCCAAATGGGTACAAAAAGTCCATAGTGTCCCTTTTAAAAAGAATTAGAATTATATATTTCTCATTTTACCTGAACGATTTCTGCCCTAATTTTTAGATTCATGCTTACTCACAGGCACCATTGTGGAGCTAGAGAACTAGTCTGCGTCACTATGGGACTTATTTGTGTGTATTTGTGAGAAAATGCTCAAGTTCGGTGGTGTTTTCTCCGTAAGCAAAGAATAAGCAAAGTGTTAGCAAATTGTAAGCAAAGGATATATGTCTTCGCAAATACTTTTTCCGACCATTTTCTGAAGTAATCATGTATTGTTTGACATCCCGGGAGACTATTTATGTCGAATAAGGAGCAAAACTGTAGGTAATTGTACCCAGCATGTCCAAATGGGTACGAAAAGTCCATATGTCTCTTTTAAAAAGAATCAGAATTATATATTTCTAATTTTACCTGAACGATTTCTGCCCTAATTTTTAGATTCACGCTTACTCCTAGGCACCATTGTGGAGCCAGAGAACTTGTCTGCGTCACTATGGGACATATTCGTGTCTATTTGTGGAAAAATGCTTAAGTTCTGTGGTGTTTTCTCCTTAAGCAAAGAATAAGCAAAGCAAAAGCAAACTGTAAGCGAAGGAACTATGTCTTCATAATTCTTTTTTGCGACCATTTTCTGATAGAATAATGTGTTTCTGGACATCTAATGACCCGATTTATGTCGAATATCGCGCAAAACAGTAGATATTTGGATTTAAATAAGCAAATGGGAACCAAAAATCCGTAATATCACTTTTCGAAAGTAGCAGAATTATATATTTATCTAATTTTGATATAACGATTTTACCCTTAATTTTTAGATTCATGCTTACTCACAGGCACCATTGTAGAGCCAGAGTTCTAGTCTGCGTCACTATGGGACATATTCGTGTGTATTTGTGAAAATATGCACAAGTTCGGTGGTGTTTCTCCGTAAGCAAAGAATAAGCACAGCGTAAGCAAAATGTAAGCAAAGGATATATGTCTTCATAAATCCTTTTTCTGACCATTTTCTGAAGTAATAATGTATTGTATGACATCCCGGGAGTCCATTTATGTCGAATAAGGAGCAAAACTGTAGATAATTGTAACCAGAATGTCCAAATGGATACGAAAAGTCCATAATGTCACTTTTAAAAAGAATCAGAATTATATATTTCTCATTTTACCTGAACGATTTCTGCCCTAATTTTAGATTCACGCTTACTCACAGGCACCGTTGTGGAGCCAGAGAACCAGTCTGCGTCACTATGGGACATATTCGTGTCTATTTGTGGAAAAATGTTTAAGTTCTGTGGTGTTTTCTCCGTAAGCAAAGAATAAGCAAAGTGTTAGCAAATTGTAAGCAAAGGATATATGTCTTCGCAAATACTTTTTCCGACCATTTTCTGAAGTAATCATGTATTGTTTGACATCCCGGGAGACTATTTATGTCGAATAAGGAGCAAAACTGTAGGTAACTGTACCCAGCATGTCCAAATGGGTACGAACAGTCCATATGTCTCTTTTAAAAAGAATCAGAATTATATATTTCTAATTTTACCTGAACGATTTCTGCCCTAATTTTTAGATTCACGCTTACTCAAAGGCTCCATTGTGGAGCCAGAGAACTTGTCTGCGTCACTATGGGACATATTCGTGTCTATTTGTGGAAAAATGCTTAAGTTCTGTGGTGTTTTCTCCTTAAGCAAAGATTAAGCAATGCAAAAGCAAACTGTAAGCAAAGGAACTATGTCTTCATAAATCTTTTTTGCGACCATTTTCTGATGAATTAATGTGTTTCTGGACATCCCGTGAGTCGATTTATGTCGAATATCGTGCAAAACAGTAGGTATTTGGAGATAAAATAAGCAAATGGGAACCAAAAATCCATAATATCACTTTTAGAAAGTGGCAGAATTATATATATGTCTAATTTTGATTTAACGATTTTACCCTTAATTTTTAGATTCATGCTTACTCACAGGCACCATTGTGGAGCCAGGGAACTAGTCTGCGTCACTATGGAACATATTCGTGTGTATTTGTGGAAAAATGCTCAAGTTCGGTTGTGTTTTCTCCGTAAGCAAAGAATAAGCAAAGCGTTAGCAAATTGTAAGCAAAGGAAATATGTCTTCGCAAATCCTTTTTCCGACCATTTTCGGAAGTAATAATGTATTGTTTTAAATCCCGGGAGGCTATTTATGTCGAATAAAGAGCAAAACTGTAGATAATTTTACCCAGAATGTCCAAATGGGTACGAAAAGTCCATAATGTCACTTTTAAAAAGAATCAGAATTATATATTTCTCATTTTACCTGAACGATTTCTGCCCTAATTTTAGATTCACGCTTACTCACAGGCACCGTTGTGGAGCCAGAGAAGTAGTCTGCGTCACTATGGGACATATTCGTGTCTATTTGTGGAAAAATGCTTAAGTTCTGTGGTGTTTTCTCCGTAAGCAAAGAATAAGCAAAGTGTTAGCAAATTGTAAGCAAAGGATATATGTCTTCGCAAATACTTTTTCCGACCATTTTCTGAAGTAATCATGTATTGTTTGACATCCCGGGAGACTATTTATGTCGAATAAGGAGCAAAACTGTAGGTAATTGTACCCAGCATGTCCAAATGGGTACGAAAAGTCCATATGTCTCTTTTAAAAAGAATCAGAATTATATATTTCTAATTTTACCTGAACGATTTCTGCCCTAATTTTTAGATTCACGCTTACTCAAAGGCACCATTGTGGAGCCAGAGAACTTGTCTGCGTCACTATTCGACATATTCGTGTGTATTTGTGGAAAAATGCTCAAGATCGGTGGTGTTTTCTCCGTAAGCAAAGAATAAGCAAAGCGTAAGCAAAGAATTAGCAAAGGATATATGTCTTCGCAAATACTTTTTCCGACCATTTTCTGAAGTAATCATGTATTGTTTGACATCCCGGGAGACTATTTATGTCGAATAAGGAGCAAAACTGTAGGTAATTGTACCCCACATGTCCAAATGGGTACGAAAAGTCCATATGTCTCTTTTAAAAAGAATCAGAATTATATATTTCTCATTTTACCTGAACGATTTCTGCCCTAATTTTTAGATTCATGCTTGCTCACAGGCACCGTTGTGGAGCTAGAGAACCAGTCTGCGTCACTATTCGACATATTCGTGTGTATTTGTGGAAAATGCTTAAGTTCTGTGGTGTTTTCTCCGTAAGCAAAGAGTAAGCAAAGCGTAAGCAAAATGTAAGCAAAGGATATATGTCTTCATAAATCCTTTTTCGACCATTTTCTGAAGTAATAATGTATTGTTTGACATCCCGGGAGTCTATTTATGTCGAATAAGTAGCAAAACTGTAGGTAATTGTACCCAGAATGTCCAAATGGGTACGAAAAGTCCATAATGTCACTTTTAAAAGAATCAGAATTATAAATTTCTTATTTTACCTGAACGATTTCCGCCCTAATTTTTAGATTCACGCTTACTCACAGGTACCATTGTGGAGCCAGAGAACTTGTCTGCGTCACTTTGGGACATATTCGTGTGTATTTGTGGAAAATGCTTAAGTTCTGTGGTGTTTTCTCCGTAAGCAAAGAGTATGCAAAGCGTAATCAAAATGTAAGCAAAGGATATATGTCTTCATAAATCCTTTTTCCGACCATTTTCTGAAGTAATAATGTATTGTTTGACATCCCGGGAGTCTATTTATGTCGAATAAGGAGCAAAACTGTAGGTAATTGTACCCAGAATGTCCAAATGGGTACAAAAAGTCCAGAATGTCACTTTTAAAAAGAATCAGAATTATATATTTCTCATTTTACCTGAACGATTTCTGCCCAAATTTTTAGATTCACGCTTACTCACAGGCACCATTCTGGAGCCAGAGAACTTGTCTGCGTCACTATGGGACATATTCGTGTCTATTTGTGGAAAAATGCTCAAGTTCTGTGGTGTTTTCTCCTTAAGCAAAGAATAAGCAAAGCAAAAGCAAACTGTTAGCAAAGGAACTATGTCTTCATAAATCTTTTTTGCGACCATTTTCTGATGAATTATTGTGTTTCTGGACATCCCGTGGGTCGATTTATGTCGAATATGGTGGAAAACAGTAGGTATTTGGAGTCAAAATAAACAAATGGGTACCAAAAATCCAAAATATCACTTTCAGAAAGTGGCAGAATTATATATATGTCTGATTTTGATTTAACGATTTTACCCTTAATTTTTAGATTCATACTTACTCACAGGCACCAATGTGGAGCTAGAGAACCAGTCTGCGTCCATATGGGACTTATTCGTGTGTATTTGTGGAAAAATGCACAAGTTCGGTGGTGTTTTCTCCGTAAGAAAAGAATAAGCAAAGCGTAAGCAAAATGTAAGCAAAGGATATATGTCTTCATAAATCCTTTTTCCGACCATTTTCGGAAGTAATAATGTATTGTTTGACATCCCGGGAGTCTATTTATGTCGAATAAGGAGCAAAACTGTAGGTAATTGTACCCAGAATGTCCAAATGGGTACAAAAAGTCCAGAATGTCACTTTTAAAAAGAATCAGAATTATATATTTCTCATTTTACCTGAACGATTTCTGCCCAAATTTTTAGATTCACGCTTACTCACAGGCACCATTGTGGAGCCAGAGAACTTGTCTGCGTCACTTAGGGACATATTCGTGTGTATTTGTGGAAAATGCTTAAGTTCTGTGGTGTTTTCTCCGTAAGCAAAGAGTAAGCAAAGCGTAATCAAAATGTAAGCAAAGGATATATGTCTTCATAAATCCTTTTTCCGACCATTTTCTGAAGTAATAATGTATTGTTTGACATCCCGGGAGTCTATTTATGTCGAATAAGGAGCAAAACTGTAGGTAATTGTACCCAGAATGTCCAAATGGGTACAAAAAGTCCAGAATGTCACTTTTAAAAAGAATCAGAATTATATATTTCTCATTTTACCTGAACGATTTCTGCCCAAATTTTTAGATTCACGCTTACTCACAGGCACCATTGTGGAGCCAGAGAACTTGTCTGTGTCACTATGGGACATATTCGTGTCTATTTGTGGAAAAATGCTCAAGTTCTGTGGTGTTTTCTCCTTAAGCAAAGAATAAGCAAAGCAAAAGCAAACTGTAAGCAAAGGAACTATGTCTTCATAAATCTTTTTTGCGACCATTTTCTGATGAATTATTGTGTTTCTGGACATCCCGTGGGTCGATTTATGTCGAATATGGTGGAAAACAGTAGGTATTTGGAGTCAAAATAAACAAATGGGTACCAAAAATCCAAAATATCACTTTCAGAAAGTGGCAGAATTATATATATGTCTGATTTTGATTTAACGATTTTACCCTTAATTTTTAGATTCATGCTTACTCACAGGCACCAATGTGGAGCTAGAGAACCAGTCTGCGTCCATATGGGACTTATTCGTGTGTATTTGTGGAAAAATGCACAAGTTCGGTGGTGTTTTCTCCGTAAGAAAAGAATAAGCAAAGCGTAAGCAAAATGTAAGCAAAGGATATATGTCTTCATAAATCCTTTTTCCGACCATTTTCGGAAGTAATAATGTATTGTTTGACATCCCGGGAGTCTATTTATGTCGAATAAGGAGCAAAACTGTAGGTAATTGTACCCAGAATGTCCAAATGGGTACAAAAAGTCCATAATGTCACTTTTAAAAAGAATCAGAATTCTAAATTTCTTATTTTACCTGAACGATTTCTGCCCTAATTTTTAGATTCATGCTTACTCACAGGCACCGTTGTGGAGCCAGAGAAATATCCTGCGTCACTATGGGACATATTCGTGTGTATTTGTGGAAAATGCTAAAGTTCTGTGGTGTTTTCTCCGTAAGCAAAGAATAAGCAAAGCGTAAGCAAAATGTAAGCAAAGGAAATATGTCCTCATAAATACTTTTTACGACCATTTTCTGATGAAATAATGTGGTTCTGAACATCCCGGGAGTCCATTTATGTAGAATATGGTGCTAAACAGTAGGTATTTGGAGTTAAAATAAGCAAATGGGTACTAAAAATCCATAATATCACTTTTTGAAAGTAGCAGAATTATATATATATCTGATTTTGATTTAACGATTTTACGCTTAATTTTTAGATTCATGCTTACTCACAGGCACCATTGTGCAGCCAGAGAACTAGTCTGCGTCACTGTTGGACATATTCATGTGCATTTGTGGAAAAATGCTCAAGTTCGGTGGTGTTTTCTCCGTAAGCAAAGAATAAGCAAAGCGTAAGCAAAATGTAAGTAAAGGATATATGTCTTCATAAATCCTTTTCCCGACCATTTTCTGAAGTAATAATGTATTGTTTGACATCCCGGGAGTCTATTTATGTCGAATAAGGAGCAAAACTGTAGGTAATTGTACCCAGAATGTCAAAATGGGTACGAAAAGTCTATAGTGTCACTTTTAAAAAGAATCAGAATTATATATTTCTCATTTTACCTGAACGATTTCTGCCCTAATTTTTAGATTCATGCTTACTCACAGGCACCATTGTGGAGCCAGAGAACTTGTCTGCGTCACTATGGGACTTATTTGTGTGTATTTGTGGAAAAATGCTCCGGTTCGGTGGTGTTTTCCCCCTTAGCAAATAATAAGCAAAGCGTAGGCAAAATGTAAGCAAAGGATATATGTCTTCATAAATCCTTTTTCCGACCATTTTCTGAAGTAATTATGTATTGTTTGACATCCCGGGAGTCTATTTATGTCGAATAAGTAGCAAAACTGTAGGTAATTGTACCCAGAATGTCCAAATGGGTACGAAAAGTCCATAATATCACTTTTAAAAAGAATCAGAATTATAAATTTCTTATTTTACCTGAACGATTTCCGCCCTAATTTTTAGATTCACGCTTACTCACAGGTACCATTGTGGAGCCAGAGAACTTGTCTGCGTCACTTTGGGACATATTCGTGTGTATTTGTGGAAAATGCTTAAGTTCTGTGGTGTTTTCTCCGTAAGCAAAGAGTAAGCAAAGCGTAATCAAAATGTAAGCAAAGGATATATGTCTTCATAAATCCTTTTTCCGACCATTTTCTGAAGTAATAATGTATTGTTTGACATCCCGGGAGTCTATTTATGTCGAATAAGGAGCAAAACTGTAGGTAATTGTACCCAGAATGTCCAAATGGGTACAAAAAGTCCAGAATGTCACTTTTAAAAAGAATCAGAATTATATATTTCTCATTTTACCTGAATGATTTCTGCCCAAATTTCTAGATTCACGCTTACTCACAGGCACCATTGTGGAGCCAGAAAACTTGTCTGCGTCACTATGGGACATATTCGTGTCTATTTGTGGAAAAATGCTCAAGTTCTGTGGTGTTTTCTCCTTAAGCAAAGAATAAGCAAAGCAAAAGCAAACTGTAAGCAAAGGAACTATGTCTTCATAATTCTTTTTTGCGACCATTTTCTGATGAATTATTGTGTTTCTGGACATCCCGTGGGTCGATTTATGTCGAATATGATGGAAAACAGTAGGTATTTGGAGTCAAAATAAACAAATGGGTACCAAAAATCCAAAATATCACTTTCAGAAAGTGGCAGAATTATATATATGTCTGATTTTGATTTAACGATTTTACCCTTAATTTTTAGATTCATGCTTACTCACAGGCACCAATGTGGAGCTAGAGAACCAGTCTGCGTCCATATGGGACTTATTCGTGTGTATTTGTGGAAAAATGCACAAGTTCGGTGGTGTTTTCTCCGTAAGAAAAGAATAAGCAAAGCGTAAGCAAAATGTAAGCAAAGGATATATGTCTTCATAAATCCTTTTTCCGACCATTTTCGGAAGTAATAATGTATTGTTTGACATCCCGGGAGTCTATTTATGTCGAATAAGGAGCAAAACTGTAGGTAATTGTACCCAGAATGTCCAAATGGGTACAAAAAGTCCATAATGTCACTTTTAAAAAGAATCAGAATTCTAAATTTCTCATTTTACCTGAACGATTTCTGCCCTAATTTTTAGATTCATGCTTACTCACAGGCACCATTGTGGAGCCAGAGAACTAGTCTGCGTCACTTTGGGACTTATTTGTGTGTATTTGTGGAAAATGCTAAAGTTCTGTGGTGTTTTCTCCGTAAGCAAAGAATAAGCAAAGCGTAAGCAAAATGTAAGCAAAGGAAATATGTCCTCATAAATACTTTTTACGACCATTTTCTGATGAAATAATGTGGTTCTGAACATCCCGGGAGTCCATTTATGTAGAATATGGTGCTAAACAGTAGGTATTTGGAGTTAAAATAAGCAAATGGGTAATAAAAATCCATAATATCACTTTTAGAAAGTAGCAGAATTATATATATATCTGATTTTGATTTAACGATTTTACCCTTAATTTTTAGATTCATGCTTACTCACAGGCACCATTGTGGAGCCAGAGAACTAGTCTGCGTCACTGTTGGACATATTCATGTGCATTTGTGGAAAAATGCTCAAGTTCGGTGGTGTTTTCTCCGTAAGCAAAGAATAAGCAAAGCGTAAGCAAAATGTAAGTAAAGGATATATGTCTTCATAAATCCTTTTCCCGACCATTTTCTGAAGTAATAATGTATTGTTTGACATCCCGGGAGTCTATTTATGTCGAATAAGGAGCAAAACTGTAGGTAATTGTATCCAGAATGTCAAAATGGGTACGAAAAGTCTATAGTGTCACTTTTAAAAATAATCAGAATTATATATTTCTCATTTTACCTGAACGATTTCTGCCCTAATTTTTAGATTCATGCTTACTCACAGGCACCATTGTGGAGCCAGAGAACTAGTCTGCGTCACTATGGGACTTATTTGTGTGTATTTGTGGAAAAATGCTCCGGTTCGGTGGTGTTTTCCCCCTAAGCAAATAATAAGCAAAGCGTAGGCAAAATGTAAGCAAAGGATATATGTCTTCATAAATCCTTTTTCCGACCATTTTCTGAAGTAATTATGTATTGTTTGACATCCCGGGAGTCTATTTATGTCGAATAAGGGGCAAAATTGTAGGTAATTATACCCAGAATGTCCAATTGGGTACGAAAAGTCCATAATGTTACTTTTAAAAAAAATCAGAATTATATATTTCTTATTTAACCTGAACGATTTCTGCCCTAATTTTTAGATTTACGCTTACTCACAGGCACCACTGTGGAGCCAGAGAACTTGTCTCCGTCACTATGGGACATGTTCGTGTCTATTTGTGGAAAAATGCTTAAGTTCTGTGGTGTTTTCTCCTTAAGCAAAGAATAAGCAAAGCAAAAGTGAACTGTAAGCAAAGGAACTATGTCTTCATAAATCTTTTTTGCGACCATTTTCTGATGAATTAATGTGTTTTTGGATACCCCGTGAGTCGATTTATGTCGAATATGGTGGAGAACAGTAGGTATTTGGAGTCAAAATAAACAAATGGGTACCAAAAATCCATTATATCACTTTTAGAAAGTGGCAGAATTATATATATGTCTGATTTTGATTTAACGATTTAACCCTTAATTTTTAGATTCATGCTTACTCACAGGCACCATTGTGGAGCCAATGAACCAGTCTGCGTCACTATAGGACATATTCGTGTGTATTTGTGGAAAAATGCTCAAGTTCGGTTGTGTTTTCTCCGTAAGAAAAGAATAAGCAAAGCGTAAGCAAAATGTAAGCAAAGGATATATGTCTTCATAAATCCTTTTTCCGACCATTTTCTGAAGTAATAATGTATTGTTTGACATTCCGGGAGTCTATTTATGTCGAATAAGGAGCAAAACTGTAGGTAATTGTACCCAGAATGTCCAAATGGGTACGAAAGGTCCATAGTGTCACTTTTAAAAAGAATCAGAATTATATATTTCTCATTTTACCTGAACGATTTCTGCCCTAATTTTTAGATTCATGCTTACTCACAGGCACCATTGTGGAGCCAGAGAACTAGTCTGCGTCACTATGGGACTTATTTGTGTGTATTTCTGGAAAAATGCTAAAGTTCGTTGGTGTTTTCCCCCTAGGCAAAGAATAAGCAAAGTGTTAGCAAATTGTAAGCAAAGGATATATGTCTTCGCAAATACTTTTTCCGACCATTTTCTGAAGTAATCATGTATTGTTTGACATCCCGGGAGACTATTTATGTCGAATAAGGAGCGAAACTGTAGGTAATTGTACCCAGCATGTCCAAATGGGTACGAAAAGTCCATATGTCTCTTTTAAAAAGAATCAGAATTATATATTTCTAATTTTACCTGAACGATTTCTGCCCTAATTTTTAGATTCACGCTTACTTAAAGGCACCATTGTGGAGCCAGAGAACTTGTCTGCGTCACTATGGGACATATTCGTGTCTATTTGTGGAAAAATGCTTAAGTTCTGTGGTGTTTTCTCCTTAAGCAAAGAATAAGCAATGCAAAAGCACACTGTAAGCAAAGGAACTATGTCTTCATAAATCTTTTTTGCGACCATTTTCTGATGAATTAATGTGTTTCTGGACATCCCGTGAGTCGATTTATGTCGAATATCGTGCAAAACAGTAGGTATTTGGAGATAAAATAAGCAAATGGGAACCAAAAATCCATAATATCACTTTTAGAAAGTGGCAGAATTATATATATGTCTAATTTTGATTTAACGATTTTACCCTTAATTTTTAGATTCATGCTTACTCACAGGCACCATTGTGGAGCCAGGGAACTAGTCCGCGTCACTATGGAACATATTCGTGTGTATTTGTGGAAAAATGCTCAAGTTCGGTGGTGTTTTCTCCGTAAGCAAAGAATAAGCAAAGCGTAAGCAAAATGTAAGCAAAGGATATATGTCTTTATAAATCCTTTTTCCGACCATTTTCTGAAGTAATAATGTATTGTTTGACATCCCGGGAGTATATTTATGTCGAATAAGAAGCAAAACTGTAGGTAATTGTACCCAGAATGTCCAAATGGGTACAAAAAGTCCATAGTGTCCCTTTTAAAAAGAATTAGAATTATATATTTCTCATTTTACCTGAACGATTTCTGCCCTAATTTTTAGATTCATGCTTACTCACAGGCACCATTGTGGAGCTAGAGAACTAGTCTGCGTCACTATGGGACTTATTTGTGTGTATTTGTGAGAAAATGCTCAAGTTCGGTGGTGTTTTCTCCGTAAGCAAAGAATAAGCAAAGTGTTAGCAAATTGTAAGCAAAGGATATATGTCTTCGCAAATACTTTTTCCGACCATTTTCTGAAGTAATCATGTATTGTTTGACATCCCGTGAGACTATTTATGTCGAATAAGGAGCAAAACTGTAGGTAATTGTACCCAGCATGTCCAAATGGGTACGAAAAGTCCATATGTCTCTTTTAAAAAGAATCAGAATTATATATTTCTAATTTTACCTGAACGATTTCTGCCCTAATTTTTAGATTCACGCTTACTCCTAGGCACCATTGTGGAGCCAGAGAACTTGTCTGCGTCACTATGGGACATATTCGTGTCTATTTGTGGAAAAATGCTTAAGTTCTGTGGTGTTTTCTCCTTAAGCAAAGAATAAGCAAAGCAAAAGCAAACTGTAAGCGAAGGAACTATGTCTTCATAATTCTTTTTTGCGACCATTTTCTGATAGAATAATGTGTTTCTGGACATCTAATGACCCGATTTATGTCGAATATCGTGCAAAACAGTAGATATTTGGATTTAAATAAGCAAATGGGAACCAAAAATCCGTAATATCACTTTTCGAAAGTAGCAGAATTATATATTTATCTAATTTTGATATAACGATTTTACCCTTAATTTTTAGATTCATGCTTACTCACAGGCACCATTGTGCAGCCAGAGAACTAGTCTGCGTCACTATGGGACATATTCGTGTGTATTTGTGAAAATATGCACAAGTTCGGTGGTGTTTCTCCGTAAGCAAAGAATAAGCACAGCGTAAGCAAAATGTAAGCAAAGGATATATGTCTTCATAAATCCTTTTTCTGACCATTTTCTGAAGTAATAATGTATTGTTTGACATCCCGGGAGTCCATTTATGTCGAATAAGGAGCAAAACTGTAGATAATTGTAACCAGAATGTCCAAATGGATACGAAAAGTCCATAATGTCACTTTTAAAAAGAATCAGAATTATATATTTCTCATTTTACCTGAACGATTTCTGCCCTAATTTTAGATTCACGCTTACTCACAGGCACCGTTGTGGAGCCAGAGAACCAGTCTGCGTCACTATGGGACATATTCGTGTCTATTTGTGGAAAAATGTTTAAGTTCTGTGGTGTTTTCTCCGTAAGCAAAGAATAAGCAAAGTGTTAGCAAATTGTAAGCAAAGGATATATGTCTTCGCAAATACTTTTTCCGACCATTTTCTGAAGTAATCATGTATTGTTTGACATCCCGGGAGACTATTTATGTCGAATAAGGAGCAAAACTGTAGGTAACTGTACCCAGCATGTCCAAATGGGTACGAACAGTCCATATGTCTCTTTTAAAAAGAATCAGAATTATATATTTCTAATTTTACCTGAACGATTTCTGCCCTAATTTTTAGATTCACGCTTACTCAAAGGCACCATTGTGGAGCCAGAGAACTTGTCTGCGTCACTATGGGACATATTCGTGTCTATTTGTGGAAAAATGCTTAAGTTCTGTGGTGTTTTCTCCTTAAGCAAAGATTAAGCAATGCAAAAGCAAACTGTAAGCAAAGGAACTATGTCTTCATAAATCTTTTTTGCGACCATTTTCTGATGAATTAATGTGTTTCTGGACATCCCGTGAGTCGATTTATGTCGAATATCGTGCAAAACAGTAGGTATTTGGAGATAAAATAAGCAAATGGGAACCAAAAATCCATAATATCACTTTTAGAAAGTGGCAGAATTATATATATGTCTAATTTTGATTTAACGATTTTACCCTTAATTTTTAGATTCATGCTTACTCACAGGCACCATTGTGGAGCCAGGGAACTAGTCTGCGTCACTATGGAACATATTCGTGTGTATTTGTGGAAAAATGCTCAAGTTCGGTTGTGTTTTCTCCGTAAGCAAAGAATAAGCAAAGCGTTAGCAAATTGTAAGCAAAGGAAATATGTCTTCGCAAATCCTTTTTCCGACCATTTTCGGAAGTAATAATGTATTGTTTTAAATCCCGGGAGGCTATTTATGTCGAATAAAGAGCAAAACTGTAGATAATTTTACCCAGAATGTCCAATTGGGTACGAAAAGACCATAATGTCACTTTTAAAAAGAATCAGAATTATATATTTCTCACTTTACCTGAACGATTTCTGCCCTAATTTTTAGATTCATGCTTGCTCACAGGCACCGTTGTGGAGCCAGAGAACTTGTTTGCGTCACTATGGGACATATTCGTGTCTATTTGTGGAAAAATGCTTAAGTTCTGTGGTGTTTTCTCCTTAAGCAAAGAATAAGCAAAGCAAAAGTAAACTGTAAGCAAAGGATATATGTCTTCATAAATCCTTTTTCCGACCATTTTCGGAAGTAATAATGTATTGTTTGACATCCCGGGAGTCTATTTATGTCGAATAAGGAGCAAAACTGTAGGTAATTGTACCCAGAATGTCCAAATGGGTACAAAAAGTCCATAATGTCACTTTTAAAAAGAATCAGAATTCTAAATTTCTTATTTTACCTGAACGATTTCTGCCCTAATTTTTAGATTCATGCTTACTCACAGGCACCGTTGTGGAGCCAGAGAAATATCCTGCGTCACTATGGGACATATTCGTGTGTATTTGTGGAAAATGCTAAAGTTCTGTGGTGTTTTCTCCGTAAGCAAAGAATAAGCAAAGCGTAAGCAAAATGTAAGCAAAGGAAATATGTCCTCATAAATACTTTTTACGACCATTTTCTGATGAAATAATGTGGTTCTGAACATCCCGGGAGTCCATTTATGTAGAATATGGTGCTAAACAGTAGGTATTTGGAGTTAAAATAAGCAAATGGGTACTAAAAATCCATAATATCACTTTTTGAAAGTAGCAGAATTATATATATATCTGATTTTGATTTAACGATTTTACGCTTAATTTTTAGATTCATGCTTACTCACAGGCACCATTGTGCAGCCAGAGAACTAGTCTGCGTCACTGTTGGACATATTCATGTGCATTTGTGGAAAAATGCTCAAGTTCGGTGGTGTTTTCTCCGTAAGCAAAGAATAAGCAAAGCGTAAGCAAAATGTAAGTAAAGGATATATGTCTTCATAAATCCTTTTCCCGACCATTTTCTGAAGTAATAATGTATTGTTTGACATCCCGGGAGTCTATTTATGTCGAATAAGGAGCAAAACTGTAGGTAATTGTACCCAGAATGTCAAAATGGGTACGAAAAGTCTATAGTGTCACTTTTAAAAAGAATCAGAATTATATATTTCTCATTTTACCTGAACGATTTCTGCCCTAATTTTTAGATTCATGCTTACTCACAGGCACCATTGTGGAGCCAGAGAACTAGTCTGCGTCACTATGGGACTTATTTGTGTGTATTTGTGGAAAAATGCTCCGGTTCGGTGGTGTTTTCCCCCTAAGCAAATAATAAGCAAAGCGTAGGCAAAATGTAAGCAAAGGATATATGTCTTCATAAATCCTTTTTCCGACCATTTTCTGAAGTAATTATGTATTGTTTGACATCCCGGGAGTCTATTTATGTCGAATAAGGGGCAAAATTGTAGGTAATTATACCCAGAATGTCCAATTGGGTACGAAAAGTCCATAATGTTACTTTTAAAAAAAATCAGAATTATATATTTCTTATTTAACCTGAACGATTTCTGCCCTAATTTTTAGATTTACGCTTACTCACAGGCACCACTGTGGAGCCAGAGAACTTGTCTCCGTCACTATGGGACATGTTCGTGTCTATTTGTGGAAAAATGCTTAAGTTCTGTGGTGTTTTCTCCTTAAGCAAAGAATAAGCAAAGCAAAAGTGAACTGTAAGCAAAGGAACTATGTCTTCATAAATCTTTTTTGCGACCATTTTCTGATGAATTAATGTGTTTTTGGATACCCCGTGAGTCGATTTATGTCGAATATGGTGGAGAACAGTAGGTATTTGGAGTCAAAATAAACAAATGGGTACCAAAAATCCATTATATCACTTTTAGAAAGTGGCAGAATTATATATATGTCTGATTTTGATTTAACGATTTAACCCTTAATTTTTAGATTCATGCTTACTCACAGGCACCATTGTGGAGCCAATGAACCAGTCTGCGTCACTATAGGACATATTCGTGTGTATTTGTGGAAAAATGCTCAAGTTCGGTTGTGTTTTCTCCGTAAGAAAAGAATAAGCAAAGCGTAAGCAAAATGTAAGCAAAGGATATATGTCTTCATAAATCCTTTTTCCGACCATTTTCTGAAGTAATAATGTATTGTTTGACATTCCGGGAGTCTATTTATGTCGAATAAGGAGCAAAACTGTAGGTAATTGTACCCAGAATGTCCAAATGGGTACGAAAGGTCCATAGTGTCACTTTTAAAAAGAATCAGAATTATATATTTCTCATTTTACCTGAACGATTTCTGCCCTAATTTTTAGATTCATGCTTACTCACAGGCACCATTGTGGAGCCAGAGAACTAGTCTGCGTCACTATGGGACTTATTTGTGTGTATTTCTGGAAAAATGCTAAAGTTCGTTGGTGTTTTCCCCCTAGGCAAAGAATAAGCAAAGTGTTAGCAAATTGTAAGCAAAGGATATATGTCTTCGCAAATACTTTTTCCGACCATTTTCTGAAGTAATCATGTATTGTTTGACATCCCGGGAGACTATTTATGTCGAATAAGGAGCGAAACTGTAGGTAATTGTACCCAGCATGTCCAAATGGGTACGAAAAGTCCATATGTCTCTTTTAAAAAGAATCAGAATTATATATTTCTAATTTTACCTGAACGATTTCTGCCCTAATTTTTAGATTCACGCTTACTTAAAGGCACCATTGTGGAGCCAGAGAACTTGTCTGCGTCACTATGGGACATATTCGTGTCTATTTGTGGAAAAATGCTTAAGTTCTGTGGTGTTTTCTCCTTAAGCAAAGAATAAGCAATGCAAAAGCACACTGTAAGCAAAGGAACTATGTCTTCATAAATCTTTTTTGCGACCATTTTCTGATGAATTAATGTGTTTCTGGACATCCCGTGAGTCGATTTATGTCGAATATCGTGCAAAACAGTAGGTATTTGGAGATAAAATAAGCAAATGGGAACCAAAAATCCATAATATCACTTTTAGAAAGTGGCAGAATTATATATATGTCTAATTTTGATTTAACGATTTTACCCTTAATTTTTAGATTCATGCTTACTCACAGGCACCATTGTGGAGCCAGGGAACTAGTCCGCGTCACTATGGAACATATTCGTGTGTATTTGTGGAAAAATGCTCAAGTTCGGTGGTGTTTTCTCCGTAAGCAAAGAATAAGCAAAGCGTAAGCAAAATGTAAGCAAAGGATATATGTCTTTATAAATCCTTTTTCCGACCATTTTCTGAAGTAATAATGTATTGTTTGACATCCCGGGAGTATATTTATGTCGAATAAGAAGCAAAACTGTAGGTAATTGTACCCAGAATGTCCAAATGGGTACAAAAAGTCCATAGTGTCCCTTTTAAAAAGAATTAGAATTATATATTTCTCATTTTACCTGAACGATTTCTGCCCTAATTTTTAGATTCATGCTTACTCACAGGCACCATTGTGGAGCTAGAGAACTAGTCTGCGTCACTATGGGACTTATTTGTGTGTATTTGTGAGAAAATGCTCAAGTTCGGTGGTGTTTTCTCCGTAAGCAAAGAATAAGCAAAGTGTTAGCAAATTGTAAGCAAAGGATATATGTCTTCGCAAATACTTTTTCCGACCATTTTCTGAAGTAATCATGTATTGTTTGACATCCCGTGAGACTATTTATGTCGAATAAGGAGCAAAACTGTAGGTAATTGTACCCAGCATGTCCAAATGGGTACGAAAAGTCCATATGTCTCTTTTAAAAAGAATCAGAATTATATATTTCTAATTTTACCTGAACGATTTCTGCCCTAATTTTTAGATTCACGCTTACTCCTAGGCACCATTGTGGAGCCAGAGAACTTGTCTGCGTCACTATGGGACATATTCGTGTCTATTTGTGGAAAAATGCTTAAGTTCTGTGGTGTTTTCTCCTTAAGCAAAGAATAAGCAAAGCAAAAGCAAACTGTAAGCGAAGGAACTATGTCTTCATAATTCTTTTTTGCGACCATTTTCTGATAGAATAATGTGTTTCTGGACATCTAATGACCCGATTTATGTCGAATATCGTGCAAAACAGTAGATATTTGGATTTAAATAAGCAAATGGGAACCAAAAATCCGTAATATCACTTTTCGAAAGTAGCAGAATTATATATTTATCTAATTTTGATATAACGATTTTACCCTTAATTTTTAGATTCATGCTTACTCACAGGCACCATTGTGCAGCCAGAGAACTAGTCTGCGTCACTATGGGACATATTCGTGTGTATTTGTGAAAATATGCACAAGTTCGGTGGTGTTTCTCCGTAAGCAAAGAATAAGCACAGCGTAAGCAAAATGTAAGCAAAGGATATATGTCTTCATAAATCCTTTTTCTGACCATTTTCTGAAGTAATAATGTATTGTTTGACATCCCGGGAGTCCATTTATGTCGAATAAGGAGCAAAACTGTAGATAATTGTAACCAGAATGTCCAAATGGATACGAAAAGTCCATAATGTCACTTTTAAAAAGAATCAGAATTATATATTTCTCATTTTACCTGAACGATTTCTGCCCTAATTTTAGATTCACGCTTACTCACAGGCACCGTTGTGGAGCCAGAGAACCAGTCTGCGTCACTATGGGACATATTCGTGTCTATTTGTGGAAAAATGTTTAAGTTCTGTGGTGTTTTCTCCGTAAGCAAAGAATAAGCAAAGTGTTAGCAAATTGTAAGCAAAGGATATATGTCTTCGCAAATACTTTTTCCGACCATTTTCTGAAGTAATCATGTATTGTTTGACATCCCGGGAGACTATTTATGTCGAATAAGGAGCAAAACTGTAGGTAACTGTACCCAGCATGTCCAAATGGGTACGAACAGTCCATATGTCTCTTTTAAAAAGAATCAGAATTATATATTTCTAATTTTACCTGAACGATTTCTGCCCTAATTTTTAGATTCACGCTTACTCAAAGGCACCATTGTGGAGCCAGAGAACTTGTCTGCGTCACTATGGGACATATTCGTGTCTATTTGTGGAAAAATGCTTAAGTTCTGTGGTGTTTTCTCCTTAAGCAAAGATTAAGCAATGCAAAAGCAAACTGTAAGCAAAGGAACTATGTCTTCATAAATCTTTTTTGCGACCATTTTCTGATGAATTAATGTGTTTCTGGACATCCCGTGAGTCGATTTATGTCGAATATCGTGCAAAACAGTAGGTATTTGGAGATAAAATAAGCAAATGGGAACCAAAAATCCATAATATCACTTTTAGAAAGTGGCAGAATTATATATATGTCTAATTTTGATTTAACGATTTTACCCTTAATTTTTAGATTCATGCTTACTCACAGGCACCATTGTGGAGCCAGGGAACTAGTCTGCGTCACTATGGAACATATTCGTGTGTATTTGTGGAAAAATGCTCAAGTTCGGTTGTGTTTTCTCCGTAAGCAAAGAATAAGCAAAGCGTTAGCAAATTGTAAGCAAAGGAAATATGTCTTCGCAAATCCTTTTTCCGACCATTTTCGGAAGTAATAATGTATTGTTTTAAATCCCGGGAGGCTATTTATGTCGAATAAAGAGCAAAACTGTAGATAATTTTACCCAGAATGTCCAATTGGGTACGAAAAGACCATAATGTCACTTTTAAAAAGAATCAGAATTATATATTTCTCACTTTACCTGAACGATTTCTGCCCTAATTTTTAGATTCATGCTTGCTCACAGGCACCGTTGTGGAGCCAGAGAACTTGTTTGCGTCACTATGGGACATATTCGTGTCTATTTGTGGAAAAATGCTTAAGTTCTGTGGTGTTTTCTCCTTAAGCAAAGAATAAGCAAAGCAAAAGTAAACTGTAAGCAAAGGATATATGTCTTCATAAATCCTTTTTCCGACCATTTTCGGAAGTAATAATGTATTGTTTGACATCCCGGGAGTCTATTTATGTCGAATAAGGAGCAAAACTGTAGGTAATTGTACCCAGAATGTCCAAATGGGTACAAAAAGTCCATAATGTCACTTTTAAAAAGAATCAGAATTCTAAATTTCTTATTTTACCTGAACGATTTCTGCCCTAATTTTTAGATTCATGCTTACTCACAGGCACCGTTGTGGAGCCAGAGAAATATCCTGCGTCACTATGGGACATATTCGTGTGTATTTGTGGAAAATGCTAAAGTTCTGTGGTGTTTTCTCCGTAAGCAAAGAATAAGCAAAGCGTAAGCAAAATGTAAGCAAAGGAAATATGTCCTCATAAATACTTTTTACGACCATTTTCTGATGAAATAATGTGGTTCTGAACATCCCGGGAGTCCATTTATGTAGAATATGGTGCTAAACAGTAGGTATTTGGAGTTAAAATAAGCAAATGGGTACTAAAAATCCATAATATCACTTTTTGAAAGTAGCAGAATTATATATATATCTGATTTTGATTTAACGATTTTACGCTTAATTTTTAGATTCATGCTTACTCACAGGCACCATTGTGCAGCCAGAGAACTAGTCTGCGTCACTGTTGGACATATTCATGTGCATTTGTGGAAAAATGCTCAAGTTCGGTGGTGTTTTCTCCGTAAGCAAAGAATAAGCAAAGCGTAAGCAAAATGTAAGTAAAGGATATATGTCTTCATAAATCCTTTTCCCGACCATTTTCTGAAGTAATAATGTATTGTTTGACATCCCGGGAGTCTATTTATGTCGAATAAGGAGCAAAACTGTAGGTAATTGTACCCAGAATGTCAAAATGGGTACGAAAAGTCTATAGTGTCACTTTTAAAAAGAATCAGAATTATATATTTCTCATTTTACCTGAACGATTTCTGCCCTAATTTTTAGATTCATGCTTACTCACAGGCACCATTGTGGAGCCAGAGAACTTGTCTGCGTCACTATGGGACTTATTTGTGTGTATTTGTGGAAAAATGCTCCGGTTCGGTGGTGTTTTCCCCCTTAGCAAATAATAAGCAAAGCGTAGGCAAAATGTAAGCAAAGGATATATGTCTTCATAAATCCTTTTTCCGACCATTTTCTGAAGTAATTATGTATTGTTTGACATCCCGGGAGTCTATTTATGTCGAATAAGTAGCAAAACTGTAGGTAATTGTACCCAGAATGTCCAAATGGGTACGAAAAGTCCATAATGTCACTTTTAAAAAGAATCAGAATTATAAATTTCTTATTTTACCTGAACGATTTCCGCCCTAATTTTTAGATTCACGCTTACTCACAGGTACCATTGTGGAGCCAGAGAACTTGTCTGCGTCACTTTGGGACATATTCGTGTGTATTTGTGGAAAATGCTTAAGTTCTGTGGTGTTTTCTCCGTAAGCAAAGAGTAAGGAAAGCGTAATCAAAATGTAAGCAAAGGATATATGTCTTCATAAATCCTTTTTCCGACCATTTTCTGAAGTAATAATGTATTGTTTGACATCCCGGGAGTCTATTTATGTCGAATAAGGAGCAAAACTGTAGGTAATTGTACCCAGAATGTCCAAATGGGTACAAAAAGTCCAGAATGTCACTTTTAAAAAGAATCAGAATTATATATTTCTCATTTTACCTGAACGATTTCTGCCCAAATTTCTAGATTCACGCTTACTCACAGGCACCATTGTGGAGCCAGAAAACTTGTCTGCGTCACTATGGGACATATTCGTGTCTATTTGTGGAAAAATGCTCAAGTTCTGTGGTGTTTTCTCCTTAAGCAAAGAATAAGCAAAGCAAAAGCAAACTGTAAGCAAAGGAACTATGTCTTCATAATTCTTTTTTGCGACCATTTTCTGATGAATTATTGTGTTTCTGGACATCCCGTGGGTCGATTTATGTCGAATATGGTGGAAAACAGTAGGTATTTGGAGTCAAAATAAACAAATGGGTACCAAAAATCCAAAATATCACTTTCAGAAAGTGGCAGAATTATATATATGTCTGATTTTGATTTAACGATTTTACCCTTAATTTTTAGATTCATGCTTACTCACAGGCACCAATGTGGAGCTAGAGAACCAGTCTGCGTCCATATGGGACTTATTCGTGTGTATTTGTGGAAAAATGCACAAGTTCGGTGGTGTTTTCTCCGTAAGAAAAGAATAAGCAAAGCGTAAGCAAAATGTAAGCAAAGGATATATGTCTTCATAAATCCTTTTTCCGACCATTTTCGGAAGTAATAATGTATTGTTTGACATCCCGGGAGTCTATTTATGTCGAATAAGGAGCAAAACTGTAGGTAATTGTACCCAGAATGTCCAAATGGGTACAAAAAGTCCATAATGTCACTTTTAAAAAGAATCAGAATTCTAAATTTCTCATTTTACCTGAACGATTTCTGCCCTAATTTTTAGATTCATGCTTACTCACAGGCACCATTGTGGAGCCAGAGAACTAGTCTGCGTCACTTTGGGACTTATTTGTGTGTATTTGTGGAAAATGCTAAAGTTCTGTGGTGTTTTCTCCGTAAGCAAAGAATAAGCAAAGCGTAAGCAAAATGTAAGCAAAGGAAATATGTCCTCATAAATACTTTTTACGACCATTTTCTGATGAAATAATGTGGTTCTGAACATCCCGGGAGTCCATTTATGTAGAATATGGTGCTAAACAGTAGGTATTTGGAGTTAAAATAAGCAAATGGGTAATAAAAATCCATAATATCACTTTTAGAAAGTAGCAGAATTATATATATATCTGATTTTGATTTAACGATTTTACCCTTAATTTTTGGATTCATGCTTACTCACAGGCACCATTGTGGAGCCAGAGAACTAGTCTGCGTCACTGTTGGACATATTCATGTGCATTTGTGGAAAAATGCTCAAGTTCGGTGGTGTTTTCTCCGTAAGCAAAGAATAAGCAAAGCGTAAGCAAAATGTAAGTAAAGGATATATGTCTTCATAAATCCTTTTCCCGACCATTTTCTGAAGTAATAATGTATTGTTTGACATCCCGGGAGTCTATTTATGTCGAATAAGGAGCAAAACTGTAGGTAATTGTATCCAGAATGTCAAAATGGGTACGAAAAGTCTATAGTGTCACTTTTAAAAATAATCAGAATTATATATTTCTCATTTTACCTGAACGATTTCTGCCCTAATTTTTAGATTCATGCTTACTCACAGGCACCATTGTGGAGCCAGAGAACTAGTCTGCGTCACTATGGGACTTATTTGTGTGTATTTGTGGAAAAATGCTCCGGTTCGGTGGTGTTTTCCCCCTAAGCAAATAATAAGCAAAGCGTAGGCAAAATGTAAGCAAAGGATATATGTCTTCATAAATCCTTTTTCCGACCATTTTCTGAAGTAATTATGTATTGTTTGTCATCCCGGGAGTCTATTTATGTCGAATAAGGGGCAAAATTGTAGGTAATTATACCCAGAATGTCCAATTGGGTACGAAAAGTCCATAATGTTACTTTTAAAAAAAATCAGAATTATATATTTCTTATTTAACCTGAACGATTTCTGCCCTAATTTTTAGATTTACGCTTACTCACAGGCACCACTGTGGAGCCAGAGAACTTGTCTCCGTCACTATGGGACATGTTCGTGTCTATTTGTGGAAAAATGCTTAAGTTCTGTGGTGTTTTCTCCTTAAGCAAAGAATAAGCAAAGCAAAAGTGAACTGTAAGCAAAGGAACTATGTCTTCATAAATCTTTTTTGCGACCATTTTCTGATGAATTAATGTGTTTTTGGATACCCCGTGAGTCGATTTATGTCGAATATGGTGGAGAACAGTAGGTATTTGGAGTCAAAATAAACAAATGGGTACCAAAAATCCATTATATCACTTTTAGAAAGTGGCAGAATTATATATATGTCTGATTTTGATTTAACGATTTAACCCTTAATTTTTAGATTCATGCTTACTCACAGGCACCATTGTGGAGCCAATGAACCAGTCTGCGTCACTATAGGACATATTCGTGTGTATTTGTGGAAAAATGCTCAAGTTCGGTTGTGTTTTCTCCGTAAGAAAAGAATAAGCAAAGCGTAAGCAAAATGTAAGCAAAGGATATATGTCTTCATAAATCCTTTTTCCGACCATTTTCTGAAGTAATAATGTATTGTTTGACATTCCGGGAGTCTATTTATGTCGAATAAGGAGCAAAACTGTAGGTAATTGTACCCAGAATGTCCAAATGGGTACGAAAGGTCCATAGTGTCACTTTTAAAAAGAATCAGAATTATATATTTCTCATTTTACCTGAACGATTTCTGCCCTAATTTTTAGATTCATGCTTACTCACAGGCACCATTGTGGAGCCAGAGAACTAGTCTGCGTCACTATGGGACTTATTTGTGTGTATTTCTGGAAAAATGCTCAAGTTCGGTGGTGTTTTCCCCCTAGGCAAAGAATAAGCAAAGTGTTAGCAAATTGTAAGCAAAGGATATATGTCTTCGCAAATACTTTTTCCGACCATTTTCTGAAGTAATCATGTATTGTTGACATCCCGGGAGACTATTTATGTCGAATAAGGAGCGAAACTGTAGGTAATTGTACCCAGCATGTCCAAATGGGTACGAAAAGTCCATATGTCTCTTTTAAAAAGAATCAGAATTATATATTTCTAATTTTACCTGAACGATTTCTGCCCTAATTTTTAGATTCACGCTTACTTAAAGGCACCATTGTGGAGCCAGAGAATTTGTCTGCGTCACTATGGGACATATTCGTGTCTATTTGTGGAAAAATGCTTAAGTTCTGTGGTGTTTTCTCCTTAAGCAAAGAATAAGCAATGCAAAAGCACACTGTAAGCAAAGGAACTATGTCTTCATAAATCTTTTTTGCGACCATTTTCTGATGAATTAATGTGTTTCTGGACATCCCGTGAGTCGATTTATGTCGAATATCGTGCAAAACAGTAGGTATTTGGAGATAAAATAAGCAAATGGGAACCAGAAATCCATAATATCACTTTTAGAAAGTGGCAGAATTATATATATGTCTAATTTTGATTTAACGATTTTACCCTTAATTTTTAGATTCATGCTTACTCACAGGCACCATTGTGGAGCCAGGGAACTAGTCCGCGTCACTATGGAACATATTCGTGTGTATTTGTGGAAAAATGCTCAAGTTCGGTGGTGTTTTCTC
This sequence comes from Sipunculus nudus, assembly GCA_026874595.1. Taxonomy (NCBI): domain Eukaryota; kingdom Metazoa; phylum Annelida; class Sipuncula; order Golfingiida; family Sipunculidae; genus Sipunculus; species Sipunculus nudus. The sequence continues at coordinate 24,866,257 of CM049319.1, forward strand.
CGTAAGCAAAGAATAAGCAAAGCGTAAGCAAAATGTAAGCAAAGGATATATGTCTTTATAAATCCTTTTTCCGACCATTTTCTGAAGTAATAATGTATTGTTTGACATCCCGGGAGTATATTTATGTCGAATAAGAAGCAAAACTGTAGGTAATTGTACCCAGAATGTCCAAATGGGTACAAAAAGTCCATAGTGTCCCTTTTAAAAAGAATTAGAATTATATATTTCTCATTTTACCTGAACGATTTCTGCCCTAATTTTTAGATTCATGCTTACTCACAGGCACCATTGTGGAGCTAGAGAACTAGTCTGCGTCACTATGGGACTTATTTGTGTGTATTTGTGAGAAAATGCTCAAGTTCGGTGGTGTTTTCTCCGTAAGCAAAGAATAAGCAAAGTGTTAGCAAATTGTAAGCAAAGGATATATGTCTTCGCAAATACTTTTTCCGACCATTTTCTGAAGTAATCATGTATTGTTTGACATCCCGGGAGACTATTTATGTCGAATAAGGAGCAAAACTGTAGGTAATTGTACCCAGCATGTCCAAATGGGTACGAAAAGTCCATATGTCTCTTTTAAAAAGAATCAGAATTATATATTTCTAATTTTACCTGAACGATTTCTGCCCTAATTTTTAGATTCACGCTTACTCCTAGGCACCATTGTGGAGCCAGAGAACTTGTCTGCGTCACTATGGGACATATTCGTGTCTATTTGTGGAAAAATGCTTAAGTTCTGTGGTGTTTTCTCCTTAAGCAAAGAATAAGCAAAGCAAAAGCAAACTGTAAGCGAAGGAACTATGTCTTCATAATTCTTTTTTGCGACCATTTTCTGATAGAATAATGTGTTTCTGGACATCTAATGACCCGATTTATGTCGAATATCGTGCAAAACAGTAGATATTTGGATTTAAATAAGCAAATGGGAACCAAAAATCCGTAATATCACTTTTCGAAAGTAGCAGAATTATATATTTATCTAATTTTGATATAACGATTTTACCCTTAATTTTTAGATTCATGCTTACTCACAGGCACCATTGTAGAGCCAGAGTTCTAGTCTGCGTCACTATGGGACATATTCGTGTGTATTTGTGAAAATATGCACAAGTTCGGTGGTGTTTCTCCGTAAGCAAAGAATAAGCACAGCGTAAGCAAAATGTAAGCAAAGGATATATGTCTTCATAAATCCTTTTTCTGACCATTTTCTGAAGTAATAATGTATTGTATGACATCCCGGGAGTCCATTTATGTCGAATAAGGAGCAAAACTGTAGATAATTGTAACCAGAATGTCCAAATGGATACGAAAAGTCCATAATGTCACTTTTAAAAAGAATCAGAATTATATATTTCTCATTTTACCTGAACGATTTCTGCCCTAATTTTAGATTCACGCTTACTCACAGGCACCGTTGTGGAGCCAGAGAACCAGTCTGCGTCACTATGGGACATATTCGTGTCTATTTGTGGAAAAATGTTTAAGTTCTGTGGTGTTTTCTCCGTAAGCAAAGAATAAGCAAAGTGTTAGCAAATTGTAAGCAAAGGATATATGTCTTCGCAAATACTTTTTCCGACCATTTTCTGAAGTAATCATGTATTGTTTGACATCCCGGGAGACTATTTATGTCGAATAAGGAGCAAAACTGTAGGTAACTGTACCCAGCATGTCCAAATGGGTACGAACAGTCCATATGTCTCTTTTAAAAAGAATCAGAATTATATATTTCTAATTTTACCTGAACGATTTCTGCCCTAATTTTTAGATTCACGCTTACTCAAAGGCTCCATTGTGGAGCCAGAGAACTTGTCTGCGTCACTATGGGACATATTCGTGTCTATTTGTGGAAAAATGCTTAAGTTCTGTGGTGTTTTCTCCTTAAGCAAAGATTAAGCAATGCAAAAGCAAACTGTAAGCAAAGGAACTATGTCTTCATAAATCTTTTTTGCGACCATTTTCTGATGAATTAATGTGTTTCTGGACATCCCGTGAGTCGATTTATGTCGAATATCGTGCAAAACAGTAGGTATTTGGAGATAAAATAAGCAAATGGGAACCAAAAATCCATAATATCACTTTTAGAAAGTGGCAGAATTATATATATGTCTAATTTTGATTTAACGATTTTACCCTTAATTTTTAGATTCATGCTTACTCACAGGCACCATTGTGGAGCCAGGGAACTAGTCTGCGTCACTATGGAACATATTCGTGTGTATTTGTGGAAAAATGCTCAAGTTCGGTTGTGTTTTCTCCGTAAGCAAAGAATAAGCAAAGCGTTAGCAAATTGTAAGCAAAGGAAATATGTCTTCGCAAATCCTTTTTCCGACCATTTTCGGAAGTAATAATGTATTGTTTTAAATCCCGGGAGGCTATTTATGTCGAATAAAGAGCAAAACTGTAGATAATTTTACCCAGAATGTCCAATTGGGTACGAAAAGACCATAATGTCACTTTTAAAAAGAATCAGAATTATATATTTCTCACTTTACCTGAACGATTTCTGCCCTAATTTTTAGATTCATGCTTGCTCACAGGCACCGTTGTGGAGCCAGAGAACTTGTTTGCGTCACTATGGGACATATTCGTGTCTATTTGTGGAAAAATGCTTAAGTTCTGTGGTGTTTTCTCCTTAAGCAAAGAATAAGCAAAGCAAAAGTAAACTGTAAGCAAAGGAACTAAGTCTTCATAAATCTTTTTTTGCGACCATTTTCTGATAAATTAATGTGTTTCTGGACACCCCGTGAGTCGATTTATGTCGAATATGGTGGAAAACAGTAAGTATTTGGAGTCAAAATAAACAAATGGGTACCAAAAATCCATTATATCACTTTTAGAAAGTGGCAGAATTATATATATGTCTGATTTTGATTTAACGATTTAACCCTTAATTTTTAGATTCATGCTTACTCACAGGCACCATTGTGGAGCCAGAGAACCTATCTGCGTCACTATAGGACATATTCGTGTGTATTTGTGGAAAAATGCTCAAGTTCGGTGGTGTTTTCTCCGTAAGCAAAGAATAAGCAAAGCGTAAGCAAAATGTAAGCAAAGGATATATGTCTTTATAAATCCTTTTTCCGACCATTTTCTGAAGTAATAATGTATTGTTTGACATCCCGGGAGTATATTTATGTCGAATAAGAAGCAAAACTGTAGGTAATTGTACACAGAATGTCCAAATGGGTACAAAAAGTCCATAGTGTCCCTTTTAAAAAGAATTAGAATTATATATTTCTCATTTTACCTGAACGATTTCTGCCCTAATTTTTAGATTCATGCTTACTCACAGGCACCATTGTGGAGCCAGAGAACTAGTCTGCGTCACTATGGGACTTATTTGTGTGTATTTGTGAGAAAATGCTCAAGTTCGGTGGTGTTTTCTCCGTAAGCAAAGAATAAGCAAAGTGTTAGCAAATTGTAAGCAAAGGATATATGTCTTCGCAAACACTTTTTCCGACCATTTTCTGAAGTAATCATGTATTGTTTGACATCCCGGGAGACTATTTATGTCGAATAAGGAGCAAAACTGTAGGTAATTGTACCCAGCATGTCCAAATGGGTACGAAAAGTCCATATGTCTCTTTTAAAAAGAATCAGAATTATATATTTCTAATTTTACCTGAACGATTTCTGCCCTAATTTTTAGATTCACGCTTACTTAAAGGCACCATTGTGGAGCCAGAGAACTTGTCTGCGTCACTATGGGACATATTCGTGTCTATTTGTGGAAAAATGCTTAAGTTCTGTGGTGTTTTCTCCTTAAGCAAAGAATAAGCAATGCAAAAGCAAACTGTAAGCAAAGGAACTATGTCTTCATAAATCTTTTTTGCGACCATTTTCTGATGAATTAATGTGTTTCTGGACATCCCGTGAGTCGATTTATGTCGAATATCGTGCAAAACAATAGGTATTTGGAGATAAAATAAGCAAATGGGAACCAAAAATCCATAATATCACTTTTAGAAAGTGGCAGAATTATATATATGTCTAATTTTGATTTAACGATTTTACCCTTAATTTTTAGATTCATGCTTACTCACAGGCACCATTATGGAGCCAGGGAACTAGTCCGCGTCACTATGGAACATATTCGTGTGTATTTGTGGAAAAATGCTCAAGTTCGGTGGTGTTTTCTCCGTAAGCAAAGAATAAGCAAAGCGTAAGCAAAATGTAAGCAAAGGATATATGTCTTTATAAATCCTTTTTCCGACCATTTTCTGAAGTAATAATGTATTGTTTGACATCCCGGGAGTATATTTATGTCGAATAAGAAGCAAAACTGTAGGTAATTGTACCCAGAATGTCCAAATGGGTACAAAAAGTCCATAGTGTCCCTTTTAAAAAGAATTAGAATTATATATTTCTCATTTTACCTGAACGATTTCTGCCCTAATTTTTAGATTCATGCTTACTCACAGGCACCATTGTGGAGCCAGAGAACTAGTCTGCGTCACTATGGGACTTATTTGTGTGTATTTGTGAGAAAATGCTCAAGTTCGGTGGTGTTTTCTCCGTAAGCAAAGAATAAGCAAAGTGTTAGCAAATTGTAAGCAAAGGATATATGTCTTCGCAAATACTTTTTCCGACCATTTTCTGAAGTATTCATGTATTGTTTGACATCCCGGGAGACTATTTATGTCGAATAAGGAGCAAAACTGTAGGTAATTGTACCCAGCATGTCCAAATGGGTACGAAAAGTCCATATGTCTCTTTTAAAAAGAATCAGAATTATATATTTCTAATTTTACCTGAACGATTTCTGCCCTAATTTTTAGATTCACGCTTACTTAAAGGCACCATTGTGGAGCCAGAGAACCTATCTGCGTCACTATAGGACATATTCGTGTGTATTTGTGGAAAAATGCTCAAGTTCGGTGGTGTTTTCTCCGTAAGCAAAGAAAAAGCAAAGCGTAAGCAAAATGTAAGCAAAGGATATATGTCTTTATAAATCCTTTTTCCGACCATTTTCTGAAGTAATAATGTATTGTTTGACATCCCGGGAGTCTATTTATGTCGAATAAGAAGCAAAACTGTAGGTAATTGTACCCAGAATGTCCAAATGGGTACAAAAAGTCCATAGTGTCCCTTTTAAAAAGAATTATAATTATATATTTCTCATTTTACCTGAACGATTTCTGCCCTAATTTTTAGATTCATGCTTACTCACAGGCACCATTGTGGAGCCAGAGAACTAGTCTGCGTCACTATGGGACTTATTTGTGTGTATTTGTGAGAAAATGCTCAAGTTCGGTGGTGTTTTCTCCGTAAGCAAAGAATAAGCAAAGTGTTAGCAAATTGTAAGCAAAGGATATATGTCTTCGCAAATACTTTTTCCGACCATTTTCTGAAGTAATCATGTATTGTTTGACATCCCGGGAGACTATTTATGTCGAATAAGGAGCAAAACTGTAGGTAATTGTACCCAGCATGTCCAAATGGGTACGAAAAGTCCATATGTCTCTTTTAAAAAGAATCAGAATTATATATTTCTAATTTTACCTGAACGATTTCTGCCCTAATTTTTAGATTCACGCTTACTTAAAGGCACCATTGTGGAGCCAGAGAACTTGTCTGCGTCACTTTGGGACATATTCGTGTTTATTTGTGGAAAAATGCTTAAGTTCTGTGGTGTTTTCTCCTTAAGCAAAGAATAAGCAATGCAAAAGCAAACTGTGAGCAAAGGAACTATGTCTTCATAAATCTTTTTTGCGACCATTTTCTGATGAATTAATGTGTTTCTGGACATCCCGTGAGTCGATTTATGTCGAATATCGTGCAAAACAGTAGGTATTTGGAGATAAAATAAGCAAATGGGAACCAAAAATCCATAATATCACTTTTAGAAAGTGGCAGAATTATATATATGTCTAATTTTGATTTAACGATTTTACCCTTAATTTTTAGATTCATGCTTACTCACAGGCACCATTGTGGAGCAAGGGAACTAGTCCGCGTCACTATGGAACATATTCGTGTGTATTTGTGGAAAAATGCTCAAGTTCGGTTGTGTTTTCTCCGTAAGCAAAGAATAAGCAAAGAGTTAGCAAATTGTAAGCAAAGGAAATATGTCTTCGCAAATCCTTTTTCCGACCATTTTCTTAAGTAATAATGTATTGTTTGAAATCCCGGGAGGCTATTTATGTCGAATAAAGAGCAAAACTGAAGATAATTTTACCCAGAATGTCCAATTGGGTACGAAAAGACCATAATGTCACTTTTAAAAAGAATCAGAATTATATATTTCTCACTTTACCTAAACGATTTCTGCCCTAATTTTTAGATTCATGCTTGCTCACAGGCACCGTTGTGGAGCCAGAGAACTTGTTTGCGTCACTATGGGACATATTCGTGTCTATTTGTGGAAAAATGCTTAAGTTCTGTGGTGTTTTCTCCTTAAGCAAAGAATAAGCAAAGCAAAAGTAAACTGTAAGCAAAGGAACTATGTCTTCATAAATCTTTTTTTGCGACCATTTTCTGATGAATTAATGTGTTTCTGGACACCCCGTGAGTCGATTTATGTCGAATATGGTGGAAAACAGTAAGTATTTGGAGTCAAAATAAACAAATGGGTACCAAAAATCAATTATATCACTTTTAGAAAGTGGCAGAATTATATATATGTCTGATTTTGATTTAACAATTTAACCCTTAATTTTTAGATTCATGCTTACTCACAGGCACCATTGTGGAGCCAGAGAACCTATCTGCGTCACTATAGGACATATTCGTGTGTATTTGTGGAAAAATGCTCAAGTTCGGTGGTGTTTTCTCCGTAAGCAAAGAATAAACAAAGCGTAAGCAAAATGTAAGCAAAGGATATATGTCTTTATAAATCCTTTTTCCGACCATTTTCTGAAGTAATAATGTATTGTTTGACATCCCGGGAGTCTATTTATGTCGAATAAGAAGCAAAACTGTAGGTAATTGTACCCAGAATGTCCAAATGGGTACGAAAAGTCCATAATGTCACTTTTAAAAAGAATCAGAATTATATATTTCTAATTTTACCTGAACGATTTTCGCCCTAATTTTTAGATTCACGCTTACTCACAGGTACCATTGTGGAGCCAGAGAACTTGTCTGCGTCACTATGGGACATGTTTGTGTGTATTTCTGGAAAAATGCTCAAGTTCTGTGGTGTTTTCTCCGTAAGCAAAGAATAAGCAAAGCGTAAGCAAAATGTAAGCAAAGGATATATGTCTTCATAAATCCTTTTTCCGACCATTTTCTGAAGTAATAATGTATTGTTTGACATCCCGGGAGTCTATTTATGTCGGATAAGGAGCGAAACTGTAGGTAATTGTAACCAGAATGTCCAAATGGCTACGAAAATTCCATAATGTCACTTTTAAAAATAATCAGAATTATATATTTCTCATTTTACCTGAACGATTTCTGCCCTAATTTTTAGATTCAGGCTTACTCACAGGCACCATTGTGGAGCCAGAGGACTTGTCTGCGTCACTATGGGACATATTTGTGTCTATTTGTTGAAAAATGATTAAGTTATGGGGTGTTTTCTCCTTAAGCAAAGAATAAGCAAAGCAAAAGTAAACTGTAAGCAAAGGAACTATGTCTTCATAAATCTTTTTTGCGACCATTTTCTGATAAATTAATGTGTTTCTGGATATCCCGTGAGTCGATTTATGTCGAATATCGTGCAAAACAGTAGGTATTTGGAGATAAAATAAGCAAATTGGACCAAAAATCCATAATATCACTTTTAGAAAGTGGCAGAATTATATATATGTCTAATTTTGATTTAACGATTTTACCCTTAATTTTCGATTCATGCTTACTCACAGGCACCATTGTGGAGCCAGGGAACTAGTCTGCGTCACTATGGAACATATTTGTGTGTATTTGTGGGAAAATGCTCAAGTTCGGTTTTGTTTTCTGCGTAAGCAAAGAATAAGCAAAGCGTTAGCAAATTGTAAGCAAAGGAAATATGTCTTCGCAAATCCTTTTTCCGACCATTTTCGGAAGTAATAATGTATTGTTTGACATCCCGGGAGGTATTTATGTCGAATAAAGAGCAAAACTGTAAATAATTTTACCCAGAATGTCCAGTTGGGTACGAAAAGACCATAATGTCACTTTTATAAAGAATCAGAATTATATATTTCTCATTTTACCTGAACGATTTCTGCCCTAATTTTTAGATTCATGCTTGCTCACAGGCACCTTGTGGAGCCAGAGAGCCAGTCTGCGTCACTATTCGACATATTCGTGTGTATTTGTGGAAAAATGCTCAAGTTCGGTGGTGTTTTCTCCATAAGCAAAGAATAAGCAAAGCGTAAGCAAAATGTAAACAAAGGATATATGTCTTCATAAATCCTTTTTCCGACCATTTTCTGAAGTAATTATGTATTGTTTGACATCCCAGGAGTCTATTTATGTCGAATAAGGGGCAAAATTGTAGGTTATTATACCAAGAATGTCCAATTGGGTACGAAAATTCCATAATGTTACTTTAAAAAAAATTAGAATTATATATTTCCCATTTTACCTGAACGATTTCTGCCCTAATTTTTAGATTCATGCTTGCTCACAGGCACCAATGTGGAGCTAGAGAACCAGTCTGCGTCACTATTCGACATATTCGTGTGTATTTGTGGAAAAATGCTCAAGATCGGTGGTGTTTTCTCCGTAAGCAAAGAATAAGCAAAGCGTAAGCAAAGAATAAGCAAAGGATATATGTCTTCATAAATCCTTTTTCCGACCATTTTCTGGAGTAATAATGTATTGTTTGACATCCCGCGAGTCTATTTATGTCGAATAAGGAGCAAAACTGTAGGTAATTGTACCCAGAATGTCCAAATAGGTACGAAAAGTCCATAATGTCACTTTTAAAAAGAATCAGAATTATATATTTCTCATTTTACCTGAACGATTTCTGCCCTAATTTTTAGATTCATGCTTGCTCACAGGCACCGTTGTGGAGCCAGAGAACCAGTCTGCGTCACTATTCGACATATTCGTGTATATTTGTGGAAAAATGTTCAAGATCGGTGGTGTTTTCTCCGTAAGCAAAGAATAAGCAAAGCGTAAGCATAGAATAAGCAAAGGATATAGGTCTTCATAAATCCTTTTTCCGACCATTTTCTGAAGTAATTATGTATTGTTTGACATCCCCGGAGTCTATTTATGTCGAATAAGGGGCAAAACTGTACGTAATTGTTCCCAGAATGTACAAATGGGTACAAAAAGTCCATAGTATCACTTTTAAAAAGAATTAGAATTATATATTTCTCATTTTAACTGAACGATTTCTGCCCTAATTTTTAGATTACGCTTACTCACAGGCACAATTGTGGAGCCAGAGAACTAGTCTCCGTCACTATGGGACTTATTTGTGTGTATTTGTGAAAAAATGCTCAAGTTCGGTGGTGTTTTCCCCCTAAGCAAAGAATAAGCAAAGCGTAAGCAAAATGTAAGCAAAGGATTTATGTCTTCATATATCCTTTTTACGACCATTTTCTGAAGTAATAATGTATTGTTTGACATCCCGGGAGTCTATTTATGTCGAATAAGTAGCAAAACTGTAGGTAATTGTACCCAGAATGTCCAAATTGGTACGAAAAGTCCATAATGTCACTTTTAAAGAGAATCAGAATTATATATTTCTAATTTTACCTGAACGATTTTCGCCCTAATTTTTAGATTCACGCTTACTCACAGGTACCATTGTGGAGCCAGAGAACTTGTCTGCGTCACTATGGGACATGTTTGTGTGTATTTGTGGAAAAATGCTCAAGTTCGGTGGTGTTTTCTCCTTAAGCAAAGAATAAGCAAAGCAATAGCAAACTGTAAGCGAAGGAACTATGTCTTCATAATTCTTTTTTGCGACCATTTTCTGATAAAATAATGTGTTTCTGGACATCCCATGAGTCGATTTATGTCGAATATCGTGCAAAACAGTAGATATTTGGATTTAAATAAGCAAATGGGAACCAAAAATCCGTAATATCACTTTTCGAAAGTAGCAGAATTATATATTTATCTTATTTTGATTTAACGATTTTACCCTTAATTTTTAGATTCATGCTTACTCACAGGCACCATTGTAGAGCCAGAGATCTAGTCTGCGTCACTATGGGACATATTCGTGTGTATTTGTGGAAATATGCACAAGTTCGGTGGTGTTTTCTCCGTAAGCAAAGAATAAGCAAAGCGTTAGCAAATTGTAAGCAAAGGAAATATGTCTTCGCAAATCCTTTTTCCGACCATTTTCGGAAGTAATAATGTATTGTTTGACATCCCGGGAGGCTATTTATGTCGAATAAGGAGCGAAACTGTAGATAAATCTACAGGAAATGTGCAAATGGGTACGAAAAGTCTATAATATCATCTTTAGAAAGTAGCAGCATTTTAATATGTGATTTTGATTTAACAATTTTACACCTATTTTTTATATTTGTGCTTACTCATAGGTACCGTTGTGGAGCCAGAGGACCATTCTCCGTCCCTATGGGACATATTCGTGTGTATTTGTGGAAAATGCTTAAGTTCTGTGGTGTTTTCTCCGTAAGCAAAGAGTAAGCAAAGCGTAAGCAAAATGTAAGCAAAGGATATATGTCTTCATAAATCCTTTTTCGACCATTTTCTGAAGTAATAATGTATTGTTTGACATCCCGGGAGTCTATTTATGTCGAATAAGTAGCAAAACTGTAGGTAATTGTACCCAGAATGTCCAAATGGGTACGAAAAGTCCATAATGTCACTTTTAAAAAGAATCAGAATTATAAATTTCTTATTTTACCTGAACGATTTCCGCCCTAATTTTTAGATTCACGCTTACTCACAGGTACCATTGTGGAGCCAGAGAACTTGTCTGCGTCACTTTGGGACATATTCGTGTGTATTTGTGGAAAATGCTTAAGTTCTGTGGTGTTTTCTCCGTAAGCAAAGAGTATGCAAAGCGTAATCAAAATGTAAGCAAAGGATATATGTCTTCATAAATCCTTTTTCCGACCATTTTCTGAAGTAATAATGTATTGTTTGACATCCCGGGAGTCTATTTATGTCGAATAAGGAGCAAAACTGTAGGTAATTGTACCCAGAATGTCCAAATGGGTACAAAAAGTCCATAATGTCACTTTTAAAAAGAATCAGAATTATATATTTCTCATTTTACCTGAACGATTTCTGCCCAAATTTTTAGATTCACGCTTACTTAAAGGCACCATTGTGGAGCCAGAGAACTTGTCTGCGTCACTTTGGGACATATTCGTGTTTATTTGTGGAAAAATGCTTAAGTTCTGTGGTGTTTTCTCCTTAAGCAAAGAATAAGCAATGCAAAAGCAAACTGTAAGCAAAGGAACTATGTCTTCATAAATCTTTTTTGCGACCATTTTCTGATGAATTAATGTGTTTCTGGACATCCCGTGAGTCGATTTATGTCGAATATCGTGCAAAACAGTAGGTATTTGGAGATAAAATAAGCAAATGGGAACCAAAAATCCATAATATCACTTTTAGAAAGTGGCAGAATTATATATATGTCTAATTTTGATTTAACGATTTTACCCTTAAATTTTAGATTCATGCTTACTCACAGGCACCATTGTGGAGCCAGGGAACTAGTCCGCGTCACTATGGAACATATTCGTGTGTATTTGTGGAAAAATGCTCAAGTTCGGTTGTGTTTTCTCCGTAAGCAAAGAATAAGCAAAGAGTTAGCAAATTGTAAGCAAAGGAAATATGTCTTCGCAAATCCTTTTTCCGACCATTTTCTTAAGTAATAATGTATTGTTTGACATCCCGGGAGTCTATTTATGTCGAATAAGTAGCAAAACTGTAGGTAATTGTACCCAGAATGTCCAAATTGGTACGAAAAGTCCATAATGTCACTTTTAAAAAGAATCAGAATTATATATTTCTAATTTTACCTGAACGATTTTCGCCCTAATTTTTAGATTCACGCTTACTCACAGGTACCATTGTGGAGCCAGAGAACTTGTCTGCGTCACTATGGGACATGTTTGTGTGTATTTCTGGAAAAATGCTCAAGTTCTGTGGTGTTTTCTCCGTAAGCAAAGAATAAGCAAAGCGTAAGCAAAATGTAAGCAAAGGATATATGTCTTCATAAATCCTTTTTCCGACCATTTTCTGAAGTAATAATGTATTGTTTGACATCCCGGGAGTCTATTTATGTCGGATAAGGAGCGAAACTGTAGGTAATTGTAACCAGAATGTCCAAATGGCTACGAAAATTCCATAATGTCACTTTTAAAAATAATCAGAATTATATATTTCTCATTTTACCTGAACGATTTCTGCCCTAATTTTTAGATTCAGGCTTACTCACAGGCACCATTGTGGAGCCAGAGGACTTGTCTGCGTCACTATGGGACATATTTGTGTCTATTGTTGAAAAATGATTAAGTTATGGGGTGTTTTCTCCTTAAGCAAAGAATAAGCAAAGCAAAAGTAAACTGTAAGCAAAGGAACTATGTCTTCATAAATCTTTTTTGCGACCATTTTCTGATAAATTAATGTGTTTCTGGATATCCCGTGAGTCGATTTATGTCGAATATCGTGCAAAACAGTAGGTATTTGGAGATAAAATAAGCAAATTGGACCAAAAATCCATAATATCACTTTTAGAAAGTGGCAGAATTATATATATGTCTAATTTTGATTTAACGATTTTACCCTTAATTTTCGATTCATGCTTACTCACAGGCACCATTGTGGAGCCAGGGAACTAGTCTGCGTCACTATGGAACATATTCGTGTGTATTTGTGGGAAAATGCTCAAGTTCGGTTTTGTTTTCTGCGTAAGCAAAGAATAAGCAAAGCGTTAGCAAATTGTAAGCAAAGGAAATATGTCTTCACAAATCCTTTTTCCGACCATTTTCGGAAGTAATAATGTATTGTTTGACATCCCGGGAGGTATTTATGTCGAATAAAGAGCAAAACTGTAAATAATTTTACCCAGAATGTCCAATTGGGTACGAAAAGACCATAATGTCACTTTTATAAAGAATCAGAATTACATATTTCTCATTTTACCTGAACGATTTCTGCCCTAATTTTTAGATTCATGCTTGCTCACAGGCACCTTGTGGAGCCAGAGAGCCAGTCTGCGTCACTATTCGACATATTCGTGTGTATTTGTGGAAAAATGCTCAAGTTCGGTGGTGTTTTCTCCATAAGCAAAGAATAAGCAAAGCGTAAGCAAAATGTAAACAAAGGATATATGTCTTCATAAATCCTTTTTCCGACCATTTTCTGAAGTAATTATGTATTGTTTGACATCCCAGGAGTCTATTTATGTCGAATAAGGGGCAAAATTGTAGGTTATTATACCAAGAATGTCCAATTGGGTACGAAAATTCCATAATGTTACTTTAAAAAAAATTAGAATTATATATTTCCCATTTTACCTGAACGATTTCTGCCCTAATTTTTAGATTCATGCTTGCTCACAGGCACCGTTGTGGAGCTAGAGAACCAGTCTGCGTCACTATTCGACATATTCGTGTGTATTTGTGGAAAAATGCTCAAGATCGGTGGTGTTTTCTCCGTAAGCAAAGAATAAGCAAAGCGTAAGCAAAGAATAAGCAAAGGATATATGTCTTCATAAATCCTTTTTCCGACCATTTTCGGAAGTAATTATGTATTGTTTGACATCCCGGGAGTCTATTTATGTCGAATAAGGGGCAAAACTGTAGGTAATACCCAGAATGTACAAATGAGTACAAAAAGTCCATAATGTCACTTTTAAAAAAAATCAGAATTATATATTTATCATTTTACCTGAACGATTTATGCCCAAATTTTTAGATTCACGCTTACTCACAGGCACCATTGTGGAGCCAGAGAACTTGTCTGCGTCAGTATGGGACATATTCGTGTCTATTTGTGGAAAAATGCTTAAGTTATGTGGTGTTTTCACCTTAAGCAAAGAATAAGCAAAGCAAAAGCAAACTGTAAGCGAAGGAACTATATCTTCATAATTCTTTTTTGCGACCATTTTCTGATAAAATAATGTGTTTCTGGACATCCCATGAGTCGATTTATGTCAAATATCGTGCAAAACAGTAGATATTTGGATTTAAATAAGCAAATGGGAACCAAAAATCCGTAATATCACTTTTCGAAAGAAGCAGAATTATATTTTTATCTAATTTTGATATAACGATTTTACCCTTAAGTTTTAGATTCATGCTTACTCACAGGCACCATTGTAGAGCCAGAGATCTAGTCTGCGTCACTATGGGACATATTCGTGTGTATTTGTGAAAATATGCACAAGTTCGGTGGTGTTTTCTCCGTAAGCAAAGAATAAGCAAAGCGTAAGCAAAATGTAAGCAAAGGATATATGTCTTCATAAATCCTTTTTCTGACCATTTTCTGAAGTAATAATGTATTGTTTGACATCCCGGGAGTCCATTTATGTCGAATAAGGAGCAAAACTGTAGATAATTGTAACCAGAATGTCCAAATGGATACGAAAAGTCCATAATGTCACTTTTAAAAAGAATCAGAATTATATATTTCTCATTTTACCTGAACGATTTCTGCCCTAATTTTAGATTCACGCTTACTCACAGGCACCGTTGTGGAGCTAGAGAACCAGTCTGCGTCACTATGGGACATATTCGTGTCTATTTGTGGAAAAATTTTTAAGTTCTGTGGTGTTTTCTCCGTAAGCAAAGAATAAGCAAAGTGTTAGCAAATTGTAAGCGAAGGATATATGTCTTCGCAAATACTTTTTCCGACCATTTTCTGAAGTAATCATGTATTGTTTGACATCCCGGGAGACTATTTATGTCGAATAAGGAGCAAAACTGTAGGTAATTGTACCCAGCATGTCCAAATGGGTACGAAAAGTCCATATGTCTCTTTTAAAAAGAATCAGAATTATATATTTCTAATTTTACCTGAACGATTTCTGCCCTAATTTTTAGATTCACGCTTACTCACAGGCACCATTGTGGAGCCAGAGAACTTGTCTGCGTCACTATGGGACATATTCGTGTCTATTTGTGGAAGAATACTTAAGTTCTGTGGTGTTTTCTCCTTAAGCAAAGAATAAGCAATGCAAAAGCAAACTGTAAGCAAAGGAACTATGTCTTCATAAATCTTTTTTGCGACCATTTTCTGATGAATTAATGTGTTTCTGGACATCCCGTGAGTCGATTTATGTCGAATATGGTGGAAAACAGTAAGTATTTGGAGTCAAAATAAACAAATGGGTACCAAAAATCCATTATATCACTTTAAGAAAGTGGCAGAATTATATATATGTCGGATTTTGATTTAACGATTTAACCCTTAATTTTTAGATTCATGCTTACTCACAGGCACCATTGTGGAGCCAGAGAACCTATCTGCGTCACTATAGGACATATTCGTGTGTATTTGTGGAAAAATGCTCAAGTTCTGTGGTGTTTTCTCCGTAAGCAAAGAATAAGCAAAGCGTAAGCAACATGTAAGCAAAGGATATATGTCTTCATAAATCCTTTTTCCGACCATTTTCTGAAGTAATAATGTATTGTTTGACATCCAGGGAGTCTATTAATGTCGAATAAGGAGCAAAACTGTAGGCAATTGTACCCAGAATCTCCAAATGGGTACGAAAAGTCCATAATGTCACTTTTAAAAAGAATCAGAATTATATATTTCTCATTTTACCTGAACGATTTCTGCCCTAATTTTTAGATTCACGCTTACTCACAGGCACCACTGTGGAGCCAGATAACTTGTCTGCGTCACTATGGGACATATTCGTGTCTATTTGTGGAAAAATTCTTAGGTTCTGTGGTGTTTTCTCCTTAAGCAAAGAATAAGCAAAGCAAAAGTAAACTGTAAGCAAAGGAACTATGTCTTCATAAATCTTTTTTGCGACCATTTTCTGATGAATTAATGTGTTTCTGGACACCCCGTGAGTCGATTTATGTCGAATATGGTGGAAAACAGTAGGTATTTGGATTCAAAATAAACAAATGGGTACCAAAAATCCATTATATCACTTTTAGAAAGTGGCAGAATTATATATATGTCTGATTTTGATTTAACGATTTAACCCTTAATTTTTAGATTCATGCTTACTCACAGGCACCATTGTGGAGCCAGAGAACATATCTGCGTCAATATAGGACATATTCGTGTGTATTTGTGGAAAAATGCTCAAGTTCGGTGGTGTTTTCTCCGTAAGCAAGGAATAAGCAAAGCGTAAGCAAAATGTAAGCAAAGGATATATGTCTTTATAAATCCTTTTTCCGACCATTTTCTGAAGTAATAATGTATTGTTTGATACCCGGGAGTCTATTTATGTCGAATAAGAAGCAAAACTGTAGGTAATTGTACCCAGAATGTCCAAATGGGTACGAAAAGTCCATAGTGTCACTTTTAAAAAGAATTAGAATTATATATTTCTCATTTTACCTGAACGATTTCTGCCCTAATTTTTAGATTCATGCTTACTCACAGGCACCCTTGTGGAGCCAGAGAACTAGTCTGCGTCACTATGGGACTTATTTGTGTGTATTTGTGAAAACATGCTCAAGTTCGGTGGTGTTTTCCCCCTAAGCAAAGAATAAGCAAAGCGTAAGCAAAATGTAAGCAAAGGATATATGTCTTCATAAATCCTTTTTCCAACCATTTTCTGAAGTAATTATGTATTGTTTGACATCCCGGGAGTCTTTTTATGTCGAATAAGGAGCAAAACTGTAGGCAATTGTACCCAGAATCTCCAAATGGGTACGAGAATTCCATAATGTCACTTTTAAAAAGAATCAGAATTATATATTTCTCATTTTACCTGAACGATTTCTGCCCTAATTTTTTAGATTCACGCTTACTCACAGGTACCATTGTGGAGCCAGAGAACTTGTCTGCGTCACTATGGGACATATTTGTGTGTATTTGTGGAAAAATGCTCAAGTTCGGTGGTGTTTTCTCCGTAAGCAAAGAATAAGCAAAGCGTAAGCAAAGAATAAGCAAAGGATATATGTCTTCATAAATCCTTTTTCCGACCATTTTCTGGAGTAATAATGTATTGTTTGACATCCCGCGAGTCTATTTATGTCGAATAAGGAGCAAAACTGTAGGTAATTGTACCCAGAATGTCCAAATAGGTACGAAAAGTCCATAATGTCACTTTTAAAAAGAATCAGAATTATATATTTCTCATTTTACCTGAACGATTTCTGCCCTAATTTTTAGATTCATGCTTGCTCACAGGCACCGTTGTGGAGCCAGAGAACCAGTCTGCGTCACTATTCGACATATTCGTGTATATTTGTGGAAAAATGTTCAAGATCGGTGGTGTTTTCTCCGTAAGCAAAGAATAAGCAAAGCGTAAGCATAGAATAAGCAAAGGATATAGGTCTTCATAAATCCTTTTTCCGACCATTTTCTGAAGTAATTATGTATTGTTTGACATCCCGGGAGTCTATTTATGTCGAATAAGGGGCAAAACTGTACGTAATTGTTCCCAGAATGTACAAATGGGTACAAAAAGTCCATAGTATCACTTTTAAAAAGAATTAGAATTATATATTTCTCATTTTACCTGAACGATTTCTGCCCTAATTTTTAGATTACGCTTACTCACAGGCACAATTGTGGAGCCAGAGAACTAGTCTCCGTCACTATGGGACTTATTTGTGTGTATTTGTGAAAAAATGCTCAAGTTCGGTGGTGTTTTCCCCCTAAGCAAAGAATAAGCAAAGCGTAAGCAAAATGTAAGCAAAGGATTTATGTCTTCATATATCCTTTTTACGACCATTTTCTGAAGTAATAATGTATTGTTTGACATCCCGGGAGTCTATTTATGTCGAATAAGTAGCAAAACTGTAGGTAATTGTACCCAGAATGTCCAAATTGGTACGAAAAGTCCATAATGTCACTTTTAAAAAGAATCAGAATTATATATTTCTAATTTTACCTGAACGATTTTCGCCCTAATTTTTAGATTCACGCTTACCCACAGGTACCATTGTGGAGCCAGAGAACTTGTCTGCGTCACTATGGGACATGTTTGTGTGTATTTGTGGAAAAATGCTCAAGTTCGGTGGTGTTTTCTCCTTAAGCAAAGAATAAGCAAAGCAATAGCAAACTGTAAGCGAAGGAACTATGTCTTCATAATTCTTTTTTGCGACCATTTTCTGATAAAATAATGTGTTTCTGGACATCCCATGAGTCGATTTATGTCGAATATCGTGCAAAACAGTAGATATTTGGATTTAAATAAGCAAATGGGATCCAAAAATCCGTAATATCACTTTTCGAAAGTAGCAGAATTATATATTTATCTTATTTTGATTTAACGATTTTACCCTTAATTTTTAGATTCATGCTTACTCACAGGCACCATTGTAGAGCCAGAGATCTAGTCTGCGTCACTATGGGACATATTCGTGTGTATTTGTGGAAATATGCACAAGTTCGGTGGTGTTTTCTCCGTAAGCAAAGAATAAGCAAAGCGTTAGCAAATTGTAAGCAAAGGAAATATGTCTTCGCAAATCCTTTTTCCGACCATTTTCGGAAGTAATAATGTATTGTTTGACATCCCGGGAGGCTATTTATGTCGAATAAGGAGCGAAACTGTAGATAAATCTACAGGAAATGTGCAAATGGGTACGAAAAGTCTATAATATCATCTTTAGAAAGTAGCAGCATTTTAATATGTGATTTTGATTTAACAATTTTACACCTATTTTTTATATTTGTGCTTACTCATAGGTACCGTTGTGGAGCCAGAGGACCATTCTCCGTCCCTATGGGACATATTCGTGTGTATTTGTGGAAAATGCTTAAGTTCTGTGGTGTTTTCTCCGTAAGCAAAGAGTAAGCAAAGCGTAAGCAAAATGTAAGCAAAGGATATATGTCTTCATAAATCCTTTTTCGACCATTTTCTGAAGTAATAATGTATTGTTTGACATCCCGGGAGTCTATTTATGTCGAATAAGTAGCAAAACTGTAGGTAATTGTACCCAGAATGTCCAAATGGGTACGAAAAGTCCATAATGTCACTTTTAAAAAGAATCAGAATTATAAATTTCTTATTTTACCTGAACGATTTCCGCCCTAATTTTTAGATTCACGCTTACTCACAGGTACCATTGTGGAGCCAGAGAACTTGTCTGCGTCACTTTGGGACATATTCGTGTGTATTTGTGGAAAATGCTTAAGTTCTGTGGTGTTTTCTCCGTAAGCAAAGAGTATGCAAAGCGTAATCAAAATGTAAGCAAAGGATATATGTCTTCATAAATCCTTTTTCCGACCATTTTCTGAAGTAATAATGTATTGTTTGACATCCCGGGAGTCTATTTATGTCGAATAAGGAGCAAAACTGTAGGTAATTGTACCCAGAATGTCCAAATGGGTACAAAAAGTCCATAATGTCACTTTTAAAAAGAATCAGAATTATATATTTCTCATTTTACCTGAACGATTTCTGCCCAAATTTTTAGATTCACGCTTCCTCACAGGCACCATTGTGGAGCCAGAGAACTTGTCTGCGTCACTATGGGACATATTCGTGTCTATTTGTGGAAAAATGCTCAAGTTCTGTGGTGTTTTCTCCTTAAGCAAAGAATAAGCAAAGCAAAAGCAAACTGTAAGCAAAGAAACTATGTCTTCATAAATCTTTTTTGCGACCATTTTCTGATGAATTATTGTGTTTCTGGACATCCCGTGGGTCGATTTATGTCGAATATGGTGGAAAACAGTAGGTATTTGGAGTCAAAATAAACAAATGGGTACCAAAAATCCAAAATATCACTTTCAGAAAGTGGCAGAATTATATATATGTCTGATTTTGATTTAACGATTTTACCCTTAATTTTTAGATTCATGCTTACTCACAGGCACCAATGTGGAGCTAGAGAACCAGTCTGCGTCCATATGGGACTTATTCGTGTGTATTTGTGGAAAAATGCACAAGTTCGGTGGTGTTTTCTCCGTAAGAAAAGAATAAGCAAAGCGTAAGCAAAATGTAAGCAAAGGATATATGTCTTCATAAATCCTTTTTCCGACCATTTTCGGAAGTAATAATGTATTGTTTGACATCCCGGGAGTCTATTTATGTCGAATAAGGAGCAAAACTGTAGGTAATTGTACCCAGAATGTCCAAATGGGTACAAAAAGTCCATAATGTCACTTTTAAAAAGAATCAGAATTCTAAATTTCTCATTTTACCTGAACGATTTCTGCCCTAATTTTTAGATTCATGCTTACTCACAGGCACCGTTGTGGAGCCAGAGAAATATCCTGCGTCACTATGGGACATATTCGTGTGTATTTGTGGAAAATGCTAAAGTTCTGTGGTGTTTTCTCCGTAAGCAAAGAATAAGCAAAGCGTAAGCAAAATGTAAGCAAAGGAAATATGTCCTCATAAATACTTTTTACGACCATTTTCTGATGAAATAATGTGGTTCTGAACATCCCGGGAGTCCATTTATGTAGAATATGGTGCTAAACAGTAGGTATTTGGAGTTAAAATAAGCAAATGGGTACTAAAAATCCATAATATCACTTTTAGAAAGTAGCAGAATTATATATATATCTGATTTTGATTTAACGATTTTACCCTTAATTTTTAGATTCATGCCTACTCACAGGCACCATTGTGGAGCCAGAGAACTAGTCTGCGTCACTGTTGGACATATTCATGTGCATTTGTGGAAAAATGCTCAAGTTCGGTGGTGTTTTCTCTGTAAGCAAAGAATAAGCAAAGCGTAAGCAAAATGTAAGTAAAGGATATATGTCTTCATAAATCCTTTTCCCGACCATTTTCGGAAGTAATAATGTATTGTTTGACATCCCGGGAGTCTATTTATGTCGAATAAGGAGCAAAACTGTAGGTAATTGTACCCAGAATGTCAAAATGGGTACGAAAAGTCTATAGTGTCACTTTTAAAAAGAATCAGAATTATATATTTCTCATTTTACCTGAACGATTTCTGCCCTAATTTTTAGATTCATGCTTACTCACAGGCACCATTGTGGAGCCAGGGAACTAGTCTGCGTCACTATGGAACATATTCGTGTGTATTTGTGGAAAAATGCTCAAGTTCGGTTGTGTTTTCTCCGTAAGCAAAGAATAAGCAAAGCGTTAGCAAATTGTAAGCAAAGGAAATATGTCTTCGCAAATCCTTTTTCCGACCATTTTCGGAAGTAATAATGTATTGTTTTAAATCCCGGGAGGCTATTTATGTCGAATAAAGAGCAAAACTGTAGATAATTTTACCCAGAATGTCCAATTGGGTACGAAAAGACCATAATGTCACTTTTAAAAAGAATCAGAATTATATATTTCTCACTTTACCTGAACGATTTCTGCCCTAATTTTTAGATTCACGCTTACTTAAAGGCACCATTGTGGAGCCAGAGAACTTGTCTGCGTCACTATGGGACATATTCGTGTCTATTTGTGGAAAAATGCTTAAGTTCTGTGGTGTTTTCTCCTTAAGCAAAGAATAAGCAATGCAAAAGCACACTGTAAGCAAAGGAACTATGTCTTCATAAATCTTTTTTGCGACCATTTTCTGATGAATTAATGTGTTTCTGGACATCCCGTGAGTCGATTTATGTCGAATATCGTGCAAAACAGTAGGTATTTGGAGATAAAATAAGCAAATGGGAACCAAAAATCCATAATATCACTTTTAGAAAGTGGCAGAATTATATATATGTCTAATTTTGATTTAACGATTTTACCCTTAATTTTTAGATTCATGCTTACTCACAGGCACCATTGTGGAGCCAGGGAACTAGTCCGCGTCACTATGGAACATATTCGTGTGTATTTGTGGAAAAATGCTCAAGTTCGGTGGTGTTTTCTCCGTAAGCAAAGAATAAGCAAAGCGTAAGCAAAATGTAAGCAAAGGATATATGTCTTTATAAATCCTTTTTCCGACCATTTTCTGAAGTAATAATGTATTGTTTGACATCCCGGGAGTATATTTATGTCGAATAAGAAGCAAAACTGTAGGTAATTGTACCCAGAATGTCCAAATGGGTACAAAAAGTCCATAGTGTCCCTTTTAAAAAGAATTAGAATTATATATTTCTCATTTTACCTGAACGATTTCTGCCCTAATTTTTAGATTCATGCTTACTCACAGGCACCATTGTGGAGCTAGAGAACTAGTCTGCGTCACTATGGGACTTATTTGTGTGTATTTGTGAGAAAATGCTCAAGTTCGGTGGTGTTTTCTCCGTAAGCAAAGAATAAGCAAAGTGTTAGCAAATTGTAAGCAAAGGATATATGTCTTCGCAAATACTTTTTCCGACCATTTTCTGAAGTAATCATGTATTGTTTGACATCCCGGGAGACTATTTATGTCGAATAAGGAGCAAAACTGTAGGTAATTGTACCCAGCATGTCCAAATGGGTACGAAAAGTCCATATGTCTCTTTTAAAAAGAATCAGAATTATATATTTCTAATTTTACCTGAACGATTTCTGCCCTAATTTTTAGATTCACGCTTACTCCTAGGCACCATTGTGGAGCCAGAGAACTTGTCTGCGTCACTATGGGACATATTCGTGTCTATTTGTGGAAAAATGCTTAAGTTCTGTGGTGTTTTCTCCTTAAGCAAAGAATAAGCAAAGCAAAAGCAAACTGTAAGCGAAGGAACTATGTCTTCATAATTCTTTTTTGCGACCATTTTCTGATAGAATAATGTGTTTCTGGACATCTAATGACCCGATTTATGTCGAATATCGTGCAAAACAGTAGATATTTGGATTTAAATAAGCAAATGGGAACCAAAAATCCGTAATATCACTTTTCGAAAGTAGCAGAATTATATATTTATCTAATTTTGATATAACGATTTTACCCTTAATTTTTAGATTCATGCTTACTCACAGGCACCATTGTAGAGCCAGAGTTCTAGTCTGCGTCACTATGGGACATATTCGTGTGTATTTGTGAAAATATGCACAAGTTCGGTGGTGTTTCTCCGTAAGCAAAGAATAAGCACAGCGTAAGCAAAATGTAAGCAAAGGATATATGTCTTCATAAATCCTTTTTCTGACCATTTTCTGAAGTAATAATGTATTGTATGACATCCCGGGAGTCCATTTATGTCGAATAAGGAGCAAAACTGTAGATAATTGTAACCAGAATGTCCAAATGGATACGAAAAGTCCATAATGTCACTTTTAAAAAGAATCAGAATTATATATTTCTCATTTTACCTGAACGATTTCTGCCCTAATTTTAGATTCACGCTTACTCACAGGCACCGTTGTGGAGCCAGAGAACCAGTCTGCGTCACTATGGGACATATTCGTGTCTATTTGTGGAAAAATGTTTAAGTTCTGTGGTGTTTTCTCCGTAAGCAAAGAATAAGCAAAGTGTTAGCAAATTGTAAGCAAAGGATATATGTCTTCGCAAATACTTTTTCCGACCATTTTCTGAAGTAATCATGTATTGTTTGACATCCCGGGAGACTATTTATGTCGAATAAGGAGCAAAACTGTAGGTAACTGTACCCAGCATGTCCAAATGGGTACGAACAGTCCATATGTCTCTTTTAAAAAGAATCAGAATTATATATTTCTAATTTTACCTGAACGATTTCTGCCCTAATTTTTAGATTCACGCTTACTCAAAGGCACCATTGTGGAGCCAGAGAACTTGTCTGCGTCACTATGGGACATATTCGTGTCTATTTGTGGAAAAATGCTTAAGTTCTGTGGTGTTTTCTCCTTAAGCAAAGATTAAGCAATGCAAAAGCAAACTGTAAGCAAAGGAACTATGTCTTCATAAATCTTTTTTGCGACCATTTTCTGATGAATTAATGTGTTTCTGGACATCCCGTGAGTCGATTTATGTCGAATATCGTGCAAAACAGTAGGTATTTGGAGATAAAATAAGCAAATGGGAACCAAAAATCCATAATATCACTTTTAGAAAGTGGCAGAATTATATATATGTCTAATTTTGATTTAACGATTTTACCCTTAATTTTTAGATTCATGCTTACTCACAGGCACCATTGTGGAGCCAGGGAACTAGTCTGCGTCACTATGGAACATATTCGTGTGTATTTGTGGAAAAATGCTCAAGTTCGGTTGTGTTTTCTCCGTAAGCAAAGAATAAGCAAAGCGTTAGCAAATTGTAAGCAAAGGAAATATGTCTTCGCAAATCCTTTTTTCCGACCATTTTCGGAAGTAATAATGTATTGTTTTAAATCCCGGGAGGCTATTTATGTCGAATAAAGAGCAAAACTGTAGATAATTTTACCCAGAATGTCCAATTGGGTACGAAAAGACCATAATGTCACTTTTAAAAAGAATCAGAATTATATATTTCTCACTTTACCTGAACGATTTCTGCCCTAATTTTTAGATTCATGCTTGCTCACAGGCACCGTTGTGGAGCCAGAGAACTTGTTTGCGTCACTATGGGACATATTCGTGTCTATTTGTGGAAAAATGCTTAAGTTCTGTGGTGTTTTCTCCTTAAGCAAAGAATAAGCAAAGCAAAAGTAAACTGTAAGCAAAGGAACTAAGTCTTCATAAATCTTTTTTTGCGACCATTTTCTGATAAATTAATGTGTTTCTGGACACCCCGTGAGTCGATTTATGTCGAATATGGTGGAAAACAGTAAGTATTTGGAGTCAAAATAAACAAATGGGTACCAAAAATCCATTATATCACTTTTAGAAAGTGGCAGAATTATATATATGTCTGATTTTGATTTAACGATTTAACCCTTAATTTTTAGATTCATGCTTACTCACAGGCACCATTGTGGAGCCAGAGAACCTATCTGCGTCACTATAGGACATATTCGTGTGTATTTGTGGAAAAATGCTCAAGTTCGGTGGTGTTTTCTCCGTAAGCAAAGAATAAGCAAAGCGTAAGCAAAATGTAAGCAAAGGATATATGTCTTTATAAATCCTTTTTCCGACCATTTTCTGAAGTAATAATGTATTGTTTGACATCCCGGGAGTATATTTATGTCGAATAAGAAGCAAAACTGTAGGTAATTGTACACAGAATGTCCAAATGGGTACAAAAAGTCCATAGTGTCCCTTTTAAAAAGAATTAGAATTATATATTTCTCATTTTACCTGAACGATTTCTGCCCTAATTTTTAGATTCATGCTTACTCACAGGCACCATTGTGGAGCCAGAGAACTAGTCTGCGTCACTATGGGACTTATTTGTGTGTATTTGTGAGAAAATGCTCAAGTTCGGTGGTGTTTTCTCCGTAAGCAAAGAATAAGCAAAGTGTTAGCAAATTGTAAGCAAAGGATATATGTCTTCGCAAACACTTTTTCCGACCATTTTCTGAAGTAATCATGTATTGTTTGACATCCCGGGAGACTATTTATGTCGAATAAGGAGCAAAACTGTAGGTAATTGTACCCAGCATGTCCAAATGGGTACGAAAAGTCCATATGTCTCTTTTAAAAAGAATCAGAATTATATATTTCTAATTTTACCTGAACGATTTCTGCCCTAATTTTTAGATTCACGCTTACTTAAAGGCACCATTGTGGAGCCAGAGAACTTGTCTGCGTCACTATGGGACATATTCGTGTCTATTTGTGGAAAAATGCTTAAGTTCTGTGGTGTTTTCTCCTTAAGCAAAGAATAAGCAATGCAAAAGCAAACTGTAAGCAAAGGAACTATGTCTTCATAAATCTTTTTTGCGACCATTTTCTGATGAATTAATGTGTTTCTGGACATCCCGTGAGTCGATTTATGTCGAATATCGTGCAAAACAATAGGTATTTGGAGATAAAATAAGCAAATGGGAACCAAAAATCCATAATATCACTTTTAGAAAGTGGCAGAATTATATATATGTCTAATTTTGATTTAACGATTTTACCCTTAATTTTTAGATTCATGCTTACTCACAGGCACCATTATGGAGCCAGGGAACTAGTCCGCGTCACTATGGAACATATTCGTGTGTATTTGTGGAAAAATGCTCAAGTTCGGTGGTGTTTTCTCCGTAAGCAAAGAATAAGCAAAGCGTAAGCAAAATGTAAGCAAAGGATATATGTCTTTATAAATCCTTTTTCCGACCATTTTCTGAAGTAATAATGTATTGTTTGACATCCCGGGAGTATATTTATGTCGAATAAGAAGCAAAACTGTAGGTAATTGTACCCAGAATGTCCAAATGGGTACAAAAAGTCCATAGTGTCCCTTTTAAAAAGAATTAGAATTATATATTTCTCATTTTACCTGAACGATTTCTGCCCTAATTTTTAGATTCATGCTTACTCACAGGCACCATTGTGGAGCCAGAGAACTAGTCTGCGTCACTATGGGACTTATTTGTGTGTATTTGTGAGAAAATGCTCAAGTTCGGTGGTGTTTTCTCCGTAAGCAAAGAATAAGCAAAGTGTTAGCAAATTGTAAGCAAAGGATATATGTCTTCGCAAATACTTTTTCCGACCATTTTCTGAAGTATTCATGTATTGTTTGACATCCCGGGAGACTATTTATGTCGAATAAGGAGCAAAACTGTAGGTAATTGTACCCAGCATGTCCAAATGGGTACGAAAAGTCCATATGTCTCTTTTAAAAAGAATCAGAATTATATATTTCTAATTTTACCTGAACGATTTCTGCCCTAATTTTTAGATTCACGCTTACTTAAAGGCACCATTGTGGAGCCAGAGAACCTATCTGCGTCACTATAGGACATATTCGTGTGTATTTGTGGAAAAATGCTCAAGTTCGGTGGTGTTTTCTCCGTAAGCAAAGAAAAAGCAAAGCGTAAGCAAAATGTAAGCAAAGGATATATGTCTTTATAAATCCTTTTTCCGACCATTTTCTGAAGTAATAATGTATTGTTTGACATCCCGGGAGTCTATTTATGTCGAATAAGAAGCAAAACTGTAGGTAATTGTACCCAGAATGTCCAAATGGGTACAAAAAGTCCATAGTGTCCCTTTTAAAAAGAATTATAATTATATATTTCTCATTTTACCTGAACGATTTCTGCCCTAATTTTTAGATTCATGCTTACTCACAGGCACCATTGTGGAGCCAGAGAACTAGTCTGCGTCACTATGGGACTTATTTGTGTGTATTTGTGAGAAAATGCTCAAGTTCGGTGGTGTTTTCTCCGTAAGCAAAGAATAAGCAAAGTGTTAGCAAATTGTAAGCAAAGGATATATGTCTTCGCAAATACTTTTTCCGACCATTTTCTGAAGTAATCATGTATTGTTTGACATCCCGGGAGACTATTTATGTCGAATAAGGAGCAAAACTGTAGGTAATTGTACCCAGCATGTCCAAATGGGTACGAAAAGTCCATATGTCTCTTTTAAAAAGAATCAGAATTATATATTTCTAATTTTACCTGAACGATTTCTGCCCTAATTTTTAGATTCACGCTTACTTAAAGGCACCATTGTGGAGCCAGAGAACTTGTCTGCGTCACTTTGGGACATATTCGTGTTTATTTGTGGAAAAATGCTTAAGTTCTGTGGTGTTTTCTCCTTAAGCAAAGAATAAGCAATGCAAAAGCAAACTGTGAGCAAAGGAACTATGTCTTCATAAATCTTTTTTGCGACCATTTTCTGATGAATTAATGTGTTTCTGGACATCCCGTGAGTCGATTTATGTCGAATATCGTGCAAAACAGTAGGTATTTGGAGATAAAATAAGCAAATGGGAACCAAAAATCCATAATATCACTTTTAGAAAGTGGCAGAATTATATATATGTCTAATTTTGATTTAACGATTTTACCCTTAATTTTTAGATTCATGCTTACTCACAGGCACCATTGTGGAGCCAGGGAACTAGTCCGCGTCACTATGGAACATATTCGTGTGTATTTGTGGAAAAATGCTCAAGTTCGGTTGTGTTTTCTCCGTAAGCAAAGAATAAGCAAAGAGTTAGCAAATTGTAAGCAAAGGAAATATGTCTTCGCAAATCCTTTTTCCGACCATTTTCTTAAGTAATAATGTATTGTTTGAAATCCCGGGAGGCTATTTATGTCGAATAAAGAGCAAAACTGAAGATAATTTTACCCAGAATGTCCAATTGGGTACGAAAAGACCATAATGTCACTTTTAAAAAGAATCAGAATTATATATTTCTCACTTTACCTAAACGATTTCTGCCCTAATTTTTAGATTCATGCTTGCTCACAGGCACCTTTGTGGAGCCAGAGAACTTGTTTGCGTCACTATGGGACATATTCGTGTCTATTTGTGGAAAAATGCTTAAGTTCTGTGGTGTTTTCTCCTTAAGCAAAGAATAAGCAAAGCAAAAGTAAACTGTAAGCAAAGGAACTATGTCTTCATAAATCTTTTTTTGCGACCATTTTCTGATGAATTAATGTGTTTCTGGACACCCCGTGAGTCGATTTATGTCGAATATGGTGGAAAACAGTAAGTATTTGGAGTCAAAATAAACAAATGGGTACCAAAAATCAATTATATCACTTTTAGAAAGTGGCAGAATTATATATATGTCTGATTTTGATTTAACAATTTAACCCTTAATTTTTAGATTCATGCTTACTCACAGGCACCATTGTGGAGCCAGAGAACCTATCTGCGTCACTATAGGACATATTCGTGTGTATTTGTGGAAAAATGCTCAAGTTCGGTGGTGTTTTCTCCGTAAGCAAAGAATAAACAAAGCGTAAGCAAAATGTAAGCAAAGGATATATGTCTTTATAAATCCTTTTTCCGACCATTTTCTGAAGTAATAATGTATTGTTTGACATCCCGGGAGTCTATTTATGTCGAATAAGAAGCAAAACTGTAGGTAATTGTACCCAGAATGTCCAAATGGGTACGAAAAGTCCATAGTGTCCCTTTTAAAAAGAATTAGAATTATATATTTCTCATTTTACCTGAACGATTTCTGCCCTAATTTTTAGATTCATGCTTACTCACAGGCACCATTGTGGAGCCAGAGAACTAGTCTGCGTCACTATGGGACTTATTTGTGTGTATTTGTGAAAACATACTCAAGTTCGGTGGTGTTTTCCCCCTAAGCAAAGAATAAGCAAAGCGTAAGCAAAATGTAAGCAAAGGATTTATGTCTTCATATATCCTTTTTCCGACCATTTTCTGAAGTAATAATGTATTGTTTGACATCCCGGGAGTCTATTTATGTCGAATAAGTAGCAAAACTGTAGGTAATTGTACCCAGAATGTCCAAATTGGTACGAAAAGTCCATAATGTCACTTTTAAAAAGAATCAGAATTATATATTTCTAATTTTACCTGAACGATTTTCGCCCTAATTTTTAGATTCACGCTTACTCACAGGTACCATTGTGGAGCCAGAGAACTTGTCTGCGTCACTATGGGACATGTTTGTGTGTATTTCTGGAAAAATGCTCAAGTTCTGTGGTGTTTTCTCCGTAAGCAAAGAATAAGCAAAGCGTAAGCAAAATGTAAGCAAAGGATATATGTCTTCATAAATCCTTTTTCCGACCATTTTCTGAAGTAATAATGTATTGTTTGACATCCCGGGAGTCTATTTATGTCGGATAAGGAGCGAAACTGTAGGTAATTGTAACCAGAATGTCCAAATGGCTACGAAAATTCCATAATGTCACTTTTAAAAATAATCAGAATTATATATTTCTCATTTTACCTGAACGATTTCTGCCCTAATTTTTAGATTCAGGCTTACTCACAGGCACCATTGTGGAGCCAGAGGACTTGTCTGCGTCACTATGGGACATATTTGTGTCTATTTGTTGAAAAATGATTAAGTTATGGGGTGTTTTCTCCTTAAGCAAAGAATAAGCAAAGCAAAAGTAAACTGTAAGCAAAGGAACTATGTCTTCATAAATCTTTTTTGCGACCATTTTCTGATAAATTAATGTGTTTCTGGATATCCCGTGAGTCGATTTATGTCGAATATCGTGCAAAACAGTAGGTATTTGGAGATAAAATAAGCAAATTGGACCAAAAATCCATAATATCACTTTTAGAAAGTGGCAGAATTATATATATGTCTAATTTTGATTTAACGATTTTACCCTTAATTTTCGATTCATGCTTACTCACAGGCACCATTGTGGAGCCAGGGAACTAGTCTGCGTCACTATGGAACATATTTGTGTGTATTTGTGGGAAAATGCTCAAGTTCGGTTTTGTTTTCTGCGTAAGCAAAGAATAAGCAAAGCGTTAGCAAATTGTAAGCAAAGGAAATATGTCTTCGCAAATCCTTTTTCCGACCATTTTCGGAAGTAATAATGTATTGTTTGACATCCCGGGAGGTATTTATGTCGAATAAAGAGCAAAACTGTAAATAATTTTACCCAGAATGTCCAGTTGGGTACGAAAAGACCATAATGTCACTTTTATAAAGAATCAGAATTATATATTTCTCATTTTACCTGAACGATTTCTGCCCTAATTTTTAGATTCATGCTTGCTCACAGGCACCTTGTGGAGCCAGAGAGCCAGTCTGCGTCACTATTCGACATATTCGTGTGTATTTGTGGAAAAATGCTCAAGTTCGGTGGTGTTTTCTCCATAAGCAAAGAATAAGCAAAGCGTAAGCAAAATGTAAACAAAGGATATATGTCTTCATAAATCCTTTTTCCGACCATTTTCTGAAGTAATTATGTATTGTTTGACATCCCAGGAGTCTATTTATGTCGAATAAGGGGCAAAATTGTAGGTTATTATACCAAGAATGTCCAATTGGGTACGAAAATTCCATAATGTTACTTTAAAAAAAATTAGAATTATATATTTCCCATTTTACCTGAACGATTTCTGCCCTAATTTTTAGATTCATGCTTGCTCACAGGCACCAATGTGGAGCTAGAGAACCAGTCTGCGTCACTATTCGACATATTCGTGTGTATTTGTGGAAAAATGCTCAAGATCGGTGGTGTTTTCTCCGTAAGCAAAGAATAAGCAAAGCGAAAGCAAAGAATAAGCAAAGGATATATGTCTTCATAAATCCTTTTTCCGACCATTTTCTGGAGTAATAATGTATTGTTTGACATCCCGCGAGTCTATTTATGTCGAATAAGGAGCAAAACTGTAGGTAATTGTACCCAGAATGTCCAAATAGGTACGAAAAGTCCATAATGTCACTTTTAAAAAGAATCAGAATTATATATTTCTCATTTTACCTGAACGATTTCTGCCCTAATTTTTAGATTCATGCTTGCTCACAGGCACCGTTGTGGAGCCAGAGAACCAGTCTGCGTCACTATTCGACATATTCGTGTATATTTGTGGAAAAATGTTCAAGATCGGTGGTGTTTTCTCCGTAAGCAAAGAATAAGCAAAGCGTAAGCATAGAATAAGCAAAGGATATAGGTCTTCATAAATCCTTTTTCCGACCATTTTCTGAAGTAATTATGTATTGTTTGACATCCCCGGAGTCTATTTATGTCGAATAAGGGGCAAAACTGTACGTAATTGTTCCCAGAATGTACAAATGGGTACAAAAAGTCCATAGTATCACTTTTAAAAAGAATTAGAATTATATATTTCTCATTTTAACTGAACGATTTCTGCCCTAATTTTTAGATTACGCTTACTCACAGGCACAATTGTGGAGCCAGAGAACTAGTCTCCGTCACTATGGGACTTATTTGTGTGTATTTGTGAAAAAATGCTCAAGTTCGGTGGTGTTTTCCCCCTAAGCAAAGAATAAGCAAAGCGTAAGCAAAATGTAAGCAAAGGATTTATGTCTTCATATATCCTTTTTACGACCATTTTCTGAAGTAATAATGTATTGTTTGACATCCCGGGAGTCTATTTATGTCGAATAAGTAGCAAAACTGTAGGTAATTGTACCCAGAATGTCCAAATTGGTACGAAAAGTCCATAATGTCACTTTTAAAGAGAATCAGAATTATATATTTCTAATTTTACCTGAACGATTTTCGCCCTAATTTTTAGATTCACGCTTACTCACAGGTACCATTGTGGAGCCAGAGAACTTGTCTGCGTCACTATGGGACATGTTTGTGTGTATTTGTGGAAAAATGCTCAAGTTCGGTGGTGTTTTCTCCTTAAGCAAAGAATAAGCAAAGCAATAGCAAACTGTAAGCGAAGGAACTATGTCTTCATAATTCTTTTTTGCGACCATTTTCTGATAAAATAATGTGTTTCTGGACATCCCATGAGTCGATTTATGTCGAATATCGTGCAAAACAGTAGATATTTGGATTTAAATAAGCAAATGGGAACCAAAAATCCGTAATATCACTTTTCGAAAGTAGCAGAATTATATATTTATCTTATTTTGATTTAACGATTTTACCCTTAATTTTTAGATTCATGCTTACTCACAGGCACCATTGTAGAGCCAGAGATCTAGTCTGCGTCACTATGGGACATATTCGTGTGTATTTGTGGAAATATGCACAAGTTCGGTGGTGTTTTCTCCGTAAGCAAAGAATAAGCAAAGCGTTAGCAAATTGTAAGCAAAGGAAATATGTCTTCGCAAATCCTTTTTCCGACCATTTTCGGAAGTAATAATGTATTGTTTGACATCCCGGGAGGCTATTTATGTCGAATAAGGAGCGAAACTGTAGATAAATCTACAGGAAATGTGCAAATGGGTACGAAAAGTCTATAATATCATCTTTAGAAAGTAGCAGAATTATATTTTTATCTAATTTTGATATAACGGTTTTACCCTTAAGTTTTAGATTCATGCTTACTCACAGGCACCATTGTAGAGCCAGAGATCTAGTCTGCGTCACTATGGGACATATTCGTGTGTATTTGTGAAAATATGCACAAGTTCGGTGGTGTTTTCTCCGTAAGCAAAGAATAAGCAAAGCGTAAGCAAAATGTAAGCAAAGGATATATGTCTTCATAAATCCTTTTTCTGACCATTTTCTGAAGTAATAATGTATTGTTTGACATCCCGGGAGTCCATTTATGTCGAATAAGGAGCAAAACTGTAGATAATTGTAACCAGAATGTCCAAATGGATACGAAAAGTCCATAATGTCACTTTTAAAAAGAATCAGAATTATATATTTCTCATTTTACCTGAAAGATTTCTGCCCTAATTTTAGATTCACGCTTACTCACAGGCACCGTTGTGGAGCTAGAGAACCAGTCTGCGTCACTATGGGACATATTCGTGTCTATTTGTGGAAAAATTTTTAAGTTCTGTGGTGTTTTCTCCGTAAGCAAAGAATAAGCAAAGTGTTAGCAAATTGTAAGCGAAGGATATATGTCTTCGCAAATACTTTTTCCGACCATTTTCTGAAGTAATCATGTATTGTTTGACATCCCGGGAGACTATTTATGTCGAATAAGGAGCAAAACTGTAGGTAATTGTACCCAGCATGTCCAAATGGGTACGAAAAGTCCATATGTCTCTTTTAAAAAGAATCAGAATTATATATTTCTAATTTTACCTGAACGATTTCTGCCCTAATTTTTAGATTCACGCTTACTCACAGGCACCATTGTGGAGCCAGAGAACTTGTCTGCGTCACTATGGGACATATTCGTGTCTATTTGTGGAAGAATGCTTAAGTTCTGTGGTGTTTTCTCCTTAAGCAAAGAATAAGCAATGCAAAAGCAAACTGTAAGCAAAGGAACTATGTCTTCATAAATCTTTTTTGCGACCATTTTCTGATGAATTAATGTGTTTCTGGACATCCCGTGAGTCGATTTATGTCGAATATGGTGGAAAACAGTAAGTATTTGGAGTCAAAATAAACAAATGGGTACCAAAAATCCATTATATCACTTTAAGAAAGTGGCAGAATTATATATATGTCTGATTTTGATTTAACGATTTAACCCTTAATTTTTAGATTCATGCTTACTCACAGGCACCATTGTGGAGCCAGAGAACCTATCTGCGTCACTATAGGACATATTCGTGTGTATTTGTGGAAAAATGCTCAAGTTCTGTGGTGTTTTCTCCGTAAGCAAAGAATAAGCAAAGCGTAAGCAACATGTAAGCAAAGGATATATGTCTTCATAAATACTTTTTCCGACCATTTTCTTAAGTAATAATGTATTGTTTGACATCCAGGGAGTCTATTAATGTCGAATAAGGAGCAAAACTGTAGATAATTGTAACCAGAATGTCCAAATGGATACGAAAAGTCCATAATGTCACTTTTAAAAAGAATCAGAATTATATATTTCTCATTTTACCTGAAAGATTTCTGCCCTAATTTTAGATTCACGCTTACTCACAGGCACCGTTGTGGAGCTAGAGAACCAGTCTGCGTCACTATGGGACATATTCGTGTCTATTTGTGGAAAAATTTTTAAGTTCTGTGGTGTTTTCTCCGTAAGCAAAGAATAAGCAAAGTGTTAGCAAATTGTAAGCGAAGGATATATGTCTTCGCAAATACTTTTTCCGACCATTTTCTGAAGTAATCATGTATTGTTTGACATCCCGGGAGACTATTTATGTCGAATAAGGAGCAAAACTGTAGGTAATTGTACCCAGCATGTCCAAATGGGTACGAAAAGTCCATATGTCTCTTTTAAAAAGAATCAGAATTATATATTTCTAATTTTACCTGAACGATTTCTGCCCTAATTTTTAGATTCACGCTTACTCACAGGCACCATTGTGGAGCCAGAGAACTTGTCTGCGTCACTATGGGACATATTCGTGTCTATTTGTGGAAGAATGCTTAAGTTCTGTGGTGTTTTCTCCTTAAGCAAAGAATAAGCAATGCAAAAGCAAACTGTAAGCAAAGGAACTATGTCTTCATAAATCTTTTTTGCGACCATTTTCTGATGAATTAATGTGTTTCTGGACATCCCGTGAGTCGATTTATGTCGAATATGGTGGAAAACAGTAAGTCTTTGGAGTCAAAATAAACAAATGGGTACCAAAAATCCATTATATCACTTTAAGAAAGTGGCAGAATTATATATATGTCTGATTTTGATTTAACGATTTAACCCTTAATTTTTAGATTCATGCTTACTCACAGGCACCATTGTGGAGCCAGAGAACCTATCTGCGTCACTATAGGACATATTCGTGTGTATTTGTGGAAAAATGCTCAAGTTCTGTGGTGTTTTCTCCGTAAGCAAAGAATAAGCAAAGCGTAAGCAACATGTAAGCAAAGGATATATGTCTTCATAAATACTTTTTCCGACCATTTTCTTAAGTAATAATGTATTGTTTGACATCCAGGGAGTCTATTAATGTCGAATAAGGAGCAAAACTGTAGGCAATTGTACCCAGAATCTCCAAATGGGTACGAAAAGTCCATAATGTCACTTTTAAAAAGAATCAGAATTATATATTTCTCATTTTACCTGAACGATTTCTGCCCTAATTTTTAGATTCACGCTTACTCACAGGCACCACTGTGGAGCCAGATAACTTGTCTGCGTCACTATGGGACATATTCGTGTCTATTTGTGGAAAAATTCTTAGGTTCTGTGGTGTTTTCTCCTTAAGCAAAGAATAAGCAAAGCAAAAGTAAACTGTAAGCAAAGGAACTATGTCTTCATAAATCTTTTTTGCGACCATTTTCTGATGAATTAATGTGTTTCTGGACACCCCGTGAGTCGATTTATGTCGAATATGGTGGAAAACAGTAGGTATTTGGATTCAAAATAAACAAATGGGTACCAAAAATCCATTATATCACTTTTAGAAAGTGGCAGAATTATATATATGTCTGATTTTGATTTAACGATTTAACCCTTAATTTTTAGATTCATGCTTACTCACAGGCACCATTGTGGAGCCAGAGAACATATCTGCGTCAATATAGGACATATTCGTGTGTATTTGTGGAAAAATGCTCAAGTTCGGTGGTGTTTTCTCCGTAAGCAAGGAATAAGCAAAGCGTAAGCAAAATGTAAGCAAAGGATATATGTCTTTATAAATCCTTTTTCCGACCATTTTCTGAAGTAATAATGTATTGTTTGATACCCGGGAGTCTATTTATGTCGAATAAGAAGCAAAACTGTAGGTAATTGTACCCAGAATGTCCAAATGGGTACGAAAAGTCCATAGTGTCACTTTTAAAAAGAATTAGAATTATATATTTCTCATTTTACCTGAACGATTTCTGCCCTAATTTTTAGATTCATGCTTACTCACAGGCACCCTTGTGGAGCCAGAGAACTAGTCTGCGTCACTATGGGACTTATTTGTGTGTATTTGTGAAAACATGCTCAAGTTCGGTGGTGTTTTCCCCCTAAGCAAAGAATAAGCAAAGCGTAAGCAAAATGTAAGCAAAGGATATATGTCTTCATAAATCCTTTTTCCAACCATTTTCTGAAGTAATTATGTATTGTTTGACATCCCGGGAGTCTTTTTATGTCGAATAAGGAGCAAAACTGTAGGCAATTGTACCCAGAATCTCCAAATGGGTACGAGAATTCCATAATGTCACTTTTAAAAAGAATCAGAATTATATATTTCTCATTTTACCTGAACGATTTCTGCCCTAATTTTTTAGATTCACGCTTACTCACAGGTACCATTGTGGAGCCAGAGAACTTGTCTGCGTCACTATGGGACATATTTGTGTGTATTTGTGGAAAAATGCTCAAGTTCGGTGGTGTTTTCTCCGTAAGCAAAGAATAAGCAAAGCGTAAGCAAAGAATAAGCAAAGGATATATGTCTTCATAAATCCTTTTTCCGACCATTTTCTGGAGTAATAATGTATTGTTTGACATCCCGCGAGTCTATTTATGTCGAATAAGGAGCAAAACTGTAGGTAATTGTACCCAGAATGTCCAAATAGGTACGAAAAGTCCATAATGTCACTTTTAAAAAGAATCAGAATTATATATTTCTCATTTTACCTGAACGATTTCTGCCCTAATTTTTAGATTCATGCTTGCTCACAGGCACCGTTGTGGAGCCAGAGAACCAGTCTGCGTCACTATTCGACATATTCGTGTATATTTGTGGAAAAATGTTCAAGATCGGTGGTGTTTTCTCCGTAAGCAAAGAATAAGCAAAGCGTAAGCATAGAATAAGCAAAGGATATAGGTCTTCATAAATCCTTTTTCCGACCATTTTCTGAAGTAATTATGTATTGTTTGACATCCCGGGAGTCTATTTATGTCGAATAAGGGGCAAAACTGTACGTAATTGTTCCCAGAATGTACAAATGGGTACAAAAAGTCCATAGTATCACTTTTAAAAAGAATTAGAATTATATATTTCTCATTTTACCTGAACGATTTCTGCCCTAATTTTTAGATTACGCTTACTCACAGGCACAATTGTGGAGCCAGAGAACTAGTCTCCGTCACTATGGGACTTATTTGTGTGTATTTGTGAAAAAATGCTCAAGTTCGGTGGTGTTTTCCCCCTAAGCAAAGAATAAGCAAAGCATAAGCAAAATGTAAGCAAAGGATTTATGTCTTCATATATCCTTTTTACGACCATTTTCTGAAGTAATAATGTATTGTTTGACATCCCGGGAGTCTATTTATGTCGAATAAGTAGCAAAACTGTAGGTAATTGTACCCAGAATGTCCAAATTGGTACGAAAAGTCCATAATGTCACTTTTAAAAAGAATCAGAATTATATATTTCTAATTTTACCTGAACGATTTTCGCCCTAATTTTTAGATTCACGCTTACCCACAGGTACCATTGTGGAGCCAGAGAACTTGTCTGCGTCACTATGGGACATGTTTGTGTGTATTTGTGGAAAAATGCTCAAGTTCGGTGGTGTTTTCTCCTTAAGCAAAGAATAAGCAAAGCAATAGCAAACTGTAAGCGAAGGAACTATGTCTTCATAATTCTTTTTTGCGACCATTTTCTGATAAAATAATGTGTTTCTGGACATCCCATGAGTCGATTTATGTCGAATATCGTGCAAAACAGTAGATATTTGGATTTAAATAAGCAAATGGGATCCAAAAATCCGTAATATCACTTTTCGAAAGTAGCAGAATTATATATTTATCTTATTTTGATTTAACGATTTTACCCTTAATTTTTAGATTCATGCTTACTCACAGGCACCATTGTAGAGCCAGAGATCTAGTCTGCGTCACTATGGGACATATTCGTGTGTATTTGTGGAAATATGCACAAGTTCGGTGGTGTTTTCTCCGTAAGCAAAGAATAAGCAAAGCGTTAGCAAATTGTAAGCAAAGGAAATATGTCTTCGCAAATCCTTTTTCCGACCATTTTCGGAAGTAATAATGTATTGTTTGACATCCCGGGAGGCTATTTATGTCGAATAAGGAGCGAAACTGTAGATAAATCTACAGGAAATGTGCAAATGGGTACGAAAAGTCTATAATATCATCTTTAGAAAGTAGCAGCATTTTAATATGTGATTTTGATTTAACAATTTTACACCTATTTTTTATATTTGTGCTTACTCATAGGTACCGTTGTGGAGCCAGAGGACCATTCTCCGTCCCTATGGGACATATTCGTGTGTATTTGTGGAAAATGCTTAAGTTCTGTGGTGTTTTCTCCGTAAGCAAAGAGTAAGCAAAGCGTAAGCAAAATGTAAGCAAAGGATATATGTCTTCATAAATCCTTTTTCGACCATTTTCTGAAGTAATAATGTATTGTTTGACATCCCGGGAGTCTATTTATGTCGAATAAGTAGCAAAACTGTAGGTAATTGTACCCAGAATGTCCAAATGGGTACGAAAAGTCCATAATGTCACTTTTAAAAAGAATCAGAATTATAAATTTCTTATTTTACCTGAACGATTTCCGCCCTAATTTTTAGATTCACGCTTACTCACAGGTACCATTGTGGAGCCAGAGAACTTGTCTGCGTCACTTTGGGACATATTCGTGTGTATTTGTGGAAAATGCTTAAGTTCTGTGGTGTTTTCTCCGTAAGCAAAGAGTATGCAAAGCGTAATCAAAATGTAAGCAAAGGATATATGTCTTCATAAATCCTTTTTCCGACCATTTTCTGAAGTAATAATGTATTGTTTGACATCCCGGGAGTCTATTTATGTCGAATAAGGAGCAAAACTGTAGGTAATTGTACCCAGAATGTCCAAATGGGTACAAAAAGTCCATAATGTCACTTTTAAAAAGAATCAGAATTATATATTTCTCATTTTACCTGAACGATTTCTGCCCAAATTTTTAGATTCACGCTTCCTCACAGGCACCATTGTGGAGCCAGAGAACTTGTCTGCGTCACTATGGGACATATTCGTGTCTATTTGTGGAAAAATGCTCAAGTTCTGTGGTGTTTTCTCCTTAAGCAAAGAATAAGCAAAGCAAAAGCAAACTGTAAGCAAAGAAACTATGTCTTCATAAATCTTTTTTGCGACCATTTTCTGATGAATTATTGTGTTTCTGGACATCCCGTGGGTCGATTTATGTCGAATATGGTGGAAAACAGTAGGTATTTGGAGTCAAAATAAACAAATGGGTACCAAAAATCCAAAATATCACTTTCAGAAAGTGGCAGAATTATATATATGTCTGATTTTGATTTAACGATTTTACCCTTAATTTTTAGATTCATGCTTACTCACAGGCACCAATGTGGAGCTAGAGAACCAGTCTGCGTCCATATGGGACTTATTCGTGTGTATTTGTGGAAAAATGCACAAGTTCGGTGGTGTTTTCTCCGTAAGAAAAGAATAAGCAAAGCGTAAGCAAAATGTAAGCAAAGGATATATGTCTTCATAAATCCTTTTTCCGACCATTTTCGGAAGTAATAATGTATTGTTTGACATCCCGGGAGTCTATTTATGTCGAATAAGGAGCAAAACTGTAGGTAATTGTACCCAGAATGTCCAAATGGGTACAAAAAGTCCATAATGTCACTTTTAAAAAGAATCAGAATTCTAAATTTCTCATTTTACCTGAACGATTTCTGCCCTAATTTTTAGATTCATGCTTACTCACAGGCACCGTTGTGGAGCCAGAGAAATATCCTGCGTCACTATGGGACATATTCGTGTGTATTTGTGGAAAATGCTAAAGTTCTGTGGTGTTTTCTCCGTAAGCAAAGAATAAGCAAAGCGTAAGCAAAATGTAAGCAAAGGAAATATGTCCTCATAAATACTTTTTACGACCATTTTCTGATGAAATAATGTGGTTCTGAACATCCCGGGAGTCCATTTATGTAGAATATGGTGCTAAACAGTAGGTATTTGGAGTTAAAATAAGCAAATGGGTACTAAAAATCCATAATATCACTTTTAGAAAGTAGCAGAATTATATATATATCTGATTTTGATTTAACGATTTTACCCTTAATTTTTAGATTCATGCCTACTCACAGGCACCATTGTGGAGCCAGAGAACTAGTCTGCGTCACTGTTGGACATATTCATGTGCATTTGTGGAAAAATGCTCAAGTTCGGTGGTGTTTTCTCTGTAAGCAAAGAATAAGCAAAGCGTAAGCAAAATGTAAGTAAAGGATATATGTCTTCATAAATCCTTTTCCCGACCATTTTCTGAAGTAATAATGTATTGTTTGACATCCCGGGAGTCTATTTATGTCGAATAAGGAGCAAAACTGTAGGTAATTGTACCCAGAATGTCAAAATGGGTACGAAAAGTCTATAGTGTCACTTTTAAAAAGAATCAGAATTATATATTTCTCATTTTACCTGAACGATTTCTGCCCTAATTTTTAGATTCATGCTTACTCACAGGCACCATTGTGGAGCCAGAGAACTAGTCTGCGTCACTATGGGACTTATTTGTGTGTATTTGTGGAAAAATGCTCAGGTTCGGTGGTGTTTTCCCCCTAAGCAAATAATAAGCAAAGCGTAGGCAAAATGTAAGCAAAGGATATATGTCTTCATAAATCCTTTTTCCGACCATTTTCTGAAGTAATAATGTATTGTTTGACATCCCGGGAGTCTATTTATGTCGAATAAGGAGCAAAACTGTAGGTAATTGTACCCAGAATGTCCAAATGGGTACAAAAAGTCCAGAATGTCACTTTTAAAAAGAATCAGAATTATATATTTCTCATTTTACCTGAACGATTTCTGCCCAAATTTTTAGATTCACGCTTACTCACAGGCACCATTGTGGAGCCAGAGAACTTGTCTGCGTCACTATGGGACATATTCGTGTCTATTTGTGGAAAAATGCTCAAGTTCTGTGGTGTTTTCTCCTTAAGCAAAGAATAAGCAAAGCAAAAGCAAACTGTAAGCAAAGGAACTATGTCTTCATAAATCTTTTTTGCGACCATTTTCTGATGAATTATTGTGTTTCTGGACATCCCGTGGGTCGATTTATGTCGAATATGGTGGAAAACAGTAGGTATTTGGAGTCAAAATAAACAAATGGGTACCAAAAATCCAAAATATCACTTTCAGAAAGTGGCAGTATTATATATATGTCTGATTTTGATTTAACGATTTTACCCTTAATTTTTAGATTCATGCTTACTCACAGGCACCAATGTGGAGCTAGAGAACCAGTCTGCGTCCATATGGGACTTATTCGTGTGTATTTGTGGAAAAATGCACAAGTTCGGTGGTGTTTTCTCCGTAAGAAAAGAATAAGCAAAGCGTAAGCAAAATGTAAGCAAAGGATATATGTCTTCATAAATCCTTTTTCCGACCATTTTCGGAAGTAATAATGTATTGTTTGACATCCCGGGAGTCTATTTATGTCGAATAAGGAGCAAAACTGTAGGTAATTGTACCCAGAATGTCCAAATGGGTACAAAAAGTCCATAATGTCACTTTTAAAAAGAATCAGAATTCTAAATTTCTCATTTTACCTGAACGATTTCTGCCCTAATTTTTAGATTCATGCTTACTCACAGGCACCATTGTGGAGCCAGAGAACTAGTCTGCGTCACTTTGGGACTTATTTGTGTGTATTTGTGGAAAATGCTAAAGTTCTGTGGTGTTTTCTCCGTAAGCAAAGAATAAGCAAAGCGTAAGCAAAATGTAAGCAAAGGAAATATGTCCTCATAAATCTTTTTTGCGACCATTTTCTGATGAATTAATGTGTTTTTGGATACCCCGTGAGTCGATTTATGTCGAATATGGTGGAGAACAGTAGGTATTTGGAGTCAAAATAAACAAATGGGTACCAAAAATCCATTATATCACTTTTAGAAAGTGGCAGAATTATATATATGTCTGATTTTGATTTAACGATTTAACCCTTAATTTTTAGATTCATGCTTACTCACAGGCACCATTGTGGAGCCAATGAACCAGTCTGCGTCACTATAGGACATATTCGTGTGTATTTGTGGAAAAATGCTCAAGTTCGGTTGTGTTTTCTCCGTAAGAAAAGAATAAGCAAAGCGTAAGCAAAATGTAAGCAAAGGATATATGTCTTCATAAATCCTTTTTCCGACCATTTTCTGAAGTAATAATGTATTGTTTGACATTCCGGGAGTCTATTTATGTCGAATAAGGAGCAAAACTGTAGGTAATTGTACCCAGAATGTACAAATGGGTACGAAAGGTCCATAGTGTCACTTTTAAAAAGAATCAGAATTATATATTTCTCATTTTACCTGAACGATTTCTGCCCTAATTTTTAGATTCATGCTTACTCACAGGCACCATTGTGGAGCCAGAGAACTAGTCTGCGTCACTATGGGACTTATTTGTGTGTATTTCTGGAAAAATGCTCAAGTTCGGTGGTGTTTTCCCCCTAGGCAAAGAATAAGCAAAGCGTAAGCAAAATGTAAGCAAAGGATATATGTCTTCATAAATCCTTTTTCCGACCATTTTCGGAAGTAATAATGTATTGTTTGACATCCCGGGAGTCTATTTATGTCGAATAAGGAACAAAACTGTAGGTAATTGTAACCAGAATGTCCAAATGGGTACGAAAAGTCCATAATGTCACTTTTAAAAAGAATCAGAATTATATATTTCTCATTTTACCTGAACGATTTCTGCCCTAATTTTTAGATTCACGCTTACTCACAGGCACCATTGTGGAGCCAAAGAACTTTTCTGCGTCACTATAGGACATATTTGTGTCTATTTGTTGAAAAATGATTAAGTTATGTGGTATTTTCTCCTTAAGCAAAGAATAAGCAAAGCAAAAGTAAACTGTAAGCAAAGGAACTATGTCTTCATAAATCTTTTTTGCGACCATTTTCTGATGAATAAATGTGTTTCTGGACATCCCGTGAGTCGATTTATGTCGAATAGCGTGCAAAATAGTAGGTATTTGCAGATAAAATAAGCAAATGGGAACCGAAAATCCATAATATCACTTTTAGAAAGTGGCAGAATTATATATATGTCTAATTTTGATTTAACGATTTCTGCCCTTAATTTTTAGATTCATTGTTACTCACAGGCACCATTGTGGAACCAGGGAACGATTCTGCGTCACTATGGAACATGTTCGTGTGTATTTGTGGAAAAATGCCAAAGTTCGGTTGTGTTTTCTCCGAAAGCAAAGAATAAGCAAAGCGTTAGCAAATTGTAAGCAAAGGAAATATGTCTTCGCAAATCCTTTTTCCGACCATTTTCGGAAGTAATAATGTATTGTTTGACATCCCGGGAGGCTATTTATGTCGAATAAAGAGCAAAACTGTAGATAATTTTACCCAGAATGTCCAATTGGGTACGAAAGGACCATAATGTCACTTTTAAAAAGAATCAGAATTATATATTTCCCATTTTACCTGAACGATTTCTGCCCTAATTTTTAGATTCATGCTTGCTCACACGCACCGTTGTGGAGCCAGAGAACCAGTCTGCGTCACTATTCGACATATTCGTGTGTATTTGTGGAAAAATGTTCAAGATCGGTGGTGTTTTCTCCGTAAGCAAAGAATAAGCAAAGCGTAAGCAAAGTATAGGCAAAGGATATATGTCTTCATAAATCCTTTTTCCGACCATTTTCTGAAGTAATAATGTATTGTTTGACATCCCGGGAGTCTATTTATGTAGAATAAGTAGCAAAACTGTAGGTAATTGTACCCAGAATGTCCAAATTGGTACGAAAAGTCCATAATGTCACTTTTAAAAAGAATCAGAATTATATATTTCTCATTTTACCTGAACGATTTCTGCCCTAATTTTTAGATTCATGCTTACTCACAGGCACCATTGTGGAGCCAGAGAACTAGTCTGCGTCACTATGGGACTTATTTGTGTGTATTTGTGGAAAAATGCTCCGGTTCGGTGGTGTTTTCCCCCTAAGCAAATAATAAGCAAAGCGTAGGCAAAATGTAAGCAAAGGATATATGTCTTCATAAATCCTTTTTCCGACCATTTTCTGAAGTAATTATGTATTGTTTGACATCCCGGGAGTCTATTTATGTCGAATAAGGGGCAAAATTGTAGGTAATTATACCCAGAATGTCCAATTGGGTACGAAAAGTCCATAATGTTACTTTTAAAAAAAATCAGAATTATATATTTCTTATTTAACCTGAACGATTTCTGCCCTAATTTTTAGATTTACGCTTACTCACAGGCACCACTGTGGAGCCAGAGAACTTGTCTGCGTCACTATGGGACATGTTCGTGTCTATTTGTGGAAAAATGCTTAAGTTCTGTGGTGTTTTCTCCTTAAGCAAAGAATAAGCAAAGCAAAAGTGAACTGTAAGCAAAGGAACTATGTCTTCATAAATCTTTTTTGCGACCATTTTCTGATGAATTAATGTGTTTTTGGATACCCCGTGAGTCGATTTATGTCGAATATGGTGGAGAACAGTAGGTATTTGGAGTCAAAATAAACAAATGGGTACCAAAAATCCATTATATCACTTTTAGAAAGTGGCAGAATTATATATATGTCTGATTTTGATTTAACGATTTAACCCTTAATTTTTAGATTCATGCTTACTCACAGGCACCATTGTGGAGCCAATGAACCAGTCTGCGTCACTATAGGACATATTCGTGTGTATTTGTGGAAAAATGCTCAAGTTCGGTTGTGTTTTCTCCGTAAGAAAAGAATAAGCAAAGCGTAAGCAAAATGTAAGCAAAGGATATATGTCTTCATA
Organism: Sipunculus nudus; assembly: GCA_026874595.1. Classification (NCBI taxonomy): domain Eukaryota; kingdom Metazoa; phylum Annelida; class Sipuncula; order Golfingiida; family Sipunculidae; genus Sipunculus; species Sipunculus nudus. Next base: position 24,911,074 of record CM049319.1, read on the forward strand.
AATCCTTTTTCCGACCATTTTCTGAAGTAATAATGTATTGTTTGACATTCCGGGAGTCTATTTATGTCGAATAAGGAGCAAAACTGTAGGTAATTGTACCCAGAATGTCCAAATGGGTACGAAAGGTCCATAGTGTCACTTTTAAAAAGAATCAGAATTATATATTTCTCATTTTACCTGAACGATTTCTGCCCTAATTTTTAGATTCATGCTTACTCACAGGCACCATTGTGGAGCCAGAGAACTAGTCTGCGTCACTATGGGACTTATTTGTGTGTATTTCTGGAAAAATGCTCAAGTTCGGTGGTGTTTTCCCCCTAGGCAAAGAATAAGCAAAGCGTAAGCAAAATGTAAGCAAAGGATATATGTCTTCATAAATCCTTTTTCCGACCATTTTCGGAAGTAATAATGTATTGTTTGACATCCCGGGAGTCTATTTATGTCGAATAAGGAACAAAACTGTAGGTAATTGTAACCAGAATGTCCAAATGGGTACGAAAAGTCCATAATGTCACTTTTAAAAAGAATCAGAATTATATATTTCTCATTTTACCTGAACGATTTCTGCCCTAATTTTTAGATTCACGCTTACTCACAGGCACCATTGTGGAGCCAAAGAACTTTTCTGCGTCACTATAGGACATATTTGTGTCTATTTGTTGAAAAATGATTAAGTTATGTGGTATTTTCTCCTTAAGCAAAGAATAAGCAAAGCAAAAGTAAACTGTAAGCAAAGGAACTATGTCTTCATAAATCTTTTTTGCGACCATTTTCTGATGAATAAATGTGTTTCTGGACATCCCGTGAGTCGATTTATGTCGAATAGCGTGCAAAATAGTAGGTATTTGCAGATAAAATAAGCAAATGGGAACCGAAAATCCATAATATCACTTTTAGAAAGTGGCAGAATTATATATATGTCTAATTTTGATTTAACGATTTCTGCCCTTAATTTTTAGATTCATTGTTACTCACAGGCACCATTGTGGAACCAGGGAACGATTCTGCGTCACTATGGAACATGTTCGTGTGTATTTGTGGAAAAATGCCAAAGTTCGGTTGTGTTTTCTCCGAAAGCAAAGAATAAGCAAAGCGTTAGCAAATTGTAAGCAAAGGAAATATGTCTTCGCAAATCCTTTTTCCGACCATTTTCGGAAGTAATAATGTATTGTTTGACATCCCGGGAGGCTATTTATGTCGAATAAAGAGCAAAACTGTAGATAATTTTACCCAGAATGTCCAATTGGGTACGAAAGGACCATAATGTCACTTTTAAAAAGAATCAGAATTATATATTTCCCATTTTACCTGAACGATTTCTGCCCTAATTTTTAGATTCATGCTTGCTCACACGCACCGTTGTGGAGCCAGAGAACCAGTCTGCGTCACTATTCGACATATTCGTGTGTATTTGTGGAAAAATGTTCAAGATCGGTGGTGTTTTCTCCGTAAGCAAAGAAAAAGCAAAGCGTAAGCAAAGTATAGGCAAAGGATATATGTCTTCATAAATCCTTTTTCCGACCATTTTCTGAAGTAATAATGTATTGTTTGACATCCCGGGAGTCTATTTATGTAGAATAAGTAGCAAAACTGTAGGTAATTGTACCCAGAATGTCCAAATTGGTACGAAAAGTCCATAATGTCACTTTTAAAAAGAATCAGAATTATATATTTATAATTTTACCTGAACGATTTTCGCCCTAATTTTTAGATTCACGCTTACTCACAGGTACCATTGTGGAGCCAGAGAACTTGTCTGCGTCACTATGGGACATATTTGTGTGTATTTGTGGAAAAATGCTCAAGTTCGGTGGTGTTTTCTCCTTAAGCAAAGAATAAGCAAAGCAAAAGCAAACTGTAAGCGAAGGAACTATGTCTTCATAATTCTTTTTTGCGACCATTTTCTGATAAAATAATGTGTTTCTGGACATCCCATGAGTCGATTTATGTCGAATATGGTGCAAAACAGTAGATATTTATATTTAAATAAGCAAAGGGGAACCAAAAATCCGTAATATCACTTTTCGAAAGTAGCAGAATTATATACTATCTAATCTTGATATAACGATTTTACCCTTAATTTTTAGATTCATGCTTACTCACAGGCACCATTGTGGAGCCAGAGATCTAGTCTGCGTCACTATGGGACATATTCGTGTGTATTTGTGGAAATATGCACAAGTTCGGTGGTGTTTTCTCCGTAAGCAAAGAATAAGCAAAGCGTAAGCAAAATGAAAGCAAAGGATATATGTCTTCATAAATCCTTTTTCCGACCATTTTCTGAAGTAATAATGTATTGTTTGACATCCCGGGAGTCTATTTATGTCGAATAAGAAGCAAAACTGTAGGTAATTGTAAACAGAATGTCCAAATGGGTACGAAAAGACCATAATGTCACTTTTGAAAAGAATCAGAATTATATATTTCTCATTTTACCTGAACGATTTCTGCCCTAATTTTTAGATTCATGCTTGCTCACAGGCACCGTTGTGGAGCCTGAGAACCAGTCTGCGTCACTCTTCGACATATTCGTGTGTATTTGTGGAAAAATGCTCAAGTTCGGTGGTATTTTCTCCGTAAGCAAAGAATAAGCAAAGCGTAAGCAAAATGTAAGCAGAGGATATATGTCTTCATAAATCTTTTTTCCGACCATTTTATGAAGTAATAATGTATTGTTTGACATCCCGGGAGTCTATTTATGTCGAATAAGGAGCAAAACAGTAGGCAATTGTACCAAGAATCTCCAAATGGGTACGAAAAGTCCATAATGTCACTTTTAAAAAGAATCAGAATTATATATTTCTCATTTTACCTGAACGATTTCTGCCCTAATTTTTAGATTCATGCTTACTCACAGGCACCATTGTGGAGCCAGAGAACTTGTCTGCGTCACTATGGGACATATTTGTGTCTATTTGTTGTAAAATGATTAAGTTATGTGGTGTTTTCTCCTAAAGCAAAGAATAAGCAAAGCAAAAGTAAACTGTAAGCAAAGGAACTATGTCTTCATAAATCTTTTTTGCGACCATTTTCTGATGAATAGATGTGTTTCTGGACATCCTGTGAGTCGATTTATGTCGAATATCGTGCAAAACAGTAGGTATTTGGAGATAAAATAAGCAAATGGGAACCGAAAATCCATAATATCACTTTTAGAAAGTGGCAGAATTATATATATGTCTAATTTTGATTTAACGATTTTACCCTTAATTTTTAGATTCATGCTTACTCACAGGCACCATTGTGGAGCCAGGGAAAAATTCTGCGTCACTATGGAACATATTCGTGTGTATTTGTGGAAAAATGCTCAAGTTCGGTTGTGTTTTCTCCGTAAGCAAAGAATAAGCAAAGCGTTAGCAAATTGTAAGCAAAGGAAATATGTCTTCGCAAATCCTTTTTCCGACCATTTTCGGAAGTAATAATGTATTTTTTTACATCCCGGGAGGCTATTTATGTCGAATAAAGAGCAAAACTGTAGATAATTTTACCCAGAATGTCCAATTGGGTACGAAAGGACCATAATGTCACTTTTAAAAAGAATCAGAATTATATATTTCTCATTTTACCTGAACGATTTCTGCCCTAATTTTTAGATTCATGCTTGCTCACAGGCACCGTTGTGGAGCCAGAGAACCAGTCTGCGTCACTATTCGACATATTCGTGTGTATTTGTGGAAAAATGTTCAAGATCGGTGGTGTTTTCTCCGTAAGCAAAGAATAAGCAAAGCAAAAGTATACTGTAAGCAAAGGAACTATGTCTTCATAAATCTTTTTTGCGACCATTTTCTGATGAATAAATGTGTTTCTGGACATCCCGTGAGTCGATTTATGTCGAATATCGTGCAAAACAGTAGGTATTTGGCGAGAAAATAAGCAAATGGGAACCGAAAATCCATAATACCACTTTTAGAAAGTGCAGAATTATATATATGTCTAATTTTGATTTAACGATTTTACCCTTAATTTTTAGATTCATGCTTACTCAAAGGCACCATTGTGGAGCCAGGGAACTATTCTGCGTCACTATGGAACATATTCGTGTGTATTTGTGGAAAAATGCTCAAGTTCGGTTGTGTTTTCTCCGTAAGCAAAGAATAAGCAAAGCGTTAGCAAATTGTAAGCTAAGGAAATATTTCTTCGCAAATCCTTTTTCCGACCATTTTCGGAAGTAATAATGTATTATTTGACATCCCGGGAGGCTATTTATGTCGAATAAAGAGCAAAACTGTAGATAATTTTACCCAGAATGTCCAATTGGGTACGAAAGGACCATAATGTCACTTTTAAAAAGAATCAGAATTATATATTTCTCATTTTACCTGAACGATTTCTGCCCTAATTTTTAGATTCATGCTTGCTCACAGGCACCGTTTTGGAGCCTGAGAACCAGTCTGCGTCACTCTTCGACATATTCGTGTGTATTTGTGGAAAAATGCTCAAGTTCGGTGGTATTTTCTCCGTAAGCAAAGAATAAGCAAAGCGTAAGCAAAATGTAAGCAGAGGATATATGTCTTCATAAATCTTTTTTCCGACCATTTTATGAAGTAATAATGTATTGTTTGACATCCCGGGAGTCTATTTATGTCGAATAAGGAGCAAAACAGTAGGCAATTGTACCCAGAATCTCCAAATGGGTACGAAAAGTCCATAATGTCACTTTTAAAAAGAATCAGAATTATATATTTCTCATTTTACCTGAACGATTTCTGCCCTAATTTTTAGATTCACGCTTACTCACAGGCACCACTGTGGAGCCAGATAACTTGTTTGCGTCACTATGGGACATATTCGTGTCTATTTGTGGAAAAATGCTTAAGTTCTGTGGTGTTTTCTCCTTAAGCAAAGAATAAGCAAAGCAAAAGTAAACTGTAAGCAAGGAACTATGTCTTCATAAATCTTTTTTGCGACCATTTTCTGATGAATAAATGTGTTTCTGGACACCCCGTGAGTCGATTTATGTCGAATTTGGTAGAAAACAGTAGGTATTTGGAGTCAAAATAAACAAATGGGTACCAAAAATCCATTATATCACTTTTAGAAAGTGGCAGAATTATATGTATGTCTGATTTTGATTTAACGATTTAACCCTTAATTTTTAGATTCATGCTTACTCACAGGCACCATTGTGGAGCCAGAGGACCTATCTGCGTCACTATAGGACATATTCGTGTGTATTTGTGGAAAAATGCTCAAGTTCGGTGGTGTTTTCTCCGTAAGCAAAGAAAAGGCAAAGCGTAAGCAAAATGTAAGCAAAGGATATATGTCTTTATAAATCCTTTTTCCGACCATTTTCTGAAGTAATAATGTATTGTTTGACATCCCGGGAGTCTATTTATGTCGAATAAGAAGCAAAACTGTAGGTAATTGTACCCAGAATGTCCAAATGGGTACGAAAAGTCCATAGTGTCACTTTTAAAAAGAATTAGAATTATATATTTCTCATTTTACCTGAACGATTTCTGCCCTAATTTTTAGATTCATGCTTGCTCACAGGCACCTTGTGGAGCCAGAGAACCAGTCTGCGTCACTATTCGACATATTCGTGTGTATTTGTGGAAAAATGCTCAAGTTAGGTGGTGTCTTCTCCGTAAGCAAAGAATAAGCAAAGCGTAAGCAAAATGTAAACAAAGAATATATGTCTTCATAAATCTTTTTTCCGACCATTTTCTGAAGTAATTATGTATTGTTTGACATCCCGGGAGTCTATTTATGTCGAATAAGGGGCAAAATTGTTGGTAATTATACCCAGAATGTCCAATTGGGTACGAAAAGTCCATAATGTTACTTTTAAAAAAAATCAGAATTATATATTTCTAATTTTACCTGAACGATTTCTGCCCTAATTTTTAGATTCATGCTTACTCACAGGAAGCATTGTGGAGCCAGAGAACTAGTCTGCGTCACTATATGACATATTCGTGTGAATTTTTGGAAAAATGCTCAAGTTCGGTGGTGTTTTCTCCATAAGCAAAGAATAAGCAAAGCGTAAGCAAAATGTAACCAAAGGATATATGTCTTCATAAATCCTTTTTCCGACCATTTTCTGAAGTAATAATATATTGTTTGACATCCCGGGAGTCTATTTATGTCGAATAAGGAGCAAAACTGTAGGCAATTGTACCCAGAATCTCCAAATGGGTACGAAAAGTCCATAATGTCACTTTTAAAAAGAATCAGAATTATATATTTCTCATTTTACCTGAACGATTTCTGCCCTAATTTTTAGATTCACGCTTACTCACAGGCACCACTGTGGAGCCAGATAACTTGACTGCGTCACTATGGGACATATTCGTGTCTATTTGTGGAAAAATGCTTAATTTCTGTGGTGTTTTCTCCTTAAGCAAAAAATAAGCAAAGCAAAAGTAAACTGTAAGCAAAGGAACTATGTCTTCATAAATCTTTTTTGCGACCATTTTCTGATGAATTAATGTGTTTCTGGATACCCCGTGAGTAATTTTTGTCGAATATGGTGGAAAACAGTTGGTATTTGGAGTCAAAATAAACAAATGGGTACCAAAAATCCATTATATCACTTTTAGAAAGTGGCAGAATTATATATATGTCTGATTTTGATTTAACGATTTAACCCTTAATTTTTAGATTCATGCTTACTCACAGGCACCATTGTGGAGCCAGAGGACCTATCTGCGTCACTATAGGACATATTCGTGTGTATTTGTGGAAAAATGCTCAAGTTCTGTGGTGTTTTCTCCGTAAGCAAAGAAAAAGCAAAGCGTAAGCAAAATGTAAGCAAAGGATATATGTCTTTATAAATCCTTTTTCCGACCATTTTCTGAAGTAATAATGTATTGTTTGACATCCCGGGAGTCTATTTATGTCGAATAAGAAGCAAAACTGTAGGTAATTGTACCCAGAATGTCCAAATGGGTACGAAAAGTCCATAGTTTCACTTTTAAAAAGAATCAGAATTATATATTTCTCATTTTACCTGAACGATTTCTGCCCTAATTTTTAGATTCATGCTTACTCACAGGCACCATTGTGGAGCCAGAGAACTTGTCTGCGTCACTATGGGACATATTTGTGTCTATTTGTTGTAAAATGATTAAGTTATGTGGTGTTTTCTCCTAAAGCAAAGAATAAGCAAATCAAAAGTAAACTGTAAGCAAAGGAACTATGTCTTCATAAATCTTTTTTGCGACCATTTTCTGATGAATAAATGTGTTTCTGGACATCCTGTGAGTCGATTTATGTCGAATATCGTGCAAAACAGTAGGTATTTGGAGATAAAATAAGCAAATGGGAACCGAAAATCCATAATATCACTTTTAGAAAGTGGCAGAATTATATATATGTCTAATTTTGATTTAACGATTTTACCCTTAATTTTTAGATTCATGCTTACTCACAGGCACCATTGTGGAGCCAGGGAAAAATTCTGCGTCACTATGGAACATATTCGTGTGTATTTGTGGAAAAATGCTCAAGTTCGGTTGTGTTTTCTCCGTAAGCAAAGAATAAGCAAAGCGTTAGCAAATTGTAAGCAAAGGAAATATGTCTTCGCAAATCCTTTTTCCGACCATTTTCGGAAGTAATAATGTATTTTTTGACATCCCGGGAGGCTATTTATGTCGAATAAAGAGCAAAACTGTAGATAATTTTACCCAGAATGTCCAATTGGGTACGAAAGGACAATAATGTCACTTTTAAAAAGTATCAGAATTATATATTTCTCATTTTACCTGAAGGATTTCTGCCCTAATTTTTGGATTCATGCTTGCTCACAGGCACCGTTGTGGAGCCAGAGAACCATGCTGCGTCACTATTCGACATATTCGTGTATATTTGTGGAAAAATGTTCAAGATCGGTGTTTTTTTCTCCGTAAGCAGAGAATAAGCAAAGCGTAAGCAAAGAATAAGCAAAGGATATATGTCTTCATAAATCCTTTTTCCGACCATTTTCTGAAGTAATTATGTATTGTTTGACATCCTGGGAGTCTATTTATGTCGAATAAGGGGCAAAACGGTAGGTAATTGTACCCAGAATGTACAAATGGGTACAAAAAGTCCATAGTGTCACTTTTAAAAAGAATTAGAATTATATATTTCTCATTTTACCTGAACGATTTCTGCCCTAATTTTTAGATTCATGCTTGCTCACAGGCACCGTTGTGGAGCCTGAGAACCAGTCTGCGTCACTCTTCGACATATTCGTGTGTATTTGTGGAAAAATGCTCAAGTTCGGTGGTATTTTCTCCGTAAGCAAAGAATAAGCAAAGCGTAAGCAAAATGTAAGCAGAGGATATATGTCTTCATAAATCTTTTTTCCGACCATTTTATGAAGTAATAATGTATTGTTTGACATCCCGGGAGTCTATTTATGTCGAATAAGGAGCAAAACAGTAGGCAATTGTACCCAGAATCTCCAAATGGGTACGAAAAGTCCATAATGTCACTTTTAAAAAGAATCAGAATTATATATTTCTCATTTTACCTGAACGATTTCTGCCCTAATTTTTAGATTCACGCTTACTCACAGGCACCACTGTGGAGCCAGATAACTTGTTTGCGTCACTATGGGACATATTCGTGTCTATTTGTGGAAAAATGCTCAAGTTCTGTGGTGTTTTCTCCTTAAGCAAAGAATAAGCAAAGCAAAAGTAAACTGTAAGCAAAGGAACTATGTCTTCATAAATCTTTTTTGCGACCATTTTCTGATGAATTAATGTGTTTCTGGATACCCCGTGAGTAATTTTTGTCGAATATTGTGGAAAACAGTTGGTATTTGGAGTCAAAATAAACAAATGGGTACCAAAAATCCATTATATCACTTTTAGAAAGTGGCAGAATTATATATATGTCTGATTTTGATTTAACGATTTAACCCTTAATTTTTAGATTCATGCTTACTCACAGGCACCATTGTGGAGCCAGAGGACCTATCTGCGTCACTATAGGACATATTCGTGTGTATTTGTGGAAAAATGCTCAAGTTCTGTGGTGTTTTCTCCGTAAGCAAAGAAAAAGCAAAGCGTAAGCAAAATGTAAGCAAAGGATATATGTCTTTATAAATCCTTTTTCCGACCATTTTCTGAAGTAATAATGTATTGTTTGACATCCCGGGAGTCTATTTATGTCGAATAAGAAGCAAAACTGTAGGTAATTGTACCCAGAATGTCCAAATGGGTACGAAAAGTCCATAGTGTCACTTTTAAAAAGAATTAGAATTATATATTTCTCATTTTACCTGAACGATTTCTGCCCTAATTTTTAGATTCATGCTTGCTCACAGGCACCTTGTGGAGCCAGAGAACCAGTCTGCGTCACTATTCGACATATTCGTGTGTATTTGTGGAAAAATGCTCAAGTTCGGTGATGTCTTCTCCGTAAGCAAAGAATAAGCAAAGCGTAAGCAAAATGTAAACAAAGGATATATGTCTTCATAAATCCTTCTTCCGACCATTTTCTGAAGTAATTATGTATTGTTTGACATCCCGGGAGTCTATTCATGTCGAATAAGGGGCAAAATTGTAGGTAATTATACCCAGAATGTCCAATTGGGTACGAAAAGTCCATAATGTTTCTTTTAAAAAAAATCAGAATTATATATTTCTAATTTTACCTGAACGATTTCTGCCCTAATTTTTAGATTCATGCTTACTCACAGGAAACTTTGTGGAGCCAGAGAACTAGTCTACGTCACTATATGACATATTCGTGTGAATTTTTGGAAAAATGCTCAAGTTCGGTGGTGTTTTCTCCATAAGCAAAGAATAAGCAAAGCGTAAGCAAAATGTAACCAAAGGATATAAGTCTTCATAAATCCTTTTTCCGACCATTTTCTGAAGTAATAATGTATTGTTTGACATCCCGGGAGTCTATTTATGTCGAATAAGGAGCAAAACTGTAGGCAATTGTACCCAGAATCTCCAAATGGGTACGAAAAGTCCATAATGTCACTTTTAAAAAGAATCAGAATTATATATTTCTCATATTACCTGAACGATTTCTGCCCTAATTTTTAGATTCACGCTTACTCACAGGCACCACTGTGGAGCCAGATAACTTGTCTGCGTCACTATGGGACATATTCGTGTCTATTTGTGGAAAAATGCTTAAGTTTTGTGGTATTTTCTCCTTAAGCAAAGAATAAGCAAAGCAAAAGTAAACTGTAAGCAAAGGAACTATGTCTTCATAAATCCTTTTTTGCGACCATTTTCTGATGAATTTATGTGTTTCTGGATACCCCGTGAGTAATTTTTGTCGAATATGGTGGAAAACAGTTGGTATTTGGAGTTAAAATAAACAAATGGGTACCAAAAATCCATTATATCACTTTTAGAAAGTGCAGAATTATATATATGTCTGATTTTGATTTAACGATTTAACCCTTAATTTTTAGATTCATGCTTACTCACAGGCACCATTGTGGAGCCAGAGAACTAGTCTGCGTCACTATAGGACATATTCGTGTGTATTTGTGGAAAAATGCTCAAGTTCGGTTGTGTTTTCTCCGTAAGAAAAGAATAAGCAAAGCGTTAGCAAAATGTAAGCAAAGGATATATGTCTTCATAAATCCTTTTTCCTACCATTTTCTGAAGTAATTATGTAATGTTTGACATCCCGGGAGTCTATTTATGTCGAATAAGGGGCAAAATTGTAGGTAATTATACCCAGAATGTCCAATTGGGTACGAAAAGTCCATAATGTTACTTTAAAAAAAATCAGAATTATATATTTCTAATTTTACCTGAACGATTTCTGCCCTAATTTTTAGATTCATGCTTACTCACAGGCAGCATTGTGGAGCCAGAGAACTAGTCTGCGTCACTATATGACATATTCGTGTGAATTTTTGGAAAAATGCTCAAGTTCGGTGGTGTTTTCTCCTTAAGCAAAGAATGAGCAAAGCAAAAGTATACTGTAAGCAAAGGAACTATGTCTTCATAAATCTTTTTTGCGACCATTTTCTGATGAATAAATGTGTTTCTGGACATCCCGTGAGTCGATTTATGTCGAATATCGTGCAAAACAGTAGGTATTTGGCGAGAAAATAAGCAAATGGGAACCGAAAATCCATAATATCACTTTTAGAAAGTGCAGAATTATATATATGTCTAATTTTGATTTAACGATTTCTGCCCTTAATTTTTAGATTCATGCTTACTCAAAGGCACCATTGTGGAGCCAGGGAACTATTCTGCGTCACTATGGAACATATTCGTGTGTATTTGTGGAAAAATGCTCAAGTTCGGTTGTGTTTTCTCCGTAAGCAAAGAATAAGCAAAGCGTTAGCAAATTGTAAGCTAAGGAAATATTTCTTCGCAAATCCTTTTTCCGACCATTTTCGGAAGTAATAATGTATTATTTGACATCCCGGGAGGCTATTTATGTCGAATAAAGAGCAAAACTGTAGATAATTTTACCCAGAATGTCCAATTGGGTACGAAAGGACCATAATGTCACTTTTAAAAAGAATCAGAATTATATATTTCTCATTTTACCTGAACGATTTCTGCCCTAATTTTTAGATTCATGCTTGCTCACAGGCACCGTTGTGGAGCCTGAGAACCAGTCTGCGTCACTCTTCGACATATTCGTGTGTATTTGTGGAAAAATGCTCAAGTTCGGTGGTATTTTCTCCGTAAGCAAAGAATAAGCAAAGCGTAAGCAAAATGTAAGCAGAGGATATATGTCTTCATAAATCTTTTTTCCGACCATTTTATGAAGTAATAATGTATTGTTTGACATCCCGGGAGTCTATTTATGTCGAATAAGGAGCAAAACAGTAGGCAATTGTACCCAGAATCTCCAAATGGGTACGAAAAGTCCATAATGTCACTTTTAAAAAGAATCAGAATTATATATTTCTCATTTTACCTGAACGATTTCTGCCCTAATTTTTAGATTCACGCTTACTCACAGGCACCACTGTGGAGCCAGATAACTTGACTGCGTCACTATGGGACATATTCGTGTCTATTTGTGGAAAAATGCTTAAGTTCTGTGGTGTTTTCTCCTTAAGCAAAGAATAAGCAAAGCAAAAGTAAACTGTAAGCAAAGGAACTATGTCTTCATAAATCTTTTTTGCGACCATTTTCTGATGAATTAATGTGTTTCTGGATACCCCGTGAGTAATTTTTGTCGAATATGGTGGAAAACAGTTGGTATTTGGAGTCAAAATAAACAAATGGGTACCAAAAATCCATTATATCACTTTTAGAAAGTGGCAGAATTATATGTATGTCTGATTTTGATTTAACGATTTAACCCTTAATTTTTAGATTCATGCTTACTCACAGGCACCATTGTGGAGCCAGAGGACCTATCTGCGTCAGTATAGGACATATTCGTGTGTATTTGTGGAAAAATGCTCAAGTTCGGTGGTGTTTTCTCCGTAAGCAAAGAAAAGGCAAAGCGTAAGCAAAATGTAAGCAAAGGATATATGTCTTTATAAATCCTTTTTCCGACCATTTTCTGAAGTAATAATGTATTGTTTGACATCCCGGGAGTCTATTTATGTCGAATAAGAAGCAAAACTGTAGGTAATTGTACCCAGAATGTCCAAATGGGTACGAAAAGTCCATAGTGTCACTTTTAAAAAGAATTAGAATTATATATTTTTCATTTTACCTGAACGATTTCTGCCCTAATTTTTAGATTCATGCTTGCTCACAGGCACCTTGTGGAGCCAGAGAACCAGTCTGCGTCACTATTCGACATATTCGTGTGTATTTGTGGAAAAATGCTCAAGTTAGGTGGTGTTTTCTCCGTAAGCAAAGAATAAGCAAAGCGTAAGCAAAATGTAACCAAAGGATATAAGTCTTCATAAATCCTTTTTCCGACCATTTTCTGAAGTAATAATGTATTGTTTGACATCCCGGGAGTCTATTTATGTCGAATAAGGAGCAAAACTGTAGGCAATTGTACCCGGAATCTCCAAATGGGTACGAAAAGTCCATAATGTCACTTTTAAAAAGAATCAGAATTATATATTTCTCATATTACCTGAACGATTTCTGCCCTAATTTTTAGATTCACGCTTACTCACAGGCACCACTGTGGAGCCAGATAACTTGTCTGCGTCACTATGGGACATATTCGTGTCTATTTGTGGAAAAATGCTTAAGTTTTGTGGTGTTTTCTCCTTAAGCAAAGAATAAGCAAAGCAAAAGTAAACTGTAAGCAAAGGAACTATGTCTTCATAAATCCTTTTTTGCGACCATTTTCTGATGAATTAATGTGTTTCTGGATACCCCGTGAGTAATTTTTGTCGAATATGGTGGAAAACAGTTGGTATTTGGAGTTAAAATAAACAAATGGGTACCAAAAATCCATTATATCACTTTTAGAAAGTGCAGAATTATATATATGTCTGATTTTGATTTAACGATTTAACCCTTAATTTTTAGATTCATGCTTACTCACAGGCACCATTGTGGAGCCAGAGAACTAGTCTGCGTCACTATAGGACATATTCGTGTGTATTTGTGGAAAAATGCTCAAGTTCGGTTGTGTTTTCTCCGTAAGAAAAGAATAAGCAAAGCGTTAGCAAAATGTAAGCAAAGGATATATGTCTTCATAAATCCTTTTTCCGACCATTTTCTGAAGTAATTATGTAATGTTTGACATCCCGGGAGTCTATTTATGTCGAATAAGGGGCAAAATTGTAGGTAATTATACCCAGAATGTCCAATTGGGTACGAAAAGTCCATAATGTTACTTTAAAAAAAATCAGAATTATATATTTCTAATTTTACCTGAACGATTTCTGCCCTAATTTTTAGATTCATGCTTACTCACAGGCAGCATTGTGGAGCCAGAGAACTAGTCTGCGTCACTATATGACATATTCGTGTGAATTTTTGGAAAAATGCTCAAGTTCGGTGGTGTTTTCTCCTTAAGCAAAGAATGAGCAAAGCAAAAGTATACTGTAAGCAAAGGAACTATGTCTTCATAAATCTTTTTTGCGACCATTTTCTGATGAATAAATGTGTTTCTGGACATCCCGTGAGTCGATTTATGTCGAATATCGTGCAAAACAGTAGGTATTTGGCGATAAAATAAGCAAATGGGAACCGAAAATCCATAATATCACTTTTAGAAAGTGCAGAATTATATATATGTCTAATTTTGATTTAACGATTTCTGCCCTTAATTTTTAGATTCATGCTTACTCAAAGGCACCATTGTGGAGCCAGGGAACTATTCTGCGTCACTATGGAACATATTCGTGTGTATTTGTGGAAAAATGCTCAAGTTCGGTTGTGTTTTCTCCGTAAGCAAAGAATAAGCAAAGCGTTAGCAAATTGTAAGCTAAGGAAATATTTCTTCGCAAATCCTTTTTCCGACCATTTTCGGAAGTAATAATGTATTATTTGACATCCCGGGAGGCTATTTATGTCGAATAAAGAGCAAAACTGTAGATAATTTTACCCAGAATGTCCAATTGGGTACGAAAGGACCATAATGTCACTTTTAAAAAGAATCAGAATTATATATTTCTCATTTTACCTGAACGATTTCTGCCCTAATTTTTAGATTCATGCTTGCTCACAGGCACCGTTGTGGAGCCAGAGAACCAGTCTGCGTCACTATTCGACATATTCGTGTGTATTTGTGGAAAAATGTTCAAGATCGGTGGTGTTTTCTCCGTAAGCAAAGAATAAGCAAAGCAAAAGTATACTGTAAGCAAAGGAACTATGTCTTCATAAATCTTTTTTGCGACCATTTTCTGATGAATAAATGTGTTTCTGGACATCCCGTGAGTCGATTTATGTCGAATATCGTGCAAAACAGTAGGTATTTGGCGAGAAAATAAGCAAATGGGAACCGAAAATCCATAATATCACTTTTAGAAAGTGCAGAATTATATATATGTCTAATTTTGATTTAACGATTTCTGCCCTTAATTTTTAGATTCATGCTTACTCAAAGGCACCATTGTGGAGCCAGGGAACTATTCTGCGTCACTATGGAACATATTCGTGTGTATTTGTGGAAAAATGCTCAAGTTCGGTTGTGTTTTCTCCGTAAGCAAAGAATAAGCAAAGCGTTAGCAAATTGTAAGCTAAGGAAATATTTCTTCGCAAATCCTTTTTCCGACCATTTTCGGAAGTAATAATGTATTATTTGACATCCCGGGAGGCTATTTATGTCGAATAAAGAGCAAAACTGTAGATAATTTTACCCAGAATGTCCAATTGGGTACGAAAGGACCATAATGTCACTTTTAAAAAGAATCAGAATTATATATTTCTCATTTTACCTGAACGATTTCTGCCCTAATTTTTAGATTCATGCTTGCTCACAGGCACCGTTGTGGAGCCTGAGAACCAGTCTGCGTCACTATTCGACATATTCGTGTGTATTTGTGGAAAAATGCTCAAGTTCGGTGGTATTTTCTCCGTAAGCAAAGAATAAGCAAAGCGTAAGCAAAATGTAAGCAAAGGATATATGTCTTCATAAATCTTTTTTCCGACCATTTTATGAAGTAATAATGTATTGTTTGACATCCCGGGAGTCTATTTATGTCGAATAAGGAGCAAAACAGTAGGCAATTGTACCCAGAATCTCCAAATGGGTACGAAAAGTCCATAATGTCACTTTTAAAAAGAATCAGAATTATATATTTCTCATTTTACCTGAACGATTTCTGCCCTAATTTTTAGATTCACGCTTACTCACAGGCACCACTGTGGAGCCAGATAACTTGTTTGCGTCACTATGGGACATATTCGTGTCTATTTGTGGAAAAATGCTTAAGTTCTGTGGTGTTTTCTCCTTAAGCAAAGAATAAGCAAAGCAAAAGTAAACTGTAAGCAAGGAACTATGTCTTCATAAATCTTTTTTGCGACCATTTTCTGATGAATAAATGTGTTTCTGGACACCCCGTGAGTCGATTTATGTCGAATTTGGTAGAAAACAGTAGGTATTTGGAGTCAAAATAAACAAATGGGTACCAAAAATCCATTATATCACTTTTAGAAAGTGGCAGAATTATATGTATGTCTGATTTTGATTTAACGATTTAACCCTTAATTTTTAGATTCATGCTTACTCACAGGCACCATTGTGGAGCCAGAGGACCTATCTGCGTCACTATAGGACATATTCGTGTGTATTTGTGGAAAAATGCTCAAGTTCGGTGGTGTTTTCTCCGTAAGCAAAGAAAAGGCAAAGCGTAAGCAAAATGTAAGCAAAGGATATATGTCTTTATAAATCCTTTTTCCGACAATTTTCTGAAGTAATAATGTATTGTTTGACATCCCGGGAGTCTATTTATGTCGAATAAGAAGCAAAACTGTAGGTAATTGTACCCAGAATGTCCAAATGGGTACGAAAAGTCCATAGTGTCACTTTTAAAAAGAATTAGAATTATATATTTCTCATTTTACCTGAACGATTTCTGCCCTAATTTTTAGATTCATGCTTGCTCACAGGCACCTTGTGGAGCCAGAGAACCAGTCTGCGTCACTATTCGACATATTCGTGTGTATTTGTGGAAAAATGCTCAAGTTAGGTGGTGTCTTCTCCGTAAGCAAAGAATAAGCAAAGCGTAAGCAAAATGTAACCAAAGGATATAAGTCTTCATAAATCCTTTTTCCGACCATTTTCTGAAGTAATTATGTATTGTTTGACATCCCGGGAGTCTATTTATGTCGAATAAGGAGCAAAACTGTAGGCAATTGTACCCAGAATCTCCAAATGGGTACGAAAAGTCCATAATGTCACTTTTAAAAAGAATCAGAATTATATATTTCTCATATTACCTGAACGATTTCTGCCCTAATTTTTAGATTCACGCTTACTCACAGGCACCACTGTGGAGCCAGATAACTTGTCTGCGTCACTATGGGACATATTCGTGTCTATTTGTGGAAAAATGCTTAAGTTTTGTGGTGTTTTCTCCTTAAGCAAAGAATAAGCAAAGCAAAAGTAAACTGTAAGCAAAGGAACTATGTCTTCATAAATACTTTTTTGCGACCATTTTCTGATGAATTAATGTGTTTCTGGATACCCCGTGAGTAATTTTTGTCGAATATGGTGGAAAACAGTTGGTATTTGGAGTTAAAATAAACAAATGGGTACCAAAAATCCATTATATCACTTTTAGAAAGTGCAGAATTATATATATGTCTGATTTTGATTTAACGATTTAACCCTTAATTTTTAGATTCATGCTTACTCACAGGCACCATTGTGGAGCCAGAGAACTAGTCTGCGTCACTATAGGACATATTCGTGTGTATTTGTGGAAAAATGCTCAAGTTCGGTTGTGTTTTCTCCGTAAGAAAAGAATAAGCAAAGCGTTAGCAAAATGTAAGCAAAGGATATATGTCTTCATAAATCCTTTTTCCGACCATTTTCTGAAGTAATTATGTAATGTTTGACATCCCGGGAGTCTATTTATGTCGAATAAGGGGCAAAATTGTAGGTAATTATACCCAGAATGTCCAATTGGGTACGAAAAGTCCATAATGTTACTTTAAAAAAAATCAGAATTATATATTTCTAATTTTACCTGAACGATTTCTGCCCTAATTTTTAGATTCATGCTTACTCACAGGCAGCATTGTGGAGCCAGAGAACTAGTCTGCGTCACTATATGACATATTCGTGTGAATTTTTGGAAAAATGCTCAAGTTCGGTGGTGTTTTCTCCTTAAGCAAAGAATGAGCAAAGCAAAAGTATACTGTAAGCAAAGGAACTATGTCTTCATAAATCTTTTTTGCGACCATTTTCTGATGAATAAATGTGTTTCTGGACATCCCGTGAGTCGATTTATGTCGAATATCGTGCAAAAAAGTAGGTATTTGGCGATAAAATAAGCAAATGGGAACCGAAAATCCATAATATCACTTTTAGAAAGTGCAGAATTATATATATGTCTAATTTTGATTTAACGATTTCTGCCCTTAATTTTTAGATTCATGCTTACTCAAAGGCACCATTGTGGAGCCAGGGAACTATTCTGCGTCACTATGGAACATATTCGTGTGTATTTGTGGAAAAATGCTCAAGTTCGGTTGTGTTTTCTCCGTAAGCAAAGAATAAGCAAAGCGTTAGCAAATTGTAAGCTAAGGAAATATTTCTTCGCAAATCCTTTTTCCGACCATTTTCGGAAGTAATAATGTATTATTTGACATCCCGGGAGGCTATTTATGTCGAATAAAGAGCAAAACTGTAGATAATTTTACCCAGAATGTCCAATTGGGTACGAAAGGACCATAATGTCACTTTTAAAAAGAATCAGAATTATATATTTCTCATTTTACCTGAACGATTTCTGCCCTAATTTTTAGATTCATGCTTGCTCACAGGCACCGTTGTGGAGCCAGAGAACCAGTCTGCGTCACTATTCGACATATTCGTGTGTATTTGTGGAAAAATGTTCAAGATCGGTGGTGTTTTCTCCGTAAGCAAAGAATAAGCAAAGCAAAAGTATACTGTAAGCAAAGCAACTATGTCTTCATAAATCTTTTTTGCGACCATTTTCTGATGAATAAATGTGTTTCTGGACATCCCGTGAGTCGATTTATGTCGAATATCGTGCAAAACAGTAGGTATTTGGCGAGAAAATAAGCAAATGGGAACCGAAAATCCATAATATCACTTTTAGAAAGTGCAGAATTATATATATGTCTAATTTTGATTTAACGATTTCTGCCCTTAATTTTTAGATTCATGCTTACTCAAAGGCACCATTGTGGAGCCAGGGAACTATTCTGCGTCACTATGGAACATATTCGTGTGTATTTGTGGAAAAATGCTCAAGTTCGGTTGTGTTTTCTCCGTAAGCAAAGAATAAGCAAAGCGTTAGCAAATTGTAAGCTAAGGAAATATTTCTTCGCAAATCCTTTTTCCGACCATTTTCGGAAGTAATAATGTGTTATTTGACATCCCGGGAGGCTATTTATGTCGAATAAAGAGCAAAACTGTAGATAATTTTACCCAGAATGTCCAATTGGGTACGAAAGGACCATAATGTCACTTTTAAAAAGAATCAGAATTATATATTTCTCATTTTACCTGAACGATTTCTGCCCTAATTTTTAGATTCATGCTTGCTCACAGGCACCGTTGTGGAGCCTGAGAACCAGTCTGCGTCACTCTTCGACATATTCGTGTGTATTTGTGGAAAAATGCTCAAGTTCGGTGGTATTTTCTCCGTAAGCAAAGAATAAGCAAAGCGTAAGCAAAATGTAAGCAGAGGATATATGTCTTCATAAATCTTTTTTCCGACCATTTTATGAAGTAATAATGTATTGTTTGACATCCCGGGAGTCTATTTATGTCGAATAAGGAGCAAAACAGTAGGCAATTGTACCCAGAATCTCCAAATGGGTACGAAAAGTCCATAATGTCGCTTTTAAAAAGAATCAGAATTATATATTTCTCATTTTACCTGAACGATTTCTGCCCTAATTTTTAGATTCACGCTTACTCACAGGCACCACTGTGGAGCCAGATAACTTGTTTGCGTCACTATGGGACATATTCGTGTCTATTTGTGGAAAAATGCTTAAGTTCTGTGGTGTTTTCTCCTTAAGCAAAGAATAAGCAAAGCAAAAGTAAACTGTAAGCAAGGAACTATGTCTTCATAAATCTTTTTTGCGACCATTTTCTGATGAATAAATGTGTTTCTGGACACCCCGTGAGTCGATTTATGTCGAATTTGGTAGAAAACAGTAGGTATTTGGAGTCAAAATAAACAAATGGGTACCAAAAATCCATTATATCACTTTTAGAAAGTGGCAGAATTATATGTATGTCTGATTTTGATTTAACGATTTAACCCTTAATTTTTAGATTCATGCTTACTCACAGGCACCATTGTGGAGCCAGAGGACCTATCTGCGTCACTATAGGACATATTCGTGTGTATTTGTGGAAAAATGCTCAAGTTCGGTGGTGTTTTCTCCGTAAGCAAAGAAAAGGCAAAGCGTAAGCAAAATGTAAGCAAAGGATATATGTCTTTATAAATCCTTTTTCCGACCATTTTCTGAAGTAATAATGTATTGTTTGACATCCCGGGAGTCTATTTATGTGGAATAAGAAGCAAAACTGTAGGTAATTGTACCCAGAATGTCCAAATGGGTACGAAAAGTCCATAGTGTCACTTTTAAAAAGAATTAGAATTATATATTTCTCATTTTACCTGAACGATTTCTGCCCTAATTTTTAGATTCATGCTTGCTCACAGGCACCTTGTGGAGCCAGAGAACCAGTCTGCGTCACTATTCGACATATTCGTGTGTATTTGTGGAAAAATGCTCAAGTTAGGTGGTGTCTTCTCCGTAAGCAAAGAATAAGCAAAGCGTAAGCAAAATGTAAACAAAGAATATATGTCTTCATAAATCTTTTTTCCGACCATTTTCTGAAGTAATTATGTATTGTTTGACATCCCGGGAGTCTATTTATGTCGAATAAGGGGCAAAATTGTAGGTAATTATACCCAGAATGTCCAATTGGGTACGAAAAGTCCATAATGTTACTTTTAAAAAAAATCAGAATGATATATTTCTAATTTTACCTGAACGATTTCTGCCCTAATTTTTAGATTCATGCTTACTCACAGGAAGCATTGTGGAGCCAGAGAACTAGTCTGCGTCACTATATGACATATTCGTGTGAATTTTTGGAAAAATGCTCAAGTTCGGTGGTGTTTTCTCCATAAGCAAAGAATAAGCAAAGCGTAAGCAAAATGTAACCAAAGGATATATGTCTTCATAAATCCTTTTTCCGACCATTTTCTGAAGTAATAATGTATTGTTTGACATCCCGGGAGTCTATTTATGTCGAATAAGGAGCAAAACTGTAGGCAATTGTACCCAGAATCTCCAAATGGGTACGAAAAGTCCATAATGTCACTTTTAAAAAGAATCAGAATTATATATTTCTCATTTTACCTGAACGATTTCTGCCCTAATTTTTAGATTCACGCTTACTCACAGGCACCACTGTGGAGCCAGATAACTTGACTGCGTCACTATGGGACATATTCGTGTCTATTTGTGGAAAAATGCTTAAGTTCTGTGGTGTTTTCTCCTTAAGCAAAGAATAAGCAAAGCAAAAGTAAACTGTAAGGAAAGGAACTATGTCTTCATAAATCTTTTTTGCGACCATTTTCTGATGAATTAATGTGTTTCTGGATACCCCGTGAGTAATTTTTGTCGAATATGGTGGAAAACAGTTGGTATTTGGAGTCAAAATAAACAAATGGGTACCAAAAATCCATTATATCACTTTTAGAAAGTGGCAGAATTATATATATGTCTGATTTTGATTTAACGATTTAACCCTTAATTTTTAGATTCATGCTTACTCACAGGCACCATTGTGGAGCCAGAGGACCTATCTGCGTCACTATAGGACATATTCGTGTGTATTTGTGGAAAAATGCTCAAGTTCTGTGGTGTTTTCTCCGTAAGCAAAGAAAAAGCAAAGCGTAAGCAAAATGTAAGCAAAGGATATATGTCTTTATAAATCCTTTTTCCGACCATTTTCTGAAGTAATAATGTATTGTTTGACATCCCGGGAGTCTATTTATGTCGAATAAGAAGCAAAACTGTAGGTAATTGTACCCAGAATGTCCAAATGGGTACGAAAAGTCCATAGTTTCACTTTTAAAAAGAATCAGAATTATATATTTCTCATTTTACCTGAACGATTTCTGCCCTAATTTTTAGATTCATGCTTACTCACAGGCACCATTGTGGAGCCAGAGAACTTGTCTGCGTCACTATGGGACATATTTGTGTCTATTTGTTGTAAAATGATTAAGTTATGTGGTGTTTTCTCCTAAAGCAAAGAATAAGCAAAGCAAAAGTAAACTGTAAGCAAAGGAACTATGTCTTCATAAATCTTTTTTGCGACCATTTTCTGATGAATAAATGTGTTTCTGGACATCCTGTGAGTCGATTTATGTCGAATATCGTGCAAAACAGTAGGTATTTGGAGATAAAATAAGCAAATGGGAACCGAAAATCCATAATATCACTTTTAGAAAGTGGCAGAATTATATATATGTCTAATTTTGATTTAACGATTTTACCCTTAATTTTTAGATTCATGCTTACTCACAGGCACCATTGTGGAGCCAGGGAAAAATTCTGCGTCACTATGGAACATATTCGTGTGTATTTGTGGAAAAATGCTCAAGTTCGGTTGTGTTTTCTCCGTAAGCAAAGAATAAGCAAAGCGTTAGCAAATTGTAAGCAAAGGAAATATGTCTTCGCAAATCCTTTTTCCGACCATTTTCGGAAGTAATAATGTATTTTTTGACATCCCGGGAGGCTATTTATGTCGAATAAAGAGCAAAACTGTAGATAATTTTACCCAGAATGTCCAATTGGGTACGAAAGGACAATAATGTCACTTTTAAAAAGAATCAGAATTATATATTTCTCATTTTACCTGAAGGATTTCTGCCCTAATTTTTGGATTCATGCTTGCTCACAGGCACCGTTGTGGAGCCAGAGAACCATGCTGCGTCACTATTCGACATATTCGTGTATATTTGTGGAAAAATGTTCAAGATCGGTGTTTTTTTCTCCGTAAGCAGAGAATAAGCAAAGCGTAAGCAAAGAATAAGCAAAGGATATATGTCTTCATAAATCCTTTTTCCGACCATTTTCTGAAGTAATTATATTGTTTGACATCCTGGGAGTCTATTTATGTCGAATAAGGGGCAAAACGGTAGGTAATTGTACCCAGAATGTACAAATGGGTACAAAAAGTCCATAGTGTCACTTTTAAAAAGAATTAGAATTATATATTTCTCATTTTACCTGAACGATTTCTGCCCTAATTTTTAGATTCACGCTTACTCACAGGCACCACTGTGGAGCCGGATAACTTGTCTGCGTCACTATGGGACATATTCGTGTCTATTTGTGGAAAAATGCTTAAGTTCTGTGGTGTTTTCTCCTTAAGCAAAGAATAAGCAAAGCAAAAGTAAACTGTAAGCAAAGGAACTATGTCTTCATAAATCCTTTTTTGCGACCATTTTCTGATGAATTAATGTGTTTCTGGATACCCCGTGAGTAATTTTTGTCGAATAAAGAGCAAAACTGTAGATAATTTTACCCAGAATGTCCAAATGGGTACCAAAGGACCATAATGTCACTTTTAAAAAGAATCAGAATTATATATTTCTCATTTTACCTGAACGATTTCTGCCCTAATTTTTAGATTCATGCTTGCTCACGGGCACCGTTGTGGAGCCAGAGAACCAGTCTGCGTCACTATTCGACATATTCGTGTGTATTTGTGGAAAAATGCTCAAGTTCTGTGGTGTTTTCTCCTTAAGCAAAGAATAAGCAAAGCAAAAGCAAACTGTAAGCGAAGGAACTATGTCTTCATAATTCTTTTTTGCGACCATTTTCTGATAAAATAATGTGTTTCTGGACATCCCATGAGTCGATTTATGTCGAATATCGTGCAAAACAGTAGATATTTGGATTTAAATAAGCAAATGGGAACCAAAAATCCGTAATATCACTTTTCGAAAGTAGCAGAATTATATATTTATCTAATTTTGATTTAACGATTTTACCCTTAATTTTTAGATTCATGCAGACTTCATGTAGCAGAATTATATATTTATCTAATTTTGATTTAACGATTTTACCCTTAATTTTTAGATTCATGCTTACTCACAGGCACCATTGTGGAGCCAGAGATCTAGTCTGCGTCACTATGGGACATATTCGTGTGTATTTGTGGAAAAATGCTCAAGTTCGGTGGTGTTTTCTCCGTAAGAAAAGAATAAGCAAAGCGTAAGCAAAATGTAAGCAAAGGATATATGTCTTCATAACTCCTTTTTCCGACCATTTTCTGAAGTAATAATGTATTGTTTGACATCCCGGGAGTCTATTTATGTCGAATAAGTAGCAAAACTGTAGGTAATTGTACCCAGAATGTTCAAATGGGTACGTAAAGTCCATAATGTCACTTTCAATAAGAATCAGAATTATATATTTCTCATTTTACCTGAACGATTTCTGCCCTAATTTTTAGATTCATGCTTGCTCACAGGCACCTTGTGGAGCCAGAGAACCAGTCTGCGTCACTATTCGACATATTCGTGTGTATTTGTGGAAAAATGCTCAAGTTAGGTGGTGTCTTCTCCGTAAGCAAAGAATAAGCAAAGCGTAAGCAAAATGTAACCAAAGGATATAAGTCTTCATAAATCCTTTTTCCGACCATTTTCTGAAGTAATTATGTATTGTTTGACATCCCGGGAGTCTATTTATGTCGAATAAGGAGCAAAACTGTAGGCAATTGTACCCAGAATCTCCAAATGGGTACGAAAAGTCCATAATGTCACTTTTAAAAAGAATCAGAATTATATATTTCTCATATTACCTGAACGATTTCTGCCCTAATTTTTAGATTCACGCTTACTCACAGGCACCACTGTGGAGCCAGATAACTTGTCTGCGTCACTATGGGACATATTCGTGTCTATTTGTGGAAAAATGCTTAAGTTTTGTGGTGTTTTCTCCTTAAGCAAAGAATAAGCAAAGCAAAAGTAAACTGTAAGCAAAGGAACTATGTCTTCATAAATACTTTTTTGCGACCATTTTCTGATGAATTAATGTGTTTCTGGATACCCCGTGAGTAATTTTTGTCGAATATGGTGGAAAACAGTTGGTATTTGGAGTTAAAATAAACAAATGGGTACCAAAAATCCATTATATCACTTTTAGAAAGTGCAGAATTATATATATGTCTGATTTTGATTTAACGATTTAACCCTTAATTTTTAGATTCATGCTTACTCACAGGCACCATTGTGGAGCCAGAGAACTAGTCTGCGTCACTATAGGACATATTCGTGTGTATTTGTGGAAAAATGCTCAAGTTCGGTTGTGTTTTCTCCGTAAGAAAAGAATAAGCAAAGCGTTAGCAAAATGTAAGCAAAGGATATATGTCTTCATAAATCCTTTTTCCGACCATTTTCTGAAGTAATTATGTAATGTTTGACATCCCGGGAGTCTATTTATGTCGAATAAGGGGCAAAATTGTAGGTAATTATACCCAGAATGTCCAATTGGGTACGAAAAGTCCATAATGTTACTTTAAAAAAAATCAGAATTATATATTTCTAATTTTACCTGAACGATTTCTGCCCTAATTTTTAGATTCATGCTTACTCACAGGCACCATTGTGGAGCCAGAGAACTAGTCTGCGTCACTATATGACATATTCGTGTGAATTTTTGGAAAAATGCTCAAGTTCGGTGGTGTTTTCTCCTTAAGCAAAGAATGAGCAAAGCAAAAGTATACTGTAAGCAAAGGAACTATGTCTTCATAAATCTTTTTTGCGACCATTTTCTGATGAATAAATGTGTTTCTGGACATCCCGTGAGTCGATTTATGTCGAATATCGTGCAAAAAAGTAGGTATTTGGCGATAAAATAAGCAAATGGGAACCGAAAATCCATAATATCACTTTTAGAAAGTGCAGAATTATATATATGTCTAATTTTGATTTAACGATTTCTGCCCTTAATTTTTAGATTCATGCTTACTCAAAGGCACCATTGTGGAGCCAGGGAACTATTCTGCGTCACTATGGAACATATTCGTGTGTATTTGTGGAAAAATGCTCAAGTTCGGTTGTGTTTTCTCCGTAAGCAAAGAATAAGCAAAGCGTTAGCAAATTGTAAGCTAAGGAAATATTTCTTCGCAAATCCTTTTTCCGACCATTTTCGGAAGTAATAATGTATTATTTGACATCCCGGGAGGCTATTTATGTCGAATAAAGAGCAAAACTGTAGATAATTTTACCCAGAATGTCCAATTGGGTACGAAAGGACCATAATGTCACTTTTAAAAAGAATCAGAATTATATATTTCTCATTTTACCTGAACGATTTCTGCCCTAATTTTTAGATTCATGCTTGCTCACAGGCACCGTTGTGGAGCCAGAGAACCAGTCTGCGTCACTATTCGACATATTCGTGTGTATTTGTGGAAAAATGTTCAAGATCGGTGGTGTTTTCTCCGTAAGCAAAGAATAAGCAAAGCAAAAGTATACTGTAAGCAAAGCAACTATGTCTTCATAAATCTTTTTTGCGACCATTTTCTGATGAATAAATGTGTTTCTGGACATCCCGTGAGTCGATTTATGTCGAATATCGTGCAAAACAGTAGGTATTTGGCGAGAAAATAAGCAAATGGGAACCGAAAATCCATAATATCACTTTTAGAAAGTGCAGAATTATATATATGTCTAATTTTGATTTAACGATTTCTGCCCTTAATTTTTAGATTCATGCTTACTCAAAGGCACCATTGTGGAGCCAGGGAACTATTCTGCGTCACTATGGAACATATTCGTGTGTATTTGTGGAAAAATGCTCAAGTTCGGTTGTGTTTTCTCCGTAAGCAAAGAATAAGCAAAGCGTTAGCAAATTGTAAGCTAAGGAAATATTTCTTCGCAAATCCTTTTTCCGACCATTTTCGGAAGTAATAATGTGTTATTTGACATCCCGGGAGGCTATTTATGTCGAATAAAGAGCAAAACTGTAGATAATTTTACCCAGAATGTCCAATTGGGTACGAAAGGACCATAATGTCACTTTTAAAAAGAATCAGAATTATATATTTCTCATTTTACCTGAACGATTTCTGCCCTAATTTTTAGATTCATGCTTGCTCACAGGCACCGTTGTGGAGCCTGAGAACCAGTCTGCGTCACTCTTCGACATATTCGTGTGTATTTGTGGAAAAATGCTCAAGTTCGGTGGTATTTTCTCCGTAAGCAAAGAATAAGCAAAGCGTAAGCAAAATGTAAGCAGAGGATATATGTCTTCATAAATCTTTTTTCCGACCATTTTATGAAGTAATAATGTATTGTTTGACATCCCGGGAGTCTATTTATGTCGAATAAGGAGCAAAACAGTAGGCAATTGTACCCAGAATCTCCAAATGGGTACGAAAAGTCCATAATGTCGCTTTTAAAAAGAATCAGAATTATATATTTCTCATTTTACCTGAACGATTTCTGCCCTAATTTTTAGATTCACGCTTACTCACAGGCACCACTGTGGAGCCAGATAACTTGTTTGCGTCACTATGGGACATATTCGTGTCTATTTGTGGAAAAATGCTTAAGTTCTGTGGTGTTTTCTCCTTAAGCAAAGAATAAGCAAAGCAAAAGTAAACTGTAAGCAAGGAACTATGTCTTCATAAATCTTTTTTGCGACCATTTTCTGATGAATAAATGTGTTTCTGGACACCCCGTGAGTCGATTTATGTCGAATTTGGTAGAAAACAGTAGGTATTTGGAGTCAAAATAAACAAATGGGTACCAAAAATCCATTATATCACTTTTAGAAAGTGGCAGAATTATATGTATGTCTGATTTTGATTTAACGATTTAACCCTTAATTTTTAGATTCATGCTTACTCACAGGCACCATTGTGGAGCCAGAGGACCTATCTGCGTCACTATAGGACATATTCGTGTGTATTTGTGGAAAAATGCTCAAGTTCGGTGGTGTTTTCTCCGTAAGCAAAGAAAAGGCAAAGCGTAAGCAAAATGTAAGCAAAGGATATATGTCTTTATAAATCCTTTTTCCGACCATTTTCTGAAGTAATAATGTATTGTTTGACATCCCGGGAGTCTATTTATGTGGAATAAGAAGCAAAACTGTAGGTAATTGTACCCAGAATGTCCAAATGGGTACGAAAAGTCCATAGTGTCACTTTTAAAAAGAATTAGAATTATATATTTCTCATTTTACCTGAACGATTTCTGCCCTAATTTTTAGATTCATGCTTGCTCACAGGCACCTTGTGGAGCCAGAGAACCAGTCTGCGTCACTATTCGACATATTCGTGTGTATTTGTGGAAAAATGCTCAAGTTAGGTGGTGTCTTCTCCGTAAGCAAAGAATAAGCAAAGCGTAAGCAAAATGTAAACAAAGAATATATGTCTTCATAAATCTTTTTTCCGACCATTTTCTGAAGTAATTATGTATTGTTTGACATCCCGGGAGTCTATTTATGTCGAATAAGGGGCAAAATTGTAGGTAATTATACCCAGAATGTCCAATTGGGTACGAAAAGTCCATAATGTTACTTTTAAAAAAAATCAGAATGATATATTTCTAATTTTACCTGAACGATTTCTGCCCTAATTTTTAGATTCATGCTTACTCACAGGAAGCATTGTGGAGCCAGAGAACTAGTCTGCGTCACTATATGACATATTCGTGTGAATTTTTGGAAAAATGCTCAAGTTCGGTGGTGTTTTCTCCATAAGCAAAGAATAAGCAAAGCGTAAGCAAAATGTAACCAAAGGATATATGTCTTCATAAATCCTTTTTCCGACCATTTTCTGAAGTAATAATGTATTGTTTGACATCCCGGGAGTCTATTTATGTCGAATAAGGAGCAAAACTGTAGGCAATTGTACCCAGAATCTCCAAATGGGTACGAAAAGTCCATAATGTCACTTTTAAAAAGAATCAGAATTATATATTTCTCATTTTACCTGAACGATTTCTGCCCTAATTTTTAGATTCACGCTTACTCACAGGCACCACTGTGGAGCCAGATAACTTGACTGCGTCACTATGGGACATATTCGTGTCTATTTGTGGAAAAATGCTTAAGTTCTGTGGTGTTTTCTCCTTAAGCAAAGAATAAGCAAAGCAAAAGTAAACTGTAAGGAAAGGAACTATGTCTTCATAAATCTTTTTTGCGACCATTTTCTGATGAATTAATGTGTTTCTGGATACCCCGTGAGTAATTTTTGTCGAATATGGTGGAAAACAGTTGGTATTTGGAGTCAAAATAAACAAATGGGTACCAAAAATCCATTATATCACTTTTAGAAAGTGGCAGAATTATATATATGTCTGATTTTGATTTAACGATTTAACCCTTAATTTTTAGATTCATGCTTACTCACAGGCACCATTGTGGAGCCAGAGGACCTATCTGCGTCACTATAGGACATATTCGTGTGTATTTGTGGAAAAATGCTCAAGTTCTGTGGTGTTTTCTCCGTAAGCAAAGAAAAAGCAAAGCGTAAGCAAAATGTAAGCAAAGGATATATGTCTTTATAAATCCTTTTTCCGACCATTTTCTGAAGTAATAATGTATTGTTTGACATCCCGGGAGTCTATTTATGTCGAATAAGAAGCAAAACTGTAGGTAATTGTACCCAGAATGTCCAAATGGGTACGAAAAGTCCATAGTTTCACTTTTAAAAAGAATCAGAATTATATATTTCTCATTTTACCTGAACGATTTCTGCCCTAATTTTTAGATTCATGCTTACTCACAGGCACCATTGTGGAGCCAGAGAACTTGTCTGCGTCACTATGGGACATATTTGTGTCTATTTGTTGTAAAATGATTAAGTTATGTGGTGTTTTCTCCTAAAGCAAAGAATAAGCAAAGCAAAAGTAAACTGTAAGCAAAGGAACTATGTCTTCATAAATCTTTTTTGCGACCATTTTCTGATGAATAAATGTGTTTCTGGACATCCTGTGAGTCGATTTATGTCGAATATCGTGCAAAACAGTAGGTATTTGGAGATAAAATAAGCAAATGGGAACCGAAAATCCATAATATCACTTTTAGAAAGTGGCAGAATTATATATATGTCTAATTTTGATTTAACGATTTTACCCTTAATTTTTAGATTCATGCTTACTCACAGGCACCATTGTGGAGCCAGGGAAAAATTCTGCGTCACTATGGAACATATTCGTGTGTATTTGTGGAAAAATGCTCAAGTTCGGTTGTGTTTTCTCCGTAAGCAAAGAATAAGCAAAGCGTTAGCAAATTGTAAGCAAAGGAAATATGTCTTCGCAAATCCTTTTTCCGACCATTTTCGGAAGTAATAATGTATTTTTTGACATCCCGGGAGGCTATTTATGTCGAATAAAGAGCAAAACTGTAGATAATTTTACCCAGAATGTCCAATTGGGTACGAAAGGACAATAATGTCACTTTTAAAAAGAATCAGAATTATATATTTCTCATTTTACCTGAAGGATTTCTGCCCTAATTTTTGGATTCATGCTTGCTCACAGGCACCGTTGTGGAGCCAGAGAACCATGCTGCGTCACTATTCGACATATTCGTGTATATTTGTGGAAAAATGTTCAAGATCGGTGTTTTTTTCTCCGTAAGCAGAGAATAAGCAAAGCGTAAGCAAAGAATAAGCAAAGGATATATGTCTTCATAAATCCTTTTTCCGACCATTTTCTGAAGTAATTATATTGTTTGACATCCTGGGAGTCTATTTATGTCGAATAAGGGGCAAAACGGTAGGTAATTGTACCCAGAATGTACAAATGGGTACAAAAAGTCCATAGTGTCACTTTTAAAAAGAATTAGAATTATATATTTCTCATTTTACCTGAACGATTTCTGCCCTAATTTTTAGATTCACGCTTACTCACAGGCACCACTGTGGAGCCGGATAACTTGTCTGCGTCACTATGGGACATATTCGTGTCTATTTGTGGAAAAATGCTTAAGTTCTGTGGTGTTTTCTCCTTAAGCAAAGAATAAGCAAAGCAAAAGTAAACTGTAAGCAAAGGAACTATGTCTTCATAAATCCTTTTTTGCGACCATTTTCTGATGAATTAATGTGTTTCTGGATACCCCGTGAGTAATTTTTGTCGAATAAAGAGCAAAACTGTAGATAATTTTACCCAGAATGTCCAAATGGGTACCAAAGGACCATAATGTCACTTTTAAAAAGAATCAGAATTATATATTTCTCATTTTACCTGAACGATTTCTGCCCTAATTTTTAGATTCATGCTTGCTCACGGGCACCGTTGTGGAGCCAGAGAACCAGTCTGCGTCACTATTCGACATATTCGTGTGTATTTGTGGAAAAATGCTCAAGTTCTGTGGTGTTTTCTCCTTAAGCAAAGAATAAGCAAAGCAAAAGCAAACTGTAAGCGAAGGAACTATGTCTTCATAATTCTTTTTTGCGACCATTTTCTGATAAAATAATGTGTTTCTGGACATCCCATGAGTCGATTTATGTCGAATATCGTGCAAAACAGTAGATATTTGGATTTAAATAAGCAAATGGGAACCAAAAATCCGTAATATCACTTTTCGAAAGTAGCAGAATTATATATTTATCTAATTTTGATTTAACGATTTTACCCTTAATTTTTAGATTCATGCAGACTTCATGTAGCAGAATTATATATTTATCTAATTTTGATTTAACGATTTTACCCTTAATTTTTAGATTCATGCTTACTCACAGGCACCATTGTGGAGCCAGAGATCTAGTCTGCGTCACTATGGGACATATTCGTGTGTATTTGTGGAAAAATGCTCAAGTTCGGTGGTGTTTTCTCCGTAAGAAAAGAATAAGCAAAGCGTAAGCAAAATGTAAGCAAAGGATATATGTCTTCATAACTCCTTTTTCCGACCATTTTCTGAAGTAATAATGTATTGTTTGACATCCCGGGAGTCTATTTATGTCGAATAAGTAGCAAAACTGTAGGTAATTGTACCCAGAATGTTCAAATGGGTACGTAAAGTCCATAATGTCACTTTCAATAAGAATCAGAATTATATATTTCTCATTTTACCTGAACGATTTCTGCCCTAATTTTTTTATTTGTGCTTACTCATAGGTACCGCTGTGGAGCCAGAGGACCAGTCTGCGTCCCTATGTGACATATTCGTGTTTATTTGTGGAAAATGCTTAAGTTCTATGGTGTTTTCCCCGTAAGCAAAGAGTAAGCAAAGCGTAAGCAAAATGTAAGCAAAGGATATATGTCTTCATAAATCCTTTTTCCGACCACTTTCTGAAGTAATAATGTATTGTTTGACATCCCGGGAGTCTATTTATTTCGAATAAGGAGCAAAACTGTAGGTAATTGTAACCAGAATGTCCAAATGGGTACAAAAAGTCCATAATGTCACTTTTAAAAAGAATCAGAATTATATATTTCTCATTTTACCTGAACGATTTCTGCCCAAATTTTTAGATTCACGCTTACTCACAGGCACCATTGTGGAGCCAGAGAACTTGTCTGCGTCACTATGGGACATATTCGTGTGTATTTGTGGAAAAATGCTCAAGTTCGGTTGTGTTTTCTCCGTAAGAAAAGAATAAGCAAAGCGTAAGCAAAATGTAAGCAAAGGATATATGTCTTCATAAATCCTTTTTCCGACCATTTTCTGAAGTAATTATGTATTGTTTGACATCCCGGGAGTCTATTTATGTCGAATAAGGGGCAAAATTGTAGGTAATTATACCCAGAATGTCCAATTGGGTACGAAAAGTCCATAATGTTACTTTTAAAAAAAATCAGAATTATATATTTCTAATTTTACCTGAACGATTTCTGCCCTAATTTTTAGATTCATGCTTACTCACAGGCAGCATTGTGGAGCCAGAGAACTAGTCTGCGTCACTATATGACATATTCGTGTGAATTTTTGGAAAAATGCTCAAGTTCGGTGGTGTTTTCTCCATAAGCAAAGAATAAGCAAAGCGTAAGCAAAATGAAACCAAGGAATATAAGTCTTCATAAATCCTTTTTCCGACCATTTTCTGAAGTAATAATGTATTGTTTGACATCCCGGGAGTCTATTTATGTCGAATAAGGAGCAAAACTGTAGGCAATTGTACCCAGAATCTCCAAATGGGTACGAAAAGTCCATAATGTCACTTTTAAAAAGAATCAGAATTATATATTTCTCATTTTACCTGAACGATTTCTGCCCTAATTTTTAGATTCACGCAAAAGTAAACTGTAAGCAAAGGAACTATGTCTTCATAAATCTTTTTTGCGACCATTTTCTGATGAATTAATGTGTTTCTGGATACCCCGTGAGTCGATTTATGTCGAATATGGTGGAAAACAGTAGGTATTTGGAGTCAAAATAAACAAATGGGTACCAAAAATTCATTATATCACTTTTAGAAAGTGGCAGAATTATATATATGTCTGATTTTGATTTAACGATTTAACCCTTAATTTTTAGATTCATGCTTACTCACAGGCACCATTGTGGAGCCAGAGAACCAGTCTGCGTCACTATAGGACATATTCGTGTGTATTTGTGGAAAAATGCTCAAGTTCGGTTGTGTTTTCTCCGTAAGAAAAGAATAAGCAAAGCGTAAGCAAAATGTAAGCAAAGGATATATGTCTTCATAAATCCTTTTTCCGACCATTTTCTGAAGTAATAATGTATTGTTTGACATCCCGGGAGTCTATTTATGTCGAATAAGGAGCAAAACTGTAGGTAATTGTACCCAGAATGTCCAAATGGGTATGAAAAGTCCATAGTGTCACTTTTAAAAAGAATCAGAATTATATATTTCTCATTTACCTGAACGATTTCTGCCCTAATTTTTAGATTCATGCTTACTCACAGGCACCATTGTGGAGCCAGAGAACTAGTCTGCGTCACTATGGGACTTATTTGTGTGTATTTCTGGAAAAATGCTCAAGTTCGGTGGTGTTTTCCCCCTAGGCAAAGAATAAGCAAAGCGTAAGCAAAATGTAAGCAAATGATATATGTCTTCATAAATCCTTTTTCCGACCATTTTCTGAAGTAATAATGTATTCTTTGACATCCCGGGAGTCTATTTATGTCGAATAAGGAGCAAAACTGTAGGTAATTGTACCCAGAATGTCCAAATGGGTACGAAAAGTCCATAATGTCACTTTTAAAAAGAATCAGAATTATATATTTCTCATTTTACCTGAACGATTTCTGCGCTAATTTTTAGATTCATGCTTGCTCACAGGCACCGTTGTGGAGCCAGAGATCTAGTCTGCGTCACTATGGGACATATTCGTGTGTATTTGTGGAAAAATGCTCAAGTTCGGTGGTGTTTTCCCCCTAAGCAAAGAATAAGCAAAGCGTAAGCAAAATGTAAGCAAAGGATTTATGTCTTCATATATCCTTTTTCCGACCATTTTCTGAAGTAATAATGTATTGTTTGACATCCCGGGAGTCTATTTATGTCGAATAAGTAGCAAAACTGTAGGTAATTGTACCCAGAATGTCCAAATTGGTACGAAAAGTCCATAATGTCACTTTTAAAAAGAATCAGAATTATATATTTCTAATTTTACCTGAACGATTTTCGCCCTAATTTTTAGATTCACGCTTACTCACAGGTACCATTGTGGAGCCAGAGAACTTGTCTGCGTCACTATGGGACATGTTTGTGTGTATTTGTGGAAAAATGCTCAAGTTCGGTGGTGTTTTCTCCTTAAGCAAAGAATAAGCAAAGCAATAGCAAACTGTAAGCGAAGGAACTATGTCTTCATAATTCTTTTTTGCGACCATTTTCTGATAAAATAATTTGTTTCTGGACATCCCATGAGTCGATTTATGTCGAATATCGTGCAAAACAGTAGATATTTGGATTTAAATAAGCAAATGGGAACCAAAAATCCGTAATATCACTTTTCAAAAGTAGCAGAATTATATATTTATCTAATTTTGATTTAACGATTTTACCCTTAATTTTTAGATTCATGCTTACTCACAGGCACTATTGTGGAGCCAGAGATCTAGTCTGCGTCACTATGGGACATATTCGTGTGTATATGTGGAAATATGCACAAGTTCGGTGGTGTTTTCTCCGTAAGCAAAGAATAAGCAAAGCGTAAGCAAAATGTAAGCAAAGGAAATATGTCTTCGTAAATCCTTTTTCCGACCATTTTCGGAAGTAATAATGTATTGTTTGACATCCCGGGAGGCTATTTATGTCGAATAAGGAGCAAAACTGTAGATAAATGTACAGGAAATGTGCAGATGGGTACGAAAAGTCTATAATATCATCTTTAGAAAGTAGCAGCATTATAAATATCTGATTTTGATTTAACAATTTTACACCTATTTTTTTTTATTTGTGCTTACTCATAGGTACCGTTGTGGAGCCAGAGGACCATTCTGCGTCCCTATGGGACATATTCGTGTGTATTTGTGGAAAAAGCTTAAGTTCTGTGGTGTTTTCTCCGTAAGCAAAAAGTAAGCAAAGCGTAAGCAAAATGTAAGCAAAGGATATATGTCTTCATAAATCCTTTTCGACCATTTTTTGATGAATTAATGTGTTTCTGGATACCCCGTGAGTAATTTTTGTCGAATATGGTGGAAAACAGTTGGTATTTGGAGTCAAAATAAACAAATGGGTACCACAAATCCATTATATCACTTTTAGAAAGTGGCAGAATTATATGTATGTCTAATTTTGATTTAACGATTTTAACCTTAATTTTTTAGAATCATGCTTACTCACAGGCACCATTGTGGAGCTAGGGAACAATTCTGCGTCACTATGGAACATATTCGTGTGTATTTGTGGAAAAATGCTCAAGTTCGGTTGTGTTTTCTCCGTAAGCAAAGAATAAGCAAAGCGTAAGCAAAGAATAAGCAAAGGATATATGTCTTCATAAATCCTTTTTCCGACCATTTTCTGAAGTAATAATGTATTGTTTGACATCCCGGGAGTCTATTTATGTCGAATAAGGAGCAAAACTGTAGGTAATTGTACCCAGAATGTCCAAATGGGTACAAAAAGTCCATAATGTCACTTTTAAAAAGAATCAGAATTATATATTTCTCATTTTACCTGAACGATTTCTGCCCAAATTTTTAGATTCACGCTTACTCACAGGCACCATTGTGGAGCCAGAGAACTTGTCTGTGTCACTATGGGACATATTCGTGTCTATTTGTGGAAAAATGCTCAAGTTCTGTGGTGTTTTCTCCTTAAGCAAAGAATAAGCAAAGCAAAAGTAAACTGTAAGCAAAGGAACTATGCCTTCATAAATCTTTTTTGCGACCATTTTCTGATGAATTAATGTGATTCTGGATACCCCGTGAGTCGATTTATGTCGAATATGGTGGAAAACAGTAGGTATTTGGAGTCAAAATAAACAAATGGGTACCAAAAATCCATTATATCACTTTTAGAAAGTGGCAGAATCATATATATGTCTGATTTTGATTTAACGATTTAACCCCTAATTTTTAGATTCATGCTTACTCACAGGCACCATTGTGGAGCCAGAGAACCAGTCTGCGTCACTATAGGACATATTTGTGTGTATTTGTGGAAAAATGCTCAAGTTCGGTTGTGTTTTCTCCGTAAGCAAAGAATAAGCAAAGCGTAAGCAAAGAATAAGCAAAGGATATATGTCTTCATAAATCCTTTTTCCGACCATTTTCTGAAGTAATTATGTATTGTTTGACATCCCGGGAGTCTATTTATGTCGAATAAGGGGCAAAACTGTACGTAATTGTACCCAGAATGTACAAATTGGTACAAAAAGTCCATAGTGTCACTTTTAAAAAGAATTAGAATTATATATTTCTCATTTTACCTGAACGATTTCTGCCCTAATTTTTAGATTCACGCTTACTCACAGGCACCATTGTGGAGCCAGAGAAATAGTCTCCGTCACTATGGGACTTATTTGTGTGTATTTGTGAAAAAATGCTCAAGTTCGGTGGTGTTTTCCCCCTAAGCAAAGAATAAGCAAAGCGTAAGCATAGAATAAGCAAAGGATATAGGTCTTCATAAATCCTTTTTCCGACCATTTCCTGAAGTAATTATGTATTGTTTGACATCCCGGGAGTCGATTTATGTCGAATATCGTGCAAAACAGTAGGTATTTGGAGATAAAATAAGCAAATGGGAACCGAAAATCCATAATATCACTTTTAGAAAGTGGCAGAATTATATGTATGTCTAATTTTGATTTAACGATTTTACCCTTAATTGTTTAGATTCATGCTTACTCACAGGCACCATTGTGGAGCCAGGGAACAATTCTGCGTCACTATGGAACATATTCGTGTGTATTTGTGGAAAAATGCTCACGTTCGGTTGTGTTTTCTCCGTAAGCAAATAATAAGCAAAGCGTTAGCAAATTGTAAGCAAAGGAAATATGTCTTCGCAAATCCTTTTTCCGACCATTTTCGGAAATAATAATGTATTGTTTGACATCCCGGGAGGCTATTTATGTCGAATAAAGAGCAAAACTGTAGATAATTTTACCCAGAATGTCCAATTGGGTACGAAAGGACCATAATGTCACTTTTAAAAAGAATCAGAATTATATATTTCTCATTTTACCTGAAGGATATCTGCCCTAATTTTTAGATTCATGCTTGCACACAGGCACCGTTGTGGAGCCAGAGAACCAGTCTGCGTCACTATTCGACATATTCGTGTATATTTGTGGAAAAATGTTCAAGATCGGTGGTGTTTTCTCCGTAAGCAAAGAATAAGCAAAGCGTAAGCATAGAATAAGCAAAGGATATAGGTCTTCATAAATCCTTTTTCCGACCATTTTCTGAAGTAATTATGTATTGTTTGACATCCCGGGAGCCTATTTATGTCGAATAAGGGGCAAAACTGTACGTAATTGTTCCCAGAATGTACAAATGGGTACAAAAAGTCCATAGTGTCACTTTTAAAAAGAATTAGAATTATATATTTCTCATTTTACCTGAACGATTTCTGCCCTAATTTTTAGATTCACGCTTACTCACAGGCACAATTGTGGAGCCAGAGATCTAGTCTCCGTCACTATGGGACTTATTTGTGTGTATTTGTGAAAAAATGCTCAAGTTCGGTGGTGTTTTCCCCCTAAGCAAAGAATAAGCAAAGCGTAAGCAAAATGTAAGCAAAGGATTTATGTCTTCATATATCCTTTTTACGACCATTTTCTGAAGTAATAATGTATTGTTTGACAACCCGGGAGTCTATTTATGTCGAATAAGGAGCAAAACTGTAGGTAATTGTACCCAGAATGTCCAAATGGGTACGAAAAGTCCATAATGACACTTTTAAAAAGAATCAGAATTATATATTTCTCATTTTACCTGAACGATCTCTGCCCTAATTTTTAGATTCATGCTTACTCACAGGCACCATTGTGGAGCCAGAGAACTAGTCTGAGTCACTATGGGACATATTCGTCTGTATTTGTGGAAAAATGCTCAAGTTCGGTGGTGTTTTCTCCGTAAGCAAGGAATAAGCAAAGCGTAAGCAAAATGTAGGCAAAGGATATATGTCTTCATAAATCCTTTTTCCGACCATTTTCTGAAGTAATAATGTATTGTTTGACATCCCGGGAGTCTATTTATGTCGAATAAGCAGCAAAACTGTAGGTAATTGTACCCAGAATGTCCAAATGGGTACGAAAAGTCCATAATGTCACTTTTAAAAAGAATCAGAATTATAAATTTCTTATTTTACCTGAACGATTTCCGCCCTAATTTTTAGATTCACGCTTACTCACAGGTACCATTGTGGAGCCAGAGAACTTGTCTGCGTCACTTTGGGACATATTCTTGTGTATTTGTGGAAAATGCTTAAGTTCTGTGGTGTTTTCTCCGTAAGCAAAGAGTAAGCAAAGCGTAAGCAAAATGTAAGCAAAGGATATATGTCTTCATAAATCCTTTTTCCGACCATTTTCTGAAGTAATAATGTATTGTTTGACATCAAGGGAGTCTATTTATGTCGAATAAGGAGCAAAACTGTAGGTAATTATACCAAGAATGTCCAAATGGGTACAAAAAGTCCATAATGTCACTTTTAAAAAGAATCAGAATTATATATTTCTCATTTTACCTGAACGATTTCTGCCCAAATTTTTAGATTCACGCTTACTCACAGGCACCATTGTGGAGCCAGAGAACTTGTCTGCGTCACTATGGGACATATTCGTGTCTATTTGTGGAAAAATGCTCAAGTTCTGTGGTGTTTTCTCCTTAAGCAAAGAATAAGCAAAGCAAAAGCAAACTGTAAGCAAAGGAACTATGTCTTCATAAATCTTTTTTGCGACCATTTTCTGATGAATTATTGTGTTTCTGGACATCCCGTGGGTCGATTTATGTCGAATATGGTGGAAAACAGTAGGTATTTGGAGTCAAAATAAACAAATGGGTACCAAAAATCCAAAATATCACTTTCAGAAAGTGGCAGAATTATATATATGTCTGATTTTGATTTAACGATTTTACCCTTAATTTTTAGATTCATGCTTACTCACAGGCACCAATGTGGAGCTAGAGAACCAGTCTGCGTCCATATGGGACTTATTCGTGTGTATTTGTGGAAAAATGCACAAGTTCGGTGGTGTTTTCTCCGTAAGAAAAGAATAAGCAAAGCGTAAGCAAAATGTAAGCAAAGGATATATGTCTTCATAAATCCTTTTTCCGACCATTTTCGGAAGTAATAATGTATTGTTTGACATCCCGGGAGTCTATTTATGTCGAATAAGGAGCAAAACTGTAGGTAATTGTACCCAGAATGTCCAAATTGGTACAAAAAGTCCGTAATGTCACTTTTAAAAAGAATCAGAATTCTAAATTTCTCATTTTGCCTGAACGATTTCTGACCTAATTTTTAGATTCATGCTTACTCACAGGCACCGTTGTGGAGCCTGAGAAATATCCTGCGTCACTATGGGACATATTCGTGTGTATTTGTGGAAAATGCTAAAGTTCTGTGGTGTTTTCTCCGTAAGCAAAGAATAAGCAAAGCGTAAGCAAAATGTAAGCAAAGGAAATATGTCCTCATAAATACTTTTTACGACCATTTTCTGATGAAATAATGTGGTTCTGAACATCCCGGGAGTCCATTTATGTAGAATATGGTGCTAAACAGTAGGTATTTGGAGTTAAAATAAGCAAATGGGTACTAAAAATCCATAATATCACTTTTAGAAAGTAGCAGAATTATATATATATCTGATTTTGATTTAACGATTTTACCCTTAATTTTTAGATTCATGCTTA
Source organism: Sipunculus nudus (assembly GCA_026874595.1). Lineage (NCBI taxonomy): Eukaryota > Metazoa > Annelida > Sipuncula > Golfingiida > Sipunculidae > Sipunculus > Sipunculus nudus. Next base: position 24,950,826 of record CM049319.1, read on the forward strand.
CTCACAGGCACCATTGTGGAGCCAGAGAACTAGTCTGCGTCACTGTTGGACATATTCATGTGCATTTGTGGAAAAATGCTCAAGTTCGGTGGTGTTTTCTCCGTAAGCAAAGAATAAGCAAAGCGTAAGCAAAATGTAAGTAAAGAATATATGTCTTCATAAATCCTTTTCCCGACCATTTTCTGAAGTAATAATGTATTGTTTGGCATCCCGGGAGTCTATTTATGTCGAATAAGGAGCAAAACTGTAGGTAATTGTACCCAGAATGTCAAAATGGGTACGAAAAGTCCATAGTGTCACTTTTAAAAAGAATCAGAATTATATATTTCTCATTTTACCTGAACGATTTCTGCCCTAATTTTTAGATTCATGCTTACTCACAGGCACCATTGTGGAGCCAGAGAACTAGTCTGCGTCACTATGGGACTTATTTGTGTGTATTTGTGGAAAAATGCTCAGGTTCGGTGGTGTTTTCCCCCTAAGCAAATAATAAGCAAAGCGTAGGCAAAATGTAAGCAAAGGATATATGTCTTCATAAATCCTTTTTCCGACCATTTTCTGAAGTAGTAATGTATTGTTTGACATCCCGGGAGTCTATTTATGTCGAATAAGGAGCAAAATTGTAGGTAATTATACCCAGAATGTCCAATTGGGTACGAAAAGTCCATAATGTTACTTTTAAAAAAAATCAGAATGATATATTTCTAATTTTACCTGAACGATTTCTGCCCTAATTTTTAGATTCATGCTTACTCACAGGAAGCATTGTGGAGCCAGAGAACTAGTCTGCGTCACTATATGACATATTCGTGTGAATTTTTGGAAAAATGCTCAAGTTCGGTGGTGTTTTCTCCATAAGCAAAGAATAAGCAAAGCGTAAGCAAAATGTAACCAAAGGATATATGTCTTCATAAATCCTTTTTCCGACCATTTTCTGAAGTAATAATGTATTGTTTGACATCCCGGGAGTCTATTTATGTCGAATAAGGAGCAAAACTGTAGGCAATTGTACCCAGAATCTCCAAATGGGTACGAAAAGTCCATAATGTCACTTTTAAAAAGAATCAGAATTATATATTTCTCATTTTACCTGAACGATTTCTGCCCTAATTTTTAGATTCACGCTTACTCACAGGCACCACTGTGGAGCCAGATAACTTGACTGCGTCACTATGGGACATATTCGTGTCTATTTGTGGAAAAATGCTTAAGTTCTGTGGTGTTTTCTCCTTAAGCAAAGAATAAGCAAAGCAAAAGTAAACTGTAAGGAAAGGAACTATGTCTTCATAAATCTTTTTTGCGACCATTTTCTGATGAATTAATGTGTTTCTGGATACCCCGTGAGTAATTTTTGTCGAATATGGTGGAAAACAGTTGGTATTTGGAGTCAAAATAAACAAATGGGTACCAAAAATCCATTATATCACTTTTAGAAAGTGGCAGAATTATATATATGTCTGATTTTGATTTAACGATTTAACCCTTAATTTTTAGATTCATGCTTACTCACAGGCACCATTGTGGAGCCAGAGGACCTATCTGCGTCACTATAGGACATATTCGTGTGTATTTGTGGAAAAATGCTCAAGTTCTGTGGTGTTTTCTCCGTAAGCAAAGAAAAAGCAAAGCGTAAGCAAAATGTAAGCAAAGGATATATGTCTTTATAAATCCTTTTTCCGACCATTTTCTGAAGTAATAATGTATTGTTTGACATCCCGGGAGTCTATTTATGTCGAATAAGAAGCAAAACTGTAGGTAATTGTACCCAGAATGTCCAAATGGGTACGAAAAGTCCATAGTTTCACTTTTAAAAAGAATCAGAATTATATATTTCTCATTTTACCTGAACGATTTCTGCCCTAATTTTTAGATTCATGCTTACTCACAGGCACCATTGTGGAGCCAGAGAACTTGTCTGCGTCACTATGGGACATATTTGTGTCTATTTGTTGTAAAATGATTAAGTTATGTGGTGTTTTCTCCTAAAGCAAAGAATAAGCAAAGCAAAAGTAAACTGTAAGCAAAGGAACTATGTCTTCATAAATCTTTTTTGCGACCATTTTCTGATGAATAAATGTGTTTCTGGACATCCTGTGAATCGATTTATGTCGAATATCGTGCAAAACAGTAGGTATTTGGAGATAAAATAAGCAAATGGGAACCGAAAATCCATAATATCACTTTTAGAAAGTGGCAGAATTATATATATGTCTAATTTTGATTTAACGATTTTACCCTTAATTTTTAGATTCATGCTTACTCACAGGCACCATTGTGGAGCCAGGGAAAAATTCTGCGTCACTATGGAACATATTCGTGTGTATTTGTGGAAAAATGCTCAAGTTCGGTTGTGTTTTCTCCGTAAGCAAAGAATAAGCAAAGCGTTAGCAAATTGTAAGCAAAGGAAATATGTCTTCGCAAATCCTTTTTCCGACCATTTTCGGAAGTAATAATGTATTTTTTGACATCCCGGGAGGCTATTTATGTCGAATAAAGAGCAAAACTGTAGATAATTTTACCCAGAATGTCCAATTGGGTACGAAAGGACAATAATGTCACTTTTAAAAAGAATCAGAATTATATATTTCTCATTTTACCTGAAGGATTTCTGCCCTAATTTTTGGATTCATGCTTGCTCACAGGCACCGTTGTGGAGCCAGAGAACCATGCTGCGTCACTATTCGACATATTCGTGTATATTTGTGGAAAAATGTTCAAGATCGGTGTTTTTTTCTCCGTAAGCAGAGAATAAGCAAAGCGTAAGCAAAGAATAAGCAAAGGATATATGTCTTCATAAATCCTTTTTCCGACCATTTTCTGAAGTAATTATATTGTTTGACATCCTGGGAGTCTATTTATGTCGAATAAGGGGCAAAACGGTAGGTAATTGTACCCAGAATGTACAAATGGGTACAAAAAGTCCATAGTGTCACTTTTAAAAAGAATTAGAATTATATATTTCTCATTTTACCTGAACGATTTCTGCCCTAATTTTTAGATTCACGCTTACTCACAGGCACCACTGTGGAGCCGGATAACTTGTCTGCGTCACTATGGGACATATTCGTGTCTATTTGTGGAAAAATGCTTAAGTTCTGTGGTGTTTTCTCCTTAAGCAAAGAATAAGCAAAGCAAAAGTAAACTGTAAGCAAAGGAACTATGTCTTCATAAATCCTTTTTTGCGACCATTTTCTGATGAATTAATGTGTTTCTGGATACCCCGTGAGTAATTTTTGTCGAATAAAGAGCAAAACTGTAGATAATTTTACCCAGAATGTCCAAATGGGTACCAAAGGACCATAATGTCACTTTTAAAAAGAATCAGAATTATATATTTCTCATTTTACCTGAACGATTTCTGCCCTAATTTTTAGATTCATGCTTGCTCACGGGCACCGTTGTGGAGCCAGAGAACCAGTCTGCGTCACTATTCGACATATTCGTGTGTATTTGTGGAAAAATGCTCAAGTTCTGTGGTGTTTTCTCCTTAAGCAAAGAATAAGCAAAGCAAAAGCAAACTGTAAGCGAAGGAACTATGTCTTCATAATTCTTTTTTGCGACCATTTTCTGATAAAATAATGTGTTTCTGGACATCCCATGAGTCGATTTATGTCGAATATCGTGCAAAACAGTAGATATTTGGATTTAAATAAGCAAATGGGAACCAAAAATCCGTAATATCACTTTTCGAAAGTAGCAGAATTATATATTTATCTAATTTTGATTTAACGATTTTACCCTTAATTTTTAGATTCATGCAGACTTCATGTAGCAGAATTATATATTTATCTAATTTTGATTTAACGATTTTACCCTTAATTTTTAGATTCATGCTTACTCACAGGCACCATTGTGGAGCCAGAGATCTAGTCTGCGTCACTATGGGACATATTCGTGTGTATTTGTGGAAAAATGCTCAAGTTCGGTGGTGTTTTCTCCGTAAGAAAAGAATAAGCAAAGCGTAAGCAAAATGTAAGCAAAGGATATATGTCTTCATAACTCCTTTTTCCGACCATTTTCTGAAGTAATAATGTATTGTTTGACATCCCGGGAGTCTATTTATGTCGAATAAGTAGCAAAACTGTAGGTAATTGTACCCAGAATGTTCAAATGGGTACGTAAAGTCCATAATGTCACTTTCAATAAGAATCAGAATTATATATTTCTCATTTTACCTGAACGATTTCTGCCCTAATTTTTTTATTTGTGCTTACTCATAGGTACCGCTGTGGAGCCAGAGGACCAGTCTGCGTCCCTATGTGACATATTCGTGTTTATTTGTGGAAAATGCTTAAGTTCTATGGTGTTTTCCCCGTAAGCAAAGAGTAAGCAAAGCGTAAGCAAAATGTAAGCAAAGGATATATGTCTTCATAAATCCTTTTTCCGACCATTTTCTGAAGTAATTATGTATTGTTTGACATCCCGGGAGTCTATTTATGTCGAATAAGGGGCAAAATTGTAGGTAATTATACCCAGAATGTCCAATTGGGTACGAAAAGTCCATAATGTTACTTTTAAAAAAAATCAGAATTATATATTTCTAATTTTACCTGAACGATTTCTGCCCTAATTTTTAGATTCATGCTTACTCACAGGCAGCATTGTGGAGCCAGAGAACTAGTCTGCGTCACTATATGACATATTCGTGTGAATTTTTGGAAAAATGCTCAAGTTCGGTGGTGTTTTCTCCATAAGCAAAGAATAAGCAAAGCGTAAGCAAAATGAAACCAAGGAATATAAGTCTTCATAAATCCTTTTTCCGACCATTTTCTGAAGTAATAATGTATTGTTTGACATCCCGGGAGTCTATTTATGTCGAATAAGGAGCAAAACTGTAGGCAATTGTACCCAGAATCTCCAAATGGGTACGAAAAGTCCATAATGTCACTTTTAAAAAGAATCAGAATTATATATTTCTCATTTTACCTGAACGATTTCTGCCCTAATTTTTAGATTCACGCAAAAGTAAACTGTAAGCAAAGGAACTATGTCTTCATAAATCTTTTTTGCGACCATTTTCTGATGAATTAATGTGTTTCTGGATACCCCGTGAGTCGATTTATGTCGAATATGGTGGAAAACAGTAGGTATTTGGAGTCAAAATAAACAAATGGGTACCAAAAATTCATTATATCACTTTTAGAAAGTGGCAGAATTATATATATGTCTGATTTTGATTTAACGATTTAACCCTTAATTTTTAGATTCATGCTTACTCACAGGCACCATTGTGGAGCCAGAGAACCAGTCTGCGTCACTATAGGACATATTCGTGTGTATTTGTGGAAAAATGCTCAAGTTCGGTTGTGTTTTCTCCGTAAGAAAAGAATAAGCAAAGCGTAAGCAAAATGTAAGCAAAGGATATATGTCTTCATAAATCCTTTTTCCGACCATTTTCTGAAGTAATAATGTATTGTTTGACATCCCGGGAGTCTATTTATGTCGAATAAGGAGCAAAACTGTAGGTAATTGTACCCAGAATGTCCAAATGGGTATGAAAAGTCCATAGTGTCACTTTTAAAAAGAATCAGAATTATATATTTCTCATTTACCTGAACGATTTCTGCCCTAATTTTTAGATTCATGCTTACTCACAGGCACCATTGTGGAGCCAGAGAACTAGTCTGCGTCACTATGGGACTTATTTGTGTGTATTTCTGGAAAAATGCTCAAGTTCGGTGGTGTTTTCCCCCTAGGCAAAGAATAAGCAAAGCGTAAGCAAAATGTAAGCAAATGATATATGTCTTCATAAATCCTTTTTCCGACCATTTTCTGAAGTAATAATGTATTCTTTGACATCCCGGGAGTCTATTTATGTCGAATAAGGAGCAAAACTGTAGGTAATTGTACCCAGAATGTCCAAATGGGTACGAAAAGTCCATAATGTCACTTTTAAAAAGAATCAGAATTATATATTTCTCATTTTACCTGAACGATTTCTGCCCTAATTTTTAGATTCATGCTTACTCACAGGCACCATTGTGGAGCCAGAGAACCAGTCTGCGTCACTATAGGACATATTCGTGTGTATTTGTGGAAAAATGCTCAAGTTCGGTTGTGTTTTCTCCGTAAGAAAAGAATAAGCAAAGCGTAAGCAAAATGTAAGCAAAGGATATATGTCTTCATAAATCCTTTTTCCGACCATTTTCTGAAGTAATAATGTATTGTTTGACATCCCGGGAGTCTATTTATGTCGAATAAGGAGCAAAACTGTAGGTAATTGTACCCAGAATGTCCAAATGGGTATGAAAAGTCCATAGTGTCACTTTTAAAAAGAATCAGAATTATATATTTCTCATTTACCTGAACGATTTCTGCCCTAATTTTTAGATTCATGCTTACTCACAGGCACCATTGTGGAGCCAGAGAACTAGTCTGCGTCACTATGGGACTTATTTGTGTGTATTTCTGGAAAAATGCTCAAGTTCGGTGGTGTTTTCCCCCTAGGCAAAGAATAAGCAAAGCGTAAGCAAAATGTAAGCAAATGATATATGTCTTCATAAATCCTTTTTCCGACCATTTTCTGAAGTAATAATGTATTCTTTGACATCCCGGGAGTCTATTTATGTCGAATAAGGAGCAAAACTGTAGGTAATTGTACCCAGAATGTCCAAATGGGTACGAAAAGTCCATAATGTCACTTTTAAAAAGAATCAGAATTATATATTTCTCATTTTACCTGAACGATTTCTGCGCTAATTTTTAGATTCATGCTTGCTCACAGGCACCGTTGTGGAGCCAGAGATCTAGTCTGCGTCACTATGGGACATATTCGTGTGTATTTGTGGAAAAATGCTCAAGTTCGGTGGTGTTTTCCCCCTAAGCAAAGAATAAGCAAAGCGTAAGCAAAATGTAAGCAAAGGATTTATGTCTTCATATATCCTTTTTCCGACCATTTTCTGAAGTAATAATGTATTGTTTGACATCCCGGGAGTCTATTTATGTCGAATAAGTAGCAAAACTGTAGGTAATTGTACCCAGAATGTCCAAATTGGTACGAAAAGTCCATAATGTCACTTTTAAAAAGAATCAGAATTATATATTTCTAATTTTACCTGAACGATTTTCGCCCTAATTTTTAGATTCACGCTTACTCACAGGTACCATTGTGGAGCCAGAGAACTTGTCTGCGTCACTATGGGACATGTTTGTGTGTATTTGTGGAAAAATGCTCAAGTTCGGTGGTGTTTTCTCCTTAAGCAAAGAATAAGCAAAGCAATAGCAAACTGTAAGCGAAGGAACTATGTCTTCATAATTCTTTTTTGCGACCATTTTCTGATAAAATAATTTGTTTCTGGACATCCCATGAGTCGATTTATGTCGAATATCGTGCAAAACAGTAGATATTTGGATTTAAATAAGCAAATGGGAACCAAAAATCCGTAATATCACTTTTCAAAAGTAGCAGAATTATATATTTATCTAATTTTGATTTAACGATTTTACCCTTAATTTTTAGATTCATGCTTACTCACAGGCACTATTGTGGAGCCAGAGATCTAGTCTGCGTCACTATGGGACATATTCGTGTGTATATGTGGAAATATGCACAAGTTCGGTGGTGTTTTCTCCGTAAGCAAAGAATAAGCAAAGCGTAAGCAAAATGTAAGCAAAGGAAATATGTCTTCGTAAATCCTTTTTCCGACCATTTTCGGAAGTAATAATGTATTGTTTGACATCCCGGGAGGCTATTTATGTCGAATAAGGAGCAAAACTGTAGATAAATGTACAGGAAATGTGCAGATGGGTACGAAAAGTCTATAATATCATCTTTAGAAAGTAGCAGCATTATAAATATCTGATTTTGATTTAACAATTTTACACCTATTTTTTTTTATTTGTGCTTACTCATAGGTACCGTTGTGGAGCCAGAGGACCATTCTGCGTCCCTATGGGACATATTCGTGTGTATTTGTGGAAAAAGCTTAAGTTCTGTGGTGTTTTCTCCGTAAGCAAAAAGTAAGCAAAGCGTAAGCAAAATGTAAGCAAAGGATATATGTCTTCATAAATCCTTTTCGACCATTTTTTGATGAATTAATGTGTTTCTGGATACCCCGTGAGTAATTTTTGTCGAATATGGTGGAAAACAGTTGGTATTTGGAGTCAAAATAAACAAATGGGTACCACAAATCCATTATATCACTTTTAGAAAGTGGCAGAATTATATGTATGTCTAATTTTGATTTAACGATTTTAACCTTAATTTTTTAGAATCATGCTTACTCACAGGCACCATTGTGGAGCTAGGGAACAATTCTGCGTCACTATGGAACATATTCGTGTGTATTTGTGGAAAAATGCTCAAGTTCGGTTGTGTTTTCTCCGTAAGCAAAGAATAAGCAAAGCGTAAGCAAAGAATAAGCAAAGGATATATGTCTTCATAAATCCTTTTTCCGACCATTTTCTGAAGTAATAATGTATTGTTTGACATCCCGGGAGTCTATTTATGTCGAATAAGGAGCAAAACTGTAGGTAATTGTACCCAGAATGTCCAAATGGGTACAAAAAGTCCATAATGTCACTTTTAAAAAGAATCAGAATTATATATTTCTCATTTTACCTGAACGATTTCTGCCCAAATTTTTAGATTCACGCTTACTCACAGGCACCATTGTGGAGCCAGAGAACTTGTCTGTGTCACTATGGGACATATTCGTGTCTATTTGTGGAAAAATGCTCAAGTTCTGTGGTGTTTTCTCCTTAAGCAAAGAATAAGCAAAGCAAAAGTAAACTGTAAGCAAAGGAACTATGCCTTCATAAATCTTTTTTGCGACCATTTTCTGATGAATTAATGTGATTCTGGATACCCCGTGAGTCGATTTATGTCGAATATGGTGGAAAACAGTAGGTATTTGGAGTCAAAATAAACAAATGGGTACCAAAAATCCATTATATCACTTTTAGAAAGTGGCAGAATCATATATATGTCTGATTTTGATTTAACGATTTAACCCCTAATTTTTAGATTCATGCTTACTCACAGGCACCATTGTGGAGCCAGAGAACCAGTCTGCGTCACTATAGGACATATTTGTGTGTATTTGTGGAAAAATGCTCAAGTTCGGTTGTGTTTTCTCCGTAAGCAAAGAATAAGCAAAGCGTAAGCAAAGAATAAGCAAAGGATATATGTCTTCATAAATCCTTTTTCCGACCATTTTCTGAAGTAATTATGTATTGTTTGACATCCCGGGAGTCTATTTATGTCGAATAAGGGGCAAAACTGTACGTAATTGTACCCAGAATGTACAAATTGGTACAAAAAGTCCATAGTGTCACTTTTAAAAAGAATTAGAATTATATATTTCTCATTTTACCTGAACGATTTCTGCCCTAATTTTTAGATTCACGCTTACTCACAGGCACCATTGTGGAGCCAGAGAAATAGTCTCCGTCACTATGGGACTTATTTGTGTGTATTTGTGAAAAAATGCTCAAGTTCGGTGGTGTTTTCCCCCTAAGCAAAGAATAAGCAAAGCGTAAGCATAGAATAAGCAAAGGATATAGGTCTTCATAAATCCTTTTTCCGACCATTTCCTGAAGTAATTATGTATTGTTTGACATCCCGGGAGTCGATTTATGTCGAATATCGTGCAAAACAGTAGGTATTTGGAGATAAAATAAGCAAATGGGAACCGAAAATCCATAATATCACTTTTAGAAAGTGGCAGAATTATATGTATGTCTAATTTTGATTTAACGATTTTACCCTTAATTGTTTAGATTCATGCTTACTCACAGGCACCATTGTGGAGCCAGGGAACAATTCTGCGTCACTATGGAACATATTCGTGTGTATTTGTGGAAAAATGCTCACGTTCGGTTGTGTTTTCTCCGTAAGCAAATAATAAGCAAAGCGTTAGCAAATTGTAAGCAAAGGAAATATGTCTTCGCAAATCCTTTTTCCGACCATTTTCGGAAATAATAATGTATTGTTTGACATCCCGGGAGGCTATTTATGTCGAATAAAGAGCAAAACTGTAGATAATTTTACCCAGAATGTCCAATTGGGTACGAAAGGACCATAATGTCACTTTTAAAAAGAATCAGAATTATATATTTCTCATTTTACCTGAAGGATATCTGCCCTAATTTTTAGATTCATGCTTGCTCACAGGCACCGTTGTGGAGCCAGAGAACCAGTCTGCGTCACTATTCGACATATTCGTGTATATTTGTGGAAAAATGTTCAAGATCGGTGGTGTTTTCTCCGTAAGCAAAGAATAAGCAAAGCGTAAGCATAGAATAAGCAAAGGATATAGGTCTTCATAAATCCTTTTTCCGACCATTTTCTGAAGTAATTATGTATTGTTTGACATCCCGGGAGCCTATTTATGTCGAATAAGGGGCAAAACTGTACGTAATTGTTCCCAGAATGTACAAATGGGTACAAAAAGTCCATAGTGTCACTTTTAAAAAGAATTAGAATTATATATTTCTCATTTTACCTGAACGATTTCTGCCCTAATTTTTAGATTCACGCTTACTCACAGGCACAATTGTGGAGCCAGAGATCTAGTCTCCGTCACTATGGGACTTATTTGTGTGTATTTGTGAAAAAATGCTCAAGTTCGGTGGTGTTTTCCCCCTAAGCAAAGAATAAGCAAAGCGTAAGCAAAATGTAAGCAAAGGATTTATGTCTTCATATATCCTTTTTACGACCATTTTCTGAAGTAATAATGTATTGTTTGACAACCCGGGAGTCTATTTATGTCGAATAAGGAGCAAAACTGTAGGTAATTGTACCCAGAATGTCCAAATGGGTACGAAAAGTCCATAATGACACTTTTAAAAAGAATCAGAATTATATATTTCTCATTTTACCTGAACGATTTCCGCCCTAATTTTTAGATTCACGCTTACTCACAGGTACCATTGTGGAGCCAGAGAACTTGTCTGCGTCACTTTGGGACATATTCTTGTGTATTTGTGGAAAATGCTTAAGTTCTGTGGTGTTTTCTCCGTAAGCAAAGAGTAAGCAAAGCGTAAGCAAAATGTAAGCAAAGGATATATGTCTTCATAAATCCTTTTTCCGACCATTTTCTGAAGTAATAATGTATTGTTTGACATCAAGGGAGTCTATTTATGTCGAATAAGGAGCAAAACTGTAGGTAATTATACCAAGAATGTCCAAATGGGTACAAAAAGTCCATAATGTCACTTTTAAAAAGAATCAGAATTATATATTTCTCATTTTACCTGAACGATTTCTGCCCAAATTTTTAGATTCACGCTTACTCACAGGCACCATTGTGGAGCCAGAGAACTTGTCTGCGTCACTATGGGACATATTCGTGTCTATTTGTGGAAAAATGCTCAAGTTCTGTGGTGTTTTCTCCTTAAGCAAAGAATAAGCAAAGCAAAAGCAAACTGTAAGCAAAGGAACTATGTCTTCATAAATCTTTTTTGCGACCATTTTCTGATGAATTATTGTGTTTCTGGACATCCCGTGGGTCGATTTATGTCGAATATGGTGGAAAACAGTAGGTATTTGGAGTCAAAATAAACAAATGGGTACCAAAAATCCAAAATATCACTTTCAGAAAGTGGCAGAATTATATATATGTCTGATTTTGATTTAACGATTTTACCCTTAATTTTTAGATTCATGCTTACTCACAGGCACCAATGTGGAGCTAGAGAACCAGTCTGCGTCCATATGGGACTTATTCGTGTGTATTTGTGGAAAAATGCACAAGTTCGGTGGTGTTTTCTCCGTAAGAAAAGAATAAGCAAAGCGTAAGCAAAATGTAAGCAAAGGATATATGTCTTCATAAATCCTTTTTCCGACCATTTTCGGAAGTAATAATGTATTGTTTGACATCCCGGGAGTCTATTTATGTCGAATAAGGAGCAAAACTGTAGGTAATTGTACCCAGAATGTCCAAATTGGTACAAAAAGTCCGTAATGTCACTTTTAAAAAGAATCAGAATTCTAAATTTCTCATTTTGCCTGAACGATTTCTGACCTAATTTTTAGATTCATGCTTACTCACAGGCACCGTTGTGGAGCCTGAGAAATATCCTGCGTCACTATGGGACATATTCGTGTGTATTTGTGGAAAATGCTAAAGTTCTGTGGTGTTTTCTCCGTAAGCAAAGAATAAGCAAAGCGTAAGCAAAATGTAAGCAAAGGAAATATGTCCTCATAAATACTTTTTACGACCATTTTCTGATGAAATAATGTGGTTCTGAACATCCCGGGAGTCCATTTATGTAGAATATGGTGCTAAACAGTAGGTATTTGGAGTTAAAATAAGCAAATGGGTACTAAAAATCCATAATATCACTTTTAGAAAGTAGCAGAATTATATATATATCTGATTTTGATTTAACGATTTTACCCTTAATTTTTAGATTCATGCTTACTCACAGGCACCATTGTGGAGCCAGAGAACTAGTCTGCGTCACTGTTGGACATATTCATGTGCATTTGTGGAAAAATGCTCAAGTTCGGTGGTGTTTTCTCCGTAAGCAAAGAATAAGCAAAGCGTAAGCAAAATGTAAGTAAAGAATATATGTCTTCATAAATCCTTTTCCCGACCATTTTCTGAAGTAATAATGTATTGTTTGGCATCCCGGGAGTCTATTTATGTCGAATAAGGAGCAAAACTGTAGGTAATTGTACCCAGAATGTCAAAATGGGTACGAAAAGTCCATAGTGTCACTTTTAAAAAGAATCAGAATTATATATTTCTCATTTTACCTGAACGATTTCTGCCCTAATTTTTAGATTCATGCTTACTCACAGGCACCATTGTGGAGCCAGAGAACTAGTCTGCGTCACTATGGGACTTATTTGTGTGTATTTGTGGAAAAATGCTCAGGTTCGGTGGTGTTTTCCCCCTAAGCAAATAATAAGCAAAGCGTAGGCAAAATGTAAGCAAAGGATATATGTCTTCATAAATCCTTTTTCCGACCATTTTCTGAAGTAATTATGTATTGTTTGACATCCCGGGAGTCTATTTATGTCGAATAAGGGGCAAAATTGTAGGTAATCATACCCAGAATGTCCAATTGGGTACGAAAAGTCCATAATGTTACTTTTAAAAAAAATCAGAATTATATATTTCTAATTTAACCTGAACGATTTCTGCCCTAATTTTTAGATTCATGCTTACTCACAGGCAGCATTGTGGAGCCAGAGAACTAGTCTGCGTCACTATATGACATATTCGTGTGAATTTTTGGAAAAATGCTCAAGTTCGGTGGTGTTTTCTCCATAAGCAAAGAATAAGCAAAGCGTAAGCAAAATGAAACCAAAGGATATAAGTCTTCATAAATCCTTTTTCCGACCATTTTCTGAAGTAATAATGTATTGTTTGGCATCCCGGGAGTCTATTTATGTCGAATAAGGAGCAAAACTGTAGGCAATTGTACCCAGAATCTCCAATTGGGTACGAAAATTCCATAATGTCACTTTTAAAAAGAATCAGAATTATATATTTCTCATTTTACCTGAACGATTCCTGCCCTAATTTTTAGATTTACGCTTACTCACAGGCACCACTGTGGAGGCAGAGAACTTGTCTGCGTCACTATGGGACATGTTCGTGTATATTTGTGGAAAAATGCTTAAGTTCTGTGGTGTTTTCTCCTTAAGCAAAGAATAAGCAAAGCAAAAGTAAACTGTAAGCAAAGGAACTATGTCTTCATAAATCTTTTTTGCGACCATTTTCTGATGAATTAATGTGTTTTTGGATACCCCGTGAGTCGATTTATGTCGAATATGGTGGAGAACAGTAGGTATTTGGAGTCAAAATAAACAAATGGGTACCAAAAATCCATTATATCACTTTTAGAAAGTGGCAGAATTATATATATGTCTGATTTTGATTTAACGATTTAACCCTTAATTTTTAGATTCATGCTTACTCACAGGCACCATTGTGGAGCCAATGAACCAGTCTGCGTCACTATAGGACATATTCGTGTGTATTTGTGGAAAAATGCTCAAGTTCGGTTGTGTTTTCTCCGTAAGAAAAGAATAAGCAAAGCGTAAGCAAAATGTAAGCAAAGGATATATGTCTTCATAAATCCTTTTTCCGACCATTTTCTGAAGTAATAATGTATTGTTTGACATTCCGGGAGTCTATTTATGTCGAATAAGGAGCAAAACTGTAGGTAATTGTACCCAGAATGTCCAAATGGGTACGAAAGGTCCATATTGTCACTTTTAAAAAGAATCAGAATTATATATTTCTCATTTTACCTGAACGATTTCTGCCCTAATTTTTAGATTCATGCTTACTCACAGGCACCATTGTGGAGCCAGAGAACTAGTCTGCGTCACTATGGGACTTATTTGTGTGTATTTCTGGAAAAATGCTCAAGTTCGGTGGTGTTTTCCCCCTAGGCAAAGAATAAGCAAAGCGTAAGCAAAATGTAATCAAAGGATATATGTCTTCATAAATCCTTTTTCCGACCATTTTCGGAAGTAATAATGTATTGTTTGACATCCCGGGAGTCTATTTATGTCGAATAAGGAACAAAACTGTAGGTAATTGTAACCAGAATGTCCAAATGGGTACGAAAAGTCCATAATGTCACTTTTAAAAAGAATCAGAATTATATATTTCTCATTTTACCTGAACGATTTCTGCCCTAATTTTTAGATTCACGCTTACTCACAGGCACCATTGTGGAGCCAGAGAACTTTTCTGCGTCACTATGGGACATATTTGTGTCTATTTGTTGAAAAATGATTAAGTTATGTGGTATTTTCTCCTTAAGCAAAGAATAAGCAAAGCAAAAGTAAACTGTAAGCAAAGGAACTATGTCTTCATAAATCTTTTTTGCGACCATTTTCTGATGAATAAATGTGTTTCTGGACATCCCGTGAGTCGATTTATGTCGAATATCGTGCAAAATAGTAGGTATTTGCAGATAAAATAAGCAAATGGGAACCGAAAATCCATAATATCACTTTTAGAAAGTGGCAGAATTATATATATGTCTAATTTTGATTTACCAATTTTACACCTAATTTTTTTATTTGTGCTTACTCATAGGTACCGTTGTGGAGCCAGAGGACCAGTCTGCGTCCCTATGGGACATATTCGTGTGTATTTGTGGAAAATGCTTAAGTTCTGTGGTGTTTTCTCCGTAAGCAAAGAGTAAGCAAAGCGTAAGCAAAATGTAAGCAAAGGATATATGTCTTCATAAATCCTTTTTCGACCATTTTCTGAAGTAATAATGTATTGTTTGACATCCCGGGAGTCTATTCATTTCGAATAAGGAGCAAAACTGTAGGTAATTGTAACCAGAATGTCCAAATGGGTACGAAAAGTCCATAATGTCACTTTTAAAAAGAATCAGAATTATATATTTCTCATTTTACCTGAACGATTTCTGCCCTAATTTTTAGATTCACGCTTACTCACAGGCACCATTGTGGAGCCAGAGAACTTTTCTGCGTCACTATGGGACATATTTGTGTCTATTTGTTGAAAAATGATTAAGTTATGTGGTATTTTCTCCTTAAGCAAAGAATAAGCAAAGCAAAAGTAAACTCTAAGCAAAGGAACTATGTCTTCATAAATCTTTTTTGCGACCATTTTCTGATGAATAAATGTGTTTCTGGACATCCCGTGAGTCGATTTATGTCGAATATCGTGCAAAATAGTAGGTATTTGCAGATAAAATAAGCAAATGGGAACCGAAAATCCATAATATCACTTTTAGAAAGTGGCAGAATTATATATATGTCTAATTTTGATTTAACAATTTTACACCTAATTTTTTTATTTGTGCTTACTCATAGGTACCGTTGTGGAGCCAGAGGACCAGTCTGCGTCTTTATGGGACATATTCGTGTGTATGTGTGGAAAATGCTTAAGTTCTGTGGTGTTTTCTCCGTAAGCAAAGAGTAAGCAAAGCGTAAGCAAAATGTAAGCAAAGGATATATGTCTTCATAAATCCTTTTTCCGACAATTTTCGGAAGTAATAATGTATTGTTTGACATCCCGGGAGTCTATTTATGTCGAATAAGGAGCAAAACTGTAGGTAATTGTACCCAGAATCTCCAAATGGGTACGAAAAGTCCATAATGTCACTTTTAAAAAGAATCAGAATTATATATTTCTCATTTTACCTGAACGATTTCTGCCCTAATTTTTAGATTCACGCTTACTCACAGGCACCATTGTGGAGCCAGAGAACTTGTCTGCGTCACTATGGGACATATTCGTGTCTATTTGTGGAAAAATGCTTAAGTTCTGTGGTGTTTTCTCCTTAAGCAAAGAATAAGCAAAGCAAAAGCAAACTGTAAGCAAAAGAACTATGTCTTCATGTATCTTTTTTGCGACCATTTTCTGATAAATTAAAGTGTTTCTGGACATCCCGTGAGTCGATTTATGTCGAATATCGTGCAAAACAGTAGATATTTGGAGTTAAAATAAGCAAATGGGAACCAAAAATCCATAATATTACTTTTAGAAAGTAGCAGAATTATATATATATCTAATTTTGATTTAACGATTTTACCCTTAATTTTTAGATTCATGCTTACTCACAGGCACCATTGTGGAGCCAGAGAACTAATCTGCGTCACTATGGGACATATTCGTGTGTATTTGTGGAAATATGCACAAGTTCGGTGGTGTTTTCTCCGTAAGCAAAGAATAAGCAAAGCGTAAGCAAAATGAAAGCAAAGGATATATGTCTTCATAAATCCTTTTTCCGACCATTTTCTGAAGTAATAATGTATTGTTTGACATCCCGGGAGTCTATTTATGTCGAATAAGGAGCAAAACTGTAGGTAATTGTAAACAGAATGTCCAAATGGGTACGAAAAGACCATAATGTCACTTTTGAAAAGAATCAGAATTATATATTTCTCATTTTACCTGAACGATTTCTGCCCTAATTTTTAGATTCATGCTTGCTCACAGGCACCGTTGTGGAGCCTGAGAGCCAGTCTGCGTCACTATTCGACATATTCGTGTGTATTTGTGGAAAAATGCTCAAGTTCGGTGGTATTTTCTCCGTAAGCAAAGAATAAGCAAAGCGTAAGCAAAATGTAAACAAAGGATATATGTCTTCATAAATCCGTTTTCCGACCATTTTCTGAAGTAATAATGTATTGTTTGACATCCCGGGAGTCTATTTATGTCGAATAAGGAGCAAAACTGTAGGCAATTGTACCCAGAATCTCCAAATGGGTACGAAAAGTCCATAATGTCACTTTTAAAAAGAATCAGAATTATATATTTCTCATTTTACCTGAACGATTTCTGCCCTAATTTTTAGATTCACGCTTACTCACAGGCACCACTGTGGAGCCAGATAACTTGTCTGCGTCACTATGGGACATATTCGTGTCTATTTGTGGAAAAATGCTTAAGTTCTGTGGTGTTTTCTCCTTAAGCAAAGAATAAGCAAAGCAAAAGCAAACTGTAAGCAAAGGAACTATGTCTTCATAAATCTTTTTTGCGACCATTTTCTGATGAATTAATGTGTTTCTGGATACCCCGTGAGTAATTTTTGTCGAATATGGTGGAAAACAGTTGGTATTTGGAGTCAAAATAAACAAATGGGTACCAAAAATCCATTATATCACTTTTAGAAAGTGGCAGAATTATATATATGTCTGATTTTGATTTAACGATTTAACCCTTAATTTTTAGATTCATGCTTACTCACAGGCACCATTGTGGAGCCAGAGGACCTATCTGCGTCACTATAGGACATATTCGTGTGTATTTGTGGAAAAATGCTCAAGTTCGGTGGTGTTTTCTCCGTAAGCAAAGAAAAGGCAAAGCGTAAGCAAAATGTAAGCAAAGGATATATGTCTTTATAAATCCTTTTTCCGACCATTTTCTGAAGTAATAATGTATTGTTTGACATCCCGGGAGTCTATTTATGTCGAATAAGAAGCAAAACTGTAGGTAATTGTACCCAGAATGTCCAAATGGGTACGAAAAGTCCATAGTGTCACTTTTAAAAAGAATTAGAACTATATATTTCTCATTTTACCTGAACGATTTCTGCCCTAATTTTTAGATTCATGCTTGCTCACAGGCACCTTGTGGAGCCAGAGAACCAGTCTGCGTCACTATTCGACATATTCGTGTGTATTTGTGGAAAAATGCACAAGTTAGGTGGTGTCTTCTCCGTAAGCAAAGAATAAGCAAAGCGTAAGCAAAATGTAAACAAAGGATATATGTCTTCATAAATCCTTTTTCCGACCATTTTCTGAAGTAATTATGTATTGTTTGACATCCCGGGAGTCTATTTATGTCGAATAAGGGGCAAAATTGTAGGTAATCATACCCAGAATGTCCAATTGGGTACGAAAAGTCCATAATGTTACTTTTAAAAAAAATCAGAATTATATATTTCTAATTTAACCTGAACGATTTCTGCCCTAATTTTTAGATTCATGCTTACTCACAGGCAGCATTGTGGAGCCAGAGAACTAGTCTGCGTCACTATATGACATATTCGTGTGAATTTTTGGAAAAATGCTCAAGTTCGGTGGTGTTTTCTCCATAAGCAAAGAATAAGCAAAGCGTAAGCAAAATGAAACCAAAGGATATAAGTCTTCATAAATCCTTTTTCCGACCATTTTCTGAAGTAATAATGTATTGTTTGGCATCCCGGGAGTCTATTTATGTCGAATAAGGAGCAAAACTGTAGGCAATTGTACCCAGAATCTCCAATTGGGTACGAAAATTCCATAATGTCACTTTTAAAAAGAATCAGAATTATATATTTCTCATTTTACCTGAACGATTCCTGCCCTAATTTTTAGATTTACGCTTACTCACAGGCACCACTGTGGAGGCAGAGAACTTGTCTGCGTCACTATGGGACATGTTCGTGTATATTTGTGGAAAAATGCTTAAGTTCTGTGGTGTTTTCTCCTTAAGCAAAGAATAAGCAAAGCAAAAGTAAACTGTAAGCAAAGGAACTATGTCTTCATAAATCTTTTTTGCGACCATTTTCTGATGAATTAATGTGTTTTTGGATACCCCGTGAGTCGATTTATGTCGAATATGGTGGAGAACAGTAGGTATTTGGAGTCAAAATAAACAAATGGGTACCAAAAATCCATTATATCACTTTTAGAAAGTGGCAGAATTATATATATGTCTGATTTTGATTTAACGATTTAACCCTTAATTTTTAGATTCATGCTTACTCACAGGCACCATTGTGGAGCCAATGAACCAGTCTGCGTCACTATAGGACATATTCGTGTGTATTTGTGGAAAAATGCTCAAGTTCGGTTGTGTTTTCTCCGTAAGAAAAGAATAAGCAAAGCGTAAGCAAAATGTAAGCAAAGGATATATGTCTTCATAAATCCTTTTTCCGACCATTTTCTGAAGTAATAATGTATTGTTTGACATTCCGGGAGTCTATTTATGTCGAATAAGGAGCAAAACTGTAGGTAATTGTACCCAGAATGTCCAAATGGGTACGAAAGGTCCATATTGTCACTTTTAAAAAGAATCAGAATTATATATTTCTCATTTTACCTGAACGATTTCTGCCCTAATTTTTAGATTCATGCTTACTCACAGGCACCATTGTGGAGCCAGAGAACTAGTCTGCGTCACTATGGGACTTATTTGTGTGTATTTCTGGAAAAATGCTCAAGTTCGGTGGTGTTTTCCCCCTAGGCAAAGAATAAGCAAAGCGTAAGCAAAATGTAATCAAAGGATATATGTCTTCATAAATCCTTTTTCCGACCATTTTCGGAAGTAATAATGTATTGTTTGACATCCCGGGAGTCTATTTATGTCGAATAAGGAACAAAACTGTAGGTAATTGTAACCAGAATGTCCAAATGGGTACGAAAAGTCCATAATGTCACTTTTAAAAAGAATCAGAATTATATATTTCTCATTTTACCTGAACGATTTCTGCCCTAATTTTTAGATTCACGCTTACTAACAGGCACCATTGTGGAGCCAGAGAACTTTTCTGCGTCACTATGGGACATATTTGTGTCTATTTGTTGAAAAATGATTAAGTTATGTGGTATTTTCTCCTTAAGCAAAGAATAAGCAAAGCAAAAGTAAACTGTAAGCAAAGGAACTATGTCTTCATAAATCTTTTTTGCGACCATTTTCTGATGAATAAATGTGTTTCTGGACATCCCGTGAGTCGATTTATGTCGAATATCGTGCAAAATAGTAGGTATTTGCAGATAAAATAAGCAAATGGGAACCGAAAATCCATAATATCACTTTTAGAAAGTGGCAGAATTATATATATGTCTAATTTTGATTTACCAATTTTACACCTAATTTTTTTATTTGTGCTTACTCATAGGTACCGTTGTGGAGCCAGAGGACCAGTCTGCGTCTTTATGGGACATATTCGTGTGTATGTGTGGAAAATGCTTAAGTTCTGTGGTGTTTTCTCCGTAAGCAAAGAGTAAGCAAAGCGTAAGCAAAATGTAAGCAAAGGATATATGTCTTCATAAATCCTTTTTCCGACAATTTTCGGAAGTAATAATGTATTGTTTGACATCCCGGGAGTCTATTTATGTCGAATAAGGAGCAAAACTGTAGGTAATTGTACCCAGAATGTCCAAATGGGTACGAAAAGTCCATAATGTCACTTTTAAAAAGAATCAGAATTATATATTTCTCATTTTACCTGAACGATTTCTGCCCTAATTTTTAGATTCACGCTTACTCACAGGCACCATTGTGGAGCCAGAGAACTTGTCTGCGTCACTATGGGACATATTCGTGTCTATTTGTGGAAAAATGCTTAAGTTCTGTGGTGTTTTCTCCTTAAGCAAAGAATAAGCAAAGCAAAAGCAAACTGTAAGCAAAAGAACTATGTCTTCATGTATCTTTTTTGCGACCATTTTCTGATAAATTAAAGTGTTTCTGGACATCCCGTGAGTCGATTTATGTCGAATATCGTGCAAAACAGTAGATATTTGGAGTTAAAATAAGCAAATGGGAACCAAAAATCCATAATATTACTTTTAGAAAGTAGCAGAATTATATATATATCTAATTTTGATTTAACGATTTTACCCTTAATTTTTAGATTCATGCTTACTCACAGGCACCATTGTGGAGCCAGAGAACTAATCTGCGTCACTATGGGACATATTCGTGTGTATTTGTGGAAATATGCACAAGTTCGGTGGTGTTTTCTCCGTAAGCAAAGAATAAGCAAAGCGTAAGCAAAATGAAAGCAAAGGATATATGTCTTCATAAATCCTTTTTCCGACCATTTTCTGAAGTAATAATGTATTGTTTGACATCCCGGGAGTCTATTTATGTCGAATAAGGAGCAAAACTGTAGGTAATTGTAAACAGAATGTCCAAATGGGTACGAAAAGACCATAATGTCACTTTTGAAAAGAATCAGAATTATATATTTCTCATTTTACCTGAACGATTTCTGCCCTAATTTTTAGATTCATGCTTGCTCACAGGCACCGTTGTGGAGCCTGAGAGCCAGTCTGCGTCACTATTCGACATATTCGTGTGTATTTGTGGAAAAATGCTCAAGTTCGGTGGTATTTTCTCCGTAAGCAAAGAATAAGCAAAGCGTAAGCAAAATGTAAACAAAGGATATATGTCTTCATAAATCCGTTTTCCGACCATTTTCTGAAGTAATAATGTATTGTTTGACATCCCGGGAGTCTATTTATGTCGAATAAGGAGCAAAACTGTAGGCAATTGTACCCAGAATCTCCAAATGGGTACGAAAAGTCCATAATGTCACTTTTAAAAAGAATCAGAATTATATATTTCTCATTTTACCTGAACGATTTCTGCCCTAATTTTTAGATTCACGCTTACTCACAGGCACCACTGTGGAGCCAGATAACTTGTCTGCGTCACTATGGGACATATTCGTGTCTATTTGTGGAAAAATGCTTAAGTTCTGTGGTGTTTTCTCCTTAAGCAAAGAATAAGCAAAGCAAAAGTAAACTGTAAGCAAAGGAACTATGTCTTCATAAATCTTTTTTGCGACCATTTTCTGATGAATTAATGTGTTTCTGGATACCCCGTGAGTAATTTTTGTCGAATATGGTGGAAAACAGTTGGTATTTGGAGTCAAAATAAACAAATGGGTACCAAAAATCCATTATATCACTTTTAGAAAGTGGCAGAATTATATATATGTCTGATTTTGATTTAACGATTTAACCCTTAATTTTTAGATTCATGCTTACTCACAGGCACCATTGTGGAGCCAGAGGACCTATCTGCGTCACTATAGGACATATTCGTGTGTATTTGTGGAAAAATGCTCAAGTTCTGTGGTGTTTTCTCCGTAAGCAAAGAAAAAGCAAAGCGTAAGCAAAATGTAAGCAAAGGATATATGTCTTTATAAATCCTTTTTCCGACCATTTTCTGAAGTAATAATGTATTGTTTGACATCCCGGGAGTCTATTTATGTCGAATAAGAAGCAAAACTGTAGGTAATTGTACCCAGAATGTCCAAATGGGTACGAAAAGTCCATAGTGTCACTTTTAAAAAGAATTAGAATTATATATTTCTCATTTTACCTGAACGATTTCTGCCCTAATTTTTAGATTCATGCTTGCTCACAGGCACCTTGTGGAGCCAGAGAACCAGTCTGCGTCACTATTCGACATATTCGTGTGTATTTGTGGAAAAATGCACAAGTTAGGTGGTGTCTTCTCCGTAAGCAAAGAATAAGCAAAGCGTAAGCAAAATGTAAACAAAGGATATATGTCTTCATAAATCCTTTTTCCGACCATTTTCTGAAGTAATTATGTATTGTTTGACATCCCGGGAGTCTATTTATGTCGAATAAGGGGCAAAATTGTAGGTAATTATACCCAGAATGTCCAATTGGGTACGAAAAGTCCATAATGTTACTTTTAAAAAAAATCAGAATTATATATTTCTAATTTTACCTGAACGATTTCTGCCCTAATTTTTAGATTCATGCTTACTCACAGGAAGCATTGTGGAGCCAGAGAACTAGTCTGCGTCACTATATGACAAATTCGTGTGAATTTTTGGAAAAATGCTCAAGTTCGGTGGTGTTTTCTCCATAAGCAAAGAATAAGCAAAGCGTAAGCAAAATGTAACCAAAGGATATATGTCTTCATAAATCCTTTTTCCGACCATTTTCTGAAGTAATAATGTATTGTTTGACATCCCGGGAGTCTATTTATGTCGAATAAGGAGCAAAACTGTAGGCAATTGGCAATTGTACCCAGAATCTCCAAATGGGTACGAAAAGTCCATAATGTCACTTTTAAAAAGAATCAGAATTATATATTTCTCATTTTACCTGAACGATTTCTGCCCTAATTTTTAGATTCACGCTTACTCACAGGCACCACTGTGGAGCCAGATAACTTGTCTGCGTCACTATGGGACATATTCGTGTCTATTTGTGGAAAAATGCTTAAGTTCTGTGGTGTTTTCTCCTTAAGCAAAGAATAAGCAAAGCAAAAGTAAACTGTAAGCAAAGGAACTATGTCTTCATAAATCTTTTTTGCGACCATTTTCTGATGAATTAATGTGTTTCTGGATACCCCGTGAGTAATTTTTGTCGAATATGGTGGAAAACAGTTGGTATTTGGAGTCAAAATAAACAAATGGGTACCAAAAATCCATTATATCACTTTTAGAAAGTGGCAGAATTATATATATGTCTGATTTTGATTTAACGATTTAACCCTTAATTTTTAGATTCATGCTTACTCACAGGCACCATTGTGGAGCCAGAGGACCTATCTGCGTCACTATAGGACATATTCGTGTGTATTTGTGGAAAAATGCTCAAGTTCTGTGGTGTTTTCTCCGTAAGCAAAGAAAAAGCAAAGCGTAAGCAAAATGTAAGCAAAGGATATATGTCTTTATAAATCCTTTTTCCGACCATTTTCTGAAGTAATAATGTATTGTTTGACATCCCGGGAGTCTATTTATGTCGAATACGAAGCAAAACTGTAGGTAATTGTACCCAGAATGTCCAAATGGGTACGAAAAGTCCATAGTGTCACTTTTAAAAAGAATTAGAATTATATATTTCTCATTTTACCTGAACGATTTCTGCCCTAATTTTTAGATTCATGCTTGCTCACAGGCACCTTGTGGAGCCAGAGAACCAGTCTGCGTCACTATTCGACATATTCGTGTGTATTTGTGGAAAAATGCTCAAGTTCGGTGGTGTCTTCTCCGTAAGCAAAGAATAAGCAAAGCGTAAGCAAAATGTAAACAAAGGATATATGTCTTCATAAATCCTTTTTCCGACCATTTTCTGAAGTAATTATGTATTGTTTGACATCCCGGGAGTCTATTTATGTCGAATAAGGAGCAAAACTGTAGGCAATTGTACCCAGAATCTCCAAATGGGTACGAAAAGTCCATAATGTCACTTTTAAAAAGAATCAGAATTATATATTTCTCATTTTACCTGAACGATTTCTGCCCTAATTTTTAGATTCACGCTTACTCACAGGCACCACTGTGGAGCCAGATAACTTGTCTGCGTCACTATGGGACATATTCGTGTCTATTTGTGGAAAAATGCTTAAGTTCTGTGGTGTTTTCTCCTTAAGCAAAGAATAAGCAAAGCAAAAGTAAACTGTAAGCAAAGGAACTATGTCTTCATAAATCTTTTTTGCGACCATTTTCTGATGAATAAATGTGTTTCTGGACATCCCGTGAGTCGATTTATGTCGAATATCGTGCAAAATAGTAGGTATTTGCAGATAAAATAAGCAAATGGGAACCGAAAATCCATAATATCACTTTTAGAAAGTGGCAGAATTATATATATGTCTAATTTTGATTTACCAATTTTACACCTAATTTTTTTATTTGTGCTTACTCATAGGTACCGTTGTGGAGCCAGAGGACCAGTCTGCGTCCCTATGGGACATATTCGTGTGTATTTGTGGAAAATGCTTAAGTTCTGTGGTGTTTTCTCCGTAAGCAAAGAGTAAGCAAAGCGTAAGCAAAATGTAAGCAAAGGATATATGTCTTCATAAATCCTTTTTCGACCATTTTCTGAAGTAATAATGTATTGTTTGACATCCCGGGAGTCTATTCATTTCGAATAAGGAGCAAAACTGTAGGTAATTGTAACCAGAATGTCCAAATGGGTACGAAAAGTCCATAATGTCACTTTTAAAAAGAATCAGAATTATATATTTCTCATTTTACCTGAACGATTTCTGCCCTAATTTTTAGATTCACGCTTACTCACAGGCACCATTGTGGAGCCAGAGAACTTTTCTGCGTCACTATGGGACATATTTGTGTCTATTTGTTGAAAAATGATTAAGTTATGTGGTATTTTCTCCTTAAGCAAAGAATAAGCAAAGCAAAAGTAAACTCTAAGCAAAGGAACTATGTCTTCATAAATCTTTTTTGCGACCATTTTCTGATGAATAAATGTGTTTCTGGACATCCCGTGAGTCGATTTATGTCGAATATCGTGCAAAATAGTAGGTATTTGCAGATAAAATAAGCAAATGGGAACCGAAAATCCATAATATCACTTTTAGAAAGTGGCAGAATTATATATATGTCTAATTTTGATTTAACAATTTTACACCTAATTTTTTTATTTGTGCTTACTCATAGGTACCGTTGTGGAGCCAGAGGACCAGTCTGCGTCTTTATGGGACATATTCGTGTGTATGTGTGGAAAATGCTTAAGTTCTGTGGTGTTTTCTCCGTAAGCAAAGAGTAAGCAAAGCGTAAGCAAAATGTAAGCAAAGGATATATGTCTTCATAAATCCTTTTTCCGACAATTTTCGGAAGTAATAATGTATTGTTTGACATCCCGGGAGTCTATTTATGTCGAATAAGGAGCAAAACTGTAGGTAATTGTACCCAGAATGTCCAAATGGGTACGAAAAGTCCATAATGTCACTTTTAAAAAGAATCAGAATTATATATTTCTCATTTTACCTGAACGATTTCTGCCCTAATTTTTAGATTCACGCTTACTCACAGGCACCATTGTGGAGCCAGAGAACTTGTCTGCGTCACTATGGGACATATTCGTGTCTATTTGTGGAAAAATGCTTAAGTTCTGTGGTGTTTTCTCCTTAAGCAAAGAATAAGCAAAGCAAAAGCAAACTGTAAGCAAAAGAACTATGTCTTCATGTATCTTTTTTGCGACCATTTTCTGATAAATTAAAGTGTTTCTGGACATCCCGTGAGTCGATTTATGTCGAATATCGTGCAAAACAGTAGATATTTGGAGTTAAAATAAGCAAATGGGAACCAAAAATCCATAATATTACTTTTAGAAAGTAGCAGAATTATATATATATCTAATTTTGATTTAACGATTTTACCCTTAATTTTTAGATTCATGCTTACTCACAGGCACCATTGTGGAGCCAGAGAACTAATCTGCGTCACTATGGGACATATTCGTGTGTATTTGTGGAAATATGCACAAGTTCGGTGGTGTTTTCTCCGTAAGCAAAGAATAAGCAAAGCGTAAGCAAAATGAAAGCAAAGGATATATGTCTTCATAAATCCTTTTTCCGACCATTTTCTGAAGTAATAATGTATTGTTTGACATCCCGGGAGTCTATTTATGTCGAATAAGGAGCAAAACTGTAGGTAATTGTAAACAGAATGTCCAAATGGGTACGAAAAGACCATAATGTCACTTTTGAAAAGAATCAGAATTATATATTTCTCATTTTACCTGAACGATTTCTGCCCTAATTTTTAGATTCATGCTTGCTCACAGGCACCGTTGTGGAGCCTGAGAGCCAGTCTGCGTCACTATTCGACATATTCGTGTGTATTTGTGGAAAAATGCTCAAGTTCGGTGGTATTTTCTCCGTAAGCAAAGAATAAGCAAAGCGTAAGCAAAATGTAAACAAAGGATATATGTCTTCATAAATCCGTTTTCCGACCATTTTCTGAAGTAATAATGTATTGTTTGACATCCCGGGAGTCTATTTATGTCGAATAAGGAGCAAAACTGTAGGCAATTGTACCCAGAATCTCCAAATGGGTACGAAAAGTCCATAATGTCACTTTTAAAAAGAATCAGAATTATATATTTCTCATTTTACCTGAACGATTTCTGCCCTAATTTTTAGATTCACGCTTACTCACAGGCACCACTGTGGAGCCAGATAACTTGTCTGCGTCACTATGGGACATATTCGTGTCTATTTGTGGAAAAATGCTTAAGTTCTGTGGTGTTTTCTCCTTAAGCAAAGAATAAGCAAAGCAAAAGTAAACTGTAAGCAAAGGAACTATGTCTTCATAAATCTTTTTTGCGACCATTTTCTGATGAATTAATGTGTTTCTGGATACCCCGTGAGTAATTTTTGTCGAATATGGTGGAAAACAGTTGGTATTTGGAGTCAAAATAAACAAATGGGTACCAAAAATCCATTATATCACTTTTAGAAAGTGGCAGAATTATATATATGTCTGATTTTGATTTAACGATTTAACCCTTAATTTTTAGATTCATGCTTACTCACAGGCACCATTGTGGAGCCAGAGGACCTATCTGCGTCACTATAGGACATATTCGTGTGTATTTGTGGAAAAATGCTCAAGTTCTGTGGTGTTTTCTCCGTAAGCAAAGAAAAAGCAAAGCGTAAGCAAAATGTAAGCAAAGGATATATGTCTTTATAAATCCTTTTTCCGACCATTTTCTGAAGTAATAATGTATTGTTTGACATCCCGGGAGTCTATTTATGTCGAATAAGAAGCAAAACTGTAGGTAATTGTACCCAGAATGTCCAAATGGGTACGAAAAGTCCATAGTGTCACTTTTAAAAAGAATTAGAATTATATATTTCTCATTTTACCTGAACGATTTCTGCCCTAATTTTTAGATTCATGCTTGCTCACAGGCACCTTGTGGAGCCAGAGAACCAGTCTGCGTCACTATTCGACATATTCGTGTGTATTTGTGGAAAAATGCACAAGTTAGGTGGTGTCTTCTCCGTAAGCAAAGAATAAGCAAAGCGTAAGCAAAATGTAAACAAAGGATATATGTCTTCATAAATCCTTTTTCCGACCATTTTCTGAAGTAATTATGTATTGTTTGACATCCCGGGAGTCTATTTATGTCGAATAAGGGGCAAAATTGTAGGTAATTATACCCAGAATGTCCAATTGGGTACGAAAAGTCCATAATGTTACTTTTAAAAAAAATCAGAATTATATATTTCTAATTTTACCTGAACGATTTCTGCCCTAATTTTTAGATTCATGCTTACTCACAGGAAGCATTGTGGAGCCAGAGAACTAGTCTGCGTCACTATATGACAAATTCGTGTGAATTTTTGGAAAAATGCTCAAGTTCGGTGGTGTTTTCTCCATAAGCAAAGAATAAGCAAAGCGTAAGCAAAATGTAACCAAAGGATATATGTCTTCATAAATCCTTTTTCCGACCATTTTCTGAAGTAATAATGTATTGTTTGACATCCCGGGAGTCTATTTATGTCGAATAAGGAGCAAAACTGTAGGCAATTGGCAATTGTACCCAGAATCTCCAAATGGGTACGAAAAGTCCATAATGTCACTTTTAAAAAGAATCAGAATTATATATTTCTCATTTTACCTGAACGATTTCTGCCCTAATTTTTAGATTCACGCTTACTCACAGGCACCACTGTGGAGCCAGATAACTTGTCTGCGTCACTATGGGACATATTCGTGTCTATTTGTGGAAAAATGCTTAAGTTCTGTGGTGTTTTCTCCTTAAGCAAAGAATAAGCAAAGCAAAAGTAAACTGTAAGCAAAGGAACTATGTCTTCATAAATCTTTTTTGCGACCATTTTCTGATGAATTAATGTGTTTCTGGATACCCCGTGAGTAATTTTTGTCGAATATGGTGGAAAACAGTTGGTATTTGGAGTCAAAATAAACAAATGGGTACCAAAAATCCATTATATCACTTTTAGAAAGTGGCAGAATTATATATATGTCTGATTTTGATTTAACGATTTAACCCTTAATTTTTAGATTCATGCTTACTCACAGGCACCATTGTGGAGCCAGAGGACCTATCTGCGTCACTATAGGACATATTCGTGTGTATTTGTGGAAAAATGCTCAAGTTCTGTGGTGTTTTCTCCGTAAGCAAAGAAAAAGCAAAGCGTAAGCAAAATGTAAGCAAAGGATATATGTCTTTATAAATCCTTTTTCCGACCATTTTCTGAAGTAATAATGTATTGTTTGACATCCCGGGAGTCTATTTATGTCGAATACGAAGCAAAACTGTAGGTAATTGTACCCAGAATGTCCAAATGGGTACGAAAAGTCCATAGTGTCACTTTTAAAAAGAATTAGAATTATATATTTCTCATTTTACCTGAACGATTTCTGCCCTAATTTTTAGATTCATGCTTGCTCACAGGCACCTTGTGGAGCCAGAGAACCAGTCTGCGTCACTATTCGACATATTCGTGTGTATTTGTGGAAAAATGCTCAAGTTCGGTGGTGTCTTCTCCGTAAGCAAAGAATAAGCAAAGCGTAAGCAAAATGTAAACAAAGGATATATGTCTTCATAAATCCTTTTTCCGACCATTTTCTGAAGTAATTATGTATTGTTTGACATCCCGGGAGTCTATTTATGTCGAATAAGGAGCAAAACTGTAGGCAATTGTACCCAGAATCTCCAAATGGGTACGAAAAGTCCATAATGTCACTTTTAAAAAGAATCAGAATTATATATTTCTCATTTTACCTGAACGATTTCTGCCCTAATTTTTAGATTCACGCTTACTCACAGGCACCACTGTGGAGCCAGATAACTTGTCTGCGTCACTATGGGACATATTCGTGTCTATTTGTGGAAAAATGCTTAAGTTCTGTGGTGTTTTCTCCTTAAGCAAAGAATAAGCAAAGCAAAAGTAAACTGTCAGCAAAGGAACTATGTCTTCATAAATCTTTTTTGCGACCATTTTCTGATGAATTAATGTGTTTCTTGATACCCCGTGAGTAATTTTTGTCGAATATGGTGGAAAACAGTTGGTATTTGGAGTCAAAATAAACAAATGGGTACCAAAAATCCAGTATATCACTTTTAGAAAGTGGCAGAATTATATATATATGTCTGATTTTGATTTAACGATTTAACCCTTAATTTTTAGATTCATGCTTACTCACAGGCACCATTGTGGAGCCAGAGGACCTATCTGCGTCATTATAGGACATAATCGTGTGTATTTGTGGAAAAATGCTCAAGTTCGGTGGTGTTTTCTCCGTAAGCAAAGAAAAGGCAAAGCCTAAGCAAAATGTAAGCAAAGGATATATGTCTTTATAAATCCTTTTTCCGACCATTTTCTGAAGTAATAATGTATTGTTTGACATCCCGGGAGTCTATTTATGTCGAATAAGAAGCAAAATTGTAGGTAATTATACCCGGAATGTCCAATTGGGTACGAAAAGTCCATAATGTTACTTTTAAAAAAAATCAGAATTATATATTTCTAATTTTACCTGAACGATTTCTGCCCTAATTTTTAGATTTATGCTTACTCACAGGAAGCATTGTGGAGACAGAGAACTAGTCTGCGTCACTATATGACATATTCGTGTGAATTTTTGGAAAAATGCTCTAGTTCGGTGGTGTTTTCTCCATAAGCAAAGAATAAGCAAAGCGTAAGCAAAATGTAACCAAAGGATATATGTCTTCATAAATCCTTTTTCCGACCATTTTCTGAAGTAATAATGTATTGTTTGACATCCCGGGAGTCTATTTATGTCGAATAAGGAGCAAAACTGTAGGCAATTGTACCCAGAATCTCCAAATGGGTACGAAAAGTCCATAATGTCACTTTTAAAAAGAATCAGAATGATATATTTCTCATTTTACCTGAACGATTTCTGCCCTAATTTTTAGATTCACGCTTACTCACAGGCACCACTGTGGAGCCAGATAACTTGTCTGCGTCACTATGGGACATATTCGTGTCTATTTGTGGAAAAATGCTCAATTTCTGTGGTGTTTTCTCCTTAAGCAAAGAATAAGCAAAGCAAAAGCAAACTGTAAGCAAAGGAACTATGTCTTCATGAATCATTTTTGCGACCATTTTCTGATGAATAAATGTGTTTCTGGACATCCTGTGAGTCGATTTATGTCGAATATCGTGCAAAACAGTAGGTATTTGGAGATAAAATAAGCAAATGGGAACCGAAAATCCATAATATCACTTTTAGAAAGTGGCAGAATTATATATATGTCTAATTTTGATTTAACGATTTTACCCTTAATTTTTAGATTCATGCTTACTCACAGGCACCATTGTGGAGCCAGGGAAAAATTCTGCGTCACTATGGAACATATTCGTGTGTATTTGTGGAAAAATGCTCAAGTTCGGTTGTGTTTTCTCCGTAAGCAAAGAATAAGCAAAGCGTTAGCAAATTGTAAGCAAAGGAAATATGTCTTCGCAAATCCTTTTTCCGACCATTTTCGGAAGTAATAATGTATTTTTTGACATCCCGGGAGGCTATTTATGTCGAACAAAGAGCAAAACTGTAGATAATTTTACCCAGAATGTCCAATTGGGTACGAAAGGACCATAATGTCACTTTTAAAAAGAATCAGAATTATATATTTCTCATTTTACCTGAAGGATTTCTGCCCTAATTTTTGGATTCATGCTTGCTCACAGGCACCGTTGTGGAGCCAGAGAACCATGCTGCGTCACTATTCGACATATTCGTGTATATTTGTGGAAAAATGTTCAAGATCGGTGTTTTTTTCTCCGTAAGCAAAGAATAAGCAAAGCGTAAGCAAAGAATAAGCAAAGGATATATGTCTTCATAAATCCTTTTTCCGACCATTTTCTGAAGTAATTATGTATTGTTTGACATCCTGGGAGTCTATTTATGTCGAATAAGGGGCAGAACTGTAGGTAATTGTACCCAGAATGTACAAATGGGTACAAAAAGTCCATAGTGTCACTTTTAAAAAGAATTAGAATTATATATTTCTCATTTTACCTGAACGATTTCTGCCCTAATTTTTAGATTCACGCTTACTCACAGGCACCACTGTGGAGCCAGATAACTTGTCTGCGTCACTATGGGACATATTCGTGTCTATTTGTGGAAAAATGCTTAAGTTCTGTGGTGTTTTCTCCTTAAGCAAAGAATAAGCAAAGCAAAAGTAAACTGTAAGCAAAGGAACTATGTCTTCATAAATCCTTTTTTGCGACCATTTTCTGATGAATTAATGTGTTTCTGGATACCCCGTGAGTAATTTTTGTCGAATATGGTGGAAAACAGTTGGTATTTGGAGTCAAAATAAACAAATGGGTACCAAAAATCCATTATATCACTTTTAGAAAGTGGCAGAATTATATATATGTCTGATTTTGATTTAACGATTTAACCCTTAATTTTTAGATTCATGCCTACACACAGGCACCATTGTGGACCCAGAGAACTAGTCTGCGTCACTATAGGACATATTCGTGTGTATTTGTGGAAAAATGCTCAAGTTCGGTGGTGTTTTCTCCGTAAGCAAAGAATAAGCAAAGCGTTAGCAAAATGAAAGCAAAGGATATATGTCTTCATAAATCCTTTTTCCGACCATTTTCTGAAGTAATAATGTATTGTTTGACATCCCGGGAGTCTATTTATGTCGAATAAGGAGCAAAACTGTAGGTAATTGTAAACAGAATGTCCAAATGGGTACGAAAAGACCATAATGTCACTTTTGAAAAGAATCAGAATTATATATTTCTCATTTTACCTGAACGATTTCTGCCATAATTTTTAGAATCATGCTTGCTCACAGGCACCGTTGTGGAGCCTGAGAACCAGTCTGCGTCACTATTCGACATATTCGTGTGTATTTGTGGAAAAATGCTCAAGTTCGGTGGTATTTTCTCCGTAAGCAAAGAATAAGCAAAGCGTAAGCAAAATGTAAGCAAAGGATATATGTCTTCATAAATCCTTTTTCCGACCATTTTATTAAGTAATAATGTATTGTTTGATATCCCGGGAGTCTATTTATGTAGAATAAGGAGCAAAACAGTAGGCAATTTTACCCAAAATGTCCAAATGGGTACGAAAAGTCCATAGTGTCACTTTTAAAAAGAATTAGAATTATATATTTCTCATTTTACCTGAACGATTTCTGCCCTAATTTTTAGATTCATGCTTGCTCACAGGCACCTTGTGGAGCCAGAGAACCAGTCTGCGTCACTATTAAACATATTCGTGTGTATTTGTGGAAAAATGCTCAAGTTCGGTGGTGTCTTCTCCGTAAGCAAAGAATAAGCAAAGCGTAAGCAAAATGTAAACAAAGGATATATGTCTTCATAAATCCTTTTTCCGACCATTTTCTGAAGTAATTATGTATTGTTTGACATCCCGGGAGTCTATTTATGTCGAATAAGGGGCAAAATTGTAGGTAATTATACCCGGAATGTCCAATTGGGTACGAAAAGTCCATAATGTTACTTTTAAAAAAAATCAGAATTATATATTTCTAATTTTACCTGAACGATTTCTGCCCTAATTTTTAGATTCATGCTTACTCACAGGAAGCATTGTGGAGACAGAGAACTAGTCTGCGTCACTATATGACATATTCGTGTGAATTTTTGGAAAAATGCTCAAGTTCGGTGGTGTTTTCTCCATAAGCAAAGAATAAGCAAAGCGTAAGCAAAATGTAACCAAAGGATATATGTCTTCATAAATCCTTTTTCCGACCATTTTCTGAAGTAATAATGTATTGTTTGACATCCCGGGAGTCTATTTATGTCGAATAAGAAGCAAAACTGTAGGCAATTGTACCCAGAATCTCCAAATGGGTACGAAAAGTCCATAATGTCACTTTTAAAAAGAATCAGAATGATATATTTCTCATTTTACCTGAACGATTTCTGCCCTAATTTTTAGATTCACGCTTACTCACAGGCACCACTGTGGAGCCAGATAACTTGTCTGCGTCACTATGGGACATATTCGTGTCTATTTGTGGAAAAATGCTTAAGTTCTGTGGTGTTTTCTCCTTAAGCAAAGAATAAGCAAAGCAAAAGTAAACTGTCAGCAAAGGAACTATGTCTTCATAAATCTTTTTTGCGACCATTTTCTGATGAATTAATGTGTTTCTTGATACCCCGTGAGTAATTTTTGTCGAATATGGTGGAAAACAGTTGGTATTTGGAGTCAAAATAAACAAATGGGTACCAAAAATCCAGTATATCACTTTTAGAAAGTGGCAGAATTATATATATGTCTGATTTTGATTTAACGATTTAACCCTTAATTTTTAGATTCATGCTTACTCACAGGCACCATTGTGGAGCCAGAGGACCTATCTGCGTCATTATAGGACATAATCGTGTGTATTTGTGGAAAAATGCTCAAGTTCGGTGGTGTTTTCTCCGTAAGCAAAGAAAAGGCAAAGCCTAAGCAAAATGTAAGCAAAGGATATATGTCTTTATAAATCCTTTTTCCGACCATTTTCTGAAGTAATAATGTATTGTTTGACATCCCGGGAGTCTATTTATGTCGAATAAGAAGCAAAACTGTAGGTAATTGTACCCAGAATGTCCAAATGGGTACGAAAAGTCCATAGTGTCACTTTTAAAAAGAATTAGAATTATATATTTCTCATTTTACCTGAACGATTTCTGCCCTAATTTTTAGATTCATGCTTGCTCACAGGCACCTTGTGGAGCCAGAGAACCAGTCTGCGTCACTATTAAACATATTCGTGTGTATTTGTGGAAAAATGCTCAAGTTCGGTGGTGTCTTCTCCGTAAGCAAAGAAAAAGCAAAGCGTAAGCAAAATGTAAACAAAGGATATATGTCTTCATAAATCCTTTTTCCGACCATTTTCTGAAGTAATTATGTATTGTTTGACATCCCGGGAGTCTATTTATGTCGAATAAGGGGCAAAATTGTAGGTAATTATACCCGGAATGTCCAATTGGGTACGAAAAGTCCATAATGTTACTTTTAACAAAAATCAGAATTATATATTTCTAATTTTACCTGAACGATTTCTGCCCTAATTTTTAGATTCATGCTTACTCACAGGAAGCATTGTGGAGACAGAGAACTAGTCTGCGTCACTATATGACATATTCGTGTGAATTTTTGGAAAAATGCTCTAGTTCGGTGGTGTTTTCTCCATAAGCAAAGAATAAGCAAAGCGTAAGCAAAATGTAACCAAAGGATATATGTCTTCATAAATCCTTTTTCCGACCATTTTCTGAAGTAATAATGTATTGTTTGACATCCCGGGAGTATATTTATGTCGAATAAGGAGCAAAACTGTAGGCAATTGTACCCAGAATCTCCAAATGGGTACGAAAAGTCCATAATGTCACTTTTAAAAAGAATCAGAATGATATATTTCTCATTTTACCTGAACGATTTCTGCCCTAATTTTTAGATTCACGCTTACTCACAGGCACCACTGTGGAGCCAGATAACTTGTCTGCGTCACTATGGGACATATTCGTGTCTATTTGTGGAAAAATGCTCAATTTCTGTGGTGTTTTCTCCTTAAGCAAAGAATAAGCAAAGCAAAAGCAAACTGTAAGCAAAGGAACTATGTCTTCATAAATCTTTTTTGCGACCATTTTCTGATGAATAAATGTGTTTCTGGACATCCTGTGAGTCGATTTATGTCGAATATCGTGCAAAACAGTAGGTATTTGGAGATAAAATAAGCAAATGGGAACCGAAAATCCATAATATCACTTTTAGAAAGTGGCAGAATTATATATATGTCTAATTTTGATTTAACGATTTTACCCTTAATTTTTAGATTCATGCTTACTCACAGGCACCATTGTGGAGCCAGGGAAAAATTCTGCGTCACTATGGAACATATTCGTGTGTATTTGTGGAAAAATGCTCAAGTTCGGTTGTGTTTTCTCCGTAAGCAAAGAATAAGCAAAGCGTTAGCAAATTGTAAGCAAAGGAAATATGTCTTCGCAAATCCTTTTTCCGGCCATTTTCGGAAGTAATAATGTATTTTTTGACATCCCGGGAGGCTATTTATGTCGAACAAAGAGCAAAACTGTAGATAATTTTACCCAGAATGTCCAATTGGGTACGAAAGGACCATAATGTCACTTTTAAAAAGAATCAGAATTATATATTTCTCATTTTACCTGAAGGATTTCTGCCCTAATTTTTGGATTCATGCTTGCTCACAGGCACCGTTGTGGAGCCAGAGAACCATGCTGCGTCACTATTCGACATATTCGTGTATATTTGTGGAAAAATGTTCAAGATCGGTGTTTTTTTCTCCGTAAGCAAAGAATAAGCAAAGCGTAAGCAAAGAATAAGCAAAGGATATATGTCTTCATAAATCCTTTTTCCGACCATTTTCTGAAGTAATTATGTATTGTTTGACATCCTGGGAGTCTATTTATGTCGAATAAGGGGCAAAACTGTAGGTAATTGTACCCAGAATGTACAAATGGGTACAAAAAGTCCATAGTGTCACTTTTAAAAAGAATTAGAATTATATATTTCTCATTTTACCTGAACGATTTCTGCCCTAATTTTTAGATTCACGCTTACTCACAGGCACCACTGTGGAGCCAGATAACTTGTCTGCGTCACTATGGGACATATTCGTGTCTATTTGTGGAAAAATGCTTAAGTTCTGTGGTGTTTTCTCCTTAAGCAAAGAATAAGCAAAGCAAAAGTAAACTGTAAGCAAAGGAAATATGTCTTCATAAATCTTTTTTGCGACCATTTTCTGATGAATTAATGTGTTTCTGGATACCCCGTGAGTAATTTTTGTCGAATATGGTGGAAAACAGTTGGTATTTGGAGTCAAAATAAACAAATGGGTACCAAAAATCCATTATATCACTTTTAGAAAGTGGCAGAATTATATATATGTCTGATTTTGATTTAACGATTTAACCCTTAATTTTTAGA
This sequence comes from Sipunculus nudus, assembly GCA_026874595.1. NCBI lineage: Eukaryota > Metazoa > Annelida > Sipuncula > Golfingiida > Sipunculidae > Sipunculus > Sipunculus nudus. The sequence continues at coordinate 24,987,657 of CM049319.1, forward strand.
TTCATGCTTACTCACAGGCACCATTGTGGACCCAGAGAACTAGTCTGCGTCACTATAGGACATATTCGTGTGTATTTGTGGAAAAATGCTCAAGTTCGGTGGTGTTTTCTTCGTAAGCAAAGAATAAGCAAAGCGTTAGCAAAATGAAAGCAAAGGATATATGTCTTCATAAATCCTTTTTCCGACCATTTTCTGAAGTAATAATGTATTGTTTGACATCCCGGGAGTCTATTTATGTCGAATAAGGAGCAAAACTGTAGGTAATTGTAAACAGAATGTCCAAATGGGTACGAAAAGACCATAATGTCACTTTTGAAAAGAATCAGAATTATATATTTCTCATTTTACCTGAACGATTTCTGCCATAATTTTTAGAATCATGCTTGCTCACAGGCACCGTTGTGGAGCCTGAGAACCAGTCTGCGTCACTATTCGACATATTCGTGTGTATTTGTGGAAAAATGCTCAAGTTCGGTGGTATTTTCTCCGTAAGCAAAGAATAAGCAAAGCGTAAGCAAAATGTAAGCAAAGGATATATGTCTTCATAAATCCTTTTTCCGACCATTTTATTAAGTAATAATGTATTGTTTGATATCCCGGGAGTCTATTTATGTAGAATAAGGAGCAAAACAGTAGGCAATTGTACCCAGAATCTCCAAATGGGTACGAAAAGTCCATAATGTCACTTTTAAAAAGAATCAGAATTATATATTTCTCATTTTACCTGAACGATTTCTGCCCTAATTTTTAGATTCACGCTTACTCACAGGCACCACTGTGGAGCCAGATAACTTGTCTGCGTCACTATGGGACATATTCGTGTCTATTTGTGGAAAAATGCTTAAGTTCTGTGGTGTTTTCTCCTTAAGCAAAGAATAAGCAAAGCAAAAGTAAACTGTCAGCAAAGGAACTATGTCTTCATAAATCTTTTTTGCGACCATTTTCTGATGAATTAATGTGTTTCTTGATACCCCGTGAGTAATTTTTGTCGAATATGGTGGAAAACAGTTGGTATTTGGAGTCAAAATAAACAAATGGGTACCAAAAATCCAGTATATCACTTTTAGAAAGTGGCAGAATTATATATATGTCTGATTTTGATTTAACGATTTAACCCTTAATTTTTAGATTCATGCTTACTCACAGGCACCATTGTGGAGCCAGAGGACCTATCTGCGTCATTATAGGACATAATCGTGTGTATTTGTGGAAAAATGCTCAAGTTCGGTGGTGTTTTCTCCGTAAGCAAAGAAAAGGCAAAGCCTAAGCAAAATGTAAGCAAAGGATATATGTCTTTATAAATCCTTTTTCCGACCATTTTCTGAAGTAATAATGTATTGTTTGACATCCCGGGAGTCTATTTATATCGAATAAGAAGCAAAACTGTAGGTAATTGTACCCAAAATGTCCAAATGGGTACGAAAAGTCCATAGTGTCACTTTTAAAAAGAATTAGAATTATATATTTCTCATTTTACCTGAAGGATTTCTGCCCTAATTTTTGGATTCATGCTTGCTCACAGGCACCGTTGTGGAGCCAGAGAACCATGCTGCGTCACTATTCGACATATTCGTGTATATTTGTGGAAAAATGTTCAAGATCGGTGTTTTTTTCTCCGTAAGCAAAGAATAAGCAAAGCGTAAGCAAAGAATAAGCAAAGGATATATGTCTTCATAAATCCTTTTTCCGACCATTTTCTGAAGTAATTATGTATTGTTTGACATCCTGGGAGTCTATTTATGTCGAATAAGGGGCAAAACTGTAGGTAATTGTACCCAGAATGTACAAATGGGTACAAAAAGTCCATAGTGTCACTTTTAAAAAGAATTATAATTATATATTTCTCATTTTACCTGAACGATTTCTGCCCTAATTTTTAGATTCACGCTTACTCACAGGCACCACTGTGGAGCCAGATAACTTGTCTGCGTCACTATGGGACATATTCGTGTCTATTTGTGGAAAAATGCTTAAGTTCTGTGGTGTTTTCTCCTTAAGCAAAGAATAAGCAAAGCAAAAGTAAACTGTAAGCAAAGGAACTATGTCTTCATAAATCTTTTTTGCGACCATTTTCTGATGAATTAATGTGTTTCTGGATACCCCGTGAGTAATTTTTGTCGAATATGGTGGAAAACAGTTGGTATTTGGAGTCAAAATAAACAAATGGGTACCAAAAATCCATTATATCACTTTTAGAAAGTGGCAGAATTATATATATGTCTGATTTTGATTTAACGATTTAACCCTTAATTTTTAGATTCATGCTTACACACAGGCACCATTGTGGACCCAGAGAACTAGTCTGCGTCACTATAGGACATATTCGTGTGTATTTGTGGAAAAATGCTCAAGTTCGGTGGTGTTTTCTCCGTAAGCAAAGAATAAGCAAAGCGTTAGCAAAATGAAAGCAAAGGATATATGTCTTCATAAATCCTTTTTCCGACCATTTTCTGAAGTAATTATGTATTGTTTGACATCCCGGAAGTCTATTTATGTCGAATAAGGAGCAAAACTGTAGGTAATTGTAAACAGAATGTCCAAATGGGTACGAAAAGTCCATAATGTCACTTTTGAAAAGAATTAGAATTATATATTTCTCATTTTACCTGAACGATTTCTGCCCTAATTTTTAGATTCATGCTTGCTCACAGGCACCTTGTGGAGCCAGAGAACCAGTCTGCGTCACTATTAAACATATTCGTGTGTATTTGTGGAAAAATGCTCAAGTTCGGTGGTGTCTTCTCCGTAAGCAAAGAATAAGCAAAGCGTAAGCAAAATGTAAACAAAGGATATATGTCTTCATAAATCCTTTTTCCGACCATTTTCTGAAGTAATTATGTATTGTTTGACATCCCGGGAGTCTATTTATGTCGAATAAGGGGCAAAATTGTAGGTAATTATACCCGGAATGTCCAATTGGGTACGAAAAGTCCATAATGTTACTTTAAAAAAAAATCAGAATTATATATTTCTAATTTTACCTGAACGATTTCTGTCCTAATTTTTAGATTCATGCTTACTCACAGGAAGCATTGTGGAGACAGAGAACTAGTCTGCGTCACTATATGACATATTCGTGTGAATTTTTGGAAAAATGCTCAAGTTCGGTGGTGTTTTCTCCTTAAGCAAAGAATAAGCAAAGCGTAAGCAAAATGTAAACAAAGGATATATGTCTTCATAAATCCTTTTTCCGACCATTTTCTGAAGTAATAATGTATTGTTTGACATCCCGGGAGTCTATTTATGTCGAATAAGGAGCAAAACTGTAGGCAATTGTACCCAGAATCTCCAAATGGGTACGAAAAGTCCATAATGTCACTTTTAAAAAGAATCAGAATGATATATTTCTCATTTTACCTGAACGATTTCTGCCCTAATTTTTAGATTCACGCTTACTCACAGGCACCACTGTGGAGCCAGATAACTTGTCTGCGTCACTATGGGACATATTCGTGTCTATTTGTGGAAAAATGCTCAAGTTCTGTGGTGTTTTCTCCTTAAGCAAAGAATAAGCAAAGCAAAAGCAAACTGTAAGCAAAGGAACTATGTCTTCATAAATCTTTTTTGCGACCATTTTCTGATGAATCAATGTGTTTCTGGATACCCCGTGAGTCGATTTATGTAGAATGTGGTGGAAAACAGTTGGTATTTGGAGTCAAAATAAACAAATGGGTACCAAAAATCCATTATATCCCTTTTAGAAAGTGGCAGAATCATATATATGTCTGAATTTGATTTAACGATTTAACCCTTAATTTTTAGATTCATGCTTACTCACAGGCACCATTGTGGAGCCAGAGAACCAGTCTGCGTCACTATAGGACATATTCGTGTGTATTTGTGGAAAAATGCTCAAGTTCGGTGGTGTTTTCTCCGTAAGAAAAGAATAAGCAAAGCGTAAGCAAAATGTAAGCAAAGGATATATGTCTTCATAAATCCTTTTTCCGACCATTTTCTGAAGTAATAATGTATTGTTTGACATCCCGGGAGTCTATTTATGTCGAATAAGGAGCAAAACTGTAGGTTATTGTACCCAGAATGTCCAAATGGGTACGAAAAGTCCATAGTGTCACTTTTAAAAAGAATCAGAATTATATATTTCTCATTTTACCTGAACGATTTCTGCCCTAATTTTTAGATTCATGCTTACTCACAGGCACCATTGTGGAGCCAGAGAACTTGTCTGCGTCACTATGGGACATATTTGTGTCTATTTGTTGTAAAATGATTAAGTTATGTGGTGTTTTCTCCTAAAGCAAAGAATAAGCAAAGCAAAAGTAAACTGTAAGCAAAGGAACTATGTCTTCATAAATCTTTTTTGCGACCATTTTCTGATGAATAAATGTGTTTCTGGACATCCTGTGAGTCGATTTATGTCGAATATCGTGCAAAACAGTAGGTATTTGGAGATAAAATAAGCAAATGGGAACCGAAAATCCATAATACCACTTTTAGAAAGTGGCAGAATTATATATATGTCTAATTTTGATTTAACGATTTTACCCTTAATTTTTAGATTCATGCTTACTCACAGGCACCATTGTGGAGCCAGGGAAAAATTCTGCGTCAATATGGAACATATTCGTGTGTATTTGTGGAAAAATGCTCAAGTTCGGTTGTGTTTTCTCCGTAAGCAAAGAATGAGCAAAGCGTTAGCAAATTGTAAGCAAAGGAAATATGTCTTCGCAAATCCTTTTTCCGACCATTTTCGGAAGTAATAATGTATTTTTTGACATCCCGGGAGGCTATTTATGTCGAATAAAGAGCAAAACTGTAGATAATTTTACCCAGAATGTCCAAATGGGTGCGAAAAGTCCATAGTGTCACTTTTAAAAAGAATCAGAATTATATATTTCTCATTTTACCTGAAGGATTTCTGCCCTAATTTTTGCATTCATGCTTGCTCACAGGCACCGTTGTGGAGCCAGAGAACCATGCTGCGTCACTATTCGACATATTCGTGTATATTTGTGGAAAAATGTTCAAGATCGGTGTTTTTTTCTCCGTAAGCAAAGAATAAGCAAAGCGTAAGCAAAGAATAAGCAAAGGATATATGTCTTCATAAATCCTTTTTCCGACCATTTTCTGAAGTAATTATGTATTGTTTGACATCCTGGGAGTCTATTTATGTCGAATAAGGGGCAAAACTGTAGGTAATTGTACCCAGAATGTACAAATGGGTACAAAAAGTCCATAGTGTCACTTTTAAAAAGAATTATAATTATATATTTCTCATTTTACCTGAACGATTTCTGCCCTAATTTTTAGATTCACGCTTACTCACAGGCACCACTGTGGAGCCAGATAACTTGTCTGCGTCACTATGGGACATATTCGTGTCTATTTGTGGAAAAATGCTTAAGTTCTGTGGTGTTTTCTCCTTAAGCAAAGAATAAGCAAAGCAAAAGTAAACTGTAAGCAAAGGAACTATGTCTTCATAAATCTTTTTTGCGACCATTTTCTGATGAATTAATGTGTTTCTGGATACCCCGTGAGTAATTTTTGTCGAATATGGTGGAAAACAGTTGGTATTTGGAGTCAAAATAAACAAATGGGTACCAAAAATCCATTATATCACTTTTAGAAAGTGGCAGAATTATATATATGTCTGATTTTGATTTAACGATTTAACCCTTAATTTTTAGATTCATGCTTACACACAGGCACCATTGTGGACCCAGAGAACTAGTCTGCGTCACTATAGGACATATTCGTGTGTATTTGTGGAGAAATGCTCAAGTTCGGTGGTGTTTTCTCCGTAAGCAAAGAATAAGCAAAGCGTTAGCAAAATGAAAGCAAAGGATATATGTCTTCATAAATCCTTTTTCCGACCATTTTCTGAAGTAATAATGTATTGTTTGACATCCCGGGAGTCTATTTATGTCGAATAAGGAGCAAAACTGTAGGTAATTGTAAACAGAATGTCCAAATGGGTACGAAAAGTCCATAATGTCACTTTTGAAAAGAATTAGAATTATATATTTCTCATTTTACCTGAACGATTTCTGCCCTAATTTTTAGATTCATGCTTGCTCACAGGCACCTTGTGGAGCCAGAGAACCAGTCTGCGTCACTATTAAACATATTCGTGTGAATTTTTAGAAAAATGCTCAAGTTCGGTGGTGTTTTCTCCTTAAGCAAAGAAAAGGCAAAGCGTAAGCAAAATGTAAACAAAGGATATATGTCTTCATAAATCCTTTTTCCGACCATTTTCTGAAGTAATAATGTATTGTTTGACATCCCAGGAGTCTATTTATGTCGAATAAGGAGCAAAACTGTAGGCAATTGTACCCAGAATCTCCAAATGGGTACGAAAAGTCCATAATGTCACTTTTAAAAAGAATCAGAATGATATATTTCTCATTTTACCTGAACGATTTCTGCCCTAATTTTTAGATTCACGCTTACTCACAGGCACCACTGTGGAGCCAGATAACTTGTTTGCGTCACTATGGGACATATTCGTGTCTATTTGTGGAAAAATGCTCAAGTTCTGTGGTGTTTTCTCCTTAAGCAGAGAATAAGCAAAGCAAAAGCAAACTGTAAGCAAAGGAACTATGTCTTCATAAATCTTTTTTGCGACCATTTTCTGATGAATCAATGTGTTTCTGGATACCCCGTGAGTCGATTTATGTAGAATGTGGTGGAAAACAGTTGGTATTTGGAGTCAAAATAAACAAATGGGTACCAAAAATCCATTATATCCCTTTTAGAAAGTGGCAGAATCATATATATGTCTGATTTTGATTTAACGATTTAACCCTTAATTTTTAGATTCATGCTTACTCACAGGCACCATTGTGGAACCAGAGAACCAGTCTGCGTCACTATAGGACATATTCGTGTGTATTTGTGGAAAAATGCTCAAGTTCGGTGGTGTTTTCTCCGTAAGAAAAGAATAAGCAAAGCGTAAGCAAAATGTAAGCAAAGGATATATGTCTTCATAAATCCTTTTTCCGACCATTTTCTGAAGTAATAATGTATTGTTTGACATCCCGGGAGTCTATTTATGTCGAATAAGGAGCAAAACTGTAGGTAGTTGTACCCAGAATGTCCAAATGGGTACGAAAAGTCCATAGTTTCACTTTTAAAAAGAATCAGAATTATATATTTCTCATTTTACCTGAACGATTTCTGCCCTAATTTTTAGATTCATGCTTACTCACAGGCACCATTGTGGAGCCAGAGAACTTGTCTGCGTCACTATGGGACATATTTGTGTCTATTAGTTGTAAAATGATTAAGTTATGTGGTGTTTTCTCCTAAAGCAAAGAATAAGCAAAGCAAAAGTAAACTGTAAGCAAAGGAACTATGTCTTCATAAATCTTTTTTGCGACCATTTTCTGATGAATAAATGTGTTTCTGGACATCCTGTGAGTCGATTTATGTCGAATATCGTGCAAAACAGTAGGTATTTGGAGATAAAATAAGCAAATGGGAACCGAAAATCCATAATATCACTTTTAGAAAGTGGCAGAATTATATATATGTCTAATTTTGATTTAACGATTTTACCCTTAATTTTTAGATTCATGCTTACTCACAGGCACCATTGTGGAGCCAGGGAAAAATTCTGCGTCACTATGGAACATATTCGTGTGTATTTGTGGAAAAATGCTCAAGTTCGGTTGTGTTTTCTCCGTAAGCAAAGAATAAGCAAAGCGTTAGCAAATTGTAAGCAAAGGAAATATGTCTTCGCAAATCCTTTTTCCGACCATTTTCGGAAGTAATAATGTATTTTTTGACATCCCGGGAGGCTATTTATGTCGAATAAAGAGCAAAACTGTAGATAATTTTACCCAGATTGTCCAATTGGGTACGAAAGGACCATAATGTCGCTTTTAAAAAGAATCAGAATTATATATTTCTCATTTTACCTGAAGGATTTCTGCCCTAATTTTTGGATTCATGCTTGCTCACAGGCACCGTTGTGGAGCCAGAGAACCATGCTGCGTCACTATTCGACATATTCGTGTATATTTGTGGAAAAATGTTCAAGATCGGTGTTTTTTTCTCCGTAAGCAAAGAATAAGCAAAGCGTAAGCAAAGAATAAGCAAAGGATATATGTCTTCATAAATCCTTTTTCCGACCATTTTCTGAAGTAATTATGTATTGTTTGACATCCTGGGAGTCTATTTATGTCGAATAAAGAGCAAAACTGTAGGTAATTGTACCCAGAATGTACAAATGGGTACAAAAAGTCCATAGTGTCACTTTTAAAAAGAATTAGAATTATATATTTCTCATTTTACCTGAACGATTTCTGCCCTAATTTTTAGATTCACGCTTACTCACAGGCACCACTGTGGAGCCAGATAACTTGTCTGCGTCACTATGGGACATATTCGTGTCTATTTGTGGAAAAATGCTTAAGTTCTGTGGTGTTTTCTCCTTAAGCAAAGAATAAGCAAAGCAAAAGTAAACTGTAAGCAAAGGAACTATGTCTTCATAAATCTTTTTTGCGACCATTTTCTGATGAATTAATGTGTTTCTGGATACCCCGTGAGTAATTTTTGTCGAATATGGTGGAAAACAGTTGGTATTTGGAGTCAAAATAAACAAATGGGTACCAAAAATCCATTATATCACTTTTAAAAGTGGCAGAATTATATATATGTCTGATTTTGATTAAACGATTTAACCCTTAATTTTTATATTCATGCTTACTCACAGGCACCATTGTGGAGCCAGATGACCTATCTGCGTCACTATAGGACATATTCGTGTGTATTTGTGGAAAAATGCTCAAGTTCGGTGGTGTTTTCTCCGTAAGCAAAGAAAAAGCAAAGCGTAAGCAAAATGTAAGCAAAGGATATATGTCTTTATAAATCCTTTTTCCGACCATTTTCTGAAGTAATAATGTATTGTTTGACATCCCGGGAGTCTATTTATGTCGAATAAGACGCAAAACTGTAGGTAATTGTACCCAGAATGTCCAAATGGGTACGAAAAGTCCATAGTGTCACTTTTAAAAAGAATTAGAATTATATATTTCTCATTTTACCTGAACGATTTCTGCCCTAATTTTTAGATTCATGCTTGCTCACAGGCACCTTGTGGAGCCAGAGAACCAGTCTGCGTCACTATTCGACATATTCGTGTGTATTTGTGGAAAAATGCTCAAGTTCGGTGATGTCTTCTCCGTAAGCAAAGAATAAGCAAAGCGTAAGCAAAATGTAAACAAAGGATATATGTCTTCATACATCCTTTTTCCGACCATTTTCTGAAGTAATTATGTATTGTTTGACATCCCGGGAGTCTATTTATGTCGAATAAGGGGCAAAATTGTAGGTAATTATACCCAGAATGTCCAATTGGGTACGAAAAGTCCATAATGTTACTTTTAAAAAAAATCAGAATTATATATTTCTAAATTTACCTGAACGATTTCTGCCCTAATTTTTAGATTCATGCTTACTCACAGGAAACATTGTGGAGCCAGAGAACTAGTCTGCGTCGCTATATGACATATTCGTGTGAATTTTTGGAAAAATGCTCAAGTTCGGTGGTGTTTTCTCCTTAAGCAAAGAATAAGCAAAGCAAAAGTAAACTGTAAGCAAAGGAACTATGTCTTCATAAATCTTTTTTGCGACCATTTTCTGATGAATTAATGTGTTTCTGGATACCCCGTGAGTAATTTTTGTCGAATATGGTGGAAAACAGTTGGTATTTGGAGTCAAAATAAACAAATGGGTACCAAAAATCCATTATATCACTTTTAGAAAGTGGCAGAATTATATATATGTCTGAATTTGATTTAACGATTTAACCCTTAATTTTTAGATTCATGCTTACTCACAGGCACCATTGTGGAGCCAGAGAACTAGTCTGCGTCACTATAGGACATATTCGTGTGTATTTGTGGAAAAATGCTCAAGTTCGGTTGTGTTTTCTCCGTAAGAAAAGAATAAGCAAAGCGTAAGCAAAATGTAAGCAAAGGATAAATGTCTTCATAAATCCTTTTTCCGACCATTTTCTGAAGTAATTATGTATTGTTTGACATCCTGGGAGTCTATTTATGTCGAATAAGGGGCAAAATTGTAGGTAATTATACCCAGAATGTCCAATTGGTTACGAAAAGTCCATAATGTTACTTTTAAAAAAAAATCAGAATTATATATTTCTAATTTTACCTGAACGATTTCTGCCCTAATTTTTAGATTCATGCTTACTCACAGGCAGCATTGTGGAGCCAGAGAACTAGTCTGCGTCACTATATGACATATTCGTGTGAATTTTTGGAAAAATGCTCAAGTTCGGTGGTGTTTTCTCCATAAGCAAAGAATAAGCAAAGCGTAAGCAAAATGAAACCAAAGAATATAAGTCTTCATAAATCCTTTTTCCGACCATTTTCTGAAGTAATAATGTATTGTTTGACATCCCGGGAGTCTATTTATGTCGAATAAGGAGCAAAACTGTAGGCAATTGTACCCAGAATCTCCAAATGGGTACGAAAAGTCCATAATGTCACTTTTAAAAAGAATCAGAATTATATATTTCTCATTTTACCTGAACGATTTCTGCCCTAATTTTTAGATTCACGCAAAAGTAAACTGTAAGCAAAGGAACTATGTCTTCATAAATCTTTTTTGCGACCATTTTCTGATGAATTAATGTGTTTCTGGATACCCCGTGAGTCGATTTATGTCGAATATGGTGGAAAACAGTAGGTATTTGGAGTCAAAATAAACAAATGGGTACCAAAAATCCATTATATCACTTTTAGAAAGTGGCAGAATTATATATATGTCTGATTTTGATTTAACGATTTAACCCTTAATTTTTAGATTCATGCTTACTCACAGGCACCATTGTGGAGCCAGAGAACCAGTCTGCGTCACTATAGGACATATTCGTGTGTATTTGTGGAAAAATGCTCAAGTTCGGTTGTGTTTTCTCCGTAAGAAAAGAATAAGCAAAGCGTAAGCAAAATGTAAGCAAAGGATATATGTCTTCATAAATCCTTTTTCCGACCAATGTCTGAAGTAATAATGTATTGTTTGACATCCCGGGAGTCTATTTATGTCGAATAAGGAGCAAAACTGTGGGTAATTGTACCCAGAATGTCCAAATGGGTACGAAAAGTCCATAGTGTCACTTTTAAAAAGAATCAGAATTATATATTTCTCATTTTACCTGAACGATTTCTGCCCTAATTTTTAGATTCATGCTTACTCACAGGCACCATTGTGGAGCCAGAGAACTAGTCTGGGTCACTATGGGACTAATTTGTGTGTATTTCTGGAAAAATGCTCAGGTTCGGTGGTGTTTTCCCCCTAGGCAAAGAATAAGCAAAGGGTAAGCAAAATGTAAGCAAAGGATATATGTCTTCATAAATCCTTTTTCCGACCATTTTCGGAAGTAATAATGTATTGTTGGACATCCCGGGAGTCTATTTATGTCGAATAAGGAGCAAAACTGTAGGTAATTGTACCCAGAATGTCCAAATGGGTACGAAAAGTCCATAGTGTCACTTTTAAAAAGAATCAGAATTATATATTTCTCATTTTACCTGAACGATTTCTGCCCTAATTTTTAGATTCATGCTTACTCACAAGCACCATTGTGGAGCCAGAGAACGAGTCTGCGTCACTATGGGACTTATTTGTGTGTATTTCTGGAAAAATGCTCAAGTTCGGAGGTGTTTTCCCCCTAGGCAAAGAAGAAGCAAAGCGTAAGCAAAGAATGTCTTCATAAATCCTTTTTCCGACCATTTTCGGAAGTAATTATGTATTGTTTGACATCCTGGGAGTCTATTTATGTCGAATAAGGGGCAAAACTGTAGGTAATTGTACCCAGAATGTACAAATGGGTACAAAAAGTCCATAGTGTCACTTTTAAAAAGAATTAGAATTATATATTTCTCATTTTACCTGAACGATTTCTGCCCTAATTTTTAGATTCACGCTTACTCACAGGCACCATTGTGGTGCCAGAGAACTTGTCTGCGTCACTATGGGACATATTTGTGTCTATTTGTTGAAAAATGATTAAGTTATGTGGTGTTTTCTCCTTAAGCAAAGAATAAGCAAAGCAAAAGTATACTGTAAGCAAAGGAACTATGTCTTCATAAATCTTTTTTGCGACCATTTTCTGATGAATAAATGTGTTTCTGGACATCCCGTGAGTCGATTTATGTCGAATATCGTGCAAAACAGTAGGTATTTGGCGATAAAATAGGCAAATGGGAACCGAAAATCCATAATATCACTTTTAGAAAGTGCAGAATTATATATATGTCTAATTTTGATTTAACGATTTCTGCCCTTAATTTTTAGATTCATGCTTACTCACAGGCACCATTGTGGAGCCAGGGAACTATTCTGCGTCACTATGGAACATATTCGTGTGTATTTGTGGAAAAATGCTCAAGTTCGGTTGTGTTCTCCGTAAGCAAAGAATAAGCAAAGCGTTAGCAAATTGTAAGCAAAGGAAATATTTCTTCGCAAATCCTTTTTCCGACCATTTTCGGAAGTAATAATGTCTTATTTGACATCCCGGGAGGCTATTTATGTCGAATAAAGAGCAAAACTGTAGATAATTTTACCCAGAATGTCCAATTGGGTACGAAAGGACCATAATGTCACTTTTAAAAAAAATCAGAATTATATATTTCTCATTTTACCTGAACGATTTCTGCCCTAATTTTTAGATTCATGCTTGCTCACAGGCACCGTTGTGGAGCCAGAGAACCAGTCTGCGTCACTATTCGACATATTCGTGTGTATTTGTGGAAAAATGTTCAAGATCGGTGGTGTTTTCTCCGTAAGCAAAGAATAAGCAAAGCGTAAGCAAAGAATAAGCAAAGGATATATGTCTTCATAAATCCTTTTTCCGACCATTTTCGGAAGTAATTATGTATTGTTTGACATCCTGGGAGTCTATTTATGTCGAATAAGGGGCAAAACTGTAGGTAATTGTACCCAGAATGTACAAATGGGTACAAAAAGTCCATAGTGTCACTTTTAAAAAGAATTAGAATTATATATTTCTCATTTTACCTGAACGATTTCTGCCCTAATTTTTAGATTCACGCTTACTCACAGGCACCACTGTGGAGCCAGATAACTTGTCTGCGTCACTATGGGACATATTCGTGTCTATTTGTGGAAAAATGCTTAAGTTCTGTGGTGTTTTCTCCTTAAGCAAAGAATAAGCAAAGCAAAAGTAAACTGTAAGCAAAGGAACTATGTCTTCATAATTCTTTTTTGCGACCATTTTATGATAAAATAATGTGTTTCTGGACATCCCATGAGTCGATTTATGTCGAATATCGTGCAAAACAGTAGATATTTGGATTTAAATAAGCAAATGGGAACCAAAAATCCGTAATATCACTTTTAGAAAGTAGCAGAATTATATATTTATCTAATTTTGATTTAACGATTTTACCCTTAATTTTTAGATTCATGCTTACTCACAGGCACCATTGTGGAGCCAGAGATCTAGTCTGCGTCACTATGGGACATATTCGTGTGTATTTGTGGAAAAATGCTCAAGTTCGGTGGTGTTTTCTCCGTAAGAAAAGAATAAGCAAAGCGTAAGCAAAATGTAAGCAAAGGATATATGTCTTCATAACTCCTTTTTCCGACCATTTTCTGAAGTAATAATGTATTGTTTGACATCCCGGGAGTCTATTTATGTCGAATAAGTAGCAAAACTGTAGGTAATTGTACCCAGAATGTTCAAATGGGTACGTAAAGTCCATAATGTCACTTTCAATAAGAATCAGAATTATATATTTCTCATTTTACCTGAACGATTTCTGCCCTAATTTTTTTATTTGTGCTTACTCATAGGTACCGCTGTGGAGCCAGAGGACCAGTCTGCGTCCCTATGGGACATATTCGTGTGTATTTGTGGAAAATGCTTAAGTTCTATGTTGTTTTCCCCGTAAGCAAAGAGTAAGCAAAGCGTAAGCAAAATGTAAGCAAAGGATATATGTCTTCATAAATCCTTTTTCCGACCACTTTCTGAAGTAATAATGTATTGTTTGACATCCCGGGAGTCTATTTATTTCGAATAAGGAGCAAAACTGTAGGTAATTGTAACCAGAATGTCCAAATGGGTACAAAAAGTCCATAATGTCACTTTTAAAAAGAATCAGAATTCTATATTTCTCATTTTACCTGAACGATTTCTGCCCAAATTTTTAGATTCACGCTTACTCACAGGCACCATTGTGGAGCCAGAGAACTTGTCTGCGTCACTATGGGACATATTCGTGTGTATTTGTGGAAAAATGCTCAAGTTCGGTTGTGTTTTCTCCGTAAGAAAAGAATAAGCAAAGCGTAAGCAAAATGTAAGCAAAGGATATATGTCTTCATAAATCCTTTTTCCGACCATTTTCTGAAGTAATTATGTATTGTTTGACATCCCGGGAGTCTATTTATGTCGAATAAGGGGCAAAATTGTAGGTAATTATACCCAGAATGTCCAATTGGGTACGAAAAGTCCATAATGTTACTTTAAAAAAAAATCAGAATTATATATTTCTAATTTTACCTGAACGATTTCTGCCCTAATTTTTAGATTCATGCTTACTCACAGGCAGCATTGTGGAGCCAGAGAACTAGTCTGCGTCACTATATGACATATTCGTGTGAATTTTTGGAAAAATGCTCAAGTTCGGTGGTGTTTTCTCCTTAAGCAAAGAATAAACAAAGCAAAAGTAAACTGTAAGCAAAGGAACTATGTCTTCATAAATCTTTTTTGCGACCATTTTCTGATGAATTAATGTGTTTCTGGTTACCCCGTGAGTAATTTTTGTCGAATATGGTGGAAAACAGTTGGTATTTGGAGTCAAAATAAACAAATGGGTACCAAAAATCCATTATATCACTTTTAGAAAGTGGCAGAATTATATATATGTCTGAATTTGATTTAACGATTTAACCCTTAATTTTTAGATTCATGCTTACTCACAGGCACCATTGTGGAGCCAGAGAACTAGTCTGCGTCACTATAGGACATATTCGTGTGTATTTGTGGAAAAATGCTCAAGTTCGGTTGTGTTTTCTCCGTAAGAAAAGAATAAGCAAAGCGTAAGCAAAATGTAAGCAAAGGATATATGTCTTCATAAATCCTTTTTCCGACCACTTTCTGAAGTAATAATGTATTGTTTGACATACCGGGAGTCTATTTATTTCGAATAAGGAGCAAAACTGTAGGTAATTGTAACCAGAATGTCCAAATGGGTACAAAAAGTCCATAATGTCACTTTTAAAAAGAATCAGAATTCTATATTTCTCATTTTACCTGAACGATTTCTGCCCAAATTTTTAGATTCACGCTTACTCACAGGCACCATTGTGGAGCCAGAGAACTTGTCTGCGTCACTATGGGACATATTCGTGTGTATTTGTGGAAAAATGCTCAAGTTTGGTTGTGTTTTCTCCGTAAGAAAAGAATAAGCAAAGCGTAAGCAAAATGTAAGCAAAGGATATATGTCTTCATAAATCCTTTTTCCGACCATTTTCTGAAGTAATTATGTATTGTTTGACATCCCGGGAGTCTATTTATGTCGAAAAAGGGGCAAAATTGTAGGTAATTGTACCCAGAATGTCCAGTTGGGTACGAAAAGTCCATAATGTTACTTTTAAAAAAAATCAGAATTATATATTTCTAATTTTACCTGAACGATTTCTGCCCTAATTTTTAGATTCATGCTTACTCACAGGCAGCATTGTGGAGCCAGAGAACTAGTCTGCGTCACTATATGACATATTCGTGTGAATTTTTGGAAAAATGCTCAAGTTCGGTGGTGTTTTCTCCATAAGCAAAGAATAAGCAAAGCGTAAGCAAAATGAAACCAAAGAATATAAGTCTTCATAAATCCTTTTTCCGACCATTTTCTGAAGTAATAATGTATTGTTTGACATCCCGGGAGTCTATTTATGTCGAATAAGGAGCAAAACTGTAGGCAATTGTACCCAGAATCTCCAAATGGGTACGAAAAGTCCATAATGTCACTTTTAAAAAGAATCAGAATTATATATTTCTCATTTTACCTGAACGATTTCTGCCCTAATTTTTAGATTCACGCAAAAGTAAACTGTAAGCAAAGGAACTATGTCTTCATAAATCTTTTTTGCGACCATTTTCTGATGAATTAATGTGTTTCTGGATACCCCGTGAGTCGATTTATGTCGAATATGGTGGAAAACAGTAGGTATTTGGAGTCAAAATAAACAAATGGGTACCAAAAATCCATTATATCACTTTTAGAAAGTGGCAGAATTATATATATGTCTGATTTTGATTTAACGATTTAACCCTTAATTTTTAGATTCATGCTTACTCACAGGCACCATTGTGGAGCCAGAGAACCAGTCTGCGTCACTATAGGACATATTCGTGTGTATTTGTGGAAAAATGCTCAAGTTCGGTTGTGTTTTCTCCGTAAGAAAAGAATAAGCAAAGCGTAAGCAAAATGTAAGCAAAGGATATATGTCTTCATAAATCCTTTTTCCGACCATTTTCTGAAGTAATAATGTATTGTTTGACATCCCGGGAGTCTATTTATGTCGAATAAGGAGCAAAACTGTAGGTAATTGTACCCAGAATGTCCAAATGGGTACGAAAAGTCCATAGTGTCACTTTTAAAAAGAATCAGAATTATATATTTCTCATTTTACCTGAACGATTTCTGCCCTAATTTTTAGATTCATGCTTACTCACAGGCACCATTGTGGAGCCAGAGAACTAGTCTGCGTCACTATGGGACTTATTTGTGTGTATTTCTGGAAAAATGCTCAAGTTCGGTGGTGTTTTCCCCCTAGGCAAAGACTAAGCAAAGCGTAAGCAAAATGTAAGCAAATGATATATGTCTTCATAAATCCTTTTTCCGACCATTTTCGGAAGTAATAATGTATTGTTTGACATCCCGGGAGTCTATTTATGTCGAATAAGGAGCAAAACTGTAGGTAATTGTACCCAGAATCTCCAAATGGGTACGAAAAGTCCATAATGTCACTTTTAAAAAGAATCAGAATTATATATTTCTCATTTTACCTGAACGATCTCTGCCCTAATTTTTAGATTCATGCTTACTCACAGGCACCATTGTGGAGCCAGAGAACTAGTCCGAGTCACTATGGGACATATTCGTGTCTATTTGTGGAAAAATGCTTAAGTTCTGTGGTGTTTTCTCCTTAAGCAAAGAATAAGCAAAGCAAAAGTAAACTGTCAGCAAAGGAACTATGTCTTCATAAATCTTTTTTGCGACCATTTTCTGATGAATTAATGTGTTTCTTGATACCCCGTGAGTAATTTTTGTCGAATATGGTGGAAAACAGTTGGTATTTGGAGTCAAAATAAACAAATGGGTACCAAAAATCCAGTATATCACTTTTAGAAAGTGGCAGAATTATATATATGTCTGATTTTGATTTAACGATTTAACCCTTAATTTTTAGATTCATGCTTACTCACAGGCACCATTGTGGAGCCAGAGGACCTATCTGCGTCATTATAGGACATAATCGTGTGTATTTGTGGAAAAATGCTCAAGTTCGGTGGTGTTTTCTTCGTAAGCAAAGAAAAGGCAAAGCCTAAGCAAAATGTAAGCAAAGGATATATGTCTTTATAAATCCTTTTTCCGACCATTTTCTGAAGTAATAATGTATTGTTTGACATCCCGGGAGTCTATTTATGTCGAATAAGAAGCAAAACTGTAGGTAATTGTACCCAGAATGTCCAAATGGGTACGAAAAGTCCATAGTGTCACTTTTAAAAAGAATTAGAATTATATATTTCTCATTTTACCTGAACGATTTCTGCCCTAATTTTTAGATTCATGCTTGCTCACAGGCACCTTGTGGAGCCAGAGAACCAGTCTGCGTCACTATTAAACATATTCGTGTGTATTTGTGGAAAAATGCTCAAGTTCGGTGGTGTCTTCTCCGTAAGCAAAGAATAAGCAAAGCGTAAGCAAAATGTAAACAAAGGATATATGTCTTCATAAATCCTTTTTCCGACCATTTTCTGAAGTAATTATGTATTGTTTGACATCCCGGGAGTCTATTTATGTCGAATAAGGGGCAAAATTGTAGGTATTTATACCCGGAATGTCCAATTGGGTACGAAAAGTCCATAATGTTACTTTTAAAAAAAATCAGAATTATATATTTCTAATTTTACCTGAACGATTTCTGCCCTAATTTTTAGATTCATGCTTACTCACAGGAAGCATTGTGGAGACAGAGAACTAGTCTGCGTCACTATATGACATATTCGTGTGAATTTTTGGAAAAATGCTCTAGTTCGGTGGTGTTTTCTCCATAAGCAAAGAATAAGCAAAGCGTAAGCAAAATGTAACCAAAGGATATATGTCTTCATAAATCCTTTTTCCGACCATTTTCTGAAGTAATAATGTATTGTTTGACATCCCGGGAGTCTATTTATGTCGAATAAGGAGCAAAACTGTAGGCAATTGTACCCAGAATCTCCAAATGGGTACGAAAAGTCCATAATGTCACTTTTAAAAAGAATCAGAATGATATATTTCTCATTTTACCTGAACGATTTCTGCCCTAATTTTTAGATTCACGCTTACTCACAGGCACCACTGTGGAGCCAGATAACTTGTCTGCGTCACTATGGGACATATTCGTGTCTATTTGTGGAAAAATGCTCAATTTCTGTGGTGTTTTCTCCTTAAGCAAAGAATAAGCAAAGCAAAAGCAAACTGTAAGCAAAGGAACTATGTCTTCATAAATCTTTTTTGCGACCATTTTCTGATGAATAAATGTGTTTCTGGACATCCTGTGAGTCGATTTATGTCGAATATCGTCCAAAACAGTAGGTATTTGGAGATAAAATAAGCAAATGGGAACCGAAAATCCATAATATCACTTTTAGAAAGTGGCAGAATTATATATATGTCTAATTTTGATTTAACGATTTTACCCTTAATTTTTAGATTCATGCTTACTCACAGGCACCATTGTGGAGCCAGGGAAAAATTCTGCGTCACTATGGAACATATTCGTGTGTATTTGTGGAAAAATGCTCAAGTTCGGTTGTGTTTTCTCCGTAAGCAAAGAATAAGCAAAGCGTTAGCAAATTGTAAGCAAAGGAAATATGTCTTCGCAAATCCTTTTTCCGACCATTTTCGGAAGTAATAATGTATTTTTTGACATCCCGGGAGGCTATTTATGTCGAACAAAGAGCAAAACTGTAGATACTTTTACCCAGAATGTCCAATTGGGTACGAAAGGACCATAATGTCACTTTTAAAAAGAATCAGAATTATATATTTCTCATTTTACCTGAAGGATTTCTGCCCTAATTTTTGGATTCATGCTTGCTCACAGGCACCGTTGTGGAGCCAGAGAACCATGCTGCGTCACTATTCGACATATTCGTGTATATTTGTGGAAAAATGTTCAAGATCGGTGTTTTTTTCTCCGTAAGCAAAGAATAAGCAAAGCGTAAGCAAAGAATAAGCAAAGGATATATGTCTTCATAAATCCTTTTTCCGACCATTTTCTGAAGTAATTATGTATTGTTTGACATCCTGGGAGTCTATTTATGTCGAATAAGGGGCAAAACTGTAGGTAATTGTACCCAGAATGTACAAATGGGTACAAAAAGTCCATAGTGTCACTTTTAAAAAGAATTAGAATTATATATTTCTAATTTTACCTGAACGATTTCTGCCCTAATTTTTAGATTCATGCTTACTCACAGGCAGCATTGTGGAGCCAGAGAACTAGTCTGCGTCACTATATGACATATTCGTGTGAATTTTTGGAAAAATGCTCAAGTTCGGTGGTGTTTTCTCCATAAGCAAAGAATAAGCAAAGCGTAAGCAAAATGAAACCAAAGAATATAAGTCTTCATAAATCCTTTTTCCGACCATTTTCTGAAGTAATAATGTATTGTTTGACATCCCGGGAGTCTATTTATGTCGAATAAGGAGCAAAACTGTAGGCAATTGTACCCAGAATCTCCAAATGGGTACGAAAAGTCCATAATGTCACTTTTAAAAAGAATCAGAATTATATATTTCTCATTTTACCTGAACGATTTCTGCCCTAATTTTTAGATTCACGCAAAAGTAAACTGTAAGCAAAGGAACTATGTCTTCATAAATCTTTTTTGCGACCATTTTCTGATGAATTAATGTGTTTCTGGATACCCCGTGAGTCGATTTATGTCGAATATGGTGGAAAACAGTAGGTATTTGGAGTCAAAATAAACAAATGGGTACCAAAAATCCATTATATCACTTTTAGAAAGTGGCAGAATTATATATATGTCTGATTTTGATTTAACGATTTAACCCTTAATTTTTAGATTCATGCTTACTCACAGGCACCATTGTGGAGCCAGAGAACCAGTCTGCGTCACTATAGGACATATTCGTGTGTATTTGTGGAAAAATGCTCAAGTTCGGTTGTGTTTTCTCCGTAAGAAAAGAATAAGCAAAGCGTAAGCAAAATGTAAGCAAAGGATATATGTCTTCATAAATCCTTTTTCCGACCAATGTCTGAAGTAATAATGTATTGTTTGACATCCCGGGAGTCTATTTATGTCGAATAAGGAGCAAAACTGTAGGTAATTGTACCCAGAATGTCCAAATGGGTACGAAAAGTCCATAGTGTCACTTTTAAAAAGAATCAGAATTATATATTTCTCATTTTACCTGAACGATTTCTGCCCTAATTTTTAGATTCATGCTTACTCACAGGCACCATTGTGGAGCCAGAGAACTAGTCTGGGTCACTATGGGACTAATTTGTGTGTATTTCTGGAAAAATGCTCAGGTTCGGTGGTGTTTTCCCCCTAGGCAAAGAATAAGCAAAGGGTAAGCAAAATGTAAGCAAAGGATATATGTCTTCATAAATCCTTTTTCCGACCATTTTCGGAAGTAATAATGTATTGTTGGACATCCCGGGAGTCTATTTATGTCGAATAAGGAGCAAAACTGTAGGTAATTGTACCCAGAATGTCCAAATGGGTACGAAAAGTCCATAGTGTCACTTTTAAAAAGAATCAGAATTATATATTTCTCATTTTACCTGAACGATTTCTGCCCTAATTTTTAGATTCATGCTTACTCACAGGCACCATTGTGGAGCCAGAGAACGAGTCTGCGTCACTATGGGACTTATTTGTGTGTATTTCTGGAAAAATGCTCAAGTTCGGTGGTGTTTTCCCCCTAGGCAAAGAAGAAGCAAAGCGTAAGCAAAGAATGTCTTCATAAATCCTTTTTCCGACCATTTTCGGAAGTAATTATGTATTGTTTGACATCCTGGGAGTCTATTTATGTCGAATAAGGGGCAAAACTGTAGGTAATTGTACCCAGAATGTACAAATGGGTACAAAAAGTCCATAGTGTCACTTTTAAAAAGAATTAGAATTATATATTTCTCATTTTACCTGAACGATTTCTGCCCTAATTTTTAGATTCACGCTTACTCACAGGCACCATTGTGGTGCCAGAGAACTTGTCTGCGTCACTATGGGACAAATTTGTGTCTATTTGTTGAAAAATGATTAAGTTATGTGGTGTTTTCTCCTTAAGCAAAGAATAAGCAAAGCAAAAGTATACTGTAAGCAAAGGAACTATGTCTTCATAAATCTTTTTTGCGACCATTTTCTGATGAATAAATGTGTTTCTGGACATCCCGTGAGTCGATTTATGTCGAATATCGTGCAAAACAGTAGGTATTTGGCGATAAAATAGGCAAATGGGAACCGAAAATCCATAATATCACTTTTAGAAAGTGCAGAATTATATATATGTCTAATTTTGATTTAACGATTTCTGCCCTTAATTTTTAGATTCATGCTTACTCACAGGCACCATTGTGGAGCCAGGGAACTATTCTGCGTCACTATATGACATATTCGTGTGAATTTTTGGAAAAATGCTCAAGTTCGGTGGTGTTTTCTCCATAAGCAAAGAATAAGCAAAGCGTAAGCAAAATGAAACCAAAGAATATAAGTCTTCATAAATCCTTTTTCCGACCATTTTCTGAAGTAATAATGTATTGTTTGACATCCCGGGAGTCTATTTATGTCGAATAAGGAGCAAAACTGTAGGCAATTGTACCCAGAATCTCCAAATGGGTACGAAAAGTCCATAATGTCACTTTTAAAAAGAATCAGAATTATATATTTCTCATTTTACCTGAACGATTTCTGCCCTAATTTTTAGATTCACGCAAAAGTAAACTGTAAGCAAAGGAACTATGTCTTCATAAATCTTTTTTGCGACCATTTTCTGATGAATTAATGTGTTTCTGGATACCCCGTGAGTCGATTTATGTCGAATATGGTGGAAAACAGTAGGTATTTGGAGTCAAAATAAACAAATGGGTACCAAAAATCCATTATATCACTTTTAGAAAGTGGCAGAATTATATATATGTCTGATTTTGATTTAACGATTTAACCCTTAATTTTTAGATTCATGCTTACTCACAGGCACCATTGTGGAGCCAGAGAACCAGTCTGCGTCACTATAGGACATATTCGTGTGTATTTGTGGAAAAATGCTCAAGTTCGGTTGTGTTTTCTCCGTAAGAAAAGAATAAGCAAAGCGTAAGCAAAATGTAAGCAAAGGATATATGTCTTCATAAATCCTTTTTCCGACCAATGTCTGAAGTAATAATGTATTGTTTGACATCCCGGGAGTCTATTTATGTCGAATAAGGAGCAAAACTGTAGGTAATTGTACCCAGAATGTCCAAATGGGTACGAAAAGTCCATAGTGTCACTTTTAAAAAGAATCAGAATTATATATTTCTCATTTTACCTGAACGATTTCTGCCCTAATTTTTAGATTCATGCTTGCTCACAGGCACCGTTGTGGAGCCAGAGAACCAGTCTGCGTCACTATTCGACATATTCGTGTGTATTTGTGGAAAAATGTTCAAGATCGGTGGTGTTTTCTCCGTAAGCAAAGAATAAGCAAAGCGTAAGCAAAGAATAAGCAAAGGATATATGTCTTCATAAATCCTTTTTCCGACCATTTTCGGAAGTAATTATGTATTGTTTGACATCCTGGGAGTCTATTTATGTCGAATAAGGGGCAAAACTGTAGGTAATTGTACCCAGAATGTACAAATGGGTACAAAAAGTCCATAGTGTCACTTTTAAAAAGAATTAGAATTATATATTTCTCATTTTACCTGAACGATTTCTCCCCTAATTTTTAGATTCACGCTTACTCACAGGCACCACTGTGGAGCCAGATAACTTGTCTGCGTCACTATGGGACATATTCGTGTCTATTTGTGGAAAAATGCTTAAGTTCTGTGGTGTTTTCTCCTTAAGCAAAGAATAAGCAAAGCAAAAGTAAACTGTAAGCGAAGGAACTATGTCTTCATAATTCTTTTTTGCGACCATTTTCTGATAAAATAATGTGTTTCTGGACATCCCATGAGTCGATTTATGTCGAATATCGTGCAAAACAGTAGATATTTGGATTTAAATAAGCAAATGGGAACCAAAAATCCGTAATATCACTTTTAGAAAGTAGCAGAATTATATATTTATCTAATTTTGATTTAACGATTTTACCCTTAATTTTTAGATTCATGCTTACTCACAGGCACCATTGTGGAGCCAGAGATCTAGTCTGCGTCACTATGGGACATATTCGTGTGTATTTGTGGAAAAATGCTCAAGTTCGGTGGTGTTTTCTCCGTAAGAAAAGAATAAGCAAAGCGTAAGCAAAATGTAAGCAAAGGATATATGTCTTCATAACTCCTTTTTCCGACCATTTTCTGAAGTAATAATGTATTGTTTGACATCCCGGGAGTCTATTTATGTCGAATAAGTAGCAAAACTGTAGGTAATTGTACCCAGAATGTTCAAATGGGTACGTAAAGTCCATAATGTCACTTTCAATAAGAATCAGAATTATATATTTCTCATTTTACCTGAACGATTTCTGCCCTAATTTTTTTATTTGTGCTTACTCATAGGTACCGCTGTGGAGCCAGAGGACCAGTCTGCGTCCCTATGGGACATATTCGTGTGTATTTGTGGAAAATGCTTAAGTTCTATGTTGTTTTCCCCGTAAGCAAAGAGTAAGCAAAGCGTAAGCAAAATGTAAGCAAAGGATATATGTCTTCATAAATCCTTTTTCCGACCACTTTCTGAAGTAATAATGTATTGTTTGACATCCCGGGAGTCTATTTATTTCGAATAAGGAGCAAAACTGTAGGTAATTGTAACCAGAATGTCCAAATGGGTACAAAAAGTCCATAATGTCACTTTTAAAAAGAATCAGAATTCTATATTTCTCATTTTACCTGAACGATTTCTGCCCAAATTTTTAGATTCACGCTTACTCACAGGCACCATTGTGGAGCCAGAGAACTTGTCTGCGTCACTATGGGACATATTCGTGTGTATTTGTGGAAAAATGCTCAAGTTCGGTTGTGTTTTCTCCGTAAGAAAAGAATAAGCAAAGCGTAAGCAAAATGTAAGCAAAGGATATATGTCTTCATAAATCCTTTTTCCGACCATTTTCTGAAGTAATTATGTATTGTTTGACATCCCGGGAGTCTATTTATGTCGAATAAGGGGCAAAATTGTAGGTAATTATACCCAGAATGTCCAATTGGGTACGAAAAGTCCATTATGTTACTTTTAAAAAAAATCAGAATTATATATTTCTAATTTTACCTGAACGATTTCTGCCCTAATTTTTAGATTCATGCTTACTCACAGGCAGCATTGTGGAGCCAGAGAACTAGTCTGCGTCACTATATGACATATTCGTGTGAATTTTTGGAAAAATGCTCAAGTTCGGTGGTGTTTTCTCCATAAGCAAAGAATAAGCAAAGCGTAAGCAAAATGAAACCAAAGAATATAAGTCTTCATAAATCCTTTTTCCGACCATTTTCTGAAGTAATAATGTATTGTTTGACATCCCGGGAGTCTATTTATGTCGAATAAGGAGCAAAACTGTAGGCAATTGTACCCAGAATCTCCAAATGGGTACGAAAAGTCCATAATGTCACTTTTAAAAAGAATCAGAATTATATATTTCTCATTTTACCTGAACGATTTCTGCCCTAATTTTTAGATTCACGCAAAAGTAAACTGTAAGCAAAGGAACTATGTCTTCATAAATCTTTTTTGCGACCATTTTCTGATGAATTAATGTGTTTCTGGATACCCCGTGAGTCGATTTATGTCGAATATGGTGGAAAACAGTAGGTATTTGGAGTCAAAATAAACAAATGGGTACCAAAAATCCATTATATCACTTTTAGAAAGTGGCAGAATTATATATATGTCTGATTTTGATTTAACGATTTAACCCTTAATTTTTAGATTCATGCTTACTCACAGGCACCATTGTGGAGCCAGAGAACCAGTCTGCGTCACTATAGGACATATTCGTGTGTATTTGTGGAAAAATGCTCAAGTTCGGTTGTGTTTTCTCCGTAAGAAAAGAATAAGCAAAGCGTAAGCAAAATGTAAGCAAAGGATATATGTCTTCATAAATCCTTTTTCCGACCATTTTCTGAAGTAATAATGTATTGTTTGACATCCCGGGAGTCTATTTATGTCGAATAAGGAGCAAAACTGTAGGTAATTGTACCCAGAATGTCCAAATGGGTACGAAAAGTCCATAGTGTCACTTTTAAAAAGAATCAGAATTATATATTTCTCATTTTACCTGAACGATTTCTGCCCTAATTTTTAGATTCATGCTTACTCACAGGCACCATTGTGGAGCCAGAGAACAATTCTGCGTCACTATGGGACTTATTTGTGTGTATTTCTGGAAAAATGCTCAAGTTCGGTGGTGTTTTCCCCCTAGGCAAAGAATAAGCAAAGCGTAAGCAAAATGTAAGCAAATGATATATGTCTTCATAAATCCTTTTTCCGACCATTTTCGGAAGTAATAATGTATTGTTTGACATCCCGGGAGTCTATTTATGTCGAATAAGGAGCAAAACTGTAGGTAATTGTACCCAGAATCTCCAAATGGGTACGAAAAGTCCATAATGTCACTTTTAAAAAGAATCAGAATTATATATTTCTCATTTTACCTGAACGATCTCTGCCCTAATTTTTAGATTCATGCTTACTCACAGGCACCATTGTGGAGCCAGAGAACTAGTCCGAGTCACTATGGGACATATTCGTGTCTATTTGTGGAAAAATGCTTAAGTTCTGTGGTGTTTTCTCCTTAAGCAAAGAATAAGCAAAGCAAAAGCAAACTGTCAGCAAAGGAACTATGTCTTCATAAATCTTTTTTGCGACCATTTTCTGATGAATTAATGTGTTTCTTGATACCCCGTGAGTAATTTTTGTCGAATATGGTGGAAAACAGTTGGTATTTGGAGTCAAAATAAACAAATGGGTACCAAAAATCCAGTATATCACTTTTAGAAAGTGGCAGAATTATATATATGTCTGATTTTGATTTAACGATTTAACCCTTAATTTTTAGATTCATGCTTACTCACAGGCACCATTGTGGAGCCAGAGGACCTATCTGCGTCATTATAGGACATAATCGTGTGTATTTGTGGAAAAATGCTCAAGTTCGGTGGTGTTTTCTCCGTAAGCAAAGAAAAGGCAAAGCCTAAGCAAAATGTAAGCAAAGGATATATGTCTTTATAAATCCTTTTTCCGACCATTTTCTGAAGTAATAATGTATTGTTTGACATCCCGGGAGTCTATTTATGTCGAATAAGAAGCAAAACTGTAGGTAATTGTACCCAGAATGTCCAAATGGGTACGAAAAGTCCATAGTGTCACTTTTAAAAAGAATTAGAATTATATATTTCTCATTTTACCTGAACGATTTCTGCCCTAATTTTTAGATTCATGCTTGCTCACAGGCACCTTGTGGAGCCAGAGAACCAGTCTGCGTCACTATTAAACATATTCGTGTGTATTTGTGGAAAAATGCTCAAGTTCGGTGGTGTCTTCTCCGTAAGCAAAGAATAAGCAAAGCGTAAGCAAAATGTAAACAAAGGATATATGTCTTCATAAATCCTTTTTTCGACCATTTTCTGAAGTAATTATGTATTGTTTGACATCCCGGGAGTCTATTTATGTCGAATAAGGGGCAAAATTGTAGGTAATTATACCCGGAATGTCCAATTGGGTACGAAAAGTCCATAATGTTACTTTTAAAAAAAATCAGAATTATATATTTCTAATTTTACCTGAACGATTTCTGCCCTAATTTTTAGATTCATGCTTACTCTCAGGAAGCATTGTGGAGACAGAGAACTAGTCTGCGTCACTATATGACATATTCGTGTGAATTTTTGGAAAAATGCTCTAGTTCGGTGGTGTTTTCTCCATAAGCAAAGAATAAGCAAAGCGTAAGCAAAATGTAACCAAAGGATATATGTCTTCATAAATCCTTTTTCCGACCATTTTCTGAAGTAATAATGTATTGTTTGACATCCCGGGAGTCTATTTATGTCGAATAAGGAGCAAAACTGTAGGCAATTGTACCCAGAATCTCCAAATGGGTACGAAAAGTCCATAATGTCACTTTTAAAAAGAATCAGAATGATATATTTCTCATTTTACCTGAACGATTTCTGCCCTAATTTTTAGATTCACGCTTACTCACAGGCACCACTGTGGAGCCAGATAACTTGTCTGCGTCACTATGGGACATATTCGTGTCTATTTGTGGAAAAATGCTCAATTTCTGTGGTGTTTTCTCCTTAAGCAAAGAATAAGCAAAGCAAAAGCAAACTGTAAGCAAAGGAACTATGTCTTCATAAATCTTTTTTGCGACCATTTTCTGATGAATAAATGTGTTTCTGGACATCCTGTGAGTCGATTTATGTCGAATATCGTGCAAAACAGTAGGTATTTGGAGATAAAATAAGCAAATGGGAACCGAAAATCCATAATATCACTTTTAGAAAGTGGCAGAATTATATATATGTCTAATTTTGATTTAACGATTTTACCCTTAATTTTTAGATTCATGCTTACTCACAGGCACCATTGTGGAGCCAGGGAAAAATTCTGCGTCACTATGGAACATATTCGTGTGTATTTGTGGAAAAATGCTCAAGTTCGGTTGTGTTTTCTCCGTAAGCAAAGAATAAGCAAAGCGTTAGCAAATTGTAAGCAAAGGAAATATGTCTTCGCAAATCCTTTTTCCGACCATTTTCGGAAGTAATAATGTATTTTTTGACATCCCGGGAGGCTATTTATGTCGAACAAAGAGCAAAACTGTAGATAATTTTACCCAGAATGTCCAATTGGGTACGAAAGGACCATAATGTCACTTTTAAAAAGAATCAGAATTATATATTTCTCATTTTACCTGAAGGATTTCTGCCCTAATTTTTGGATTCATGCTTGCTCACAGGCACCGTTGTGGAGCCAGAGAACCATGCTGCGTCACTATTCGACATATTCGTGTCTATTTGTGGAAAAATGCTTAAGTTCTGTGGTGTTTTCTCCTTAAGCAAAGAATAAGCAAAGCAAAAGTAAACTGTAAGCAAAGGAACTATGTCTTCATAAATCTTTTTTGCGACCATTTTCTGATGAATTAATGTGTTTCTGGATACCCCGTGAGTAATTTTTGTCGAATATGGTGGAAAACAGTTGGTATTTGGAGTCAAAATAAACAAATGGGTACCAAAAATCCATTATATCACTTTTAGAAAGTGGCAGAATTATATATATGTCTGATTTTGATTTAACGATTTAACCCTTAATTTTTAGATTCATGCTTACACACAGGCACCATTGTGGACCCAGAGAACTAGTCTGCGTCACTATAGGACATATTCGTGTGTATTTGTGGAAAAATGCTCAAGTTCGGTGGTGTTTTCTCCGTAAGCAAAGAATAAGCAAAGCGTTAGCAAAATGAAAGCAAAGGATATATGTCTTCATAAATCCTTTTTCCGACCATTTTCTGAAGTAATAATGTATTGTTTGACATCCCGGGAGTCTATTTATGTCGAATAAGGAGCAAAACTGTAGGTAATTGTAAACAGAATGTCCAAATGGGTACGAAAAGACCATAATGTCACTTTTGAAAAGAATCAGAATTATATATTTCTCATTTTACCTGAACGATTTCTGCCATAATTTTTAGAATCATGCTTGCTCACAGGCACCGTTGTGGAGCCTGAGAACCAGTCTGCGTCACTATTCGACATATTCGTGTGTATTTGTGGAAAAATGCTCAAGTTCGGTGGTATTTTCTCCGTAAGCAAAGAATAAGCAAAGCGTAAGCAAAATGTAAGCAAAGGATATATGTCTTCATAAATCCTTTTTCCGACCATTTTATTAAGTAATAATGTATTGTTTGATATCCCGGGAGTCTATTTATGTCGAATAAGGAGCAAAACAGTAGGCAATTGTACCCAGAATCTCCAAATGGGTACGAAAAGTCCAAAATGTCACTTTTAAAAAGAATCAGAATTATATATTTCTCATTTTACCTGAACGATTTCTGCCCTAATTTTTAGATTCACGCTTACTCACAGGCACCACTGTGGAGCCAGATAACTTGTCTGCGTCACTATGGGACATATTCGTGTCTATTTGTGGAAAAATGCTTAAGTTCTGTGGTGTTTTCTCCTTAAGCAAAGAATAAGCAAAGCAAAAGTAAACTGTCAGCAAAGGAACTATGTCTTCATAAATCTTTTTTGCGACCATTTTCTGATGAATTAATGTGTTTCTTGATACCCCGTGAGTAATTTTTGTCGAATATGGTGGAAAACAGTTGGTATTTGGAGTCAAAATAAACAAATGGGTACCAAAAATCCAGTATATCACTTTTAGAAAGTGGCAGAATTATATATATGTCTGATTTTGATTTAACGATTTAACCCTTAATTTTTAGATTCATGCTTACTCACAGGCACCATTGTGGAGCCAGAGGACCTATCTGCGTCATTATAGGACATAATCGTGTGTATTTGTGGAAAAATTCTCAAGTTCGGTGGTGTTTTCTCCGTAAGCAAAGAAAAGGCAAAGCCTAAGCAAAATGTAAGCAAAGGATATATGTCTTTATAAATCCTTTTTCCGACCATTTTCTGAAGTAATTATGTATTGTTTGACATCCCGGGAGTCTATTTATGTCGAATAAGGGGCAAAATTGTAGGTAATTATACCCAGAATGTCCAATTGGGTACGAAAAGTCCATAATGTTACTTTTAAAAAAAATCAGAATTATATATTTCTAATTTTACCTGAACGATTTTTGCCCTAATTTTTAGATTCATGCTTACTCACAGGAAGCATTGTGGAGACAGAGAACTAGTCTGCGTCACTATATGACATATTCGTGTGAATTTTTGGAAAAATGCTCAAGTTCGGTGGTGTTTTCTCCATAAGCAAAGAATAAGCAAAGCGTAAGCAAAATGTAACCAAAGGATATATGTCTTCATAAATCCTTTTTCTGACCATTTTCTGAAGTAATAATGTATTGTTTGACATCCCGGGAGTCTATTTATGTCGAATAAGGAGCAAAACTGTAGGCAATTGTACCCAGAATCTCCAAATGGGTACGAAAAGTCCATAATGTCACTTTTAAAAAGAATCAGAATGATATATTTCTCATTTTACCTGAACGATTTCTGCCCTAATTTTTAGATTCACGCTTACTCACAGGCACCACTGTGGAGCCAGATAACTTGTCTGCGTCACTATGGGACATATTCGTGTCTATTTGTGGAAAAATGCTCAAGTTCTGTGGTGTTTTCTCCTTAAGCAAAGAATAAGCAAAGCAAAAGCAAACTGTAAGCAAAGGAACTATGTCTTCATAAATCTTTTTTGCGACCATTTTCTGATGAATCAATGTGTTTCTGGATACCCCGTGAGTCGATTTATGTAGAATGTGGTGGAAAACAGTTGGTATTTGGAGTCAAAATAAACAAATGGGTACCAAAAATCCATTATATCCCTTTTAGAAAGTGGCAGAATCATATATATGTCTGAATTTGATTTAACGATTTAACCCTTAATTTTTAGATTCATGCTTACTCACAGGCAGCATTGTGGAGCCAGAGAACCAGTCTGCGTCACTATAGGACATATTCGTGTGTATTTGTGGAAAAATGCTCAAGTTCGGTGGTGTTTTCTCCGTAAGAAAAGAATAAGCAAAGCGTAAGCAAAATGTAAGCAAAGGATATATGTCTTCATAAATCCTTTTTCCGACCATTTTCTGAAGTAATAATGTATTGTTTGACATCCCGGGAGTCTATTTATGTCGAATAAGGAGCAAAACTGTAGGTTATTGTACCCAGAATGTCCAAAGGGGTACGAAAAGTCCATAGTGTCACTTTTAAAAAAGAATCAGAATTATATATTTCTCATTTTACCTGAACGATTTCTGCCCTAATTTTTAGATTCATGCTTACTCACAGGCACCATTGTGGAGCCAGAGAACTTGTCTGCGTCACTATGGGACATATTTGTGTCTATTTGTTGTAAATTGATTAAGTTATGTGGTGTTTTCTCCTAAAGCAAAGAATAAGCAAAGCAAAAGTAAACTGTAAGCAAAGGAACTATGTCTTCATAAATCTTTTTTGCGACCATTTTCTGATGAATAAATGTGTTTCTGGACATCCTGTGAGTCGATTTATGTCGAATATCGTGCAAAACAGTAGGTATTTGGAGATAAAATAAGCAAATGGGAACCGAAAATCCATAATATCACTTTTAGAAAGTGGCAGAATTATATATATGTCTAATTTTGATTTAACGATTTTACCCTTAATTTTTAGATTCATGCTTACTCACAGGCACCATTGTGGAGCCAGGGAAAAATTCTGCGTCAATATGGAACATATTCGTGTGTATTTGTGGAAAAATGCTCAAGTTCGGTTGTGTTTTCTCCGTAAGCAAAGAATGAGCAAAGCGTTAGCAAATTGTAAGCAAAGGAAATATGTCTTCGCAAATCCTTTTTCCGACCATTTTCGGAAGTAATAATGTATTTTTTGACATCCCGGGAGGCTATTTATGTCGAATAAAGAGCAAAACTGTAGATAATTTTACCCAGAATGTCCAAATGGGTGCGAAAAGTCCATAGTGTCACTTTTAAAAAGAATCAGAATTATATATTTCTCATTTTACCTGAAGGATTTCTGCCCTAATTTTTGGATTCATGCTTGCTCACAGGCACCGTTGTGGAGCCAGAGAACCATGCTGCGTCACTATTCGACATATTCGTGTATATTTGTGGAAAAATGTTCAAGATCGGTGTTTTTTTCTCCGTAAGCAAAGAATAAGCAAAGCGTAAGCAAAGAATAAGCAAAGGATATATGTCTTCATAAATCCTTTTTCCGACCATTTTCTGAAGTAATTATGTATTGTTTGACATCCTGGGAGTCTATTTATGTCGAATAAGGGGCAAAACTGTAGGAAATTGTACCCAGAATGTACAAATGGGTACAAAAAGTCCATAGTGTCACTTTTAAAAAGAATCAGAATTATATATTTCTCATTTTACCTGAAGGATTTCTGCCCTAATTTTTGGATTCATGCTTGCTCACAGGCACCGTTGTGGAGCCAGAGAACCATGCTGCGTCACTATTCGACATATTCGTGTATATTTGTGGAAAAATGTTCAAGATCGGTGTTTTTTTCTCCGTAAGCAAAGAATAAGCAAAGCTAAGCAAAGAATAAGCAAAGGATATATGTCTTCATAAATCCTTTTTCCGACCATTTTCTGAAGTAATTATGTATTGTTTGACATCCTGGGAGTCTATTTATGTCGAATAAGGGGCAAAACTGTAGGTAATTGTACCCAGAATGTACAAATGGGTACAAAAAGTCCATAGTGTCACTTTTAAAAAGAATTAGAATTATATATTTCTCATTTTACCTGAACGATTTCTGCCCTAATTTTTAGATTCACGCTTACTCACAGGCACCACTGTGGAGCCAGATAACTTGTCTGCGTCACTATGGGACATATTCGTGTCTATTTGTGGAAAAATGCTTAAGTTCTGTGGTGTTTTCTCCTTAAGCAAAGAATAAGCAAAGCAAAAGTAAACTGTAAGCAAAGGAACTATGTCTTCATAAATCTTTTTTGCGACCATTTTCTGATGAATTAATGTGTTTCTGGATACCCCGTGAGTAATTTTTGTCGAATATGGTGGAAAACAGTTGGTATTTGGAGTCAAAATAAACAAATGGGTACCAAAAATCCATTATATCACTTTTAGAAAGTGGCAGAATTATATATATGTCTGATTTTGATTTAACGATTTAACCCTTAATTTTTAGATTCATGCTTACACACAGGCACCATTGTGGACCCAGAGAACTAGTCTGCGTCACTATAGGACATATTCGTGTGTATTTGTGGAAAAATGCTCAAGTTCGGTGGTGTTTTCTCCGTAAGCAAAGAATAAGCAAAGCGTTAGCAAAATGAAAGCAAAGGATATATGTCTTCATAAATCCTTTTTCCGACCATTTTCTGAAGTAATAATGTATTGTTTGACATCCCGGGAGTCTATTTATGTCGAATAAGGAGCAAAACTGTAGGTAATTGTAAACAGAATGTCCAAATGGGTACGAAAAGTCCATAATGTCACTTTTGAAAAGAATTAGAATTATATATTTCTCATTTTACCTGAACGATTTCTGCCCTAATTTTTAGATTCATGCTTGCTCACAGGCACCTTGTGGAGCCAGAGAACCAGTCTGCGTCACTATTAAACATATTCGTGTGTATTTGTGGAAAAATGCTCAAGTTCGGTGGTGTCTTCTCCGTAAGCAAAGAATAAGCAAAGCGTAAGCAAAATGTAAACAAAGGATATATGTCTTCATAAATCCTTTTTCCGACCATTTTCTGAAGTAATTATGTATTGTTTGACATCCCGGGAGTCTATTTATGTCGAATAAGGGGCAAAATTGTAGGTAATTATACCCGGAATGTCCAATTAGGTACGAAAAGTCCATAATGTTACTTTAAAAAAAAATCAGAATTATATATTTCTAATTTTACCTGAACGATTTCTGCCCTAATTTTTAGATTCATGCTTACTCACAGGAAGCATTGTGGAGACAGAGAACTAGTCTGCGTCACTATATGACATATTCGTGTGAATTTTTGGAAAAATGCTCAAGTTCGGTGGTGTTTTCTCCTTAAGCAAAGAATAAGCAAAGCGTAAGCAAAATGTAAACAAAGGATATATGTCTTCATAAATCCTTTTTCCGACCATTTTCTGAAGTAATAATGTATTGTTTGACATCCCGGGAGTCTATTTATGTCGAATAAGGAGCAAAACTGTAGGCAATTGTACCCAGAATCTCCAAATGGGTACGAAAAGTCCGTAATATCACTTTTAAAAAGAATCAGAATGATATATTTCTCATTTTACCTGAACGATTTCTGCCCTAATTTTTAGATTCACGCTTACTCACAGGCACCACTGTGGAGCTAGATAACTTGTTTGCGTCACTATGGGACATATTCGTGTCTATTTGTGGAAAAATGCTCAAGTTCTGTGGTGTTTTCTCCTTAAGCAAAGAATAAGCAAAGCAAAAGCAAACTGTAAGCAAAGGAACTATGTCTTCATAAATCTTTTTTGCGACCATTTTCTGATGAATCAATGTGTTTCTGGATACCCCGTGAGTCGATTTATGTAGAATGTGGTGGAAAACAGTTGGTATTTGGAATCAAAATAAACAAATGGGTACCAAAAATCCATTATATCCCTTTTAGAAAGTGGCAGAATCATATATATGTCTGATTTTGATTTAACGATTTAACCCTTAATTTTTAGATTCATGCTTACTCACAGGCACCATTGTGGAACCAGAGAACCAGTCTGCGTCACTATAGGACATATTCGTGTGTATTTGTGGAAAAATGCTCAAGTTCGGTGGTGTTTTCTCCGTAAGAAAAGAATAAGCAAAGCGTAAGCAAAATGTAAGCAAAGGATATATGTCTTCATAAATCCTTTTTCCGACCATTTTCTGAAGTAATAATGTATTGTTTGACATCCCGGGAGTCTATTTATGTCGAATAAGGAGCAAAACTGTAGGTAGTTGTACCCAGAATGTCCAAATGGGTACGAAAAGTCCATAGTTTCACTTTTAAAAAGAATCAGAATTATATATTTCTCATTTTACCTGAACGATTTCTGCCCTAATTTTTAGATTCATGCTTACTCACAGGCCCCATTGTGGAGCAAGAGAACTTGTCTGCGTCACTATGGGACATATTTGTGTCTATTTGTTGTAAAATGATTAAGTTATGTGGTGTTTTCTCCTAAAGCAAAGAATAAGCAAAGCAAAAGTAAACTGTAAGCAAAGGAACTATGTCTTCATAAATCTTTTTTGCGACCATTTTCTGATGAATAAATGTGTTTCTGGACATCCTGTGAGTCGATTTATGTCGAATATCGTGCAAAACAGTAGGTATTTGGAGATAAAATAAGCAAATGGGAACCGAAAATCCATAATATCACTTTTAGAAAGTGGCAGAATTATATATATGTCTAATTTTGATTTAACGATTTTACCCTTAATTTTTAGATTCATGCTTACTCACAGGCACCATTGTGGAGCCAGGGAAAAATTCTGCGTCACTATGGAACATATTCGTGTGTATTTGTGGAAAAATGCTCAAGTTCGGTTGTGTTTTCTCCGTAAGCAAAGAATAAGCAAAGCGTTAGCAAATTGTAAGCAAAGGAAATATGTCTTCGCAAATCCTTTTTCCGACCATTTTCGGAAGTAATAATGTATTTTTTGACATCCCGGGAGGCTATTTATGTCGAATAAAGAGCAAAACTGTAGATAATTTTACCCAGCTTGTCCAATTGGGTACGAAAGGACCATAATGTCGCTTTTAAAAAGAATCAGAATTATATATTTCTCATTTTACCTGAAGGATTTCTGCCCTAATTTTTGGATTCATGCTTGCTCACAGGCACCGTTGTGGAGCCAGAGAACCATGCTGCGTCACTATTCGACATATTCGTGTATATTTGTGGAAAAATGTTCAAGATCGGTGTTTTTTTCTCCGTAAGCAAAGAATAAGCAAAGCGTAAGCAAAGAATAAGCAAAGGATATATGTCTTCATAAATCCTTTTTCCGACCATTTTCTGAAGTAATTATGTATTGTTTGACATCCTGGGAGTCTATTTATGTCGAATAAGGGGCAAAACTGTAGGTAATTGTACCCAGAATTTACAAATGGGTACAAAAAGTCCATAGTGTCACTTTTAAAAAGAATTAGAATTATATATTTCTCATTTTACCTGAACGATTTCTGCCCTAATTTTTAGATTCACGCTTACTCACAGGCACCACTGTGGAGCCAGATAACTTGTCTGCGTCACTATGGGACATATTCGTGTCTATTTGTGGAAAAATGCTTAAGTTCTGTGGTGTTTTCTCCTTAAGCAAAGAATAAGCAAAGCAAAAGTAAACTGTAAGCAAAGGAACTGTCTTCATAAATCTTTTTTGCGACCATTTTCTGATGAATTAATGTGTTTCTGGATACCCCGTGAGTAATTTTTGTCGAATATGGTGGAAAACAGTTGGTATTTGGAGTCAAAATAAACAAATGGGTACCAAAAATCCATTATATCACTTTTAGAAAGTGGCAGAATTATATATATGTCTGATTTTGATTAAACGATTTAACCCTTAATTTTTAGATTCATGCTTACTCACAGGCACCATTGTGGAGCCAGATGACCTATCTGCGTCACTATAGGACATATTCGTGTGTATTTGTGGAAAAATGCTCAAGTTCGGTGGTGTTTTCTCCGTAAGCAAAGAAAAAGCAAAGCGTAAGCAAAATGTAAGCAAAGGATATATGTCTTTATAAATCCTTTTTCCGACCATTTTCTGAAGTAATAATGTATTGTTTGACATCCCGGGAGTCTATTTATGTCGAATAAGAAGCAAAACTGTAGGTAATTGTACCCAGAATGTCCAAATGGGTACGAAAAGTCCATAGTGTCACTTTTAAAAAGAATTAGAATTATATATTTCTCATTTTACCTGAACGATTTCTGCCCTAATTTTTAGATTCATGCTTGCTCACAGGCACCTTGTGGAGCCAGAGAACCAGTCTGCGTCACTATGGTATATATTCGTGTGTATTTGTTGAAAAATGCTCAAGTTCGGTGGTGTTTTCCCCCTAGGCAAAGAATAAGCAAAGCGTAAGCAAAATGTAAGCAAAGGATATATGTCTTCATAACTCCTTTTTCCGACCATTTTCGGAAGTAATAATGTATTGTTTGACGTCCCGGGAGTCTATTTATGTCGAATAAGTAGCAAAACTGTAGGTAATTGTACCCAGAATGTCCAAATGGGTACGAAAAGTCCATAATGTCACTTTTAAAAAGAATCGGAATTATAAATTTCTAATTTTACCTGAACGATTTCCGCCCTAATTTTTAGATTCACGCTTACTCACAGGTACCATTGTGGAGCCAGAGAACTCGTCTGCGTCACTATGTGACATATTTGTGTGTATTTGTGGAAAAATGCTCAAGTTCTGTGGTGTTTTCCCCGTAAGCAAAGAGTAAGAAAAGCGTAAGCAAAATGTAAGCAAAGGATATATGTCTTCATAAATCCTTTTTCCGACCATTTTCTGAAGTAATAATGTATTGTTTGACATCCCGGGAGTCTATTTATTTCGAATAAGGAGCAAAACTGTAGGTAATTGTAACCAGAATGTCCAAATGGGTACAAAAAGTCCATAATGTCACTTTTAAAAAGAATCAGAATTATATATTTCTCATTTTACCTGAACGATATCTGCCCTAATTTTTAGATTCACGCTTACTCACAGACACCATTGTGGAGCCAGAGAACTTGTCTGCGTCACTATGGGACATATTCGTGTCTATTTGTGGAAAAATGCTCAAGTTCTGTGGTGTTTTCTCCTTAAGCAAAGAATAAGCAAAGCAAAAGCAAACTGTAAGCAAAGGAACTATGTATTCATAAATCTTTTTTGCGACCATTTTCTGATGAATTAATGTGTTTCTGAATACCCCGTGAGTCGATTTATGTCGAATATGGTGCAAAACAGTAGGTATTTGGAGTCAAAATAAACAAATGGGTACCAAAAATCCATTATATCACTTTTAGAAAGTGGCAGAATTATATATATGTCTGATTTTGATTTAACGATTTAACCCTTAATTTTTAGATTCATGCTTACACACAGGCAACAATGTGGAGCTAGAGAACCAGCCTGCGTCACTATAGGACATATTCGTGTGTATTTGTGGAAAAATGCTCAAGTTCGGTTGTGTTTTCTCCGTACGAAAAGAATAAGCAACGCGTAAGCAAAATGTAAGCAAAGGATTTATGTCTTCATTAATCCTTTTTCCGACTATTTTCTGAAGTAATAATGTATTGTTTGACATCCCGGGAGTCCATTTATGTCGAATAAGGAGCAAAACTGTAGGCAATTGTACCCAGATTCTCCAAATGGGTACGAAAAGTCCATAATGTCACTTTTAAAAAAAATCAGAATTCTATATTTCTCATTTTACCTGAACGATTTCTGCCCTAATTTTTAGATTCATGCTTCCTCACAGGCACCGTTGTGGAGCCAGAGAAATCTCCTGCGTCACTATGGGACATATTCGTGTGTATTTGTGGAAAATGCTAAAGTTCTGTGGTGTTTTCTCCGTAAGCAAGGAATAAGCAAAGCGTAAGCAAAATGTAAGCAAAGGAAATATGTCCTCATAAATACTTTTTACGACCATTTCCTGATGAAATAATGTGGTTCTGAACATCCCGGGAGTCCATTTATGTCGAATAAGGAGCAAAACTGGTGGCAATTGTACCCAGAATCTCCAAATGGGTACGAAAAGTCCATAATGTCACTTTTAAAAAGAATCAGAATTATATATTTCTCATTTTACCTGAACGATTTCTGCCCTAATTTTTAGATTCACGCTTACTCACAGGCACCACTGTGGAGCAAGATAACTTGTCTGCGTCACTATGGGACATATTCGTGTCTATTTGTGGAAAAATGCTTAAGTTCTGTGGTGTTTTCTCCTTAAGCAAAGAATAAGCAAGGCAAAAGTAAACTGTAAGCAAAGGAACTATGTCTTCATAAAT
The DNA here is from genome assembly GCA_026874595.1 of Sipunculus nudus. Lineage (NCBI taxonomy): Eukaryota > Metazoa > Annelida > Sipuncula > Golfingiida > Sipunculidae > Sipunculus > Sipunculus nudus. Next base: position 25,026,682 of record CM049319.1, read on the forward strand.
CTTTTTTGCGACCATTTTCTGATGAATTAATGTGTTTCCGGATACCCCGTGAGTCGATTTATGTCGAATATGGTGGAAAACAGTAGGTATTTGGAGTCAAAATAAACAAATGGGTACCAAAAATCCATTATATCACTTTTAGAAAGTGGCAGAATCATATATATGTCTGATTTTGATTTAACGATTTAACCCTTAATTTTTAGATTCATGCTTACTCATAGCCACCATTGTGGAGCCAGAGAACCAGTCTGCGTCACTATAGGACATATTCGTGTGTATTTGTGGAAAAATGCTCAAGTTCGGTTGTGTTTTCTCCGTAAAAAAAGAATAAGCAAAGCGTAAGCAAAATGTAAGCAAAGCATATATGTCTTCATAAATCCTTTTTCCGACCATTTTCTGAAGTAATAATGTATTGTTTGACATTCCGGGAGTCTATTTATGTCGAATAAGGAGCAAAACTGTAGGTAATTGTACCCAGAATGTCCAAATGGGTACGAAAAGTCCATAGTATCACTTTTAAAAAGAATCAGAATTCTATATTTCTCATTTTACCTGAACGATTTCTGCCCTAATTTTTAGATTCATGCTTACTCACAGGCACCATTGTGGAGCCAGGGAACTAGTCTGCGTCACTATGGGACTTATTTGTGTGTATTTCTGGAAAAATGCTCAAGTTCGGTGGTGTTTTCCCCCTAGGCAAAGAATAAGCAAAGCGTAAGCAAAATGTAAGCAAAGGATATATGTCTTCATAAATCCTTTTTCCGACCATTTTCGGAAGTAATAATGTATTGTTTGACATCCCGGGAGTCTATTTATGTCGAATAAGGAACAAAACTGTAGGTAATTGTAACCAGAATGTCCAAATGGGTACAAAAAGTCCATAATGTCACTTTTAAAAAGAATCAGAATTATATATTTCTCATTTTACCTGAACGATATCTGCCCAAATTTTTAGATTCACGCTTACTCACAGACACCATTGTGGAGCCAGAGAACTTGTCTGCGTCACTATGGGACATATTCGTGTCTATTTGTGGAAAAATGCTCAAGTTCTGTGGTGTTTTCTCCTTAAGCAAAGAATAAGCAAAGCAAAAGCAAACTGTAAGCAAAGGAACTATGTATTCATAAATCTTTTTTGCGACCATTTTTTGATGAATTAATGTGTTTCTGAATACCCCGTGAGTCGATTTATGTCGAATATGGTGCAAAACAGTAGGTATTTGGAGTCAAAATAAACAAATGGGTACCAAAAATCCATTATATCACTTTTAGAAAGTGGCAGAATTATATATATGTCTGATTTTGATTTAACGATTTAACCCTTAATTTTTAGATTCATGCTTACACACAGGCACCAATGTGGAGCTAGAGAACCAGCCTGCGTCACTATAGGACATATTCGTGTGTATTTGTGGAAAAGGATATAAGTCTTCATAAATACTTTTTACGACCATTTCCTGATGAAATAATGTGGTTCTGAACATCCCGGGAGTCCATTTATGTCGAATAAGGAGCAAAACTGTAGGCAATTGTACCCAGAATCTCCAAATGGGTACGAAAAGTCCATAATGTCACTTTTAAAAAGAATCAGAATTATATATTTCTCATTTTACCTGAACGATTTCTGCCCTAATTTTTAGATTCACGCTTACTCACAGGCACCACTGTGGAGCAAGATAACTTGTCTGCGTCACTATGGGACATATTCGTGTCTATTTGTGGAAAAATGCTTAAGTTCTGTGGTGTTTTCTCCTTAAGCAAAGAATAAGCAAGGCAAAAGTAAACTGTAAGCAAAGGAACTATGTCTTCATAAATCTTTTTTGCGACCATTTTCTGATGAATTAATGTGTTTCTGGATACCCCGTGAGTCGATTTATGTCGAATATGGTGGAAAACAGTAGGTATTTGGAGTCAAAAAAAACAAATGGGTACCAAAAATCCATTATATCACTTTTAGAAAGTGGCAGAATCATATATATGTCTGATTTTGATTTAACGATTTAACCCTTAATTTTTAGATTCATGCTTACTCATAGCCACCATTGTGGAGCCAGAGAACCAGTCTGCGTCACTATGGGACATATTCGTGTATATTTGTGGAAAAATGCTCAAGTTCGGTTGTGATTTCTCCGTAAGAAAAGAATAAGCAAAGCGTAAGCAAAATGTAAGCAAAGGATATATGTCTTCATAAATCCTTTTTCCGACCATTTTCTGAAGTAATAATGTATTGTTTGACATCCCGGGAGTCTATTTATGTCGAATAAGGAGCAAAACTGTAGGTAATTGTACCCAGAATGTCCAAATGGGTACGAAAAGTCCATAATGTCACTTTTAAAAAGAATCAGAATTATATATTTCTCATTTTACCTGAACGATTTCTGCCCTAATTTTTAGATTCATGCTTACTCACAGGCACCATTGTGGAGCCAGAGAACTTGTCTGCGTCACTATGGGACATATTTGTGTCTATTTGTTGAAAAATGATTAAGTTATGTGGTGTTTTCTCCTAAAGCAAAGAATAAGCAAAGCGTAAGCAAAATGTAAGCAAAGGAACTATGTCTTCATAAATCATTTTGCGACCATTTTCTGATGAATAAATGTGTTTCTGGACATCCTGTGAGTCGATTTATGTCGAATATCGTGCAAAACAGTAGGTATTTGGAGATAAAATAAGCAAATGGGAACCGAAAATCCATAATATCACTTTTAGAAAGTGGCAGAATTATATGTATGTCTAATTTTGATTTAACGATTTTACCCTTAATTTTTAGATTCATGCTTACTCACAGGCACCATTGTGGAGCCAGGGAACAATTCTGCGTCACTATGGAACATATTCGTGTGTATTTGTGGAAAAATGCTCAAGTTAGGTTGTGTTTTCTCCGTAAGCAAAGAATAAGCAAAGCGTTAGCAAATTGTAAGCAAAGGAAATATGTCTTCGCAAATCCTTTTTCCGACCATTTTCGGAAGTAATAATGTATTGTTTGACATCCCGGGAGGCTATTTATGTCGAATAAAGAGCAAAACTGTAGATAATTTTACCCAGAATGTCCAATTGGGTACGAAAGGACCATAATGTCACTTTTAAAAAGAATCAGAATTATATATTTCTCATTTTACCTGAAGGATTTCTGCCCTAATTTTTAGATTCATGCTTGCTCACAGGCACCGTTGTGGAGCCAGAGAACCAGTCTGCGTCACTATTCGACATATTCGTGTATATTTGTGGAAAAATGTTCAAGATCGGTGGTGTTTTTAAGTAAGCAAAGAATAAGCAAAGCGTAAGCAAAGAATAAGCAAAGGATATATGTCTTCATAAATCCTTTTTCCGACCATTTTCTGAAGTAATTATGTATTGTTTGACATCCCGGGAGTCTATTTATGTCGAATAAGGGGCAAAACTGTATGTAATTGTACCCAGAATGTCCAAATGGGTACGAAAATTCCATAATGTCACTTTTAAAAAGAATCAGAATTATATATTTCTCATTTTACCTGAACGATTTCTGCCCTAATTTTTAGATTCACGCTTACTCACAGGCACCATTGTGGAGCCAGAGAACTTGTCTGCGTCACTATGGGACATATTCGTGTCTATTTGTGGTGTTTTCTCCTTTAGCAAAGAATAAGCAAAGCAAAAGTAAACTGTAAGCAAAGGAACTATGTCTTCATAAATCTTTTTTGCGACCATTTTCTGATGAATAAATGTGTTTCTGGACATCCTGTGAGTCGATTTATGTCGAATATCGTGGAAAACAGTAGGTATTTGGAGATAAAATAAGGAAATGGGAACCGAAAATCCACAATATCACTTTCAGAAAGTGGAAGAATTATATATATGTCTCATTTTGATTTAACGATTTTACCCTTAATTTTTAGATTCATGCTTACTCACAGGCACCATTGTGGAGCCAGAGAACTAGTATGCGTCACTATGGGACTTATTTGTGTGTATTTGTGGAAAAATGCTCAAGTTCGGTGGTGTTTTCCCCCTAAGCAAAGAATAAGCAAAGCATAGGCAAAATGTAAGCAAAGGATATATGTCTTCATAAATCCTTTTTCCGACCATTTTCTGAAGTAATTATGTATTGATTGACATCCCGGGAGTCTATTTATGTCGAATAAGGGGCAAAATTGTAGGTTATTATACCCAGAATGTCCAATTGGGTACGAAAAGTCCATAATGTTACTTTTAAAAAAAATCAGAATTATATATTTCTAATTTAACCTGAACGATTTCTGCCCTAATTTTTAGATTCATGCTTACTCACAGGCAGCATTGTGGAGCCAGAGAACTAGTCTGCGTCACCATATGACATATTCGTGTGAATTTTTGGAAAAATGCTCAAGTTCGGTGGTGTTTTCTCCATGCGCAAAGAATAAGCAAAGCGTAAGCAAAATGAAACCAAAGGATATAAGTCTTCATAAATCCTTTTTCCGACCATTTTCTGAAGTAATCATGTATTGTTTGGCATCCCGGGAGTCTATTTATGTCGAATAAGGAGCAAAACTGTAGGCAATTGTACCCAGAATCTCCAATTGGGTACGAAAATTCCATAATGTCACTTTTAAAAAGAATCAGAATTGTATATTTCTCATTTTACCTGAACGATTTCTGCCCTAATTTTTAGATTCACGCTTACTCACAGGCACCACTGTGGAGCCAGAGAACTTGTCTGCGTCACTATGGACATGTTCGTGTCTATTTGTGGAAAAATGCTTAAGTTCTGTGGTGTTTTCTCCTTAAGCAAAGAATAAGCAAAGCAAAAGTAAACTGTAAGCAAAGGAACTATGTCTTCATAAATCTTTTTTGCGACCATTTTCTGATGAATTAATGTGTTTCTGGATACCCCGTGAGTCGATTTATGTCGAATATGGTCGAAAACAGTAGGTATTTGGATTCAAAATAAACAAATGGGTTCCAAAAATCCATTATATCACTTTTAGAAAGTGGCAGAATTATATATATGTCTGATTTTGATTTAACTATTTAACCCTTAATTTTTAGATTCATGCTTACTCACAGGCACCATTGTGGAGCCAATGAACCAGTCTGCGTCACTATGGGACATATTTGTGTGTATTTGTGGAAAAATGCTCAAGTTCTGTGGTGTTTTCTCCTTAAGCAAAGAATAAGCAAAGCAAAAGCAAACTGTAAGCGAAGGAACTATGTCTTCATAAATCTTTTTTGCGACCATTTTCTGATAAAATAATGTGTTTCTGGACATCCCATGAGTCGATTTATGTCGAATATCGTGCAAAACAGTAGATATTTATATTTAAATAAGCAAATGGGAACCAAAAATCCGTAATATCACTTTTCGAAAGTAGCAGAATTATATATTTATCTAATTTTGATATAACGATTTTACCCTTAATTTTTAGATTCATGCTAACTCACAGGCACCATTGTGGAGCCAGAGATCTAGTCTGCGTCCCTGTGGGACATATTCGTGTGTATTTGTGGAAAATGCTTAAGTTCTGTGGTGTTTTCTCCGTAAGCAAAGAGTAAGCAAAGCGTAAGCAAAATGTAAGCAAAGAATATATGTCTTCATAAATCCTTTTTCGACCATTTTCTGAAGTAATAATGTATTGTTTGACATCCCGGGAGTCTATTTATGTCGAATAAGGAGCAAAACTGTAGGTAATTGTACCCAGAATGTCCAAATGGGTACGAAAAGTCCATAATGTCACTTTTAAAAAGAATCAGAATTATATATTTCTAATTTTACCTGAACGATTTTCGCCCTAATTTTTAGATTCACGCTTACTCACAGGTACCATTGTGGAGCCAGAGAAATAGTCTGAGTCACTATATTCGTGTGTATTTGTTGAAAAATGCTCAAGTTCGTTGGTTTTTTCTCCGTAAGCAAAGAATAAGCAAAGCGTAAGCAAAATGTAAGCAAAGGATATATGTCTTCATAACTCCTTTTTCCGACCATTTTCTGAAGTAATAATGTATTGTTTGACATCCCGGGAGTCTATTTATGTCGAAGAAGTAGCAAAACTGTAGGTAATTGTACCCAGAATGTCCAAATGGTACGAAAAGTCCATAATGTCACTTTTAAAAAGAATCAGAATTATAAAATTCTTATTTTACCTGAACGATTTCCGCCCTAATTTTTTAGATTCACGCTTACTCATAGGTACCATTGTGGAGCCAGAGAAATTGTCTGCGTCACTACGGGACATATTTGTGTGTATTTGTGGAAAAATGCTCAAGTTCGGTGGTGTTTTCTCCGGAAGCAAAGAATAATCAAAGCGTAAGCAAAATGTAAGCAAAGGATATATGTCTTCATAACTCCTTTTTCCGACCATTTTCTGAAGTAATAATGTATTGTTTGACATCCCGGGAGTCTATTTATGTCGAATAAGTAGCAAAACTGTAGGTAATTGTACCCAGAATGTCCAAATGGGTACGTAAAGTCCATAATGTCACTTTCAATAAGAATCAGAATTATATATTTTTCATTTTACCTGAACGATTTCTGCCCTAATTTTTTTATTTGTGCTTACTCATAGGTACCGTTGTGGAGCCAGAGGACCAGTCTGAATCCCTATGGGACATATTCGTGTGTATTTGTGGAAAATGCTTAAGTTCTGTGGTGTTTTCTCCGTAAGCAAAGAGTAAGCAAAGCGTAAGCAAAATGTAAGCAAAGGATATATGTCTTCATAAATCTTTTTTGCGACCATTTTCTGATGAATTATTGTGTTTCTGGACATCCCGTGGGTCGATTTATGTCGAATATGGTGCAAAACAGTAGGTATTTGGAGTCAAAATCAACAAATGGGTACCAAAAATCCAAAATATCACTTTCAGAAAGTAGCAGAATTATATATATGTCTGATTTTGATTTAACGATTTTACCCTAATTTTTAGATTCATGCTTACTCACAGGCACCAATGTGGAGCTAGAAAACCAGTCTGCGTCCATAAGGGACTTATTCGTGTGTATTTGTGGAAAAAATGCACAAGTTCGGTGGTGTTTTCTCCGGAAGCAAAGAATAAGCAAAGCGTAAGCAAAATGTAAGCAAAGGATATGTGTCTTCATAACTCCTTTTTCCGACCATTTTCTGAAGTAATAATGTATTGTTTGACATCCCGGGAGTCTATTTATGTCGAATAAGTAGCAAAACTGTAGGTAATTGTACCCAGAATGTCCAAATGGGTACGTAAAGTCCATAATGTCACTTTCAATAAGAATCAGAATTCTATATTTCTCATTTTACCTGAACGATTTCTGCCCTAATTTTTAGATTCATGCTTACTCACAGGCACCGTTGTGGAGCCAGAGAAATATCCTGCGTCACTAAGGGACATATTCGTGTGTATTTGTGGAAAATGCTAAAGTTCTGTGGTGTTTTCTCCGTAAGCAAAGAATAAGCAAAGCGTAAACAAACTGTAAGCAAAGGAAATATGTCCTCATAAATACTTTTTACGACCATTTTCTGATGAAATAATGTGGTTCTGAACATCCCGGGAGTCCATTTATGTAGAATATGGTGCTAAATAGTAGGTATTTGGAGTTAAAATAAGCAAATGGGTACTAAAAATCCATAATATCACTTTTAGAAAGTAGCAGAATTATATATATATCTGATTTTGATTTAACGATTTTACCCTTAATTTTTAGATTCATGGTTACTCACAGGCACCATTGTGGAGCCAGAGAACTAGTCTGCGTCACTGTTGGACATATTCAGGTGCATTTGTGGAAAAATGCTCAATTTCGGTGGTGTTTTCTCCGTAAGCAAAGAATAAGCAAAGCGTAAGCAAAATGTAAGTAAAGGATATATGTCTTCATAAATCCTTTTTCCGACCATTTTCTGAAGTAATAATGTATTTTTTGGCATCCCGGGAGTCTATTTATGTCGAATAAGGAGCAAAACTGTAGGTAATTGTACCTAGAATGTCCAAATGGGTACGAAAAGTCCATAATGTCAATTTTAAAAAAAATCAGAATTATATATTTCTCATTTTACCTGAACGATTTCTGCCCTAATTTTTTTATTTGTGCTTACTCATAGGTACCGTTGTGGAGCCAGAGAATCAGTCTCCGTCAATATGGGACATATTCGTGTGTATTTGTTGAAAAAATGCTCAAGTTCAGTGCTGTTTTCTCCGTAAGCAAAGAATAAGCAAAGCGTAAGCAAAATGTAAGCAAAGGAAATATGTCTTCGTAAATCCTTTTTCCGACCATTTTCGGAAGTAATAATGTATTGTTTGACATCCCGGGAGGCTATTTATGTCGAATAAGGAGCAAAACTGTAGATAAATGTACAGGAAATGTGCAAATGGGTACGAAAAGTCTATAATATCATCTTTAGAAAGTAGCAGCATTATAAATGTCTGATTTTGATTTAACAATTTTACACCTAATTTTTTTATTTGTGCTTACTCATAGGTACCGTTGTGGAGCCAGAGGACCAGTCTGCGTCCCTATGGGACATATTCGTGTGTATTTGTGGAAAATGCTTAAGTTCTGTGGTGTTTTCTCCGTAAGCAAAGAGTAAGCAAAGCGTAAGCAAAATGTAAGCAAAGGATATATGTCTTTATAAATCCCTTTTCGACCATTTTCTGAAGTAATAATGTATTGTTTGACATCCCGGGAGTCTATTTATGTCGAATAAGGAGCAAAACTGTAGGTAATTGTACCCAGAATGTCCAAATGGGTACGAAAAGTCCATAATGTCACTTTTAAAAAGAATCAGAATTATATATTTCTAATTTTACCTGAACGATTTCTGCCCTAATTTTTAGATTCACGCTTACTCACAGGCACCATTGTGGAGCCAGAGAACTTGTCTTCGTCACTATGGGACATATTTGTGTCTATTTGTTGAAAAATGATTAAGTTATGTGGTGTTTTCTCCTTAAGCAAAGAATAAGCAAAGCAAAAGTAAACTGTAAGCAAAGGAACTATGTCTTCATAAATCTTTTTTGCGACCATTTTCTGATGAATAAATGTGTTTCTGGACATCCCGTGAGTAATTTTTGTCGAATATGGTGGAAAACAGTTGGTATTTGGAGTCAAAATAAACAAATGGGTACTAAAAATCCATTATATCACTTTTAGAAAGTGGCAGAATTATATATATGTCTGATTTTGATTTAACGATTTAACCCTTAATTTTTAGATTCATGCTTACTCACAGGCACCATTGTGGAACCAGGGAACTTTTCTGCGTCACTATGGAACATATTCGTGTGTATTTGTGAAAAATGCTAAAGTTCGGTTGTGTTTTCTCCGTAAGCAAAGAATAAGCAAAGCGTTAGCAAATTGTAAGCAAAGGAAATATGTCTTCGCAAATCCTTTTTCCGACCATTTTCTGAAGTAATAATGTATTGTTTGACATCCCGGGAGTCTATTTATGTCGAATAAGGAGCAAAACTGTAGGTATTTGTACCTAGAATGTCCAAATGGGTACGAAAGGACCATAATGTCACTTTTAAAAAAAATCAGAATTATATATTTCCCATTTTACCTGAACGATTTCTGTCCTAATTTTTAGATTCATGCTTACTCACAGGCACCATTGTGGAGCCTGAGGATCAGTCTCCGTCAATATGGGACATATTCGTGTGTATTTGTTGAAAAAATGCTCAAGTTCGGTGCTGTTTTCTCCGTAAGCAAAGAATAAGCAAAGCGTAAGCAAAGAATAAGCAAAGGATATATGTCTTCATAAATCCTTTTTCCGACCATTTTCGGAAGTAATTATGTATTGTTTGACATCCCTGGGAGTCTATTTATGTCGAATAAGTAGCAAAACTGTAGGTAATTGTACCCAGAATGTCCAAATGGGTACGTAAAGTCCATAATGTCACTTTCAATAAGAATCAGAATTATATATTTCTCATTTTACCTGAACGATTTCTGCCCTAATTTTTTTATTTGTGCTTACTCATAGGTACCGTTGTGGAGCCAGAGGACCAGTCTGCGTCCCTATGGGACATATTCGTGTGTATTTTTGGAAAATGCTTAAGTTCTGTGGTGTTTTCTCCGTAAGCAAAGAGTAAGCAAAGCGTAAGCAAAATGTAAGCAAAAGATATATATCTTCATAAATCCTTTTTCCGACCATTTTCTGAAGTAATAATGTATTGTTTGACATCCCGGGAGTCTATTTATGTCGAATAAGGAGCAAAACTGTAGGTAATTGTACCCAGAATGTCCAAATGGGTACAAAAAGTCATTAATGTCACTTTTAAAAAGAATCAGAATTATATATTTCTCATTTTACCTGAACGATTTCTGCCCAAATTTTTAGATTCACGCTTACTCACAGGCACCATTGTGGAGCCAGAGAACTTGTCTGCGTCACTATGGGACATATTCGTGTCTATTTGTGGAAAAACGCTCAAGTTCTGTGGTGTTTTCTCCTTAAGCAAAGAATAAGCAAAGCAAAAGCAAACTGTAAGCAAAGGAACTATGTCTTCATAAATCTTTTTTGCGACCATTTTCTGATGAATTATTGTGTTTCTGGACATCCCGTGGGTCGATTTATGTCGAATATGGTGCAAAACAGTAGGTATTTGGAGTCAAAATAAACAAATGGGTACCAAAAATCCAAAATATCACTTTCAGAAAGTGGCAGAATTATATATATGTCTGATTTTGATTTAACGATTTTATCCTTAATTTTTAGATTCATGCTTACTCACGGGCACCAATGTGGAGCTAGAGAACCAGTCTGCGTCCATATGGGACTTATTCGTGTGTATTTGTGGAAAAATGCACAAGTTCGGTGGTGTTTTCTCCGTAAGAAAAGAATAAGCAAAGCGTAAGCAAAATGTAAGCAAAGGATATATGTCTTCATAAATCCTTTTTGCGACCATTTTCGGAAGTAATAATGTATTGTTTGACATCCCGGGAGTCTATTTATGTCGAATAAGGAGCAAAACTGTAGGTAATTGTACGCAGAATGTCCAAATGGGTACGAAAAGTCCATAATGTCACTTTTAAAAAGAATCAGAATTCTATATTTCTCATTTTACCTGAACGATTTCTGCCCTAATTTTTAGATTCATGCTTACTCACAGGCACCGTTATGGAGCCAGAGAAATATGCTGCGTCACTATGGGACATATTCGTGTGTATATGTGGAAAATGCTCAAGTTCTGTGGTGTTTTCTCCGTAAGCAATGAATAAGCAAAGCTTAAGCAAAATGTAAGCAAAGGAAATATGTCCACATAAATACTTTTTACGACCATTTTCTGATGAAATAATGTGGTTCTGAACATCCCGGGAGTCCATTTATGTAGAATATGGTGCTAAACAGTAGGTATTTGGAGTTAAAATAAGCAAATGGGTACTAAAAATCCATAATATCACTTTTAGAAAGTAGCAGAATTATATATATATCTGATTTTGATTTAACGATTTTACCCTTAATTTTTAGATTCATGCTTACTCACAGGCACCATTGTGGAGCCAGAGAACTAGTCTGCGTCACTGTTGGACATATTCATGTGCATTTGTGGAAAAATGCTCAAGTTCGGTGGTGTTTTCTCCGTAAGCAAAGAATAAGCAAAGCGTAAGCAAAATGTAAGTAAAGGATATATGTCTTCATAAATCCTTTTCCCGACCATTTTCTGAAGTAATAATGTATTGTTTGACATCCCGGGAGTCTATTTATGTCGAATAAGGAGCAAAACTGTAGGTAATTGTACCTAGAATGTCCAAATGGGTACGAAAAGTCCATAATGTCACTTTTAAAAAAAATCAGAATTATATATTTCTCATTTTACCTGAACGATATCTGCCCTAATTTTTAGATTCATGCTTACTCACAGGCACCATTGTGGAGCCAGAGAATCAGTCTCCGTCAATATCGGACATATTCGTGTGTATTTGTTGAAAAAATGCTCAAGTTCGGTGCTGTTTTCTCCGTAAGCAAAGAATAAGCAAAGCGTAAGCAAAGAATAAGCAAAGGATATATGTCTTCATAAATCCTTTTCCCGACCATTTTCTGAAGTAATAATATATTGTTTGACATCCCGGGAGTCTATTTATGTCGAATAAGGAGCAAAACTGTAGGTAATTGTACCAAGAATGTCCAAATGGGTACGAAAAGTCCATAGTGTCACTTTTAAAAAGAATCAGAATTATATATTTCTCATTTTATCTGAACGATTTCTGCCCTAATTTTTAGATTCATGCTTACTCACAGGCACCATTGTGGAGCCAGAGAACTAGTTTGCGTCACTATGGGACTTATTTGTGTGTATTTGTGGAAAAATGCTCAAGTTCGGTGGTGTTTTCCCCCTAAGCAAAGAATAAGCAAAGCGTAGGCAAAATGTAAGCAAAGGATATATGTCTTCATAAATCCTTTTTCCGACCATTTTCTGAAGTAATTATGTATTGTTTGACATCCCGGGAGTCTATTTATGTCGAATAAGGGGCAAAATTGTAGGTAATTATACCCAGAATGTCCAATTGGGTACGAAAAGTCCATAATGTTACTTTTAAAAAAAAATCAGAATTATATATTTCTAATTTAACCTGAACGATTTCTGCCCTAATTTTTAGATTCATGCTTACTCACAGGCAGCATTGTGGAGCCAGAGAACTAGTCTGCGTCACTATATGACATATTCGTGTGAATTTTTGGAAAAATGCTCAAGTTCGGTGGTGTTTTCTCCATAAGCAAAGAATAAGCAAAGAGTAAGCAAAATGAAACCAAAGGATATAAGTCTTCATAAATCCTTTTTCCGACCATTTTCTGAAGTAATAATGTATTGTTTGGCATCACGGGAGTCTATTTGTGTCGAATAAGGAGCAAAACTGTAGGCAATTTTACCCAGAATCTCAAATTGGGTACGAAAATTCCATAATGTCACTTTTAAAAAGAATCAGAAATGTATATTTCTCATTTTACCTGAACGATTTCTGCCCTAATTTTTAGATTCACGCTTACTCACAGGCACCACTGTGGAGCCAGAGAACTTGTCTGCGTCACTATGGACATGTTCGTGTCTATTTGTGGAAAAATGCTTAAGTTCTGTGGTGTTTTCTCCTTAAGCAAAGAATAAGCAAAGCAAAAGGAAACTGTAAGCAAAGGAACTATGTCTTCATAAATCTTTTTTGCGACCATTTTCTGATGAATTAATGTGTTTCTGGATACCCCGTGAGTCGATTTATGTCGAATATGGTGGAAAACAGTAGGTATTTGGATTCAAAATAAACAAATGGGTACCAAAAATCCATTATATCACTTTTAGAAAGTGGCAGAATTATATATATGTCTGATTTTGATTTAACGATTTAACCCTTAATGTTTAGATTCATGCTTACTCACAGGCACCATTGTGGAGCCAATGAACCAGTCTGCGTCACTATAGGACATATTCGTGTGTATTTGTGGAAAATGCTCAAGTTCGGTTGTGTTTTCTCCGTAAGAAAAGAATAAGCAAAGCGTAAGCAAAATGTAAGCAAAGGAAATATGTCTTCGTAAATCCTTTTTCCGACCATTTTCTGAAGTAATAATGTATTGTTTGACATCCCGGGAGGCTATTTATGTCGAATAAAGAGCAAAACTGTAGATAATTTTACCCAGAATGTCCAATTGGGTACGAAAAGACCATAATGTCACTTTTGAAAAGAATCAGAATTATATATTTCTCATTTTACCTGAACGATTTCTGCCCTAATTTTTAGATTCATGCTTGCTCACAGGCACCGTTGTGGAGCCTGAGAACTAGTCTGCGTCACTATTCGACATATTCGTGTGTATTTGTGGAAAAATGCTCAAGTTCGGTGGTGTTTTCTCCGTAAGCAAAGAATAAGCAAAGCGTAAGCAAAATGTAAGCAAAGGATATATGTCTTCATAAATCCTTTTTCCGACCATTTTAAGAAGTAATAATGTATTGTTTGACATCCCGGGAGTCTATTTATGTCGAATAAGGAGCAAAACTGTAGGCAATTGTACCCAGAATCTCCAAATGGGTACGAAAAGACCATAATGTCACTTATAAAAAGAATCAGAATTATATATTTCTCATTTTACCTGAACGATTTCTGCCCTAATTTTTAGATTCACGCTTACTCACAGGCACCACTGTGGAGCCAGATAACTTGTCTGCGTCACTATGGGACATATTCGTGTCTATCTGTGGAAAAATGCTTAAGTTCTGTGGTGTTTTCTCCTTAAGCAAAGAATAAGCAAAGCAAAAGTAAACTGTAAGCAAAGGAACTATGTCTTCATAAATCTTTTTTGCGACCATTTTCTGATAAATAAATGTGTTTCTGGACACCCCGTGAGTCGATTTATGTCGAATATGGTAGAAAACAGTAGGTATTTGGAGTCAAAATAAACAAATGGGTACCAAAAATCCATTATATCACTTTTAGAAAGTGCCAGAATTATATGTATGTCTGATTTGATTTAACGATTTAACCCTTAATTTTTAGATTCATGCTTACTCACAGGCACCATTGTGGAGCCAGAGGACCTATCTGCGTCACTATAGAACATATTCGTGTGTATTTGTGGAAAAATGCTCAAGTTCGGTGGTGTTTTCTCCGTAAGCAAAGAAAAAGCAAAGCGTAAGCAAAATGAAAGCAAAGGATATATGTCTTTATAAATCCTTTTTCCGACCATTTTCTGAAGTAATAATGTATTGTTTGACATCCCGGGAGTCTATTTATGTCGAGTAAGAAGCAAAACTGTAGGTAATTGTACCCAGAATGTCCAATTGGGTACGAAAAGTCCATAATGTTACTTGTAAAAAGAATTAGAATTATATATTTCTCATTTTACCTGAACGATTTCTGCCCTAATTTTTAGATTCATGCTTACTCACAGGAAGCATTGTGGAGCCAGAGAACTAGTCTGCGTCACTAAATGACATATTCGTGTGAATTTTTGGAAAAATGCTCAAGTTCGGTGGTGTTTTCTCCATAAGCAAAGAATAAGCAAAGCGTAAGCAAAATGTAACCAAAGGATATAAGTCTTCATAAATCCTTTTTTCGACCATTTTCTGAAGTAATAATGTATTGTTTGACATCCCGGGAGTCTATTTTTGTCGAATAAGGAGCAAAACTGTAGGCAATTGTACCCAGAATCTCCAAATGGGTACGAAAAGTCCATAATGTCACTTTTAAAAAGAATCAGAATTCTATATTTCTCATTTTACCTGAACGATTTCTGCCCTAATTTTTAGATTCACGCTTACTCACAGGCACCACTGTGGAGCCAGATAACTTGTCTGCGTCACTATGGGACATATTCGTGTCTATTTGTGGAAAAATGCTTAAGTTCTGTGGTGTTTTCTCCTTAAGCAAAGAATAAGCAAAGCAAAAGTGAACTGTAAGCAAAGGAACTATGTCTTCATAAATCTTTTTTGCGACCATTTTCTGATGAATTAATGTGTTTCTGGATACCCCGTGAGTAATTTTTGTCGAATATGGTGGAAAACAGTTGGTATTTGGAGTCAAAATAAACAAATGGGTACCAAAAATCCATTATATCACTTTTAGAAAGTGGCAGAATTATATATATGTCTGATTTTGATTTAACGATTTAACCCTTAATTTTTAGATTCATGCTTACTCGCAGGCACCATTGTGGAGCCAGAGGACCTATCTGCGTCACTATAGGACATATTCGTGTGTATTTGTGGAAAAATGCTCAAGTTCGGTGGTGTTTTCTCCTTAAGCAAAGAATAAGCAAAGCAAAAGCAAACTGTAAGCAAAGGAACTATGTCTTCATAAATCTTTTTTGCGACCATTTTCTGATAAATTAAAGTGTTTCTGGATATCCCATGAGTCGATTTATGTCGAATATCGTGCAAAACAGTAGATATTTGGAGTTAAAATAAGCAAATGGGAACCAAAAATCCATAATATTACTTTTAGAAAGTAGCAGAATTATATATATATCTAATTTTGATTTAACGATTTTACCCTTAATTTTTAGATTCACGCTTACTTACAGGCACCATTGTGGAGCCAGAGAACTAGTCTGCGTCACTATGGGACATATTCGTGTGTATTTGTGGAAATATGCACAAGTTTGGTGGTGTTTTCTCCGTAAGAAAAGAATAAGCAAAGCGTAAGCAAACTGTAAGCAAAGGAACTATGTCTTCATAAATCTTTTTTGCGACCATTTTCTGATGAATTATTGTGTTTCTGGACATCCCGTGGGTCGATTTATGTCGAATATGGTGCAAAACAGTAGGTATTTGGAGTCAAAATAAACAAATGGGTACCAAAAATCCAAAATATCACTTTCAGAAAGTGGAAGAATTATATATGTCTGATTTTGATTTAACGATTTTACCCTTAATTTTTAGATTCATGCTTACTCACAGGCACCATTGTGGAGCTAGAGAACTAGTCTGCGTCCATATGGGACTTATTCGTGTGTATTTGTGGAAAAATGCACAAGTTTGGTGGTGTTTTCTCCGTAAGAAAAGAATAAGCAAAGCGTAAGCAAAATGTAAGCAAAGGATATATGTCTTAATAAATCCTTTTTCCGACCATTTTCGGAAGTAATAATGTATTGTTTGACATCCCGGGAGTCTATTTAAGTCGAATAAGGAGCAAAACTGTAGGTAATTGTAAACAGAATGTCCAAATGGGTACGAAAAGTCCATAATGTCACTTTTAAAAAGAATCAGAATTCTATATTTCTCATTTTACCTGAACGATTTCTGCCCTAATTTTTAGATTCACACTTACTCACAGGCACCATTGTGGAGCCAGGGAACTAGTCTGCGTCACTATGGGACTTATTTGTGTGTATTTGTGAAAAAATGCTCAAGTTCGGTGGTGTTTTCCCCCTAAGCAAAGAATAAGCAAAGCGTAAGCAAAATGTAAGCAAAGGATTTATGTCTTCATATATCCTTTTTCCGACCATTTTCTGAAGAAATAATGTATTGTTTGACATCCCGGGAGTCTATTTATGTCGAATAAGTAGCAAAACTGTAGGTAATTGTACCCAGAATGTCCAAATTGGTACGAAAAGTCCATAATGTCACTTTTAAAAAGAATCAGAATTATATATTTCTAATTTTACCTGAACGATTTTCGCCCTAATTTTTAGATTCACGCTTACTCACAGGCACCATTGTGGAGCCAGAGAACTTGTCTGCGTCACTATGGGACATATTTGTGTGTATTTGTGGAAAAATGCTCAAGTTCGGTGGTGTTTTCTCCTTAAGCAAAGAATAAGCAAAGCAAAAGCAAACTGTAAGCGAAGGAACTATGTCTTCATAATTCTTTTTTACGACCATTTTCTGATGAAATAATGTGGTTCGGAACATCCCGGGAGTCCATTTATGTAGAATATGGTGCTAAACAGTAGGTATTTGGAGTTAAAATAAGCAAATGGGTACTAAAAATCCATAATATCACTTTTAGAAAGTAGCAGAATTATATATATATCTGATTTTGATTTAACGATGTTACCCTTAATTTTTAGATTCATGCTTACTCACAGGCACCACTGTGGAGCCAGAGAACTTGTCTGCGTCACTGTTGGACATATTCATGTGCATTTGTGGAAAAATGCTCAAGTTCGGTGGTGTTTTCTCCGTAAGCAAAGAATAAGCAAAGCGTAAGCAAAATGTAAGTAAAGGATATATGTCTTCATAAATCCTTTTCCCGACCATTTTCTGAAGTAATAATGTATTGTTTGATATCCCGGGAGTCTATTTATGTCGAATAAGGAGCAAAACTGTAGGTAATTGTACCTAGAATGTCCAAATGGGTACGAAAAGTCCATAATGTCACTTTAAAAAAAAATCCGAATTATATATTTCTCATTTTACCTGAACGATTTCTGCCCTAATTTTTAGATTAATGCTTACTCACAGGCACCATTGTGGAGCCAGAGAATCAGTCTCCGTCAATATGGGACATATTCGTGTGTATTTGTTGAAAAAATGCTCAAGTTCGGTGCTGTTTTCTCCGTAAGCAAAGAATAAGCAAAGCGTAAGCAAAATGTAAGCAAAGGAAATATGTCTTCGTAAATCCTTTTTCCGACCATTTTCGGAAGTAATAATGTATTGTTTGACATCCCGGGAGGCTTTTTATGTCGAATAAGGAGCAAAACTGTAGATAAATGTACAGGAAATGTGCAAATGGGTACGAAAAGTCTATAATATCATCTTTAGAAAGTAGCAGCATTATAAATATCTGATTTTGATTTAACAGTTTTACACCTAATTTTTTTATTTGTGCTTACTCATAGGTACCGTTGTGGAGCCAGAGGACCAGTCTGCGTCCCTATGGGACATATTCGTGTGTATGTGTGGAAAATGCTTAAGTTCTGTGGTGTTTTCTCCGTAAGCAAAGAGTAAGCAAAGCGTAAGCAAAATGTAAGCAAAGGATATATGTCTTCATAAATCCTTTTTCCGACAATTTTCTGAAGTAATAATGTATTGTTTGACATCCCGGGAGTCTATTTAAGTCGAATAAGGAGCAAAACTGTAGGTAATTGTACCCAGAATGTCCAAATGGGTACGAAAAGTCCATAATGTCACTTTTAGAAAGAATCAGAATTATATATTTCTCATTTTACCTGAACGATTTCTGCCCTAATTTTTAGATTCACGCTTACTCACAGGCACCATTGTGGAGCCAGAGAACTTGTCTGCGTCACTATGGGACATATTCGTGTCTATTTGTGGAAAAATGCTTAAGTTCTGTGGTGTTTTCTCCTTAAGCAAAGAATAAGCAAAGCAAAAGCAAACTGTAAGCAAAGGAACTATGTCTTCATAAATCTTTTTTGCGACCATTTTCTGATAAATTAAAGTGTTTCTGGATATCCCATGAGTCGATTTATGTCGAATATCGTGCAAAACAGTAGATATTTGGAGTTAAAATAAGCAAATGGGAACCAAAAATCCATAATATTACTTTTAGAAAGTAGCAGAATTATATATATATATCTAATTTTGATTTAACGATTTTACCCTTAATTTTTAGATTCATGCTTACTCACAGGCACCATTCTGGAGCCAGAGAACTAGTCTGCGTCACTATGGGACATATTCGTGTGTATTTGTGGAAATATGCACAAGTTCGGTGGTGTTTTCTCCGTAAGCAAAGAATAAGCAAAGCGTAAGCAAAATGAAAGCAAAGGATATATGTCTTCATAAATCCTTTTCCCGACCATTTTCTGAAGTAATAATGTATTGTTTGACATACCGGGAGTCTATTTATGTCGAATAAG
Source organism: Sipunculus nudus (assembly GCA_026874595.1). Lineage (NCBI taxonomy): Eukaryota > Metazoa > Annelida > Sipuncula > Golfingiida > Sipunculidae > Sipunculus > Sipunculus nudus. The sequence goes on from CM049319.1 coordinate 25,045,858, forward strand.
GAGCAAAACTGTAGGTAATTGTAAACAGAATGTCCAAATGGGTACGAAAAGTCTATAATGTCACTTTTAAAAAGAATCCGAATTATATATTTCTCATTTTACCTGAACGATTTCTGCCCTAATTTTTAGATTCACACTTACTCACAGGCACCATTGTGGAGCCAGGGAACTAGTCTGCGTCACTATGGGACTTATTTGTGTGTATTTGTGAAAAAATGCTCAAGTTCGGTGGTGTTTTCCCCCTAAGCAAAGAATAAGCAAAGCGTAAGCAAAATGTAAGCAAAGGATTTATGTCTTCATATATCCTTTTTCCGACCATTTTCTGAAGTAATAATGTATTGTTTGACATCCCGGGAGTCTATTTATGTCGAATAAGTAGCAAAACTGTAGGTAATTGTACCCAGAATGTCCAAATTGGTACGAAAAGTCCATAATGTCACTTTTAAAAAGAATCAGAATTATATATTTCTAATTTTACCTGAACGATTTTCGCCCTAATTTTTAGATTCACGCTTACTCACAGGCACCATTGTGGAGCCAGAGAACTTGTCTGCGTCACTATGGGACATATTCGTGTCTATTTGTGGAAAAATGCTTAAGTTCTGTGGTGTTTTCTCCTTAAGCAAAGAATAAGCAAAGCAAAAGCAAACTGTAAGCAAAGGAACTATGTCTTCATAAATCTTTTTTGCGACCATTTTCTGATAAATTAAAGTGTTTCTGGATATCCCATGAGTCGATTTATGTCGAATATCGTGCAAAACAGTAGATATTTGGAGTTAAAATAAACAAATGGGAACCAAAAATCCATAATATTACTTTTAGAAAGTAGCAGAATTATATATATATCTAATTTTGATTTAACGATTTTACCCTTAATTTTTAGATTCATGCTTACTCACAGGCACCATTGTGGAGCCAGAGAACTAGTCTGCGTCACTATGGGACATATTCGTGTGTATTTGTGGAAATATGCACAAGTTCGGTCGTGTTTTCTCCGTAAGCAAAGAATAAGCAAAGCGTAAGCAAAATGAAAGCAAAGGATATATGTCTTCATAAATCCTTTTTCCGACCATTTTCTGAAGTAATAATGTATTGTTTGACATACCGGGAGTCTATTTATGTCGAATAAGGAGCAAAACTGTAGGTAATTGTAAACAGAATGTCCAAATGGGTACGAAAAGTCCATAATGTCACTTTTAAAAAGAATCCGAATTATATATTTCTCATTTTACCTGAACGATTTCTGCCCTAATTTTTTAGATTCACACTTACTCACAGGCATCATTGTGGAGCCAGGGAACTTGTCTGCGTCACTATGGGACTTATTTGTGTGTATTTGTGAAAAAATGCTCAAGTTCGGTGGTGTTTTCCCCCTAAGCAAAGAATAAGCAAAGCGTAAGCAAAATGTAAGCAAAGGATTTATGTCTTCATATATCCTTTTTCCGACCATTTTCTGAAGTAATAATGTATTGTTTGACATCCCGGGAGTCTATTTATGTCGAATAAGTAGCAAAACTGTAGGTAATTGTACCCAGAATATCCAAATTGGTACGAAAAGTCCAAAATGTCACTTTTAAAAAGAATCAGAATTATATATTTCTAATTTTACCTGAACGATTTTCGCCCTAATTTTTAGATTCACGCTTACTCACAGGTACCATTGTGGAGCCAGAGAACTTGTCTGCGTCACTATGGGTCATGTTTGTGTGTATTTGTGGAAAAATGCTCAAGTTCTGTGGTGTTTTCTCCGTAAGCAAAGAATAAGCAAAGCATAAGCAAAATGTAAGCAAAGGATATATGTCTTCATAAATCCTTTTTCCGACCATTTTCTAAAGTTATAATGTATTCTTTGACAGCCCGGGAGTCTATTTGTGTCGAATAAGGAGCAAAACTGTAGGTAATTGTACCCAGAATGTCCAAATGGGTACAAAAAGTCCATAATGTCACTTTTAAAAAGAATCAGAATTATATATTTCTAATTTTACCTGAACGATTTCTGCCCTAATTTTTAGATTCACGCTTACTCACAGGCACCATTGTGGAGCCAGAGAACTTGTCTGCGTCACTATGGGACATATTTGTGTCTATTTGTTGAAAAATGAGTAACTTATGTGGTGTTTTCTCCTTAAGCAAAGAATAAGCAAAGCAAAAGTAAACTGTAAGCAAAGGAACTATGTCTTCATAAATCTTTTTTGCGACCATTTTCTGATAAATTAATGTGTTTCTGGACATCCCGTGAGTCGATTTATGTCGAATATCGTGCAAAACAGTAGGTATTTGGAGATAAAATAAGCAAATGGGAACCAAAAATCCATAATATCACTTTTAGAAAGTGGCAGAATTATATATATGTCTAATTTTGATTTAACGATTTTACCCTTAATTTTTAAATTCATGCTTACTCACAGACACCATTGTGGAGCAAGGGAACTAGTCTTCGTCACTATGGAACATATTCGTGTGTATTTGTGGGAAAATACTCAAGTTCGGTTGTGTTTTCTCCGTAAGCAAAGAATAAGCAAAGCGTTAGCAAATTGTAAGCAAAGGAAATATGTCTTCGCAAATCCTTTTTCCGACCATTTTCGGAAGTAATAATGTATTGTTTGACATCCCGGGAGGCTATTTATGTCGAATAAAGAGCAAAACTGTAGATAATTTTACCCAGAATGTCCAATTGGGTACGAAAAGACCATAATGTCACTTTTAAAAAGAATCAGAATTATATATTTCTCAATTTACTTGAACGATTTCTGCCCTAATTTTTAGATTCATGCTTGCTCACAGGCACCATTGTGGAGCCAGAGAACCAGTCTGCGTCACTATTCGACATATTCGTGTGTATTTGTGGAAAAATGCTCAAGTTCGGTGGTGTTTTCTCCGTAAGCAAAGAATAAGCAAAGCGTAAGCAAAATGTAAACAAAGGATATATGTCTTCATAAATCCTTTTTCCGACCATTTTCTGAAGTAATTATGTATTGTTTGACATCCCGGGAGTCTATTTATGTCGAATAAGGGGCAAAATTGTAGGTAATTATACCCAGAATGTCCAATTGGGTACGAAAAGTCCATAATGTTACTTTTTAAAAAAATCAGAATTATATATTTCTAATTTTACCTGAACGATTTCTGCCCTAATTTTTAGATTCATGCTTACTCACAGGCAGCATTATGGAGCCAGAGAACTAGTCTGCGTCACTATGTGACATATTCGTGTGAATTTTTGGAAAAATGCTCAAGTTCGGTGGTGTTTTCTCCTTAAGCAAAGAATAAGCAAAGCAAAAGTAAACTGTAAGCAAAGGAACTATGTCTTCATAAATCTTTTTTGCGACCATTTTCTGATGAATTAATGTGTTTCTGGATACCCCGTGAGTCGATTTATGTCGAATATCGTGCAAAACAGTAGGTATTTGGACATAAAATAAGCAAATGGGAACCAAAAATCCATAATATCACTTTAAGAAAGTGGCAGAATTATATATATGTCTAATTTTGATTTAACGATTTTACCCTTAATTTTTAGATTCATGCTTACTCACAGGCACCATTGTGGAGCCAGGGCACTAGTCTGCGTCACTATGGAACATATTCGTGTGTATTTGTGGAAAAATGCTCAAGTTAGGTTGTGTTTTCTCCGTAAGCAAAGAATAAGCAAAGCGTTAGCAAATTGTAAGCAAAGGAAATATGTCTTCGCAAATCCTTTTTCCGACCATTTTCGGAAGTAATAATGTATTGTTTGACATCCCGGGAGGCTATTTATGTCGAATAAAGAGCAAAACTGTAGATAATTTTACCCAGAATGTTCAAATGGGTACGTAAAGTCCATAATGTCACTTTCAATAAGAATCAGAATTATATATTTCTCATTTTACCTGAACGATTTCTGCCCTAATTTTTTTATTTGTGCTTACTCATAGGTACCGTTGTGGAGCCAGAGGACCAGTCTGCGTCCCTATGGGACATATTCGTGTGTATTTGTGGAAAATGCTTAAGTTCTGTGGTGTTTTCTCCGTAAGCAAAGAGTAAGCAAAGCGTAAGCAAAATGTAAGCAAAGGATATATGTCTTCATAAATCCTTTTTCCGACCATTTTCTGAAGTAATAATGTATTGTTTGACATCCCGGGAGTCTATTCATTCCGAATAAGGAGCAAAACTGTAGGTAATTGTACCCAGAATGTCCAAATGGGTACAAAAAGTCCATAATGTCACTTTTTAAAAGAATCAGAATTATATATTTCTCATTTTACCTGAACGATTTCTGCCCAAATTTTTAGATTCACGCTTACTCACAGGCACCATTGTGGAGCCAGAGAACTTGTCTGCGTCACTATGGGACATATTCGTGTCTATTTGTGGAAAAATGCTCAAGTTCTGTGGTGTTTTCTCCTTAAGCAAAGAATAAGCAAAGCAAAAGCAAACTGTAAGCAAAGGAACTATGTCTTCATAAATCTTTTTTGCGACCATTTTCTGATGAATTATTGTGTTTCTAGACATCCCGTGGGTCGATTTATGTCGAATATGGTGCAAAACAGTAGGTATTTGGAGTCAAAATAAACAAATGGGTACCAAAAATCCAAAATATCACTTTCAGAAAGTGGAAGAATTATGTATGTCTGATTTTGATTTAACGATTTTACCCTTAATTTTTAGATTCATGCTTACTCACAGGCACCAATGTGGAGCTAGAGAACCAGTCTGCGTCCATATGGGACTTATTCGTGTGTATTTGTGGAAAAATGCACAAGTTCGGTGGTGTTTTCTCCGTAAGAAAAGAATAAGCAAAGCGTAAGCAAAATGTAAGCAAAGGATATATGTCTTCATAAATCCTTTTTCCGACCATTTTCGGAAGTAATAATGTATTGTTTGACATCCCGGGAGTCTATTTATGTCGAATAAGGAGCAAAACTGTAGGTAATTGTAAACAGAATGTCCAAATGGGTACGAAAAGTCCATAATGTCACTTTTAAAAAGAATCAGAATTCTATATTTCTCATTTTTCCTGAACGATTTCTGCCCTTATTTTTAGATTCGTGCTTACTCACAGGCACCGTTGTGGAGCCAGAGAAATATCCTGCGTCACTATGGGACATATTCGTGTGTGTTTGTGGAAAATGCTAAAGTTCTGTGGTGTTTTCTCCGTAAGCAAAGAATAAGCAAAGCGTAAGCAAAATGTAAGCAAAGGAAATATGTCCTCATAAATACTTTTTACGACCATTTTCTGATGAAATAATGTGGTTCTGAACATCCCGGGAGTCCATTTATGTAGAATATGGTGCTAAACAGTAGGTATTTGGAGTTAAAATAAGCAAATGGTTACTAAAAATCCATAATATCACTTTTAGAAAGTAGCAGAATTATATATATATCTGATTTTGATTTAACGATTTTACCCTTAATTTTTAGATTCATGCTTACTCACAGGCACCACTGTGGAGCCAGAGAACTTGTCTGCGTCACTGTTGGACATATTCATGTGCATTTGTGGAAAAATGCTCAAGTTCGGTGGTGTTTTCTCCGTAAGCAAAGAATAAGCAAAGCGTAAGCAAAATGTAAGTAAAGGATATATGTCTTCATAAATCATTTTCCCGACCATTTTCTGAAGTAATAATGTATTGTTTGATATCCCGGGAGTCTATTTATGTCGAATAAGGAGCAAAACTGTAGGTAATTGTACCTAGAATGTCCAAATGGGTACGAAAAGTCCATAATGTCACTTTAAAAAAAAATCCGAATTATATATTTCTCATTTTACCTGAACGATTTCTGCCCTAATTTTTAGATTCATGCTTACTCACAGGCACCATTGTGGAGCCAGAGAATCAGTCTCCGTCAATATGGGACATATTCGTGTGTATTTGTTGAAAAAATGCTCAAGTTCGGTGCTGTTTTCTCCGTAAGCAAAGAATAAGCAAAGCGTAAGCAAACTGTAAGCAAAGGAAATATGTCTTCGTAAATCCTTTTTCCGACCATTTTAGGAAGTAATAATGTATTGTTTGACATCCCGGGAGGCTTTTTATGTCGAATAAGGAGCAAAACTGTAGATAAATGTACAGGAAATGTGCAAATGGGTACGAAAAGTCTATAATATCATCTTTAAAAAGTAGCAGCATTATAAATATCTGATTTTGATTTAACAATTTTACACCTAATTTTTTTATTTGTGCTTACTCATAGGTACCGTTGTGGAGCCAGAGGACCAGTCTGCGTCCCTATGGGACATATTCGTGTGTATGTGTGGAAAATGCTTAAGTTCTGTGGTGTTTTCTCCGTAAGCAAAGAATAAGCAAAGCGTAAGCAAAATGTAAACAAAGGATATATGTCTTCATAAATCCTTTTTCCGACCATTTTCTGAAGTAATTATGTATTGTTTGACATCCCGGGAGTCTATTTATGTCGAATAAGGAGCAAAATTGTAGGTAATTATACCCAGAATGTCCAATTGGGTACGAAAAGTCCATAATGTTACTTTTTAAAAAAATCAGAATTATATATTTCTAATTTTACCTGAACGATTTCTGCCCTAATTTTTAGTTTCATGCTTACTCACAGGCAGCATTATGGAGCCAGAGATCTAGTCTGCGTCACTATGTGACATATTCGTGTGAATTTTTGGAAAAATGCTCAAGTTCGGTGGTGTTTTCTCCTTAAGCAAAGAATAAGCAAAGCAAAAGTAAACTGTAAGCAAAGTAACTATGTCTCCATAAATCTTTTTTGCGACCATTTTCTGATGAATTAATGTGTTTCTGGATACCCCGTGAGTCGATTTATGTCGAATATCGTGCAAAACAGTAGGTATTTGGACATAAAATAAGCAAATGGGAACCAAAAATCCATAATATCACTTTAAGAAAGTGGCAGAATTATATATATGTCTAATTTTGATTTAACGATTTTACCCTTAATTTTTAGATTCATGCTTACTCACAGGCACCATTGTGGAGCCAGGGCACTAGTCTGCGTCACTATGGAACATATTCGTGTGTATTTGTGGAAAAATGCTCAAGTTAGGTTGTGTTTTCTCCGTAAGCAAAGAATAAGCAAAGCGTTAGCAAATTGTAAGCAAAGGAAATATGTCTTCGCAAATCCTTTTTCCGACCATTTTCGGAAGTAATAATGTATTGTTTGACATCCCGGGAGGCTATTTATGTCGAATAAAGAGCAAAACTGTAGATAATTTTACCCAGAATGTTCAAATGGGTACGTAAAGTCCATAATGTCACTTTCAATAAGAATCAGAATTATATATTTCTCATTTTACCTGAACGATTTCTGCCCTAATTTTTTTATTTGTGCTTACTCATAGGTACCGTTGTGGAGCCAGAGGACCAGTCTGCGTCCCTATCGGACATATTCGTGTGTATTTGTGGAAAATGCTTAAGTTCTGTGGTGTTTTCTCCGTAAGCAAAGAGTAAGCAAAGCGTAAGCAAAATGTAAGCAAAGGATATATGTCTTCATAAATCCTTTTTCCGACCATTTTCTGAAGTAATAATGTATTGTTTGACATCCCGGGAGTCTATTCATTTCGAATAAGGAGCAAAACTGTAGGTAATTGTACCCAGAATGTCCAAATGGGTACAAAAAGTCCATAATGTCACTTTTTAAAAGAATCAGAATTATATATTTCTCATTTTACCTGAACGATTTCTGCCCAAATTTTTAGATTCACGCTTACTCACAGGCACCATTGTGGAGCCAGAGAACTTGTCTGCGTCACTATGGGACATATTTCATGTCTATTTGTGGAAAAATGCTCAAGTTCTGTGGTGTTTTCTCCTTAAGCAAAGAATAAGCAAAGCAAAAGCAAACTGTAAGCAAAGGAACTATGTCTTCATAAATCTTTTTTGCGACCATTTTCTGATGAATTATTTTGTTTCTGGACATCCCGTGGGTCGATTTATGTCGAATATGGTGCAAAACAGTAGGTATTTGGAGTCAAAATAAACAAATGGGTACCAAAAATCCAAAATATCACTTTCAGAAAGTGGAAGAATTATGTATGTCTGATTTTGATTTAACGATTTTACCCTTAATTTTTAGATTCATGCTTACTCACAGGCACCAATGTGGAGCTAGAGAACCAGTCTGCGTCCATATGGGACTTATTCGTGTGTATTTGTGGAAAAATGCACAAGTTCGGTGGTGTTTTCTCCGTAAGAAAAGAATAAGCAAAGCGTAAGCAAAATGTAAGCAAAGGATATATGTCTTCATAAATCCTTTTTCCGACCATTTTCGGAAGTAATAATGTATTGTTTGACATCCCGGGAGTCTATTTATGTCGAATAAGGAGCAAAACTGTAGGTAATTGTAAACAGAATGTCCAAATGGGTACGAAAAGTCCATAATGTCACTTTTAAAAAGAATCAGAATTCTATATTTCTCATTTTTCCTGAACGATTTCTGCCCTTATTTTTAGATTCGTGCTTACTCACAGGCACCGTTGTGGAGCCAGAGAAATATCCTGCGTCACTATGGGACATATTCGTGTGTGTTTGTGGAAAATGCTAAAGTTCTGTGGTGTTTTCTCCGTAAGCAAAGAATAAGCAAAGCGTAAGCAAAATGTAAGCAAAGGAAATATGTCCTCATAAATACTTTTTACGACCATTTTCTGATGAAATAATGTGGTTCTGAACATCCCGGGAGTCCATTTATGTAGAATATGGTGCTAAACAGTAGGTATTTGGAGTTAAAATAAGCAAATGGGTACTAAAAATCTATAATATCACTTTTAGAAAGTAGCAGAATTATATATATATCTGATTTTGATTTAACGATTTTACCCTTAATTTTTAGATTCATGCTTACTCACAGGCACCACTGTGGAGCCAGAGAACTTGTCTGCGTCACTGTTGGACATATTCATGTGCATTTGTGGAAAAATGCTCAAGTTCGGTGGTGTTTTCTCCGTAAGCAAAGAATAAGCAAAGCGTAAGCAAAATGTAAGTAAAGGATATATGTCTTCATAAATCCTTTTCCCGACCATTTTCTGAAGTAATAATGTATTGTTTGATATCCCGGGAGTCTATTTATGTCGAATAAGGAGCAAAACTGTAGGTAATTGTACCTAGAATGTCCAAATGGGTACGAAAAGTCCATAATGTCACTTTAAAAAAAAATCCGAATTATATATTTCTCATTTTACCTGAACGATTTCTGCCCTAATTTTTAGATTCATGCTTACTCACAGGCACCATTGTGGAGCCAGAGAATCAGTCTCCGTCAATATGGGACATATTCGTGTGTATTTGTTGAAAAAATGCTCAAGTTCGGTGCTGTTTTCTCCGTAAGCAAAGAATAAGCAAAGCGTAAGCAAACTGTAAGCAAAGGAAATATGTCTTCGTAAATCCTTTTTCCGACCATTTTCGGAAGTAATAATGTATTGTTTGACATCCCGGGAGGCTTTTTATGTCGAATAAGGAGCAAAACTGTAGATAAATGTACAGGAAATGTGCAAATGGGTACGAAAAGTCTATAATATCATCTTTAGAAAGTAGCAGCATTATAAATATCTGATTTTGATTTAACAGTTTTACACCTAATTTTTTTATTTGTGCTTACTCATAGGTACCGTTGTGGAGCCAGAGGACCAGTCTGCGTCCCTATGGGACATATTCGTGTGTATGTGTGGAAAATGCTTAAGTTCTGTGGTGTTTTCTCCGTAAGCAAAGAGTGAGCAAAGCGTAAGCAAAATGTAAGCAAAGGATATATGTCTTCATAAATCCTTTTTCCGACAATTTTCTGAAGTAATAATGTATTGTTTGACATCCCGGGAGTCTATTTATGTCGAATAAGGAGCAAAACTGTAGGTAATTGTACCCAGAATGTCCAAATGGGTACGAAAAGTCCATAATGTCACTTTTAAAAAGAATCAGAATTATATATTTCTCATTTTACCTGAACGATTTCTGCCCTAATTTTTAGATTCACGCTTACTCACAGGCACCATTGTGGAGCCAGAGAACTTGTCTGCGTCACTATGGGACATATTTGTGTCTATTTGTGGAAAAATGCTTAAGTTCTGTGGTGTTTTCTCCTTAAGCAAAGAATAAGCAAAGCAAAAGCAAACTGTAAGCAAAGGAACTATGTCTTCATAAATCTTTTTTGCGACCATTTTCTGATAAATTAAAGTGTTTCTGGACATCCCATGAGTCGATTTATGTCGAATATCGTGCAAAACAGTAGATATTTGGAGTTAAAATAAGCAAATGGGAACCAAAAATCCATAATATTACTTTTAGAAAGTAGCAGAATTTTATATATATCTAATTTTGATTTAACGATTTTACCCTTAATTTTTAGATTCATGCTTACTCACAGGCACCATTGTGGAGCTAGAGAACTAGTCTGCGTCCATATGGGACTTATTCGTGTGTATTTGTGGAAAAATGCTCAAGTTTGGTGGTGTTTTCTCCGTAAGAAAAGAATAAGCAAAGCGTAAGCAAAATGTAAGCAAAGGATATATGTCTTCATAAATCCTTTTTCCGACCATTTTCGGAAGTAATAATGTATTGTTTGACATCCCGGGAGTCTATTTATGTCGAATAAAGAGCAAAACTGTAGGTAATTGTACCCAGAATGTCCAAATGGGTACGAAAAGTCCATAATGTCACTTTTAAAAAGAATCAGAATTCTATATTTCTCATTTTACCTGAACGATTTCTTCCCTAATTTTTAGATTCACGCTTACTCACAGGTACCATTGTGGAGCCAGAGAACTTGTCTGCGTCACTATGGGACATATTTGTGTGTATTTGTGGAAAAATGCTCAAGTTCGGTGGTGTTTTCTCCTTAAGCAAAGAATAAGCAAAGCAAAAGCAAACTGTAAGCGAAGGAACTATGTCTTCATAATTCTTTTTTGCGACCATTTTCTGATAAATTAAAGTGTTTCTGGATATCCCATGAGTGGATTTATGTCGAATATGGTGCAAAACAGTAGGTATTTGGAGTCAAAATAAACAAATGGGTACCAAAAATCCAAAATATCACTTTCAGAAAGTGGAAGAATTATATATGTCTGATTTTGATTTAACGATTTTACCCTTAATTTTTAGATTCATGCTTACTCACAGGCACCATTGTGGAGCTAGAGAACTAGTCTGCGTCCATATGGGACTTATTCGTGTGTATTTGTGGAAAAATGCACAAGTTTGGTGGTGTTTTCTCCGTAAGAAAAGAATAAGCAAAGCGTAAGCAAAATGTAAGCAAAGGATATATGTCTTCATAAATCCTTTTTCCGACCATTTTCGGAAGTAATAATGTATTGTTTGACATCCCGGGAGTCTATTTAAGTCGAATAAGGAGCAAAACTGTAGGTAATTGTAAACAGAATGTCCAAATGGGTACGAAAAGTCCATAATGTCACTTTTAAAAAGAATCAGAATTCTATATTTCTCATTTTACCTGAACGATTTCTGCCCTAATTTTTAGATTCACACTTACTCACAGGCACCATTGTGGAGCCAGGGAACTAGTCTGCGTCACTATGGGACTTATTTGTGTGTATTTGTGAAAAAATGCTCAAGTTCGGTGGTGTTTTCCCCCTAAGCAAAGAATAAGCAAAGCGTAAGCAAAATGTAAGCAAAGGATTTATGTCTTCATATATCCTTTTTCCGACCATTTTCTGAAGTAATAATGTATTGTTTGACATCCCGGGAGTCTATTTATGTCGAATAAGTAGCAAAACTGTAGGTAATTGTACCCAGAATGTCCAAATTGGTACGAAAAGTCCATAATGTCACTTTTAAAAAGAATCAGAATTATATATTTCTAATTTTACCTGAACGATTTTCGCCCTAATTTTTAGATTCACGCTTACTCACAGGCACCATTGTGGAGCCAGAGAACTTGTCTGCGTCACTATGGGACATATTTGTGTGTATTTGTGGAAAAATGCTCAAGTTCGGTGGTGTTTTCTCCTTAAGCAAAGAATAAGCAAAGCAAAAGCAAACTGTAAGCGAAGGAACTATGTCTTCATAATTCTTTTTTACGACCATTTTCTGATGAAATAATGTGGTTCGGAACATCCCGGGAGTCCATTTATGTAGAATATGGTGCTAAACAGTAGGTATTTGGAGTTAAAATAAGCAAATGGGTACTAAAAATCCATAATATCACTTTTAGAAAGTAGAAGAATTATATATATATCTGATTTTGATTTAACGATTTTACCCTTAATTTTTAGATTCATGCTTACTCACAGGCACCACTGTGGAGCCAGAGAACTTGTCTGCGTCACTGTTGGACATATTCATGTGCATTTGTGGAAAAATGCTCAAGTTCGGTGGTGTTTTCTCCGTAAGCAAAGAATAAGCAAAGCGTAAGCAAAATGTAAGTAAAGGATATATGTCTTCATAAATCCTTTTCCCGACCATTTTCTGAAGTAATAATGTATTGTTTGATATCGGGGGAGTCTATTTATGTCGAATAAGGAGCAAAACTGTAGGTAATTGTACCTAGAATGTCCGAATGGGTACGAAAAGTCCATAATGTCACTTTAAAAAAAAATCCGAATTATATATTTCTCATTTTACCTGAACGATTTCTGCCCTAATTTTTAGATTCATGCTTACTCACAGGCACCATTGTGGAGCCAGAGAACTAGTCTGCGTCACTATGGGACATATTCGTGTGTATTTGTGGAAATATGCACAAGTTCGGTGGTGTTTTCTCCGTAAGCAAAGAATAAGCAAAGCGTAAGCAAAATGAAAGCAAAGGATATATGTCTTCATAAATCCTTTTTCCGACCATTTTCTGAAGTAATAATGTATTGTTTGACATACCGGGAGTCTATTTATGTCGAATAAGGAGCAAAACTGTAGGTAATTGTAAACAGAATGTCCAAATGGGTACGAAAAGTCCATAATGTCACTTTTAAAAAGAATCCGAATTATATATTTCTCATTTTACCTGAACGATTTCTGCCCTAATTTTTAGATTCACACTTACTCACAGGCACCATTGTGGAGCCAGGGAACTAGTCTGCGTCACTATGGGACTTATTTGGGTGTATTTGTGAAAAAATGCTCAAGTTCGGTGGTGTTTTCCCCCTAAGCAAAGAATAAGCAAAGCGTAAGCAAAATGTAAGCAAAGGATTTATGTCTTCATATATCCTTTTTCCGACCATTTTCTGAAGTAATAATGTATTGTTTGACATCCCGGGAGTCTATTTATGTCGAATAAGTAGCAAAACTGTAGGTAATTGTACCCAGAATGTCCAAATTGGTACGAAAAGTCCATAATGTCACTTTTAAAAAGAATCAGAATTATATATTTCTAATTTTACCTGAACGATTTTCGCCCTAATTTTTAGATTCATGCTTACTCACAGGCACCATTGTGGAGCCAGAGAATAAGTCTCCGTCAATATGGGACATATTCGTGTGTATTTGTGGAAATATGCACAAGTTCGGTGGTGTTTTCTCCGTAAGCAAAGAATAAGCAAAGCGTAAGCAAAATGAAAGCAAAGGATATATGTCTTCATAAATCCTTTTTCCGACCATTTTCGGAAGTAATAATGTATTGTTTGACATCCCGGGAGGCTTTTTATGTCGAATAAGGAGCAAAACTGTAGATAAATGTACAGGAAATGTGCAAATGGGTACGAAAAGTCTATAATATCATCTTTAGAAAGTAGCAGCATTATAAATATCTGATTTTGATTTAACAATTTTACACCTGATTTTTTTATTTGTGCTTACTCATAGGTACCGTTGTGGAGCCAGAGGACCAGTCTGCGTCCCTATGGGACATATTCGTGTGTATGTGTGGAAAATGCTTAAGTTCTGTGGTGTTTTCTCCGTAAGCAAAGAGTAAGCAAAGCGTAAGCAAAATGTAAGCAAAGGATATATGTCTTCATAAATCCTTTTTCCGACAATTTTCTGAAGTAATAATGTATTGTTTGACATCCCGGGAGTCTATTTATGTCGAATAAGGAGCAAAACTGTAGGTAATTGTACCCAGAATGTCCAAATGGGTACGAAAAGTCCATAATGTCACTTTTAAAAAGAATCAGAATTATATATTTCTCATTTTACCTGAACGATTTCTGCCCTAATTTTTAGATTCACGCTTACTCACAGGCACCATTGTGGAGCCAGAGAACTTGTCTGCGTCACTATGGGACATATTCGTGTCTATTTGTGGAAAAATGCTTAAGTTCTGTGGTGTTTTCTCCTTAAGCAAAGAATAAGCAAGGCAAAAGCAAACTGTAAGCAAAGGAACTATGTCTTCATAAATCTTTTTTGCGACCATTTTCTGATAAATTAAAGTGTTTCTGGATATCCCATGAGTCGATTTATGTCGAATATCGTGCAAAACAGTAGATATTTGGAGTTAAAATAAGCAAATGGGAACCAAAAATCCATAATATTACTTTTAGAAAGTAGCAGAATTATATATATATCTAATTTTGATTTAACGATTTTACCCTTAATTTTTAGATTCATGCTTACTCACAGGCACCATTGTGGAGCCAGAGAACTAGTCTGCGTCACTATGGGACATATTCGTGTGTATTTGTGGAAATATGCACAAGTTCGGTGGTGTTTTCTCCGTAAGCAAAGAATAAGCAAAGCGTAAGCAAAATGAAAGCAAAGGATATATGTCTTCATAAATCCTTTTTCCGACCATTTTCTGAAGTAATAATGTATTGTTTGACATACCGGGAGTCTATTTATGTCGAATAAGGAGCAAAACTGTAGGTAATTGTAAACAGAATGTCCAAATGGGTACGAAAAGTCCATAATGTCACTTTTAAAAAGAATCCGAATTATATATTTCTCATTTTACCTGAACGATTTCTGCCCTAATTTTTAGATTCACACTTACTCACAGGCACCATTGTGGAGCCAGGGAACTAGTCTGCGTCACTATGGGACTTATTTGTGTGTATTTGTGAAAAAATGCTCAAGTTCGGTGGTGTTTTCCCCCTAAGCAAAGAATAAGCAAAGCGTAAGCAAAATGTAAGCAAAGGATTTATGTCTTCATATATCCTTTTTCCGACCATTTTCTGAAGTAATAATGTATTGTTTGACATCCCGGGAGTCTATTTATGTCGAATAAGTAGCAAAACTGTAGGTAATTGTACCCAGAATGTCCAAATTGGTACGAAAAGTCCATAATGTCACTTTTAAAAAGAATCAGAATTATATATTTCTAATTTTACCTGAACGATTTTCGCCCTAATTTTTAGATTCACGCTTACTCACAGGCACCATTGTGGAGCCAGAGAACTTGTCTGCGTCACTATGGGACATATTCGTGTCTATTTGTGGAAAAATGCTTAAGTTCTGTGGTGTTTTCTCCTTAAGCAAAGAATAAGCAAAGCAAAAGCAAACTGTAAGCAAAGGAACTATGTCTTCATAAATCTTTTTTGCGACCATTTTCTGATAAATTAAAGTGTTTCTGGATATCCCATGAGTCGATTTATGTCGAATATCGTGCAAAACAGTAGATATTTGGAGTTAAAATAAGCAAATGGGAACCAAAAATCCATAATATTACTTTTAGAAAGTAGCAGAATTATATATATATCTAATTTTGATTTAACGATTTTACCCTTAATTTTTAGATTCATGCTTACTCACAGGCACCATTGTGGAGCCAGAGAACTAGTCTGCGTCACTATGGGACATATTCGTGTGTATTTGTGGAAATATGCACAAGTTCGGTGGTGTTTTCTCCGTAAGCAAAGAATAAGCAAAGCGTAAGCAAAATGAAAGCAAAGGATATATGTCTTCATAAATCCTTTTTCCGACCATTTTCTGAAGTAATAATGTATTGTTTGACATACCGGGAGTCTATTTATGTCGAATAAGGAGCAAAACTGTAGGTAATTGTAAACAGAATGTCCAAATGGGTACGAAAAGTCCATAATGTCACTTTTAAAAAGAATCCGAATTATATATTTCTCATTTTACCTGAACGATTTCTGCCCTAATTTTTAGATTCACACTTACTCACAGGCACCATTGTGGAGCCAGGGAACTAGTCTGCGTCACTATGGGACTTATTTGTGTGTATTTGTGAAAAAATGCTCAAGTTCGGTGGTGTTTTCCCCCTAAGCAAAGAATAAGCAAAGCGTAAGCAAAATGTAAGCAAAGGATTTATGTCTTCATATATCCTTTTTCCGACCATTTTCTGAAGTAATAATGTATTGTTTGACATCCCGGGAGTCTATTTATGTCGAATAAGTAGCAAAACTGTAGGTAATTGTACCCAGAATGTCCAAATTGGTACGAAAAGTCCATAATGTCACTTTTAAAAAGAATCAGAATTATATATTTCTAATTTTACCTGAACGATTTTCGCCCTACTTTTTAGATTCACGCTTACTCACAGGCACCATTGTGGAGCCAGAGAACTTGTCTGCGTCACTATGGGACATATTCGTGTCTATTTGTGGAAAAATGCTTAAGTTCTGTGGTGTTTTCTCCTTAAGCAAAGAATAAGCAAAGCAAAAGCAAACTGTAAGCAAAGGAACTATGTCTTCATAAATCTTTTTTGCGACCATTTTCTGATAAATTAAAGTGTTTCTGGATATCCCATGAGTCGATTTATGTCGAATATCGTGCAAAACAGTAGATATTTGGAGTTAAAATAAGCAAATGGGAACCAAAAATCCATAATATTACTTTTAGAAAGTAGCAGAATTATATATATATCTAATTTTGATTTAACGATTTTACCCTTAATTTTTAGATTCATGCTTACTCACAGGCACCATTGTGGAGCCAGAGAACTAGTCTGCGTCACTATGGGACATATTCGTGTGTATTTGTGGAAATATGCACAAGTTCGGTGGTGTTTTCTCCGTAAGCAAAGAATAAGCAAAGCGTAAGCAAAATGAAAGCAAAGGATATATGTCTTCATAAATCCTTTTTCCGACCATTTTCTGAAGTAATAATGTATTGTTTGACATACCGGGAGTCTATTTATGTCGAATAAGGAGCAAAACTGTAGGTAATTGTAAACAGAATGTCCAAATGGGTACGAAAAGTCCATAATGTCACTTTTAAAAAGAATCCGAATTATATATTTCTCATTTTACCTGAACGATTTCTGCCCTAATTTTTAGATTCACACTTACTCACAGGCACCATTGTGGAGCCAGGGAACTAGTCTGCGTCACTATGGGACTTATTTGTGTGTATTTGTGAAAAAATGCTCAAGTTCGGTGGTGTTTTCCCCCTAAGCAAAGAATAAGCAAAGCGTAAGCAAAATGTAAGCAAAGGATTTATGTCTTCATATATCCTTTTTCCGACCATTTTCTGAAGTAATAATGTATTGTTTGACATCCCGGGAGTCTATTTATGTCGAATAAGTAGCAAAACTGTAGGTAATTGTACCCAGAATGTCCAAATTGGTACGAAAAGTCCATAATGTCACTTTTAAAAAGAATCAGAATTATATATTTCTAATTTTACCTGAACGATTTTCGCCCTAATTTTTAGATTCACGCTTACTCACAGGCACCATTGTGGAGCCAGAGAACTTGTCTGCGTCACTATGGGACATATTCGTGTCTATTTGTGGAAAAATGCTTAAGTTCTGTGGTGTTTTCTCCTTAAGCAAAGAATAAGCAAAGCAAAAGCAAACTGTAAGCAAAGGAACTATGTCTTCATAAATCTTTTTTGCGACCATTTTCTGATAAATTAAAGTGTTTCTGGATATCCCATGAGTCGATTTATGTCGAATATCGTGCAAAACAGTAGATATTTGGAGTTAAAATAAGCAAATGGGAACCAAAAATCCATAATATTACTTTTAGAAAGTAGCAGAATTATATATATATCTAATTTTGATTTAACGATTTTACCCTTAATTTTTAGATTCATGCTTACTCACAGGCACCATTGTGGAGCCAGAGAACTAGTCTGCGTCACTATGGGACATATTCGTGTGTATTTGTGGAAATATGCACAAGTTCGGTGGTGTTTTCTCCGTAAGCAAAGAATAAGCAAAGCGTAAGCAAAATGAAAGCAAAGGATATATGTCTTCATAAATCCTTTTTCCGACCATTTTCTGAAGTAATAATGTATTGTTTGACATACCGGGAGTCTATTTATGTCGAATAAGGAGCAAAACTGTAGGTAATTGTAAACAGAATGTCCAAATGGGTACGAAAAGTCCATAATGTCACTTTTAAAAAGAATCCGAATTATATATTTCTCATTTTACCTGAACGATTTCTGCCCTAATTTTTAGATTCACACTTACTCACAGGCACCATTGTGGAGCCAGGGAACTAGTCTGCGTCACTATGGGACTTATTTGTGTGTATTTGTGAAAAAATGCTCAAGTTCGGTGGTGTTTTCCCCCTAAGCAAAGAATAAGCAAAGCGTAAGCAAAATGTAAGCAAAGGATTTATGTCTTCATATATCCTTTTTCCGACCATTTTCTGAAGTAATAATGTATTGTTTGACATCCCGGGAGTCTATTTATGTCGAATAAGTAGCAAAACTGTAGGTAATTGTACCCAGAATGTCCAAATTGGTACGAAAAGTCCATAATGTCACTTTTAAAAAGAATCAGAATTATATATTTCTAATTTTACCTGAACGATTTTCGCCCTACTTTTTAGATTCACGCTTACTCACAGGCACCATTGTGGAGCCAGAGAACTTGTCTGCGTCACTATGGGACATATTCGTGTCTATTTGTGGAAAAATGCTTAAGTTCTGTGGTGTTTTCTCCTTAAGCAAAGAATAAGCAAAGCAAAAGCAAACTGTAAGCAAAGGAACTATGTCTTCATAAATCTTTTTTGCGACCATTTTCTGATAAATTAAAGTGTTTCTGGATATCCCATGAGTCGATTTATGTCGAATATCGTGCAAAACAGTAGATATTTGGAGTTAAAATAAGCAAATGGGAACCAAAAATCCATAATATTACTTTTAGAAAGTAGCAGAATTATATATATATCTAATTTTGATTTAACGATTTTACCCTTAATTTTTAGATTCATGCTTACTCACAGGCACCATTGTGGAGCCAGAGAACTAGTCTGCGTCACTATGGGACATATTCGTGTGTATTTGTGGAAATATGCACAAGTTCGGTGGTGTTTTCTCCGTAAGCAAAGAATAAGCAAAGCGTAAGCAAAATGAAAGCAAAGGATATATGTCTTCATAAATCCTTTTTCCGACCATTTCCTGAAGTAATAATGTATTGTTTGACATACCGGGAGTCTATTTATGTCGAATAAGGAGCAAAACTGTAGGTAATTGTAAACAGAATGTCCAAATGGGTACGAAAAGTCCATAATGTCACTTTTAAAAAGAATCCGAATTATATATTTCTCATTTTACCTGAACGATTTCTGCCCTAATTTTTAGATTCACACTTACTCACAGGCACCATTGTGGAGCCAGGGAACTAGTCTGCGTCACTATGGGACTTATTTGTGTGTATTTGTGAAAAAATCCTCAAGTTCGGTGGTGTTTTCCCCCTAAGCAAAGAATAAGCAAAGCGTAAGCAAAATGTAAGCAAAGGATTTATGTCTTCATATATCCTTTTTCCGACCATTTTCTGAAGTAATAATGTATTGTTTGACATCCCGGGAGTCTATTTATGTCGAATAAGTAGCAAAACTGTAGGTAATTGTACCCAGAATGTCCAAATTGGTACGAAAAGTCCATAATGTCACTTTTAAAAAGAATCAGAATTATATATTTCTAATTTTACCTGAACGATTTTCGCCCTAATTTTTATATTCACGCTTACTCACAGGTACCATTGTGGAGCCAGAGAACTTGTCTGCGTCACTATGGGTCATGTTTGTGTGTATTTGTGGAAAAATGCTCAAGTTCTGTGGTGTTTTCTCCGTAAGCAAAGAATAAGCAAAGCATAAGCAAAATGTAAGCAAAGGATATATGTCTTCATAAATCCTTTTTCCGACCATTTTCTGAAGTTATAATGTATTCTTTGACAGCCCGGGAGTCTATTTGTGTCGAATAAGGAGCAAAACTGTAGGTAATTGTACCCAGAATGTCCAAATGGGTACAAAAAGTCCATAATGTCACTTTTAAAAAGAATCAGAATTATATATTTCTAATTTTACCTGAACGATTTCTGCCCTAATTTTTAGATTCACGCTTACTCACAGGCACCATTGTGGAGCCAGAGAACTTGTCTGCGTCACTATGGGACATATTTGTGTCTATTTGTGGAAAAATGATTAAGTTATGTGGTGTTTTCTCCTTAAGCAAAGAATAAGCAAAGCAAAAGTAAACTGTAAGCAAAGGAACTATGTCTTCATAAATCTTTTTTGCGACCATTTTCTGATAAATTAATGTGTTTCTGGACATCCCGTGAGTCGATTTATGTCGAATATCGTGCAAAACAGTAGGTATTTGGAGAAAAAATAAGCAAATTGGAACCAAAAATCCATAATATCACTTTTAGAAAGTGGCAGAATTATATATATGTCTAATTTTGATTTAACGATTTTACCCTTAATTTTTAGATTCATGCTTACTCACAGGCACCATTGTGGAGCCAGGGAACAATTCTGCGTCACTATGGAACATATTCGTGTGTATTTGTGGAAAAATGCTCAAGTTCGGTTGTGTTATCTCCGTAAGCAAAGAATTAGCAAAGCGTTAGCAAATTGTAAGCAAAGGAAATATGTCTTCGCAAATCCTTTTTCCGACCATTTTCGGAAGTAATAATGTATTTTTTTACATCCCGGGAGGCTATTTATGTCGAATAAAGAGCAAAACTGTAGATAATTTTACACAGAATGTCCAATTGGGTACGAAAGGACTATAATGTCACTTTTAAAAAGAAACAGAATTATATATTTCTCATTTTACCTGAAGGATTTCTGCCCTAATTTTTAGATTCATGCTTGCTCACAGGCACCGTTGTGGAGCCAGAGAACCAGTCTGCGTCACTATTCGACATATTCGTGTATATTTGTGGAAAAATGTTCAAGATCGGTGGTGTTTTCTCCGTAAGCAAAGAATAAGCAAAGCGTAAGCAAAGAATAAGCAAAGGAGATATGTCTTCATAAATCCTTTTTCCGACCATTTTCTGAAGTAATTATGTATTGTTTGACATCCCGGGAGTCTATTTAAGTCGAATAAGGGGCAAAACTGTAGATAATTGTACCCAGAATGTACAAATGGGTACAAAAAGTCCATAGTGTCACTTTTAAAAAGAATTAGAATTATATATTTCTCATTTTACCTGAACGATTTCTGCCCTAATTTTTAGATTCACGCTTACTCACAGGCACCATTGTGGAGCCAGAGAACCAGTCTGCGTCACTATTCGACATATTCGTGTGTATTTGTGGAAAAATGCTCAAGTTCGGTGGTGTCTTCTCCGTAAGCAAAGAATAAGCAAAGCGTAAGCAAAATGTAAGCAAAGGATATATGTCTTCATAAATCCTTTTTCCGACCATTTTATTAAGTAATAATGTATTGTTTGATATCCCGGGAGTCTATTTATGTCGAATAAGGAGCAAAACAGTAGGCAATTGTACCCAGAATCTCCAAATGGGTACGAAAAGTCCATAATGTCACTTTTAAAAAGAATCAGAATGATATATTTCTCATTTTACCTGAACGATTTCTGCCCTAATTTTTAGATTCACGCTTACTCACAGGCACCACTGTGGAGCCAGATAACTTGTCTGCGTCACTATGGGACATATTCGTGTCTTTTTGTGGAAAAATGCTTAAGTTCTGTGGTGTTTTCTCCTTAAGCAAAGAAAAAGCAAAGCAAAAGTAAACTGTAAGCAAAGGAACTATGTCTTCATAAATCTTTTTTGCAACCATTTTCTGATGAATTAATGTGTTTCTGGATACCCCGTGAGTAATTTTTGTCGAATATGGTGGAAAACAGTTAGTATTTGGAGTCAAAATAAACAAATGGGTACCAAAAATCCATTATATCACTTTTAGAAAGTGACAGAATTATATATATGTCTGATTTTGATTTAACGATTTAACCCTTAATTTTTAGATTCATGCTTACTCACAGGCACCATTGTGGAGCCAGAGGACCTATCTGCGTCACTATAGGACATATTCGTGTGTATTTGTGGAAAAATGCTCAAGTTCGGTGGTGTTTTCTCCGTAAGCAAAGAAAAGGCAAAGCGTAAGCAAAATGTAAGCAAAGGATATATGTCTTTATGAATCCTTTTTCCGACCATTTTCTGAAGTAATAATGTATTTTTTGACATCCCAGGAGTCTATTTATGTCGAATAAGAAGCAAAACTGTAGGTAATTGTACCCAGAATGTGCAAATGGGTACGAAAAGTCCATAGTGTCACTTTTAAAAAGAATTAGAATTATATATTTCTCATTTTACCTGAACGATTTCTGCCCTAATTTTTAGATTCATGCTTGCTCACAGGCACCTTGTGGAGCCAGAGAACCAGTCTGCGTCACTATTCGACATATTCGTGTGTATTTGTGGAAAAATGCTCAAGTTCGGTGGTGTCTTCTCCGTAAGCAAAGAATAAGCAAAGCGTAAGCAAAATGTAAACAAAGGATATATGTCTTCATAAATCCTTTTTCCGACCATTTTCTGAAGTAATTATGTATTGTTTGACATCCCGGGAGTCTATTTATGTCGAATAAGGGGCAAAATTGTAGGTAATTATACCCAGAATGTCCAATTGGGTACGAAAAGTCCGTAATGTTACTTTAAAAAAAAACCAGAATTATATATTTCTAATTTTACCTGAACGATTTCTGCCCTAATTTTTAGATTCATGCTTACTCACAGGAAGCATTGTGGAGCCAGAGAACTAGTCTGCGTCACTATATGACATATTCGTGTGAATTTTTGGAAAAATGCTCAAGTTCGGTGGTGTTTTCTCCATAAGCAAAGAACAAGCAAAGCGTAAGCAAAATGTAAACAAAGGATATAAGTCTTCATAAATCCTTTTTCCGACTATCCCGGGAGTCTATTTATGTCGAATAAGGAGCAAAAATGTAGGCAATTGTACCCAGAATCTCCAAATGGGTACGAAAAGTCCATAATGTCACTTTTAAAAAGAATCAGAATGATATATTTCTCATTTTACCTGAACGATTTCTGCCCTAATTTTTAGATTCACGCTTACTCACAGGCACCATTGTGGAGCCAGAGAACTTGTCTGCGTCACTATGGGACATATTCGTGTCTATTTGTGGAAAAATGCTTAAGTTCTATGGTGTTTTCTCCTTAAGCAAAGAATAAGCAAGGCAAAAGCAAACTGTAAGCAAAGGAACTATGTCTTCATAAATCTTTTTTGCGACCATTTTCTGATAAATTAAAGTGTTTCTGGATATCCCATGAGTCGATTTATGTCGAATATCGTGCAAAACAGTAGATATTTGGAGTTAAAATAAGCAAATGGGAACCAAAAATCCATAATATTACTTTTAGAAAGTAGCAGAATTATATATATATCTAATTTTGATTTAACGATTTTACCCTTAATTTTTAGATTCATGCTTACTCACAGGCACCATTGTGGAGCCAGAGAACTAGTCTGCGTCACTATGGGACATATTCGTGTGTATTTGTGGAAATATGCACAAGTTCGGTGGTGTTTTCTCCGTAAGCAAAGAATAAGCAAAGCGTAAGCAAAATGAAAGCAAAGGATATATGTCTTCATAAATCCTTTTTCCGACCATTTTCTGAAGTAATAATGTATTGTTTGACATACCGGGAGTCTATTTATGTCGAATAAGGAGCAAAACTGTAGGTAATTGTAAACAGAATGTCCAAATGGGTACGAAAAGTCCATAATGTCACTTTTAAAAAGAATCCGAATTATATATTTCTCATTTTACCTGAACGATTTCTGCCCTAATTTTTAGATTCACACTTACTCACAGGCACCATTGTGGAGCCAGGGAACTAGTCTGCGTCACTATGGGACTTATTTGTGTGTATTTGTGAAAAAATGCTCAAGTTCGGTGGTGTTTTCCCCCTAAGCAAAGAATAAGCAAAGCGTAAGCAAAATGTAAGCAAAGGATTTATGTCTTCATATATCCTTTTTCCGACCATTTTCTGAAGTAATAATGTATTGTTTGACATCCCGGGAGTCTATTTATGTCGAATAAGTAGCAAAACTGTAGGTAATTGTACCCAGAATGTCCAAATTGGTACGAAAAGTCCATAATGTCACTTTTAAAAAGAATCAGAATTATATATTTCTAATTTTACCTGAACGATTTTCGCCCTAATTTTTAGATTCACGCTTACTCACAGGCACCATTGTGGAGCCAGAGAACTTGTCTGCGTCACTATGGGACATATTCGTGTCTATTTGTGGAAAAATGCTTAAGTTCTGTGGTGTTTTCTCCTTAAGCAAAGAATAAGCAAAGCAAAAGCAAACTGTAAGCAAAGGAACTATGTCTTCATAAATCTTTTTTGCGACCATTTTCTGATAAATTAAAGTGTTTCTGGATATCCCATGAGTCGATTTATGTCGAATATCGTGCAAAACAGTAGATATTTGGAGTTAAAATAAGCAAATGGGAACCAAAAATCCATAATATTACTTTTAGAAAGTAGCAGAATTATATATATATCTAATTTTGATTTAACGATTTTACCCTTAATTTTTAGATTCATGCTTACTCACAGGCACCATTGTGGAGCCAGAGAACTAGTCTGCGTCACTATGGGACATATTCGTGTGTATTTGTGGAAATATGCACAAGTTCGGTGGTGTTTTCTCCGTAAGCAAAGAATAAGCAAAGCGTAAGCAAAATGAAAGCAAAGGATATATGTCTTCATAAATCCTTTTTCCGACCATTTTCTGAAGTAATAATGTATTGTTTGACATACCGGGAGTCTATTTATGTCGAATAAGGAGCAAAACTGTAGGTAATTGTAAACAGAATGTCCAAATGGGTACGAAAAGTCCATAATGTCACTTTTAAAAAGAATCCGAATTATATATTTCTCATTTTACCTGAACGATTTCTGCCCTAATTTTTAGATTCACACTTACTCACAGGCACCATTGTGGAGCCAGGGAACTAGTCTGCGTCACTATGGGACTTATTTGTGTGTATTTGTGAAAAAATGCTCAAGTTCGGTGGTGTTTTCCCCCTAAGCAAAGAATAAGCAAAGCGTAAGCAAAATGTAAGCAAAGGATTTATGTCTTCATATATCCTTTTTCCGACCATTTTCTGAAGTAATAATGTATTGTTTGACATCCCGGGAGTCTATTTATGTCGAATAAGTAGCAAAACTGTAGGTAATTGTACCCAGAATGTCCAAATTGGTACGAAAAGTCCATAATGTCACTTTTAAAAAGAATCAGAATTATATATTTCTAATTTTACCTGAACGATTTTCGCCCTAATTTTTAGATTCACGCTTACTCACAGGCACCATTGTGGAGCCAGAGAACTTGTCTGCGTCACTATGGGACATATTCGTGTCTATTTGTGGAAAAATGCTTAAGTTCTGTGGTGTTTTCTCCTTAAGCAAAGAATAAGCAAAGCAAAAGCAAACTGTAAGCAAAGGAACTATGTCTTCATAAATCTTTTTTGCGACCATTTTCTGATAAATTAAAGTGTTTCTGGATATCCCATGAGTCGATTTATGTCGAATATCGTGCAAAACAGTAGATATTTGGAGTTAAAATAAGCAAATGGGAACCAAAAATCCATAATATTACTTTTAGAAAGTAGCAGAATTATATATATATCTAATTTTGATTTAACGATTTTACCCTTAATTTTTAGATTCATGCTTACTCACAGGCACCATTGTGGAGCCAGAGAACTAGTCTGCGTCACTATGGGACATATTCGTGTGTATTTGTGGAAATATGCACAAGTTCGGTGGTGTTTTCTCCGTAAGCAAAGAATAAGCAAAGCGTAAGCAAAATGAAAGCAAAGGATATATGTCTTCATAAATCCTTTTTCCGACCATTTTCTGAAGTAATAATGTATTGTTTGACATACCGGGAGTCTATTTATGTCGAATAAGGAGCAAAACTGTAGGTAATTGTAAACAGAATGTCCAAATGGGTACGAAAAGTCCATAATGTCACTTTTAAAAAGAATCCGAATTATATATTTCTCATTTTACCTGAACGATTTCTGCCCTAATTTTTAGATTCACACTTACTCACAGGCACCATTGTGGAGCCAGGGAACTAGTCTGCGTCACTATGGGACTTATTTGTGTGTATTTGTGAAAAAATCCTCAAGTTCGGTGGTGTTTTCCCCCTAAGCAAAGAATAAGCAAAGCGTAAGCAAAATGTAAGCAAAGGATTTATGTCTTCATATATCCTTTTTCCGACCATTTTCTGAAGTAATAATGTATTGTTTGACATCCCGGGAGTCTATTTATGTCGAATAAGTAGCAAAACTGTAGGTAATTGTACCCAGAATGTCCAAATTGGTACGAAAAGTCCATAATGTCACTTTTAAAAAGAATCAGAATTATATATTTCTAATTTTACCTGAACGATTTTCGCCCTAATTTTTATATTCACGCTTACTCACAGGTACCATTGTGGAGCCAGAGAACTTGTCTGCGTCACTATGGGTCATGTTTGTGTGTATTTGTGGAAAAATGCTCAAGTTCTGTGGTGTTTTCTCCGTAAGCAAAGAATAAGCAAAGCATAAGCAAAATGTAAGCAAAGGATATATGTCTTCATAAATCCTTTTTCCGACCATTTTCTGAAGTTATAATGTATTCTTTGACAGCCCGGGAGTCTATTTGTGTCGAATAAGGAGCAAAACTGTAGGTAATTGTACCCAGAATGTCCAAATGGGTACAAAAAGTCCATAATGTCACTTTTAAAAAGAATCAGAATTATATATTTCTAATTTTACCTGAACGATTTCTGCCCTAATTTTTAGATTCACGCTTACTCACAGGCACCATTGTGGAGCCAGAGAACTTGTCTGCGTCACTATGGGACATATTTGTGTCTATTTGTGGAAAAATGATTAAGTTATGTGGTGTTTTCTCCTTAAGCAAAGAATAAGCAAAGCAAAAGTAAACTGTAAGCAAAGGAACTATGTCTTCATAAATCTTTTTTGCGACCATTTTCTGATAAATTAATGTGTTTCTGGACATCCCGTGAGTCGATTTATGTCGAATATCGTGCAAAACAGTAGGTATTTGGAGAAAAAATAAGCAAATTGGAACCAAAAATCCATAATATCACTTTTAGAAAGTGGCAGAATTATATATATGTCTAATTTTGATTTAACGATTTTACCCTTAATTTTTAGATTCATGCTTACTCACAGGCACCATTGTGGAGCCAGGGAACAATTCTGCGTCACTATGGAACATATTCGTGTGTATTTGTGGAAAAATGCTCAAGTTCGGTTGTGTTATCTCCGTAAGCAAAGAATTAGCAAAGCGTTAGCAAATTGTAAGCAAAGGAAATATGTCTTCGCAAATCCTTTTTCCGACCATTTTCGGAAGTAATAATGCATTTTTTTACATCCCGGGAGGCTATTTATGTCGAATAAAGAGCAAAACTGTAGATAATTTTACACAGAATGTCCAATTGGGTACGAAAGGACTATAATGTCACTTTTAAAAAGAAACAGAATTATATATTTCTCATTTTACCTGAAGGATTTCTGCCCTAATTTTTAGATTCATGCTTGCTCACAGGCACCGTTGTGGAGCCAGAGAACCAGTCTGCGTCACTATTCGACATATTCGTGTATATTTGTGGAAAAATGTTCAAGATCGGTGGTGTTTTCTCCGTAAGCAAAGAATAAGCAAAGCGTAAGCAAAGAATAAGCAAAGGATATATGTCTTCATAAATCCTTTTTCCGACCATTTTCTGAAGTAATTATGTATTGTTTGACATCCCGGGAGTCTATTTAAGTCGAATAAGGGGCAAAACTGTAGATAATTGTACCCAGAATGTACAAATGGGTACAAAAAGTCCATAGTGTCACTTTTAAAAAGAATTAGAATTATATATTTCTCATTTTACCTGAACGATTTCTGCCCTAATTTTTAGATTCACGCTTACTCACAGGCACCATTGTGGAGCCAGAGAACCAGTCTGCGTCACTATTCGACATATTCGTGTGTATTTGTGGAAAAATGCTCAAGTTCGGTGGTGTCTTCTCCGTAAGCAAAGAATAAGCAAAGCGTAAGCAAAATGTAAGCAAAGGATATATGTCTTCATAAATCCTTTTTCCGACCATTTTATTAAGTAATAATGTATTGTTTGATATCCCGGGAGTCTATTTATGTCGAATAAGGAGCAAAACAGTAGGCAATTGTACCCAGAATCTCCAAATGGGTACGAAAAGTCCATAATGTCACTTTTAAAAAGAATCAGAATGATATATTTCTCATTTTACCTGAACGATTTCTGCCCTAATTTTTAGATTCACGCTTACTCACAGGCACCACTGTGGAGCCAGATAACTTGTCTGCGTCACTATGGGACATATTCGTGTCTTTTTGTGGAAAAATGCTTAAGTTCTGTGGTGTTTTCTCCTTAAGCAAAGAAAAAGCAAAGCAAAAGTAAACTGTAAGCAAAGGAACTATGTCTTCATAAATCTTTTTTGCAACCATTTTCTGATGAATTAATGTGTTTCTGGATACCCCGTGAGTAATTTTTGTCGAATATGGTGGAAAACAGTTAGTATTTGGAGTCAAAATAAACAAATGGGTACCAAAAATCCATTATATCACTTTTAGAAAGTGACAGAATTATATATATGTCTGATTTTGATTTAACGATTTAACCCTTAATTTTTAGATTCATGCTTACTCACAGGCACCATTGTGGAGCCAGAGGACCTATCTGCGTCACTATAGGACATATTCGTGTGTATTTGTGGAAAAATGCTCAAGTTCGGTGGTGTTTTCTCCCTAAGCAAAGAAAAGGCAAAGCGTAAGCAAAATGTAAGCAAAGGATATATGTCTTTATGAATCCTTTTTCCGACCATTTTCTGAAGTAATAATGTATTTTTTGACATCCCAGGAGTCTATTTATGTCGAATAAGAAGCAAAACTGTAGGTAATTGTACCCAGAATGTGCAAATGGGTACGAAAAGTCCATAGTGTCACTTTTAAAAAGAATTAGAATTATATATTTCTCATTTTACCTGAACGATTTCTGCCCTAATTTTTAGATTCATGCTTGCTCACAGGCACCTTGTGGAGCCAGAGAACCAGTCTGCGTCACTATTCGACATATTCGTGTGTATTTGTGGAAAAATGCTCAAGTTCGGTGGTGTCTTCTCCGTAAGCAAAGAATAAGCAAAGCGTAAGCAAAATGTAAACAAAGGATATATGTCTTCATAAATCCTTTTTCCGACCATTTTCTGAAGTAATTATGTATTGTTTGACATCCCGGGAGTCTATTTATGTCGAATAAGGGGCAAAATTGTAGGTAATTATACCCAGAATGTCCAATTGGGTACGAAAAGTCCGTAATGTTACTTTAAAAAAAAACCAGAATTATATATTTCTAATTTTACCTGAACGATTTCTGCCCTAATTTTTAGATTCATGCTTACTCACAGGAAGCATTGTGGAGCCAGAGAACTAGTCTGCGTCACTATATGACATATTCGTGTGAATTTTTGGAAAAATGCTCAAGTTCGGTGGTGTTTTCTCCATAAGCAAAGAACAAGCAAAGCGTAAGCAAAATGTAAACAAAGGATATAAGTCTTCATAAATCCTTTTTCCGACCATTTTCTGAAGTAATAATGTATTGTTTGACATCCCGGGAGTCTATTTATGTCGAATAAGGAGCAAAAATGTAGGCAATTGTACCCAGAATCTCCAAATGGGTACGAAAAGTCCATAATGTCACTTTTAAAAAGAATCAGAATGATATATTTCTCATTTTACCTGAACGATTTCTGCCCTAATTTTTAGATTCACGCTTACTCACAGGCACCACTGTGGAGCCAGATAACTTGTCTGCGTCACTATGGGACATATTCGTGTCTATTTGTGGAAAAATGCTTAAGTTCTGTGGTGTTTTCTCCTTAAGCAAAGAATAAGCAAAGCAAAAGTAAACTGTAAGCAAAGGAACTATTTCTTCATAAATCTTTTTTGCGACCATTTTCTGATGAATTAATGTGTTTCTGGATACCCAGTGAGTAATTTTTGTCGAATATGGTGGAAAACAGTTGGTATTTGGAGTCAAAATAAACAAATGGGTACCAAAAATCCATTATATCACTTTTAGAAAGTGGCAGAATTATATATATATGTCTGATTTTGATTTAACGATTTAACCCTTAATTTTTAGATTCATGCTTACTCACAGGCACCATTGTGGAGCCAGAGGACCTATCTGCGTCACTATAGGACATATTCGTGTGTATTTGTGGAAAAATGCTCAAGTTCGGTGGTGTTTTCTCCGTAAGCAAAGAAAAAGCAAAGCGTAAGCAAAATGTAAGCAAAGGAAATATGTCTTCATAAATCCTTTTTCCGACCATTTTCTGAAGTAATAATGTATTGTTTGACATCCCATGAGTCTATTTATGTCGAATAAGGAGCAAAACTGTAGGTAATTGTACCCAGAATGTCCACATGGGTACGAAAAGTCCATAGTGTCACTTTTAAAAAGAATCAGAATTATATATTTCTCATTTTACCTGAACGATCTCTGCCCTAATTTTTAGATTCATGCTTACTCACAGGCACCATTGTGGAGCCAGAGAACTACTCTGCGTCACTATGGGACTTATTTGTGTGTATTTGTGGAAAAATGCTCAAGTTCGGTGGTGTTTCCCCCTAAGCAAAGAATAAGCAAAGCGTAAGCAAAATGTAAGCAAAGGATATATGTCTTCATAAATCCTTTTTCCGACCATTTTCTGAAGTAATTATGTATTGTTTTACATCCCGGGAGTCTATTTATGTCGAATAAGGGGCAAAATTGTAGGTAATTATACCCATAATGTCCAATTGGGTACGAAAAGTCCATAATGTTACTTTTAAAAAAAATCAGAATTATATATTTCTAATTTTACCTGAACGATTTCTGCCCTAATTTTTAGATTCATGCTTACTCACAGGCAGCATTGTGGAGCCAGAGAACTAGTCTGCGTCACTATATGACATATTCGTGTGAATTTTTGGAAAAATGCTCAAGTTCGGTGGTGTTTTCTCCATAAGCAAAGAATAAGCAAAGCGTAAGCAAAATGAAACCAAAGGATATAAGTCTTCATAAATCCTTTTTCCGACCATTTTCTGAAGTAATTATGTATTGTTTGACATCCCGGGAGTCTATTTATGTCGAATAAGGAGCAAAACTGTAGGCAATTGTACCCAGAATCTCCAAATGGGTACGAAAAGTCCATAATGTCACTTTTAAAAAGAATCAGAATGATATATTTCTCATTTTACCTGAACGATTTCTGCCCTAATTTTTAGATTCACGCTTACTCACAGGCACCACTGTGGAGCCAGATAACTTGTCTGTGTCACTATGGGACATATTCGTGTCTATTTGTGGAAAAATGCTTAGGTTCTGTGGTGTTTTCTCCTTAAGCAAACAATAAGCAAAGCAAAAGTAAACTGTAAGCAAAGGAACTATGTCTTCATAAATCTTTTTTGCGACCATTTTCTGATGAATTAATGTGTTTCTGTATACCCCGTGAGTAATTTTTGTCGAATATGGTGGAAAACAGTTGGTATTTGGAGTCAAAATAAACAAATGGGTACTAAAAATCCATTATATCACTTTTAGAAAGTGGCAGAATTATATATATATGTCCGATTTTGATTTAACGATTTAACCCTTAATTTTTAGATTCATGCTTACTCACAGGCACCATTGTGGAGCCAGAGGACCTATCTGCGTCACTATATGACATATTCGTGTGTATTTGTGGAAAAATGCTCAAGTTCGGTGGTGTTTTCTCCGTAAGCAAAGAAAAAGCAAAGCGTAAGCAAAATGTAAGCAAAGGAAATATGTCTTCATAAATCCTTTTTCCGACCATTTTCTGAAGTAATAATGTATTGTTTGACATCCCATGAGTCTATTTATGTCGAATAAGGAGCAAAACTGTAGGTAATTGTCCCCAGAATGTCCACATGGGTACGAAAAGTCCATAGTGTCACTTTTAAAAAGAATCAGAATTATATATTTCTCATTTTACCTGAACGATCTCTGCCCTAATTTTTAGATTCATGCTTACTCACAGGCACCATTGTGGAGCCAGAGAACTACTCTGCGTCAATATGGGACTTATTTGTGTGTATTTGTGGAAAAATGCTCAAGTTCGGTGGTGTTTCCCCCTAAGCAAAGAATAAGCAAAGCGTAAGCAAAATGTAAGCAAAGGATATATGTCTTCATAAATCCTTTTTCCGACCATTTTCTGAAGTAATTATGTATTGTTTTACATCCCGGGAGTCTATTTATGTCGAATAAGGGGCAAAATTGTAGGTAATTATACCCATAATGTCCAATTGGGTACGAAAAGTCCATAATGTTACTTTTAAAAAAAATCAGAATTATATATTTCTCATTTTACCTGAACGATTTCTGCCCTAATTTTTAGATTCATGCTTACTCACAGGCAGCATTGTGGAGCCAGAGAACTAGTCTGCGTCCCTATGGGACATATTCGTGTGTATGTGTGGAAAATGCTTAAGTTCTGTGGTGTTTTCTCCGTAAGCAAAGAATAAGCAAAGCGTAAGCAAAATGTAAACAAAGGATATATGTCTTCATAAATCCTTTTTCCGACCATTTTCTGAAGTAATTATGTATTGTTTGACATCCCGGGAGTCTATTTATGTCGAATAAGGAGCAAAATTGTAGGTAATTATACCCAGAATGTCCAATTGGGTACGAAAAGTCCATAATGTTACTTTTTAAAAAAATCAGAATTATATATTTCTAATTTTACCTGAACGATTTCTGCCCTAATTTTTAGTTTCATGCTTACTCACAGGCAGCATTATGGAGCCAGAGATCTAGTCTGCGTCACTATGTGACATATTCGTGTGAATTTTTGGAAAAATGCTCAAGTTCGGTGGTGTTTTCTCCTTAAGCAAAGAATAAGCAAAGCAAAAGTAAACTGTAAGCAAAGGAACTATGTCTTCATAAATCTTTTTTGCGACCATTTTCTGATGAATTAATGTGTTTCTGGATACCCCGTGAGTCGATTTATGTCGAATATCGTGCAAAACAGTAGGTATTTGGACATAAAATAAGCAAATGGGAACCAAAAATCCATAATATCACTTTAAGAAAGTGGCAGAATTATATATATGTCTAATTTTGATTTAACGATTTTACCCTTAATTTTTAGATTCATGCTTACTCACAGGCACCATTGTGGAGCCAGGGCACTAGTCTGCGTCACTATGGAACATATTCGTGTGTATTTGTGGAAAAATGCTCAAGTTAGGTTGTGTTTTCTCCGTAAGCAAAGAATAAGCAAAGCGTTAGCAAATTGTAAGCAAAGGAAATATGTCTTCGCAAATCCTTTTTCCGACCATTTTCGGAAGTAATAATGTATTGTTTGACATCCCGGGAGGCTATTTATGTCGAATAAAGAGCAAAACTGTAGATAATTTTACCCAGAATGTTCAAATGGGTACGTAAAGTCCATAATGTCACTTTCAATAAGAATCAGAATTATATATTTCTCATTTTACCTGAACGATTTCTGCCCTAATTTTTTTATTTGTGCTTACTCATAGGTACCGTTGTGGAGCCAGAGGACCAGTCTGCGTCCCTATGGGACATATTCGTGTGTATTTGTGGAAAATGCTTAAGTTCTGTGGTGTTTTCTCCGTAAGCAAAGAGTAAGCAAAGCGTAAGCAAAATGTAAGCAAAGGATATATGTCTTCATAAATCCTTTTTCCGACCATTTTCTGAAGTAATAATGTATTGTTTGACATCCCGGGAGTCTATTCATTTCGAATAAGGAGCAAAACTGTAGGTAATTGTACCCAGAATGTCCAAATGGGTACAAAAAGTCCATAATGTCACTTTTTAAAAGAATCAGAATTATATATTTCTCATTTTACCTGAACGATTTCTGCCCAAATTTTTAGATTCACGCTTACTCACAGGCACCATTGTGGAGCCAGAGAACTTGTCTGCGTCACTATGGGACATATTCGTGTCTATTTGTGGAAAAATGCTCAAGTTCTGTGGTGTTTTCTCCTTAAGCAAAGAATAAGCAAAGCAAAAGCAAACTGTAAGCAAAGGAACTATGTCTTCATAAATCTTTTTTGCGACCATTTTCTGATGAATTATTGTGTTTCTGGACATCCCGTGGGTCGATTTATGTCGAATATGGTGCAAAACAGTAGGTATTTGGAGTCAAAATAAACAAATGGGTACCAAAAATCCAAAATATCACTTTCAGAAAGTGGAAGAATTATGTATGTCTGATTTTGATTTGACGATTTTCCCCTTAATTTTTAGATTCATGCTTACTCACAGGCACCAATGTGGAGCTAGAGAACCAGTCTGCGTCCATATGGGACTTATTCGTGTGTATTTGTGGAAAAATGCACAAGTTCGGTGGTGTTTTCTCCGTAAGAAAAGAATAAGCAAAGCGTAAGCAAAATGTAAGCAAAGGATATATGTCTTCATAAATCCTTTTTCCGACCATTTTCGGAAGTAATAATGTATTGTTTGACATCCCGGGAGTCTATTTATGTCGAATAAGGAGAAAACTGTAGGTAATTGTAAACAGAATGTCCAAATGGGTACGAAAAGTCCATAATGTCACTTTTAAAAAGAATCAGAATTCTATATTTCTCATTTTTCCTGAACGATTTCTGCCCTTATTTTTAGATTCGTGCTTACTCACAGGCACCGTTGTGGAGCCAGAGAAATATCCTGCGTCACTATGGGACATATTCGTGTGTGTTTGTGGAAAATGCTAAAGTTCTGTGGTGTTTTCTCCGTAAGCAAAGAATAAGCAAAGCGTAAGCAAAATGTAAGCAAAGGAAATATGTCCTCATAAATACTTTTTACGACCATTTTCTGATGAAATAATGTGGTTCTGAACATCCCGGGAGTCCATTTATGTAGAATATGGTGCTAAACAGTAGGTATTTGGAGTTAAAATAAGCAAATGGGTACTAAAAATCCATAATATCACTTTTAGAAAGTAGCAGAATTATATATATATCTGATTTTGATTTAACGATTTTACCCTTAATTTTTAGATTCATGCTTACTCACAGGCACCACTGTGGAGCCAGAGAACTTGTCTGCGTCACTGTTGGACATATTCATGTGCATTTGTGGAAAAATGCTCAAGTTCGGTGGTGTTTTCTCCGTAAGCAAAGAATAAGCAAAGCGTAAGCAAAATGTAAGTAAAGGATATATGTCTTCATAAATCCTTTTCCCGACCATTTTCTGAAGTAATAATGTATTGTTTGATATCCCGGGAGTCTATTTATGTCGAATAAGGAGCAAAACTGTAGGTAATTGTACCTAGAATGTCCAAATGGGTACGAAAAGTCCATAATGTCACTTTAAAAAAAAATCCGAATTATATATTTCTCATTTTACCTGAACGATTTCTGCCCTAATTTTTAGATTCACACTTACTCACAGGCACCATTGTGGAGCCAGAGAATCAGTCTCCGTCAATATGGGACATATTCGTGTGTATTTGTTGAAAAAATGCTCAAGTTCGGTGCTGTTTTCTCCGTAAGCAAAGAATAAGCAAAGCGTAAGCAAACTGTAAGCAAAGGAAATATGTCTTCGTAAATCCTTTTTCCGACCATTTTCGGAAGTAATAATGTATTGTTTGACATCCCGGGAGGCTTTTTATGTCGAATAAGGAGCAAAACTGTAGATAAATGTACAGGAAATGTGCAAATGGGTACGAAAAGTCTATAATATCATCTTTAGAAAGTAGCAGCATTATAAATATCTGATTTTGATTTAACAATTTTACACCTAATTTTTTTATTTGTGCTTACTCATAGGTACCGTTGTGGAGCCAGAGGACCAGTCTGCGTCCCTATGGGACATATTCGTGTGTATGTGTGGAAAATGCTTAAGTTCTGTGGTGTTTTCTCCGTAAGCAAAGAGTGAGCAAAGCGTAAGCAAAATGTAAGCAAAGGATATATGTCTTCATAAATCCTTTTTCCGACAATTTTCTGAAGTAATAATGTATTGTTTGACATCCCGGGAGTCTATTTATGTCGAATAAGGAGCAAAACTGTAGGTAATTGTACCCAGAATGTCCAAATGGGTACGAAAAGTCCATAATGTCACTTTTAAAAAGAATCAGAATTATATATTTCTCATTTTACCTGAACGATTTCTGCCCTAATTTTTAGATTCACGCTTACTCACAGGCACCATTGTGGAGCCAGAGAACTTGTCTGCGTCACTATGGGACATATTCGTGTCTATTTGTGGAAAAATGCTTAAGTTCTGTGGTGTTTTCTCCTTAAGCAAAGAATAAGCAAAGCAAAAGCAAACTGTAAGCAAAGGAACTATGTCTTCATAAATCTTTTTTGCGACCATTTTCTGATAAATTAAAGTGTTTCTGGACATCCCATGAGTCGATTTATGTCGAATATCGTGCAAAACAGTAGATATTTGGAGTTAAAATAAGCAAATGGGAACCAAAAATCCATAATATTACTTTTAGAAAGTAGCAGAATTTTATATATATCTAATTTTGATTTAACGATTTTACCCTTAATTTTTAGATTCATGCTTACTCACAGGCACCATTGTGGAGCCAGAGAACTAGTCTGCGTCACTATGGGACATATTCGTGTGTATTTGTGGAAATATGCACAAGTTCGGTGGTTTTTTCTTCGTAAGCAAAGAATAAGCAAAGCGTAAGCAAAATGAAAGCAAAGGATATATGTCTTCATAAATCCTTTTTCCGACCATTTTCTGAAGTAATAATGTATTGTTTGACATACCGGGAGTCTATTTATGTCGAATAAGGAGCAAAACTGTAGGTAATTGTAAACAGAATGTCCAAATGGGTACGAAAAGTCCATAATGTCACTTTTAAAAAGAATCCGAATTATATATTTCTCATTTTACCTGAACGATTTCTGCCCTAATTTTTAGATTCACACTTACTCACAGGCACCATTGTGGAGCCAGGGAACTAGTCTGCGTCACTATGGGACTTATTTGTGTGTATTTGTGAAAAAATGCTCAAGTTCGGTGGTGTTTTCCCCCTAAGCAAAGAATAAGCAAAGCGTAAGCAAAATGTAAGCAAAGGATTTATGTCTTCATATATCCTTTTTCCGACCATTTTCTGAAGTAATAATGTATTGTTTGACATCCCGGGAGTCTATTTATGTCGAATAAGTAGCAAAACTGTAGGTAATTGTACCCAGAATGTCCAAATTGGTACGAAAAGTCCATAATGTCACTTTTAAAAAGAATCAGAATTATATATTTCTAATTTTACCTGAACGATTTTCGCCCTAATTTTTAGATTCACGCTTACTCACAGGTACCATTGTGGAGCCAGAGAACTTGTCTGCGTCACTATATGACATATTCGTGTGAATTTTTGGAAAAATGCTCAAGTTTGGTGGTGTTTTCTCCGTAAGAAAAGAATAAGCAAAGCGTAAGCAAAATGTAAGCAAAGGATATATGTCTTCATAAATCCTTTTTCCGACCATTTTCGGAAGTAATAATGTATTGTTTGACATCCCGGGAGTCTATTTATGTCGAATAAAGAGCAAAACTGTAGGTAATTGTACCCAGAATGTCCAAATGGGTACGAAAAGTCCATAATGTCACTTTTAAAAAGAATCAGAATTCTATATTTCTCATTTTACCTGAACGATTTCTTCCCTAATTTTTAGATTCACGCTTACTCACAGGTACCATTGTGGAGCCAGAGAACTTGTCTGCGTCACTATGGGACATATTTGTGTGTATTTGTGGAAAAATGCTCAAGTTCGGTGGTGTTTTCTCCTTAAGCAAAGAATAAGCAAAGCAAAAGCAAACTGTAAGCGAAGGAACTATGTCTTCATAATTCTTTTTTGCGACCATTTTCTGATAAATTAAAGTGTTTCTGGATATCCCATGAGTCGATTTATGTCGAATATGGTGCAAAACAGTAGGTATTTGGAGTCAAAATAAACAAATGGGTACCAAAAATCCAAAATATCACTTTCAGAAAGTGGAAGAATTATATATGTCTGATTTTGATTTAACGATTTTACCCTTAATTTTTAGATTCATGCTTACTCACAGGCACCATTGTGGAGCTAGAGAACTAGTCTGCGTCCATATGGGACTTATTCGTGTGTATTTGTGGAAAAATGCACAAGTTTGGTGGTGTTTTCTCCGTAAGAAAAGAATAAGCAAAGCGTAAGCAAAATGTAAGCAAAGGATATATGTCTTCATAAATCCTTTTTCCGACCATTTTCGGAAGTAATAATGTATTGTTTGACATCCCGGGAGTCTATTTAAGTCGAATAAGGAGCAAAACTGTAGGTAATTGTAAACAGAATGTCCAAATGGGTACGAAAAGTCCATAATGTCACTTTTAAAAAGAATCAGAATTCTATATTTCTCATTTTACCTGAACGATTTCTGCCCTAATTTTTAGATTCACACTTACTCACAGGCACCATTGTGGAGCCAGGGAACTAATCTGCGTCACTATGGGACTTATTTGTGAGTATTTGTGAAAAAATGCTCAAGTTCGGTGGTGTTTTCCCCCTAAGCAAAGAATAAGCAAAGCGTAAGCAAAATGTAAGCAAAGGATTTATGTCTTCATATATCCTTTTTCCGACCATTTTCTGAAGTAATAATGTATTGTTTGACATCCCGGGAGTCTATTTATGTCGAATAAGTAGCAAAACTGTAGGTAATTGTACCCAGAATGTCCAAATTGGTACGAAAAGTCCATAATGTCACTTTTAAAAAGAATCAGAATTATATATTTCTAATTTTACCTGAACGATTTTCGCCCTAATTTTTAGATTCACGCTTACTCACAGGCACCATTGTGGAGCCAGAGAACTTGTCTGCGTCACTATGGGACATATTTGTGTGTATTTGTGGAAAAATGCTCAAGTTCGGTGGTGTTTTCTCCTTAAGCAAAGAATAAGCAAAGCAAAAGCAAACTGTAAGCGAAGGAACTATGTCTTCATAATTCTTTTTTACGACCATTTTCTGATGAAATAATGTGGTTCGGAACATCCCGGGAGTCCATTTATGTAGAATATGGTGCTAAACAGTAGGTATTTGGAGTTAAAATAAGCAAATGGGTACTAAAAATCCATAATATCACTTTTAGAAAGTAGAAGAATTATATATATATCTGATTTTGATTTAACGATTTTACCCTTAATTTTTAGATTCATGCTTACTCACAGGCACCACTGTGGAGCCAGAGAACTTGTCTGCGTCACTGTTGGACACATTCATGTGCATTTGTGGAAAAATGCTCAAGTTCGGTGGTGTTTTCTCCGTAAGCAAAGAATAAGCAAAGCGTAAGCAAAATGTAATGAAGGATATATGTCTTCATAAATCCTTTTCCCGACCATTTTCTGAAGTAATAATGTATTGTTTGATATCCCGGGAGTCTATTTATGTCGAATAAGGAGCAAAACTGTAGGTAATTGTACCTAGAATGTCCGAATGGGTACGAAAAGTCCATAATGTCACTTTAAAAAAAAATCCGAATTATATATTTCTCATTTTACCTGAACGATTTCTGCCCTAATTTTTAGATTCATGCTTACTCACAGGCACCATTGTGGAGCCAGAGAATCAGTCTCCGTCAATATGGGACATATTCGTGTGTATTTGTTGAAAAAATGCTCAAGTTCGGTGCTGTTTTCTCCGTAAGCAAAGAATAAGCAAAGCGTAAGCAAACTGTAAGCAAAGGAAATATGTCTTCGTAAATCCTTTTTCCGACCATTTTCGGAAGTAATAATGTATTGTTTGACATCCCGGGAGGCTTTTTATGTCGAATAAGGAGCAAAACTGTAGATAAATGTACAGGAAATGTGCAAATGGGTACGAAAAGTCTATAATATCATCTTTAGAAAGTAGCAGCATTATAAATATCTGATTTTGATTTAACAATTTTACACCTAATTTTTTTATTTGTGCTTACTCATAGGTACCGTTGTGGAGCCAGAGGACCAGTCTGCGTCCCTATGGGACATATTCGTGTGTATGTGTGGAAAATGCTTAAGTTCTGTGGTGTTTTCTCCGTAAGCAAAGAGTGAGCAAAGCGTAAGCAAAATGTAAGCAAAGGATATATGTCTTCATAAATCCTTTTTCCGACAATTTTCTGAAGTAATAATGTATTGTTTGACATCCCGGGAGTCTATTTATGTCGAATAAGGAGCAAAACTGTAGGTAATTGTACCCAGAATGTCCAAATGGGTACGAAAAGTCCATAATGTCACTTTTAAAAAGAATCAGAATTATATATTTCTCATTTTACCTGAACGATTTCTGCCCTAATTTTTAGATTCACGCTTACTCACAGGCACCATTGTGGAGCCAGAGAACTTGTCTGCGTCACTATGGGACATATTCGTGTCTATTTGTGGAAAAATGCTTAAGTTCTGTGGTGTTTTCTCCTTAAGCAAAGAATAAGCAAAGCAAAAGCAAACTGTAAGCAAAGGAACTATGTCTTCATAAATCTTTTTTGCGACCATTTTCTGATAAATTAAAGTGTTTCTGGACATCCCATGAGTCGATTTATGTCGAATATCGTGCAAAACAGTAGATATTTGGAGTTAAAATAAGCAAATGGGAACCAAAAATCCATAATATTACTTTTAGAAAGTAGCAGAATTTTATATATATCTAATTTTGATTTAACGATTTTACCCTTAATTTTTAGATTCATGCTTACTCACAGGCACCATTGTGGAGCCAGAGAACTAGTCTGCGTCACTATGGGACATATTCGTGTGTATTTGTGGAAATATGCACAAGTTCGGTGGTTTTTTCTTCGTAAGCAAAGAATAAGCAAAGCGTAAGCAAAATGAAAGCAAAGGATATATGTCTTCATAAATCCTTTTTCCGACCATTTTCTGAAGTAATAATGTATTGTTTGACATACCGGGAG
The DNA here is from genome assembly GCA_026874595.1 of Sipunculus nudus. NCBI lineage: Eukaryota > Metazoa > Annelida > Sipuncula > Golfingiida > Sipunculidae > Sipunculus > Sipunculus nudus. The sequence continues at coordinate 25,086,835 of CM049319.1, forward strand.
TCTATTTATGTCGAATAAGGAGCAAAACTGTAGGTAATTGTAAACAGAATGTCCAAATGGGTACGAAAAGTCCATAATGTCACTTTTAAAAAGAATCCGAATTATATATTTCTCATTTTACCTGAACGATTTCTGCCCTAATTTTTAGATTCACACTTACTCACAGGCACCATTGTGGAGCCAGGGAACTAGTCTGCGTCACTATGGGACTTATTTGTGTGTATTTGTGAAAAAATGCTCAAGTTCGGTGGTGTTTTCCCCCTAAGCAAAGAATAAGCAAAGCGTAAGCAAAATGTAAGCAAAGGATTTATGTCTTCATATATCCTTTTTCCGACCATTTTCTGAAGTAATAATGTATTGTTTGACATCCCGGGAGTCTATTTATGTCGAATAAGTAGCAAAACTGTAGGTAATTGTACCCAGAATGTCCAAATTGGTACGAAAAGTCCATAATGTCACTTTTAAAAAGAATCAGAATTATATATTTCTAATTTTACCTGAACGATTTTCGCCCTAATTTTTAGATTCACGCTTACTCACAGGTACCATTGTGGAGCCAGAGAACTTGTCTGCGTCACTATATGACATATTCGTGTGAATTTTTGGAAAAATGCTCAAGTTTGGTGGTGTTTTCTCCGTAAGAAAAGAATAAGCAAAGCGTAAGCAAAATGTAAGCAAAGGATATATGTCTTCATAAATCCTTTTTCCGACCATTTTCGGAAGTAATAATGTATTGTTTGACATCCCGGGAGTCTATTTATGTCGAATAAAGAGCAAAACTGTAGGTAATTGTACCCAGAATGTCCAAATGGGTACGAAAAGTCCATAATGTCACTTTTAAAAAGAATCAGAATTCTATATTTCTCATTTTACCTGAACGATTTCTTCCCTAATTTTTAGATTCACGCTTACTCACAGGTACCATTGTGGAGCCAGAGAACTTGTCTGCGTCACTATGGGACATATTTGTGTGTATTTGTGGAAAAATGCTCAAGTTCGGTGGTGTTTTCTCCTTAAGCAAAGAATAAGCAAAGCAAAAGCAAACTGTAAGCGAAGGAACTATGTCTTCATAATTCTTTTTTGCGACCATTTTCTGATAAATTAAAGTGTTTCTGGATATCCCATGAGTCGATTTATGTCGAATATGGTGCAAAACAGTAGGTATTTGGAGTCAAAATAAACAAATGGGTACCAAAAATCTAAAATATCACTTTCAGAAAGTGGAAGAATTATATATGTCTGATTTTGATTTAACGATTTTACCCTTAATTTTTAGATTCATGCTTACTCACAGGCACCATTGTGGAGCTAGAGAACTAGTCTGCGTCCATATGGGACTTATTCGTGTGTATTTGTGGAAAAATGCACAAGTTTGGTGGTGTTTTCTCCGTAAGAAAAGAATAAGCAAAGCGTAAGCAAAATGTAAGCAAAGGATATATGTCTTCATAAATCCTTTTTCCGACCATTTTCGGAAGTAATAATGTATTGTTTGACATCCCGGGAGTCTATTTAAGTCGAATAAGGAGCAAAACTGTAGGTAATTGTAAACAGAATGTCCAAATGGGTACGAAAAGTCCATAATGTCACTTTTAAAAAGAATCAGAATTCTATATTTCTCATTTTACCTGAACGATTTCTGCCCTAATTTTTAGATTCACACTTACTCACAGGCACCATTGTGGAGCCAGGGAACTAATCTGCGTCACTATGGGACTTATTTGTGTGTATTTGTGAAAAAATGCTCAAGTTCGGTGGTGTTTTCCCCCTAAGCAAAGAATAAGCAAAGCGTAAGCAAAATGTAAGCAAAGGATTTATGTCTTCATATATCCTTTTTCCGACCATTTTCTGAAGTAATAATGTATTGTTTGACATCCCGGGAGTCTATTTATGTCGAATAAGTAGCAAAACTGTAGGTAATTGTACCCAGAATGTCCAAATTGGTACGAAAAGTCCATAATGTCACTTTTAAAAAGAATCAGAATTATATATTTCTAATTTTACCTGAACGATTTTCGCCCTAATTTTTAGATTCACGCTTACTCACAGGCACCATTGTGGAGCCAGAGAACTTGTCTGCGTCACTATGGGACATATTTGTGTGTATTTGTGGAAAAATGCTCAAGTTCGGTGGTGTTTTCTCCTTAAGCAAAGAATAAGCAAAGCAAAAGCAAACTGTAAGCGAAGGAACTATGTCTTCATAATTCTTTTTTACGACCATTTTCTGATGAAATAATGTGGTTCGGAACATCCCGGGAGTCCATTTATGTAGAATATGGTGCTAAACAGTAGGTATTTGGAGTTAAAATAAGCAAATGGGTACTAAAAATCCATAATATCACTTTTAGAAAGTAGAAGAATTATATATATATCTGATTTTGATTTAACGATTTTACCCTTAATTTTTAGATTCATGCTTACTCACAGGCACCACTGTGGAGCCAGAGAACTTGTCTGCGTCACTGTTGGACATATTCATGTGCATTTGTGGAAAAATGCTCAAGTTCGGTGGTGTTTTCTCCGTAAGCAAAGAATAAGCAAAGCGTAAGCAAAATGTAATGAAGGATATATGTCTTCATAAATCCTTTTCCCGACCATTTTCTGAAGTAATAATGTATTGTTTGATATCCCGGGAGTCTATTTATGTCGAATAAGGAGCAAAACTGTAGGTAATTGTACCTAGAATGTCCGAATGGGTACGAAAAGTCCATAATGTCACTTTAAAAAAAAATCCGAATTATATATTTCTCATTTTACCTGAACGATTTCTGCCCTAATTTTTAGATTCATGCTTACTCACAGGCACCATTGTGGAGCCAGAGAATCAGTCTCCGTCAATATGGGACATATTCGTGTGTATTTGTTGAAAAAATGCTCAAGTTCGGTGCTGTTTTCTCCGTAAGCAAAGAATAAGCAAAGCGTAAGCAAAATGTAAGCAAAGGAAATATGTCTTCGTAAATCCTTTTTCCGACCATTTTCGGAAGTAATAATGTATTGTTTGACATCCCGGGAGGCTTTTTATGTCGAATAAGGAGCAAAACTGTAGATAAATGTACAGGAAATGTGCAAATGGGTACGAAAAGTCTATAATATCATCTTTAGAAAGTAGCAGCATTATAAATATCTGATTTTGATTTAACAATTTTACACCTAATTTTTTTATTTGTGCTTACTCATAGGTACCGTTGTGGAGCCAGAGGACCAGTCTGCGTCCCTATGGGACATATTCGTGTGTATGTGTGGAAAATGCTTAAGTTCTGTGGTGTTTTCTCCGTAAGCAAAGAGTAAGCAAAGCGTAAGCAAAATGTAAGCAAAGGATATATGTCTTCATAAATCCTTTTTCCGACAATTTTCTGAAGTAATAATGTATTGTTTGACATCCCGGGAGTCTATTTATGTCGAATAAGGAGCAAAACTCTAGGTAATTGTACCCAGAATGTCCAAATGGGTACGAAAAGTCCATAATGTCACTTTTTAAAAGAATCAGAATTATATATTTCTCATTTTACCTGAACGATTTCTGCCCTAATTTTTAGATTCACGCTTACTCACAGGCACCATTGTGGAGCCAGAGAACTTGTCTGCGTCACTATGGGACATATTCGTGTCTATTTGTGGAAAAATGCTTAAGTTCTGTGGTGTTTTCTCCTTAAGCAAAGAATAAGCAAAGCAAAAGCAAACTGTAAGCAAAGGAACTATGTCTTCATAAATCTTTTTTGCGACCATTTTCTGATAAATTAAAGTGTTTCTGGATATCCCATGAGTCGATTTATGTCGAATATCGTGCAAAACAGTAGATATTTGGAGTTAAAATAAGCAAATGGGAACCAAAAATCCATAATATTACTTTTAGAAAGTAGCAGAATTATATATATATCTAATTTTGATTTAACGATTTTACCCTTAATTTTTAGATTCATGCTTACTCACAGGCACCATTGTGGAGCCAGAGAACTAGTCTGCGTCACTATGGGACATATTCGTGTGTATTTGTGGAAATATGCACAAGTTCGGTGGTGTTTTCTCCGTAAGCAAAGAATAAGCAAAGCGTAAGCAAAATGAAAGCAAAGGATATATGTCTTCATAAATCCTTTTTCCGACCATTTTCTGAAGTAATAATGTATTGTTTGACATACCGGGAGTCTATTTATGTCGAATAAGGAGCAAAACTGTAGGTAATTGTAAACAGAATGTCCAAATGGGTACGAAAAGTCCATAATGTCACTTTTAAAAAGAATCCGAATTATATATTTCTCATTTTACCTGAACGATTTCTGCCCTAATTTTTAGATTCACACTTACTCACAGGCACCATTGTGGAGCCAGGGAACTAGTCTGCGTCACTATGGGACTTATTTGTGTGTATTTGTGAAAAAATGCTCAAGTTCGGTGGTGTTTTCCCCCTAAGCAAAGAATAAGCAAAGCGTAAGCAAAATGTAAGCAAAGGATTTATGTCTTCATATATCCTTTTTCCGACCATTTTCTGAAGTAATAATGTATTGTTTGACATCCCGGGAGTCTATTTATGTCGAATAAGTAGCAAAACTGTAGGTAATTGTACCCAGAATGTCCAAATTGGTACGAAAAGTCCATAATGTCACTTTTAAAAAGAATCAGAATTATATATTTCTAATTTTACCTGAACGATTTTCGCCCTAATTTTTAGATTCATGCTTACTCACAGGCACCATTGTGGAGCCAGAGAATAAGTCTCCGTCAATATGGGACATATTCGTGTGTATTTGTGGAAATATGCACAAGTTCGGTGGTGTTTTCTCCGTAAGCAAAGAATAAGCAAAGCGTAAGCAAAATGAAAGCAAAGGATATATGTCTTCATAAATCCTTTTTCCGACCATTTTCGGAAGTAATAATGTATTGTTTGACATCCCGGGAGGCTTTTTATGTCGAATAAGGAGCAAAACTGTAGATAAATGTACAGGAAATGTGCAAATGGGTACGAAAAGTCTATAATATCATCTTTAGAAAGTAGCAGCATTATAAATATCTGATTTTGATTTAACAATTTTACACCTGATTTTTTTATTTGTGCTTACTCATAGGTACCGTTGTGGAGCCAGAGGACCAGTCTGCGTCCCTATGGGACATATTCGTGTGTATGTGTGGAAAATGCTTAAGTTCTGTGGTGTTTTCTCCGTAAGCAAAGAGTAAGCAAAGCGTAAGCAAAATGTAAGCAAAGGATATATGTCTTCATAAATCCTTTTTCCGACAATTTTCTGAAGTAATAATGTATTGTTTGACATCCCGGGAGTCTATTTATGTCGAATAAGGAGCAAAACTGTAGGTAATTGTACCCAGAATGTCCAAATGGGTACGAAAAGTCCATAATGTCACTTTTAAAAAGAATCAGAATTATATATTTCTCATTTTACCTGAACGATTTCTGCCCTAATTTTTAGATTCACGCTTACTCACAGGCACCATTGTGGAGCCAGAGAACTTGTCTGCGTCACTATGGGACATATTCGTGTCTATTTGTGGAAAAATGCTTAAGTTCTGTGGTGTTTTCTCCTTAAGCAAAGAATAAGCAAGGCAAAAGCAAACTGTAAGCAAAGGAACTATGTCTTCATAAATCTTTTTTGCGACCATTTTCTGATAAATTAAAGTGTTTCTGGATATCCCATGAGTCGATTTATGTCGAATATCGTGCAAAACAGTAGATATTTGGAGTTAAAATAAGCAAATGGGAACCAAAAATCCATAATATTACTTTTAGAAAGTAGCAGAATTATATATATATCTAATTTTGATTTAACGATTTTACCCTTAATTTTTAGATTCATGCTTACTCACAGGCACCATTGTGGAGCCAGAGAACTAGTCTGCGTCACTATGGGACATATTCGTGTGTATTTGTGGAAATATGCACAAGTTCGGTGGTGTTTTCTCCGTAAGCAAAGAATAAGCAAAGCGTAAGCAAAATGAAAGCAAAGGATATATGTCTTCATAAATCCTTTTTCCGACCATTTTCTGAAGTAATAATGTATTGTTTGACATACCGGGAGTCTATTTATGTCGAATAAGGAGCAAAACTGTAGGTAATTGTAAACAGAATGTCCAAATGGGTACGAAAAGTCCATAATGTCACTTTTAAAAAGAATCCGAATTATATATTTCTCATTTTACCTGAACGATTTCTGCCCTAATTTTTAGATTCACACTTACTCACAGGCACCATTGTGGAGCCAGGGAACTAGTCTGCGTCACTATGGGACTTATTTGTGTGTATTTGTGAAAAAATGCTCAAGTTCGGTGGTGTTTTCCCCCTAAGCAAAGAATAAGCAAAGCGTAAGCAAAATGTAAGCAAAGGATTTATGTCTTCATATATCCTTTTTCCGACCATTTTCTGAAGTAATAATGTATTGTTTGACATCCCGGGAGTCTATTTATGTCGAATAAGTAGCAAAACTGTAGGTAATTGTACCCAGAATGTCCAAATTGGTACGAAAAGTCCATAATGTCACTTTTAAAAAGAATCAGAATTATATATTTCTAATTTTACCTGAACGATTTTCGCCCTAATTTTTAGATTCATGCTTACTCACAGGCACCATTGTGGAGCCAGAGAATAAGTCTCCGTCAATATGGGACATATTCGTGTGTATTTGTGGAAATATGCACAAGTTCGGTGGTGTTTTCTCCGTAAGCAAAGAATAAGCAAAGCGTAAGCAAAATGAAAGCAAAGGATATATGTCTTCATAAATCCTTTTTCCGACCATTTTCGGAAGTAATAATGTATTGTTTGACATCCCGGGAGGCTTTTTATGTCGAATAAGGAGCAAAACTGTAGATAAATGTACAGGAAATGTGCAAATGGGTACGAAAAGTCTATAATATCATCTTTAGAAAGTAGCAGCATTATAAATATCTGATTTTGATTTAACAATTTTACACCTGATTTTTTTATTTGTGCTTACTCATAGGTACCGTTGTGGAGCCAGAGGACCAGTCTGCGTCCCTATGGGACATATTCGTGTGTATGTGTGGAAAATGCTTAAGTTCTGTGGTGTTTTCTCCGTAAGCAAAGAGTAAGCAAAGCGTAAGCAAAATGTAAGCAAAGGATATATGTCTTCATAAATCCTTTTTCCGACAATTTTCTGAAGTAATAATGTATTGTTTGACATCCCGGGAGTCTATTTATGTCGAATAAGGAGCAAAACTGTAGGTAATTGTACCCAGAATGTCCAAATGGGTACGAAAAGTCCATAATGTCACTTTTAAAAAGAATCAGAATTATATATTTCTCATTTTACCTGAACGATTTCTGCCCTAATTTTTAGATTCACGCTTACTCACAGGCACCATTGTGGAGCCAGAGAACTTGTCTGCGTCACTATGGGACATATTCGTGTCTATTTGTGGAAAAATGCTTAAGTTCTGTGGTGTTTTCTCCTTAAGCAAAGAATAAGCAAGGCAAAAGCAAACTGTAAGCAAAGGAACTATGTCTTCATAAATCTTTTTTGCGACCATTTTCTGATAAATTAAAGTGTTTCTGGATATCCCATGAGTCGATTTATGTCGAATATCGTGCAAAACAGTAGATATTTGGAGTTAAAATAAGCAAATGGGAACCAAAAATCCATAATATTACTTTTAGAAAGTAGCAGAATTATATATATATCTAATTTTGATTTAACGATTTTACCCTTAATTTTTAGATTCATGCTTACTCACAGGCACCATTGTGGAGCCAGAGAACTAGTCTGCGTCACTATGGGACATATTCGTGTGTATTTGTGGAAATATGCACAAGTTCGGTGGTGTTTTCTCCGTAAGCAAAGAATAAGCAAAGCGTAAGCAAAATGAAAGCAAAGGATATATGTCTTCATAAATCCTTTTTCCGACCATTTTCTGAAGTAATAATGTATTGTTTGACATACCGGGAGTCTATTTATGTCGAATAAGGAGCAAAACTGTAGGTAATTGTAAACAGAATGTCCAAATGGGTACGAAAAGTCCATAATGTCACTTTTAAAAAGAATCCGAATTATATATTTCTCATTTTACCTGAACGATTTCTGCCCTAATTTTTAGATTCACACTTACTCACAGGCACCATTGTGGAGCCAGGGAACTAGTCTGCGTCACTATGGGACTTATTTGTGTGTATTTGTGAAAAAATGCTCAAGTTCGGTGGTGTTTTCCCCCTAAGCAAAGAATAAGCAAAGCGTAAGCAAAATGTAAGCAAAGGATTTATGTCTTCATATATCCTTTTTCCGACCATTTTCTGAAGTAATAATGTATTGTTTGACATCCCGGGAGTCTATTTATGTCGAATAAGTAGCAAAACTGTAGGTAATTGTACCCAGAATGTCCAAATTGGTACGAAAAGTCCATAATGTCACTTTTAAAAAGAATCAGAATTATATATTTCTAATTTTACCTGAACGATTTTCGCCCTAATTTTTAGATTCACGCTTACTCACAGGCACCATTGTGGAGCCAGAGAACTTGTCTGCGTCACTATGGGACATATTCGTGTCTATTTGTGGAAAAATGCTTAAGTTCTGTGGTGTTTTCTCCTTAAGCAAAGAATAAGCAAAGCAAAAGCAAACTGTAAGCAAAGGAACTATGTCTTCATAAATCTTTTTTGCGACCATTTTCTGAAAAATTAAAGTGTTTCTGGATATCCCATGAGTCGATTTATGTCGAATATCGTGCAAAACAGTAGATATTTGGAGTTAAAATAAGCAAATGGGAACCAAAAATCCATAATATTACTTTTAGAAAGTAGCAGAATTATATATATATCTAATTTTGATTTAACGATTTTACCCTTAATTTTTAGATTCATGCTTACTCACAGGCACCATTGTGGAGCCAGAGAACTAGTCTGCGTCACTATGGGACATATTCGTGTGTATTTGTGGAAATATGCACAAGTTCGGTGGTGTTTTCTCCGTAAGCAAAGAATAAGCAAAGCGTAAGCAAAATGAAAGCAAAGGATATATGTCTTCATAAATCCTTTTTCCGACCATTTTCTGAAGTAATAATGTATTGTTTGACATACCGGGAGTCTATTTATGTCGAATAAGGAGCAAAACTGTAGGTAATTGTAAACAGAATGTCCAAATGGGTACGAAAAGTCCATAATGTCACTTTTAAAAAGAATCCGAATTATATATTTCTCATTTTACCTGAACGATTTCTGCCCTAATTTTTAGATTCACACTTACTCACAGGCACCATTGTGGAGCCAGGGAACTAGTCTGCGTCACTATGGGACTTATTTGTGTGTATTTGTGAAAAAATGCTCAAGTTCGGTGGTGTTTTCCCCCTAAGCAAAGAATAAGCAAAGCGTAAGCAAAATGAAACCAAAGGATATAAGTCTTCATAAATCCTTTTTCCGACCATTTTCTGAAGTAATTATGTATTGTTTGACATCCCGGGAGTCTATTTATGTCGAATAAGGAGCAAAACTGTAGGCAATTGTACCCAGAATCTCCAAATGGGTACGAAAAGTCCATAATGTCACTTTTAAAAAGAATCAGAATGATATATTTCTCATTTTACCTGAACGATTTCTGCCCTAATTTTTAGATTCACGCTTACTCACAGGCACCACTGTGGAGCCAGATAACTTGTCTGTGTCACTATGGGACATATTCGTGTCTATTTGTGGAAAAATGCTTAGGTTCTGTGGTGTTTTCTCCTTAAGCAAACAATAAGCAAAGCAAAAGTAAACTGTAAGCAAAGGAACTATGTCTTCATAAATCTTTTTTGCGACCATTTTCTGATGAATTAATGTGTTTCTGTATACCCCGTGAGTAATTTTTGTCGAATATGGTGGAAAACAGTTGGTATTTGGAGTCAAAATAAACAAATGGGTACTAAAAATCCATTATATCACTTTTAGAAAGTGGCAGAATTATATATATATGTCCGATTTTGATTTAACGATTTAACCCTTAATTTTTAGATTCATGCTTACTCACAGGCACCATTGTGGAGCCAGAGGACCTATCTGCGTCACTATATGACATATTCGTGTGTATTTGTGGAAAAATGCTCAAGTTCGGTGGTGTTTTCTCCGTAAGCAAAGAAAAAGCAAAGCGTAAGCAAAATGTAAGCAAAGGAAATATGTCTTCATAAATCCTTTTTCCGACCATTTTCTGAAGTAATAATGTATTGTTTGACATCCCATGAGTCTATTTATGTCGAATAAGGAGCAAAACTGTAGGTAATTGTCCCCAGAATGTCCACATGGGTACGAAAAGTCCATAGTGTCACTTTTAAAAAGAATCAGAATTATATATTTCTCATTTTACCTGAACGATCTCTGCCCTAATTTTTAGATTCATGCTTACTCACAGGCACCATTGTGGAGCCAGAGAACTACTCTGCGTCACTATGGGACTTATTTGTGTGTATTTGTGGAAAAATGCTCAAGTTCTGTGGTGTTTCCCCCTAAGCAAAGAATAAGCAAAGCGTAAGCAAAATGTAAGCAAAGGATATATGTCTTCATAAATCCTTTTTCCGACCATTTTCTGAAGTAATTATGTATTGTTTTACATCCCGGGAGTCTATTTATGTCGAATAAGGGGCAAAATTGTAGGTAATTATACCCATAATGTCCAATTGGGTACGAAAAGTCCATAATGTTACTTTTAAAAAAAATCAGAATTATATATTTCTCATTTTACCTGAACGATTTCTGCCCTAATTTTTAGATTCATGCTTACTCACAGGCAGCATTGTGGAGCCAGAGAACTAGTCTGCGTCCCTATGGGACATATTCGTGTGTATGTGTGGAAAATGCTTAAGTTCTGTGGTGTTTTCTCCGTAAGCAAAGAATAAGCAAAGCGTAAGCAAAATGTAAACAAAGGATATATGTCTTCATAAATCCTTTTTCCGACCATTTTCTGAAGTAATTATGTATTGTTTGACATCCCGGGAGTCTATTTATGTCGAATAAGGAGCAAAATTGTAGGTAATTATACCCAGAATGTCCAATTGGGTACGAAAAGTCCATAATGTTACTTTTTAAAAAAATCCGAATTATATATTTCTAATTTTACCTGAACGATTTCTGCCCTAATTTTTAGTTTCATGCTTACTCACAGGCAGCATTATGGAGCCAGAGATCTAGTCTGCGTCACTATGTGACATATTCGTGTGAATTTTTGGAAAAATGCTCAAGTTCGGTGGTGTTTTCTCCTTAAGCAAAGAATAAGCAAAGCAAAAGTAAACTGTAAGCAAAGGAACTATGTCTTCATAAATCTTTTTTGCGACCATTTTCTGATGAATTAATGTGTTTCTGGATACCCCGTGAGTCGATTTATGTCGAATATCGAGCAAAACAGTAGGTATTTGGACATAAAATAAGCAAATGGGAACCAAAAATCCATAATATCACTTTAAGAAAGTGGCAGAATTATATATATGTCTAATTTTGATTTAACGATTTTACCCTTAATTTTTAGATTCATGCTTACTCACAGGCACCATTGTGGAGCCAGGGCACTAGTCTGCGTCACTATGGAACATATTCGTGTGTATTTGTGGAAAAATGCTCAAGTTAGGTTGTGTTTTCTCCGTAAGCAAAGAATAAGCAAAGCGTTAGCAAATTGTAAGCAAAGGAAATATGTCTTCGCAAATCCTTTTTCCGACCATTTTCGGAAGTAATAATGTATTGTTTGACATCCCGGGAGGCTATTTATGTCGAATAAAGAGCAAAACTGTAGATAATTTTACCCAGAATGTTCAAATGGGTACGTAAAGTCCATAATGTCACTTTCAATAAGAATCAGAATTATATATTTCTCATTTTACCTGAACGATTTCTGCCCTAATTTTTTTATTTGTGCTTATTCATAGGTTCCGTTGTGGAGCCAGAGGACCAGTCTGCGTCCCTATGGGACATATTCGTGTGTATTTGTGGAAAATGCTTAAGTTCTGTGGTGTTTTCTCCGTAAGCAAAGAGTAAGCAAAGCGTAAGCAAAATGTAAGCAAAGGATATATGTCTTCATAAATCCTTTTTCCGACCATTTTCTGAAGTAATAATGTATTGTTTGACATCCCGGGAGTCTATTCATTTCGAATAAGGAGCAAAACTGTAGGTAATTGTACCCAGAATGTCCAAATGGGTACAAAAAGTCCATAATGTCACTTTTTAAAAGAATCAGAATTATATATTTCTCATTTTACCTGAACGATTTCTGCCCAAATTTTTAGATTCACGCTTACTCACAGGCACCATTGTGGAGCCAGAGAACTTGTCTGCGTCACTATGGGACATATTCGTGTCTATTTGTGGAAAAATGCTCAAGTTCTGTGGTGTTTTCTCCTTAAGCAAAGAATAAGCAAAGCAAAAGCAAACTGTAAGCAAAGGAACTATGTCTTCATAAATCTTTTTTGCGACCATTTTCTGATGAATTATTGTGTTTCTGGACATCCCGTGGGTCGATTTATGTCGAATATGGTGCAAAACAGTAGGTATTTGGAGTCAAAATAAACAAATGGGTACCAAAAATCCAAAATATCACTTTCAGAAAGTGGAAGAATTATGTATGTCTGATTTTGATTTGACGATTTTCCCCTTAATTTTTAGATTCATGCTTACTCACAGGCACCAATGTGGAGCTAGAGAACCAGTCTGCGTCCATATGGGACTTATTCGTGTGTATTTGTGGAAAAATGCACAAGTTCGGTGGTGTTTTCTCCGTAAGAAAAGAATAAGCAAAGCGTAAGCAAAATGTAAGCAAAGGATATATGTCTTCATAAATCCTTTTTCCGACCATTTTCGGAAGTAATAATGTATTGTTTGACATCCCGGGAGTCTATTTATGTCGAATAAGGAGCAAAACTGTAGGTAATTGTAAACAGAATGTCCAAATGGGTACGAAAAGTCCATAATGTCACTTTTAAAAAGAATCAGAATTCTATATTTCTCATTTTTCCTGAACGATTTCTGCCCTTATTTTTAGATTCGTGCTTACTCACAGGCACCGTTGTGGAGCCAGAGAAATATCCTGCGTCACTATGGGACATATTCGTGTGTGTTTGTGGAAAATGCTAAAGTTCTGTGGTGTTTTCTCCGTAAGCAAAGAATAAGCAAAGCGTAAGCAAAATGTAAGCAAAGGAAATATGTCCTCATAAATACTTTTTACGACCATTTTCTGATGAAATAATGTGGTTCTGAACATCCCGGGGTCCATTTATGTAGAATATGGTGCTAAACAGTAGGTATTTGGAGTTAAAATAAGCAAATGGGTACTAAAAATCCATAATATCACTTTTAGAAAGTAGCAGAATTATATATATATCTGATTTTGATTTAACGATTTTACCCTTAATTTTTAGATTCATGCTTACTCACAGGCACCACTGTGGAGCCAGAGAACTTGTCTGCGTCACTGTTGGACATATTCATGTGCATTTGTGGAAAAATGCTCAAGTTCGGTGGTGTTTTCTCCGTAAGCAAAGAATAAGCAAAGCGTAAGCAAAATGTAAGTAAAGGATATATGTCTTCATAAATCCTTTTCCCGACCATTTTCTGAAGTAATAATGTATTGTTTGATATCCCGGGAGTCTATTTATGTCGAATAAGGAGCAAAACTGTAGGTAATTGTACCTAGAATGTCCAAATGGGTACGAAAAGTCCATAATGTCACTTTAAAAAAAAATCCGAATTATATATTTCTCATTTTACCTGAACGATTTCTGCCCTAATTTTTAGATTCATGCTTACTCACAGGCACCATTGTGGAGCCAGAGAATCAGTCTCCGTCAATATGGGACATATTCGTGTGTATTTGTTGAAAAAATGCTCAAGTTCGGTGCTGTTTTCTCCGTAAGCAAAGAATAAGCAAAGCGTAAGCAAACTGTAAGCAAAGGAAATATGTCTTCGTAAATCCTTTTTCCGACCATTTTCGGAAGTAATAATGTATTGTTTGACATCCCGGGAGGCTTTTTATGTCGAATAAGGAGCAAAACTGTAGATAAATGTACAGGAAATGTGCAAATGGGTACGAAAAGTCTATAATATCATCTTTAGAAAGTAGCAGCATTATAAATATCTGATTTTGATTTAACAATTTTACACCTAATTTTTTTATTTGTGCTTACTCATAGGTACCGTTGTGGAGCCAGAGGACCAGTCTGCGTCCCTATGGGACATATTCGTGTGTATGTGTGGAAAATGCTTAAGTTCTGTGGTGTTTTCTCCGTAAGCAAAGAGTGAGCAAAGCGTAAGCAAAATGTAAGCAAAGGATATATGTCTTCATAAATCCTTTTTCCGACAATTTTCTGAAGTAATAATGTATTGTTTGACATCCCGGGAGTCTATTTATGTCGAATAAGGAGCAAAACTGTAGGTAATTGTACCCAGAATGTCCAAATGGGTACGAAAAGTCCATAATGTCACTTTTAAAAAGAATCAGAATTATATATTTCTCATTTTACCTGAACGATTTCTGCCCTAATTTTTAGATTCACGCTTACTCACAGGCACCATTGTGGAGCCAGAGAACTTGTCTGCGTCACTATGGGACATATTCGTGTCTATTTGTGGAAAAATGCTTAAGTTCTGTGGTGTTTTCTCCTTAAGCAAAGAATAAGCAAAGCAAAAGCAAACTGTAAGCAAAGGAACTATGTCTTCATAAATCTTTTTTGCGACCATTTTCTGATAAATTAAAGTGTTTCTGGACATCCCATGAGTCGATTTATGTCGAATATCGTGCAAAACAGTAGATATTTGGAGTTAAAATAAGCAAATGGGAACCAAAAATCCATAATATTACTTTTAGAAAGTAGCAGAATTTTATATATATCTAATTTTGATTTAACGATTTTACCCTTAATTTTTAGATTCATGCTTACTCACAGGCACCATTGTGGAGCCAGAGAACTAGTCTGCGTCACTATGGGACATATTCGTGTGTATTTGTGGAAATATGCACAAGTTCGGTGGTTTTTTCTTCGTAAGCAAAGAATAAGCAAAGCGTAAGCAAAATGAAAGCAAAGGATATATGTCTTCATAAATCCTTTTTCCGACCATTTTCTGAAGTAATAATGTATTGTTTGACATACCGGGAGTCTATTTATGTCGAATAAGGAGCAAAACTGTAGGTAATTGTAAACAGAATGTCCAAATGGGTACGAAAAGTCTATAATGTCACTTTTAAAAAGAATCCGAATTATATATTTCTCATTTTACCTGAACGATTTCTGCCCTAATTTTTAGATTCACACTTACTCACAGGCACCATTGTGGAGCCAGGGAACTAGTCTGCGTCACTATGGGACTTATTTGTGTGTATTTGTGAAAAAATGCTCAAGTTCGGTGGTGTTTTCCCCCTAAGCAAAGAATAAGCAAAGCGTAAGCAAAATGTAAGCAAAGGATTTATGTCTTCATATATCCTTTTTCCGACCATTTTCTGAAGTAATAATGTATTGTTTGACATCCCGGGAGTCTATTTATGTCGAATAAGTAGCAAAACTGTAGGTAATTGTACCCAGAATGTCCAAATTGGTACGAAAAGTCCATAATGTCACTTTTAAAAAGAATCAGAATTATATATTTCTAATTTTACCTGAACGATTTTCGCCCTAATTTTTAGATTCACGCTTACTCACAGGTACCATTGTGGAGCCAGAGAACTTGTCTGCGTCACTATATGACATATTCGTGTGAATTTTTGGAAAAATGCTCAAGTTTGGTGGTGTTTTCTCCGTAAGAAAAGAATAAGCAAAGCGTAAGCAAAATGTAAGCAAAGGATATATGTCTTCATAAATCCTTTTTCCGACCATTTTCGGAAGTAATAATGTATTGTTTGACATCCCGGGAGTCTATTTATGTCGAATAAAGAGCAAAACTGTAGGTAATTGTACCCAGAATGTCCAAATGGGTACGAAAAGTCCATAATGTCACTTTTAAAAAGAATCAGAATTCTATATTTCTCATTTTACCTGAACGATTTCTTCCCTAATTTTTAGATTCACGCTTACTCACAGGTACCATTGTGGAGCCAGAGAACTTGTCTGCGTCACTATGGGACATATTTGTGTGTATTTGTGGAAAAATGCTCAAGTTCGGTGGTGTTTTCTCCTTAAGCAAAGAATAAGCAAAGCAAAAGCAAACTGTAAGCGAAGGAACTATGTCTTCATAATTCTTTTTTGCGACCATTTTCTGATAAATTAAAGTGTTTCTGGATATCCCATGAGTCGATTTATGTCGAATATGGTGCAAAACAGTAGGTATTTGGAGTCAAAATAAACAAATGGGTACCAAAAATCCAAAATATCACTTTCAGAAAGTGGAAGAATTATATATGTCTGATTTTGATTTAACGATTTTACCCTTAATTTTTAGATTCATGCTTACTCACAGGCACCATTGGGGAGCCAGAG
The DNA here is from genome assembly GCA_026874595.1 of Sipunculus nudus. Lineage (NCBI taxonomy): Eukaryota > Metazoa > Annelida > Sipuncula > Golfingiida > Sipunculidae > Sipunculus > Sipunculus nudus. The sequence goes on from CM049319.1 coordinate 25,103,200, forward strand.
AACTTGTCTGCGTCACTGTTGGACATATTCATGTGCATTTGTGGAAAAATGCTCAAGTTCGGTGGTGTTTTCTCCGTAAGCAAAGAATAAGCAAAGCGTAAGCAAAATGTAATGAAGGATATATGTCTTCATAAATCCTTTTCCCGACCATTTTCTGAAGTAATAATGTATTGTTTGATATCCCGGGAGTCTATTTATGTCGAATAAGGAGCAAAACTGTAGGTAATTGTACCTAGAATGTCCGAATGGGTACGAAAAGTCCATAATGTCACTTTAAAAAAAAATCCGAATTATATATTTCTCATTTTACCTGAACGATTTCTGCCCTAATTTTTAGATTCATGCTTACTCACAGGCACCATTGTGGAGCCAGAGAATCAGTCTCCGTCAATATGGGACATATTCGTGTGTATTTGTTGAAAAAATGCTCAAGTTCGGTGCTGTTTTCTCCGTAAGCAAAGAATAAGCAAAGCGTAAGCAAAATGTAAGCAAAGGAAATATGTCTTCGTAAATCCTTTTTCCGACCATTTTCGGAAGTAATAATGTATTGTTTGACATCCCGGGAGGCTTTTTATGTCGAATAAGGAGCAAAACTGTAGATAAATGTACAGGAAATGTGCAAATGGGTACGAAAAGTCTATAATATCATCTTTAGAAAGTAGCAGCATTATAAATATCTGATTTTGATTTAACAATTTTACACCTAATTTTTTTATTTGTGCTTACTCATAGGTACCGTTGTGGAGCCAGAGGACCAGTCTGCGTCCCTATGGGACATATTCGTGTGTATGTGTGGAAAATGCTTAAGTTCTGTGGTGTTTTCTCCGTAAGCAAAGAGTAAGCAAAGCGTAAGCAAAATGTAAGCAAAGGATATATGTCTTCATAAATCCTTTTTCCGACAATTTTCTGAAGTAATAATGTATTGTTTGACATCCCGGGAGTCTATTTATGTCGAATAAGGAGCAAAACTCTAGGTAATTGTACCCAGAATGTCCAAATGGGTACGAAAAGTCCATAATGTCACTTTTAAAAAGAATCAGAATTATATATTTCTCATTTTACCTGAACGATTTCTGCCCTAATTTTTAGATTCACGCTTACTCACAGGCACCATTGTGGAGCCAGAGAACTTGTCTGCGTCACTATGGGACATATTCGTGTCTATTTGTGGAAAAATGCTTAAGTTCTGTGGTGTTTTCTCCTTAAGCAAAGAATAAGCAAAGCAAAAGCAAACTGTAAGCAAAGGAACTATGTCTTCATAAATCTTTTTTGCGACCATTTTCTGATAAATTAAAGTGTTTCTGGATATCCCATGAGTCGATTTATGTCGAATATCGTGCAAAACAGTAGATATTTGGAGTTAAAATAAGCAAATGGGAACCAAAAATCCATAATATTACTTTTAGAAAGTAGCAGAATTATATATATATCTAATTTTGATTTAACGATTTTACCCTTAATTTTTAGATTCATGCTTACTCACAGGCACCATTGTGGAGCCAGAGAACTAGTCTGCGTCACTATGGGACATATTCGTGTGTATTTGTGGAAATATGCACAAGTTCGGTGGTGTTTTCTCCGTAAGCAAAGAATAAGCAAAGCGTAAGCAAAATGAAAGCAAGGATATATGTCTTCATAAATCCTTTTTCCGACCATTTTCTGAAGTAATAATGTATTGTTTGACATACCGGGAGTCTATTTATGTCGAATAAGGAGCAAAACTGTAGGTAATTGTAAACAGAATGTCCAAATGGGTACGAAAAGTCCATAATGTCACTTTTAAAAAGAATCCGAATTATATATTTCTCATTTTACCTGAACGATTTCTGCCCTAATTTTTAGATTCACACTTACTCACAGGCACCATTGTGGAGCCAGGGAACTAGTCTGCGTCACTATGGGACTTATTTGTGTGTATTTGTGAAAAAATGCTCAAGTTCGGTGGTGTTTTCCCCCTAAGCAAAGAATAAGCAAAGCGTAAGCAAAATGTAAGCAAAGGATTTATGTCTTCATATATCCTTTTTCCGACCATTTTCTGAAGTAATAATGTATTGTTTGACATCCCGGGAGTCTATTTATGTCGAATAAGTAGCAAAACTGTAGGTAATTGTACCCAGAATGTCCAAATTGGTACGAAAAGTCCATAATGTCACTTTTAAAAAGAATCAGAATTATATATTTCTAATTTTACCTGAACGATTTTCGCCCTAATTTTTAGATTCATGCTTACTCACAGGCACCATTGTGGAGCCAGAGAATAAGTCTCCGTCAATATGGGACATATTCGTGTGTATTTGTGGAAATATGCACAAGTTCGGTGGTGTTTTCTCCGTAAGCAAAGAATAAGCAAAGCGTAAGCAAAATGAAAGCAAAGGATATATGTCTTCATAAATCCTTTTTCCGACCATTTTCGGAAGTAATAATGTATTGTTTGACATCCCGGGAGGCTTTTTATGTCGAATAAGGAGCAAAACTGTAGATAAATGTACAGGAAATGTGCAAATGGGTACGAAAAGTCTATAATATCATCTTTAGAAAGTAGCAGCATTATAAATATCTGATTTTGATTTAACAATTTTACACCTGATTTTTTTATTTGTGCTTACTCATAGGTACCGTTGTGGAGCCAGAGGACCAGTCTGCGTCCCTATGGGACATATTCGTGTGTATGTGTGGAAAATGCTTAAGTTCTGTGGTGTTTTCTCCGTAAGCAAAGAGTAAGCAAAGCGTAAGCAAAATGTAAGCAAAGGATATATGTCTTCATAAATCCTTTTTCCGACAATTTTCTGAAGTAATAATGTATTGTTTGACATCCCGGGAGTCTATTTATGTCGAATAAGGAGCAAAACTGTAGGTAATTGTACCCAGAATGTCCAAATGGGTACGAAAAGTCCATAATGTCACTTTTAAAAAGAATCAGAATTATATATTTCTCATTTTACCTGAACGATTTCTGCCCTAATTTTTAGATTCACGCTTACTCACAGGCACCATTGTGGAGTCAGAGAACTTGTCTGCGTCACTATGGGACATATTCGTGTCTATTTGTGGAAAAATGCTTAAGTTCTGTGGTGTTTTCTCCTTAAGCAAAGAATAAGCAAGGCAAAAGCAAACTGTAAGCAAAGGAACTATGTCTTCATAAATCTTTTTTGCGACCATTTTCTGATAAATTAAAGTGTTTCTGGATATCCCATGAGTCGATTTATGTCGAATATCGTGCAAAACAGTAGATATTTGGAGTTAAAATAAGCAAATGGGAACCAAAAATCCATAATATTACTTTTAGAAAGTAGCAGAATTATATATATATCTAATTTTGATTTAACGATTTTACCCTTAATTTTTAGATTCATGCTTACTCACAGGCACCATTGTGGAGCCAGAGAACTAGTCTGCGTCACTATGGGACATATTCGTGTGTATTTGTGGAAATATGCACAAGTTCGGTGGTGTTTTCTCCGTAAGCAAAGAATAAGCAAAGCGTAAGCAAAATGAAAGCAAAGGATATATGTCTTCATAAATCCTTTTTCCGACCATTTTCTGAAGTAATAATGTATTGTTTGACATACCGGGAGTCTATTTATGTCGAATAAGGAGCAAAACTGTAGGTAATTGTAAACAGAATGTCCAAATGGGTACGAAAAGTCCATAATGTCACTTTTTAAAAGAATCCGAATTATATATTTCTCATTTTACCTGAACGATTTCTGCCCTAATTTTTAGATTCACACTTACTCACAGGCACCATTGTGGAGCCAGGGAACTAGTCTGCGTCACTATGGGACTTATTTGTGTGTATTTGTGAAAAAATGCTCAAGTTCGGTGGTGTTTTCCCCCTTAGCAAAGAATAAGCAAAGCGTAAGCAAAATGTAAGCAAAGGATTTATGTCTTCATATATCCTTTTTCCGACCATTTTCTGAAGTAATAATGTATTGTTTGACATCCCGGGAGTCTATTTATGTCGAATAAGTAGCAAAACTGTAGGTAATTGTACCCAGAATGTCCAAATTGGTACGAAAAGTCCATAATGTCACTTTTAAAAAGAATCAGAATTATATATTTCTAATTTTACCTGAACGATTTTCGCCCTAATTTTTAGATTCACGCTTACTCACAGGCACCATTGTGGAGCCAGAGAACTTGTCTGCGTCACTATGGGACATATTCGTGTCTATTTGTGGAAAAATGCTTAAGTTCTGTGGTGTTTTCTCCTTAAGCAAAGAATAAGCAAAGCAAAAGCAAACTGTAAGCAAAGGAACTATGTCTTCATAAATCTTTTTTGCGACCATTTTCTGATAAATTAAAGTGTTTCTGGATATCCCATGAGTCGATTTATGTCGAATATCGTGCAAAACAGTAGATATTTGGAGTTAAAATAAGCAAATGGGAACCAAAAATCCATAATATTACTTTTAGAAAGTAGCAGAATTATATATATATCTAATTTTGATTTAACGATTTTACCCTTAATTTTTAGATTCATGCTTACTCACAGGCACCATTGTGGAGCCAGAGAACTAGTCTGCGTCACTATGGGACATATTCGTGTGTATTTGTGGAAATATGCACAAGTTCGGTGGTGTTTTCTCCGTAAGCAAAGAATAAGCAAAGCGTAAGCAAAATGTAAGCAAAGGATTTATGTCTTCATATATCCTTTTTCCGACCATTTTCTGAAGTAATAATGTATTGTTTGACATCCCGGGAGTCTATTTATGTCGAATAAGTAGCAAAACTGTAGGTAATTGTACCCAGAATGTCCAAATTGGTACGAAAAGTCCATAATGTCACTTTTAAAAAGAATCAGAATTATATATTTCTAATTTTACCTGAACGATTTTCGCCCCAATTTTTAGATTCACGCTTACTCACAGGCACCATTGTGGAGCCAGAGAACTTGTCTGCGTCACTATGGGACATATTCGTGTCTATTTGTGGAAAAATGCTTAAGTTCTGTGGTGTTTTCTCCTTAAGCAAAGAATAAGCAAAGCAAAAGCAAACTGTAAGCAAAGGAACTATGTCTTCATAAATCTTTTTTGCGACCATTTTCTGATAAATTAAAGTGTTTCTGGATATCCCATGAGTCGATTTATGTCGAATATCGTGCAAAACAGTAGATATTTGGAGTTAAAATAAGCAAATGGGAACCAAAAATCCATAATATTACTTTTAGAAAGTAGCAGAATTATATATATATCTAATTTTGATTTAACGATTTTACCCTCAATTTTTAGATTCATGCTTACTCACAGGCCCCATTGTGGAGCCAGAGAACTAGTCTGCGTCACTATGGGACATATTCGTGTGTATTTGTGGAAATATGCACAAGTTCGGTGGTGTTTTCTCCGTAAGCAAAGAATAAGCAAAGCGTAAGCAAAATGAAAGCAAAGGATATATGTCTTCATAAATCCTTTTTCCGACCATTTTCTGAAGTAATAATGTATTGTTTGACATACCGGGAGTCTATTTATGTCGAATAAGGAGCAAAACTGTAGGTAATTGTAAACAGAATGTCCAAATGGGTACGAAAAGTCCATAATGTCACTTTTAAAAAGAATCCGAATTATATATTTCTCATTTTACCTGAACGATTTCTGCCCTAATTTTTAGATTCACACTTACTCACAGGCACCATTGTGGAGCCAGGGAACTAGTCTGCGTCACTATGGGACTTATTTGTGTGTATTTGTGAAAAAATGCTCAAGTTCGGTGGTGTTTTCCCCCTAAGCAAAGAATAATCAAAGCGTAAGCAAAATGTAAGCAAAGGATTTATGTCTTCATATATCCTTTTTCCGACCATTTTCTGAAGTAATAATGTATTGTTTGACATCCCGGGAGTCTATTTATGTCGAATAAGTAGCAAAACTGTAGGTAATTGTACCCAGAATGTCCAAATTGGTACGAAAAGTCCATAATGTCACTTTTAAAAAGAATCAGAATTATATATTTCTAATTTTACCTGAACGATTTTCGCCCTAATTTTTATATTCACGCTTACTCACAGGTACCATTGTGGAGCCAGAGAACTTGTCTGCGTCACTATGGGTCATGTTTGTGTGTATTTGTGGAAAAATGCTCAAGTTCTGTGGTGTTTTCTCCGTAAGCAAAGAATAAGCAAAGCATAAGCAAAATGTAAGCAAAGGATATATGTCTTCATAAATCCTTTTTCCGACCATTTTCTGAAGTTATAATGTATTCTTTGACAGCCCGGGAGTCTATTTGTGTCGAATAAGGAGCAAAACTGTAGGTAATTGTACCCAGAGTGTCCAAATGGGTACAAAAAGTCCATAATGTCACTTTTAAAAAGAATCAGAATTATATATTTCTAATTTTACCTGAACGATTTCTGCCCTAATTTTTAGATTCACGCTTACTCACAGGCACCATTGTGGAGCCAGAGAACTTGTCTGCGTCACTATGGGACATATTTGTGTCTATTTGTGGAAAAATGATTAAGTTATGTGGTGTTTTCTCCTTAAGCAAAGAATAAGCAAAGCAAAAGTAAACTGTAGGCAAAGGAACTATGTCTTCATAAATCTTTTTTGCGACCATTTTCTGATAAATTAATGTGTTTCTGGACATCCCGTGAGTCGATTTATGTCGAATATCGTGCAAAACAGTAGGTATTTGGAGATAAAATAAGCAAATTGGAACCAAAAATCCATAATATCACTTTTAGAAAGTGGCAGAATTATATATATGTCTAATTTTGATTTAACGATTTTACCCTTAATTTTTAGATTCATGCTTACTCACAGGCACCATTGTGGAGCCAGGGAACAATTCTGCGTCACTATGGAACATATTTGTGTGTATTTGTGGAAAAATGCTCAAGTTCGGTTGTGTTATCTCCGTAAGCAAAGAATTAGCAAAGCGTTAGCAAATTGTAAGCAAAGGAAATATGTCTTCGCAAATCCTTTTTCCGACCATTTTCGGAAGTAATAATGTATTTTTTTACATCCCGGGAGGCTATTTATGTCGAATAAAGAGCAAAACTGTAGATAATTTTACACAGAATGTCCAATTGGGTACGAAAGGACTATAATGTCACTTTTAAAAAGAAACAGAATTATATATTTCTCATTTTACCTGAAGGATTTCTGCCCTAATTTTTAGATTCATGCTTGCTCACAGGCACCGTTGTGGAGCCAGAGAACCAGTCTGCGTCACTATTCGACATATTCGTGTATATTTGTGGAAAAATGTTCAAGATCGGTGGTGTTTTCTCCGTAAGCAAAGAATAAGCAAAGCGTAAGCAAAGAATAAGCAAAGGATATATGTCTTCATAAATCCTTTTTCCGACCATTTTCTGAAGTAATTATGTATTGTTTGACATCCCGGGAGTCTATTTAAGTCGAATAAGGGGCAAAACTGTAGATAATTGTACCCAGAATGTACAAATGGGTACAAAAAGTCCATAGTGTCACTTTTAAAAAGAATTAGAATTATATATTTCTCATTTTACCTGAACGATTTCTGCCCTAATTTTTAGATTCACGCTTACTCACAGGCACCATTGTGGAGCCAGAGAACCAGTCTGCGTCACTATTCGACATATTCGTGTGTATTTGTGGAAAAATGCTCAAGTTCGGTGGTGTCTTCTCCGTAAGCAAAGAATAAGCAAAGCGTAAGCAAAATGTAAGCAAAGGATATATGTCTTCATAAATCCTTTTTTCGACCATTTTATTAAGTAATAATGTATTGTTTGATATCCCGGGAGTCTATTTATGTCGAATAAGGAGCAAAACAGTAGGCAATTGTACCCAGAATCTCCAAATGGGTACGAAAAGTCCATAATGTCACTTTTAAAAAGAATCAGAATGATATATTTCTCATTTTACCTGAACGATTTCTGCCCTAATTTTTAGATTCACGCTTACTCACAGGCACCACTGTGGAGCCAGATAACTTGTCTGCGTCACTATGGGACATATTCGTGTCTTTTTGTGGAAAAATGCTTAAGTTCTGTGGTGTTTTCTCCTTAAGCAAAGCAAAAGTAAACTGTAAGCAAAGGAACTATGTCTTCATAAATCTTTTTTGCAACCATTTTCTGATGAATTAATGTGTTTCTGGATACCCCGTGAGTAATTTTTGTCGAATATGGTGGAAAACAGTTAGTATTTGGAGTCAAAATAAACAAATGGGTACCAAAAATCCATTATATCACTTTTAGAAAGTGACAGAATTATATATATGTCTGATTTTGATTTAACGATTTAACCCTTAATTTTTAGATTCATGCTTACTCACAGGCACCATTGTGGAGCCAGAGGACCTATCTGCGTCACTATAGGACATATTCGTGTGTATTTGTGGAAAAATGCTCAAGTTCGGTGGTGTTTTCTCCGTAAGCAAAGAAAAGGCAAAGCGTAAGCAAAATGTAAGCAAAGGATATATGTCTTTATGAATCCTTTTTCCGACCATTTTCTGAAGTAATAATGTATTTTTTGACATCCCAGGAGTCTATTTATGTCGAATAAGAAGCAAAACTGTAGGTAATTGTACCCAGAATGTGCAAATGGGTACGAAAAGTCCATAGTGTCACTTTTAAAAAGAATTAGAATTATATATTTCTCATTTTACCTGAACGATTTCTGCCCTAATTTTTAGATTCATGCTTGCTCACAGGCACCTTGTGGAGCCAGAGAACCAGTCTGCGTCACTATTCGACATATTCGTGTGTATTTGTGGAAAAATGCTCAAGTTCGGTGGTGTCTTCTCCGTAAGCAAAGAATAAGCAAAGCGTAAGCAAAATGTAAACAAAGGATATATGTCTTCATAAATCCTTTTTCCGACAATTTTCTGAAGTAATTATGTATTGTTTGACATCCCGGGAGTCTATTTATGTCGAATAAGGGGCAAAATTGTAGGTAATTATACCCAGAATGTCCAATTGGGTACGAAAAGTCCGTAATGTTACTTTAAAAAAAAACCAGAATTATATATTTCTAATTTTACCTGAACGATTTCTGCCCTAATTTTTAGATTCATGCTTACTCACAGGAAGCATTGTGGAGCCAGAGAACTAGTCTGCGTCACTATATGACATATTCGTGTGAATTTTTGGAAAAATGCTCAAGTTCGGTGGTGTTTTCTCCATAAGCAAAGAACAAGCAAAGCGTAAGCAAAATGTAAACAAAGGATATAAGTCTTCATAAATCCTTTTTCCGACCATTTTCTGAAGTAATAATGTATTGTTTGACATCCCGGGAGTCTATTTATGTCGAATAAGGAGCAAAAATGTAGGCAATTGTACCCAGAATCTCCAAATGGGTACGAAAAGTCCATAATGTCACTTTTAAAAAGAATCAGAATGATATATTTCTCATTTTACCTGAACGATTTCTGCCCTAATTTTTAGATTCACGCTTACTCACAGGCACCACTGTGGAGCCAGATAACTTGTCTGCGTCACTATGGGACATATTCGTGTCTATTTGTGGAAAAATGCTTAAGTTCTGTGGTGTTTTCTCCTTAAGCAAAGAATAAGCAAAGCAAAAGTAAACTGTAAGCAAAGGAACTATTTCTTCATAAATCTTTTTTGCGACCATTTTCTGATGAATTAATGTGTTTCTGGATACCCAGTGAGTAATTTTTGTCGAATATGGTGGAAAACAGTTGGTATTTGGAGTCAAAATAAACAAATGGGTACCAAAAATCCATTATATCACTTTTAGAAAGTGGCAGAATTATATATATATGTCTGATTTTGATTTAACGATTTAACCCTTAATTTTTAGATTCATGCTTACTCACAGGCACCATTGTGGAGCCAGAGGACCTATCTGCGTCACTATAGGACATATTCGTGTGTATTTGTGGAAAAATGCTCAAGTTCGGTGGTGTTTTCTCCGTAAGCAAAGAAAAAGCAAAGCGTAAGCAAAATGTAAGCAAAGGAAATATGTCTTCATAAATCCTTTTTCCGACCATTTTCTGAAGTAATAATGTATTGTTTGACATCCCATGAGTCTATTTATGTCGAATAAGGAGCAAAACTGTAGGTAATTGTACCCAGAATGTCCACATGGGTACGAAAAGTCCATAGTGTCACTTTTAAAAAGAATCAGAATTATATATTTCTCATTTTACCTGAACGATCTCTGCCCTAATTTTTAGATTCATGCTTACTCACAGGCACCATTGTGGAGCCAGAGAACTACTCTGCGTCACTATGGGACTTATTTGTGTGTATTTGTGGAAAAATGCTCAAGTTCGGTGGTGTTTCCCCCTAAGCAAAGAATAAGCAAAGCGTAAGCAAAATGTAAGCAAAGGATATATGTCTTCATAAATCCTTTTTCCGACCATTTTCTGAAGTAATTATGTATTGTTTTACATCCCGGGAGTCTATTTATGTCGAATAAGGGGCAAAATTGTAGGTAATTATACCCATAATGTCCAATTGGGTACGAAAAGTCCATAATGTTACTTTTAAAAAAAATCAGAATTATATATTTCTCATTTTACCTGAACGATTTCTGCCCTAATTTTTAGATTCATGCTTACTCACAGGCAGCATTGTGGAGCCAGAGAACTAGTCTGCGTCACTATATGACATATTCGTGTGAATTTTTGGAAAAATGCTCAAGTTCGGTGGTGTTTTCTCCATAAGCAAAGAATAAGCAAAGCGTAAGCAAAATGAAACCAAAGGATATAAGTCTTCATAAATCCTTTTTCCGACCATTTTCTGAAGTAATTATGTATTGTTTGACATCCCGGGAGTCTATTTATGTCGAATAAGGAGCAAAACTGTAGGCAATTGTACCCAGAATCTCCAAATGGGTACGAAAAGTCCATAATGTCACTTTTAAAAAGAATCAGAATGATATATTTCTCATTTTACCTGAACGATTTCTGCCCTAATTTTTAGATTCACGCTTACTCACAGGCACCACTGTGGAGCCAGATAACTTGTCTGCGTCACTTTGGGACATATTCGTGTCTATTTGTGGAAAAATGCTTAGGTTCTGTGGTGTTTTCTCCTTAAGCAAAGAATAAGCAAAGCAAAAGTAAACTGTAAGCAAAGGAACTATGTCTTCATAAATCTTTTTTGCGACCATTTTCTGATGAATAAATGTGTTTCTGTATACCCCGTGAGTAATTTTTGTCGAATATGGTGGAAAACAGTTGGTATTTGGAGTCAAAATAAACAAATGGGTACTAAAAATCCATTATATCACTTTTAGAAAGTGGCAGAATTATATATATGTCTGATTTTGATTTAACGATTTAACCCTTAATTTTTAGATTCATGCTTACTCACAGGCACCATTGTGGAGCCAGAGAACTAGTCTGCGTCACTATAGGACATATTCGTGTGTATTTGTGGAAAAATGCTCAAGTTCGGTGGTGTTTTCTCCGTAAGAAAAGAATAAGCAAAGCGTAAGCAAAATGTAAGCAAAGGATATATGTCTTCATAAATCCTTTTTCCGACCATTTTCTCAAGTAATAATGTATTGTTTGACATCCCATGAGTCTATTTATGTCGAATAAGGAGCAAAACTGTAGGTAATTGTACCCAGAATGTCCACATGGGTACGAAAAGTCCATAGTGTCACTTTTAAAAAGAATCAGAATTATATATTTCTCATTTTACCTGAACGATCTCTGCCCTAATTTTTAGATTCATGCTTACTCACAGGCACCATTGTGGAGCCAGAGAACTACTCTGCGTCACTATGGGACTTATTTGTGTGTATTTGTGGAAAAATGCTCAAGTTCGGTGGTGTTTTCCCCCTAAGCAAAGAATAAGCAAAGCGTAAGCAAAATGTAAGCAACGGATATATGTCTTCATAAATCCTTTTTCCGACCATTTTCTGAAGTAATTATGTATTGTTTGACATCCCGGGAGTCTATTTATGTCGAATAAGGGGCAAAATTGTAGGTAATTATACCCAGAATGTCCAATTGGGTACGAAAAGTCCATAATGTTACTTTTAAAAAAAATCAGAATTATATATTTCTAATTTTACCTGAACGATTTCTGCCCTAATTTTTAGATTCATACTTACTCACAGGCAGCATTGTGGAGCCAGAGAACTAGTCTGCGTCACTATATGACATATTCGTGTGAATTTTTGGAAAAATGCTCAAGTTCGGTGGTGTTTTCTCCATAAGCAAAGAATAAGCAAAGCGTAAGCAAAATGAAACCAAAGGATATAAGTCTTCATAAATCCTTTTTCCGACCATTTTCTGAAGGAATTATGTATTGTTTGACATCCCGGGAGTCTATTTATGTCGAATAAGGAGCAAAACTGTAGGCAATTGTACCCAGAATCTCCAAATGGGTACGAAAAGTCCATAATGTCACTTTTAAAAAGAATCAGAATGATATATTTCTCATTTTACCTGAACGATTTCTGCCCTAATTTTTAGATTCACGCTTACTCACAGGCACCACTGTGGAGCCAGATAACTTGTCTGCGTCACTATGGGACATATTCGTGTCTATTTGTGGAAAAATGCTTAGGTTCTGTGGTGTTTTCTCCTTAAGCAAAGAATAAGCAAAGCAAAAGTAAACTGTAAGCAAAGGAACTATGTCTTCATAAATCTTTTTTGCGACCATTTTCTGATGAATTAATGTGTTTCTGTATACCCCGTGAGTAATTTTTGTCGAATATGGTGGAAAACAGTTGGTATTTGGAGTCAAAATAAACAAATGGGTACTAAAAATCCATTATATCACTTTTAGAAAGTGGCAGAATTATATATATATGTCCGATTTTGATTTAACGATTTAACCCTTAATTTTTAGATTCATGCTTACTCACAGGCACCATTGTGGAGCCAGAGGACCTATCTGCGTCACTATAGGACATATTCGTGTGTATTTGTGGAAAAATGCTCAAGTTCGGTGGTGTTTTCTCCGTAAGCAAAGAAAAAGCAAAGCGTAAGCAAAATGTAAGCAAAGGAAATATGTCTTCATAAATCCTTTTTCCGACCATTTTCTGAAGTAATAATGTATTGTTTGACATCCCATGAGTCTATTTATGTCGAATAAGGAGCAAAACTGTAGGTAATTGTACCCAGAATGTCCACATGGGTACGAAAAGTCCATAGTGTCACTTTTAAAAAGAATCAGAATTATATATTTCTCATTTTACCTGAACGATCTCTGCCCTAATTTTTAGATTCATGCTTACTCACAGGCACCATTGTGGAGCCAGAGAACTACTCTGCGTCACTATGAGACTTATTTGTGTGTATTTGTGGAAAAATGCTCAAGTTCGGTGGTGTTTCCCCCTAAGCAAAGAATAAGCAAAGCGTAAGCAAAATGTAAGCAAAGGATATATGTCTTCATAAATCCTTTTTCCGACCATTTTCTGAAGTAATTATGTATTGTTTTACATCCCGGGAGTCTATTTATGTCGAATAAGGGGCAAAATTGTAGGTAATTATACCCATAATGTCCAATTGGGTACGAAAAGTCCATAATGTTACTTTAAAAAAAAATCAGAATTATATATTTCTAATTTTACCTGAACGATTTCTGCCCTAATTTTTAGATTCATGCTTACTCACAGGCAGCATTGTGGAGCCAGAGAACTAGTCTGCGTCACTATATGACATATTCGTGTGAATTTTTGGAAAAATGCTCAAGTTCGGTGGTGTTTTCTCCATAAGCAAAGAATAAGCAAAGCGTAAGCAAAATGAAACCAAAGGATATAAGTCTTCATAAATCCTTTTTCCGACCATTTTCTGAAGTAATTATGTATTGTTTGACATCCCGGGAGTCTATTTATGTCGAATAAGGGGCAAAATTGTAGGTAATTATACCCATAATGTCCAATTGGGTACGAAAAGTCCATAATGTTACTTTAAAAAAAAATCAGAATTATATATTTCTAATTTTACCTGAACGATTTCTGCCCTAATTTTTAGATTCATGCTTACTCACAGGCAGCATTGTGGAGCCAGAGAACTAGTCTGCGTCACTATATGACATATTCGTGTGAATTTTTGGAAAAATGCTCAAGTTCGGTGGTGTTTTCTCCATAAGCAAAGAATAAGCAAAGCGTAAGCAAAATGAAACCAAAGGATATAAGTCTTCATAAATCCTTTTCCCGACCATTTTCTGAAGTAATAATGTATTGTTTGACATCCCGGGAGTCTATTTATGTCGAATAAGGAGCAAAACTGTAGGCAATTGTACCCAGAATCTCCAAATGGGTACGCAAAGTCCATAATGTCACTTTTAAAAAGAACCAGAATGATATATTTCTCATTTTACCTGAACGATTTCTGCCCTAATTTTTAGATTCACGCTTACTCACAGGCACCACTGTGGAGCCAGATAACTTGTCTGCGTCACTATGGGACATATTCGTGTCTATTTGTGGAAAAATGCTTAGGTTCTGTGGTGTTTTCTCCTTAAGCAAAGAATAAGCAAAGCAAAAGTGAACTGTAAGCAAAGGAACTATGTCTTCATAAATCTTTTTTGCGACCATTTTCTGATGAATAAATGTGTTTCTGTATACCCCGTGAGTAATTTTTGTCGAATATGGTGGAAAACAGTTGGTATTTGGAGTCAAAATAAACAAATGGGTACTAAAAATCCATTATATCACTTTTAGAAAGTGGCAGAATTATATATATGTCTGATTTTGATTTAACGATTTAACCCTTAATTTTTAGATTCATGCTTACTCACAGGCACCATTGTGGAGCCAGAGAACTAGTCTGCGTCACTATAGGACATATTCGTGTGTATTTGTGGAAAAATGCTCAAGTTCGGTGGTGTTTTCTCCGTAAGAAAAGAATAAGCAAAGCGTAAGCAAAATGTAATCAAAGGATATATGTCTTCATAAATCTTTTTTCCGACCATTTTCTGAAGTAATAATGTATTGTTTGACATCCCATGAGTCTATTTATGTCGAATAAGGAGCAAAACTGTAGGTAATTGTACCCAGAATGTCCACATGGGTACGAAAAGTCCATAGTGTCACTTTTAAAAAGAATCAGAATTATATATTTCTCATTTTACCTGAACGATCTCTGCCCTAATTTTTAGATTCATGCTTACTCACAGGCACCATTGTGGAGCCAGAGAACTACTCTGCGTCACTATGGGACTTATTTGTGTGTATTTGTGGAAAAATGCTCAAGTTCGGTGGTGTTTTCCCCCTAAGCAAAGAATAAGCAAAGCGTAAGCAAAATGTAAGCAACGGATATATGTCTTCATAAATCCTTTTTCCGACCATTTTCTGAAGTAATTATGTATTGTTTGACATCCCGGGAGTCTATTTATGTCGAATAAGGGGCAAAATTGTAGGTAATTATACCCAGAATGTCCAATTGGGTACGAAAAGTCCATAATGTTACTTTTAAAAAGAATCAGAATTATATATTTCTAATTTTACCTGAACGATTTCTGCCCTAATTTTTAGATTCATGCTTACTCACAGGCAGCATTGTGGAGCCAGAGAACTAGTCTGCGTCACTATATGACATATTCGTGTGAATTTTTGGAAAAATGCTCAAGTTCGGTGGTGTTTTCTCCATAAGCAAAGAATAAGCAAAGCGTAAGCAAAATGAAACCAAAGGATATAAGTCTTCATAAATCCTTTTCCCGACCATTTTCTGAAGTAATAATGTATTGTTTGACATCCCGGGAGTCTATTTATGTCGAATAAGGAGCAAAACTGTTGGTAATTGTAACCAGAATGTCCAAATGGGTACGAAAAGTCCATAATGTCACTTTTAAAAAGAATCAGAATGATATATTTCTCATTTTACCTGAACGATTTCTGCCCTAATTTTTAGATTCACGCTTACTCACAGGCACCACTGTGGAGCCAGATAACTTGTCTGCGTCACTATGGGACATATTCGTGTCTATTTGTGGAAAAATGCTTAGGTTCTGTGGTGTTTTCTCCTTAAGCAAAGAATAAGCAAAGCAAAAGTAAACTGTAAGCAAAGGAACTATGTCTTCATAAATCTTTTTTGCGACCATTTTCTGATGAATAAATGTGTTTCTGTATACCCCGTGAGTAATTTTTGTCGAATATGGTGGAAAACAGTTGGTATTTGGAGTCAAAATAAACAAATGGGTACTAAAAATCCATTATATCACTTTTAGAAAGTGGCAGAATTATATATATGTCTGATTTTGATTTAACGATTTAACCCTTAATTTTTAGATTCATGCTTACTCACAGGCACCATTGTGGAGCCAGAGAACTAGTCTGCGTCACTATAGGACATATTCGTGTGTATTTGTGGAAAAATGCTCAAGTTCGGTGGTGTTTTCTCCGTAAGAAAAGAATAAGCAAAGCGTAAGCAAAATGTAAGCAAAGGATATATGTCTTCATAAATCCTTTTTCCGACCATTTTCTCAAGTAATAATGTATTGTTTGACATCCCATGAGTCTATTTATGTCGAATAAGGAGCAAAACTGTAGGTAATTGTACCCAGAATGTCCACATGGGTACGAAAAGTCCATAGTGTCACTTTTAAAAAGAATCAGAATTATATATTTCTCATTTTACCTGAACGATCTCTGCCCTAATTTTTAGATTCATGCTTACTCACAGGCACCATTGTGGAGCCAGAGAACTACTCTGCGTCACTATGGGACTTATTTGTGTGTATTTGTGGAAAAATGCTCAAGTTCGGTGGTGTTTTCCCCCTAAGCAAAGAATAAGCAAAGCGTAAGCAAAATGTAAGCAAAGGATATATGTCTTCATAAATCCTTTTTCCGACCATTTTCTGAAGTAATTATGTATTGTTTGACATCCCGGGAGTCTATTTATGTCGAATAAGGGGCAAAATTGTAGGTAATTATACCCAGAATGTCCAATTGGGTACGAAAAGTCCATAATGTTACTTTTAAAAAAAATCAGAATTATATATTTCTAATTTTACCTGAACGATTTCTGCCCTAATTTTTAGATTCATACTTACTCACAGGCAGCATTGTGGAGCCAGAGAACTAGTCTGCGTCACTATATGACATATTCGTGTGAATTTTTGGAAAAATGCTCAAGTTCGGTGGTGTTTTCTCCATAAGCAAAGAATAAGCAAAGCGTAAGCAAAATGAAACCAAAGGATATAAGTCTTCATAAATCCTTTTTCCGACCATTTTCTGAAGTAATTATGTATTGTTTGACATCCCGGGAGTCTATTTATGTCGAATAAGGAGCAAAACTGTAGGCAATTGTACCCAGAATCTCCAAATGGGTACGAAAAGTCCATAATGTCACTTTTAAAAAGAATCAGAATGATATATTTCTCATTTTACCTGAACGATTTCTGCCCTAATTTTTAGATTCACGCTTACTCACAGGCACCACTGTGGAGCCAGATAACTTGTCTGCGTCACTATGGGACATATTCGTGTCTATTTGTGGAAAAATGCTTAGGTTCTGTGGTGTTTTCTCCTTAAGCAAAGAATAAGCAAAGCAAAAGTAAACTGTAAGCAAAGGAACTATGTCTTCATAAATCTTTTTTGCGACCATTTTCTGATGAATTAATGTGTTTCTGTATACCCCGTGAGTAATTTTTGTCGAATATGGTGGAAAACAGTTGGTATTTGGAGTCAAAATAAACAAATGGGTACTAAAAATCCATTATATCACTTTTAGAAAGTGGCAGAATTATATATATATGTCCGATTTTGATTTAACGATTTAACCCTTAATTTTTAGATTCATGCTTACTCACAGGCACCATTGTGGAGCCAGAGGACCTATCTGCGTCACTATAGGACATATTCGTGTGTATTTGTGGAAAAATGCTCAAGTTCGGTGGTGTTTTCTCCGTAAGCAAAGAAAAAGCAAAGCGTAAGCAAAATGTAAGCAAAGGAAATATGTCTTCATAAATCCTTTTTCCGACCATTTTCTGAAGTAATAATGTATTGTTTGACATCCCATGAGTCTATTTATGTCGAATAAGGAGCAAAACTGTAGGTAATTGTACCCAGAATGTCCACAGGGGTACGAAAAGTCCATAGTGTCACTTTTAAAAAGAATCAGAATTATATATTTCTCATTTTACCTGAACGATCTCTGCCCTAATTTTTAGATTCATGCTTACTCACAGGCACCATTGTGGAGCCAGAGAACTACTCTGCGTCACTATGGGACTTATTTGTGTGTATTTGTGGAAAAATGCTCAAGTTCGGTGGTGTTTCCCCCTAAGCAAGGAATAAGCAAAGCGTAAGCAAAATGTAAGCAAAGGATATATGTCTTCATAAATCCTTTTTCCGACCATTTTCTGAAGTAATTATGTATTGTTTTACATCCCGGGAGTCTATTTATGTCGAATAAGGGGCAAAATTGTAGGTAATTATACCCATAATGTCCAATTGGGTACGAAAAGTCCATAATGTTACTTTAAAAAAAAATCAGAATTATATATTTCTAATTTTACCTGAACGATTTCTGCCCTAATTTTTAGATTCATGCTTACTCACAGGCAGCATTGTGGAGCCAGAGAACTAGTCTGCGTCACTATATGACATATTCGTGTGAATTTTTGGAAAAATGCTCAAGTTCGGTGGTGTTTTCTCCATAAGCAAAGAATAAGCAAAGCGTAAGCAAAATGAAACCAAAGGATATAAGTCTTCATAAATCTTTTTCCGACCATTTTCTGAAGTAATTATGTATTGTTTGACATCCCGGGAGTCTATTTATGTCGAATAAGGAGCAAAACTGTAGGCAATTGTACCCAGAATCTCCAAATGGGTACGAAAAGTCCATAATGTCACTTTTAAAAAGAACCAGAATGATATATTTCTCATTTTACCTGAACGATTTCTGCCCTAATTTTTAGATTCACGCTTACTCACAGGCACCACTGTGGAGCCAGATAACTTGTCTGCGTCACTATGGGACATATTCGTGTCTATTTGTGGAAAAATGCTTAGGTTCTGTGGTGTTTTCTCCTTAAGCAAAGAATAAGCAAAGCAAAAGTGAACTGTAAGCAAAGGAACTATGTCTTCATAAATCTTTTTTGCGACCATTTTCTGATGAATAAATGTGTTTCTGTATACCCCGTGAGTAATTTTTGTCGAATATGGTGGAAAACAGTTGGTATTTGGAGTCAAAATAAACAAATGGGTACTAAAAATCCATTATATCACTTTTAGAAAGTGGCAGAATTATATATATGTCTGATTTTGATTTAACGATTTAACCCTTAATTTTTAGATTCATGCTTACTCACAGGCACCATTGTGGAGC
Organism: Sipunculus nudus; assembly: GCA_026874595.1. Taxonomy (NCBI): domain Eukaryota; kingdom Metazoa; phylum Annelida; class Sipuncula; order Golfingiida; family Sipunculidae; genus Sipunculus; species Sipunculus nudus. The sequence continues at coordinate 25,122,376 of CM049319.1, forward strand.
CAGAGAACTAGTCTGCGTCACTATAGGACATATTCGTGTGTATTTGTGGAAAAATGCTCAAGTTCGGTGGTGTTTTCTCCGTAAGAAAAGAATAAGCAAAGCGTAAGCAAAATGTAAGCAAAGGATATATGTCTTCATAAATCTTTTTTCCGACCATTTTCTGAAGTAATAATGTATTGTTTGACATCCCATGAGTCTATTTATGTCGAATAAGGAGCAAAACTGTAGGTAATTGTACCCAGAATGTCCACATGGGTACGAAAAGTCCATAGTGTCACTTTTAAAAAGAATCAGAATTATATATTTCTCATTTTACCTGAACGATCTCTGCCCTAATTTTTAGATTCATGCTTACTCACAGGCACCATTGTGGAGCCAGAGAACTACTCTGCGTCACTATGGGACTTATTTGTGTGTATTTGTGGAAAAATGCTCAAGTTCGGTGGTGTTTCCCCCTAAGCAAAGAATAAGCAAAGCGTAAGCAAAATGTAAGCAAAGGATATATGTCTTCATAAATCCTTTTTCCGACCATTTGCTGAAGTAATTATGTATTGTTTTACATCCCGGGAGTCTATTTATGTCGAATAAGGGGCAAAATTGTAGGTAATTATACCCATAATGTCCAATTGGGTACGAAAAGTCCATAATGTTACTTTTAAAAAAAATCAGAATTATATATTTCTCATTTTACCTGAACGATTTCTGCCCTAATTTTTAGATTCATGCTTACTCACAGGCAGCATTGTGGAGCCAGAGAACTAGTCTGCGTCACTATATGACATATTCGTGTGAATTTTTGGAAAAATGCTCAAGTTCGGTGGTGTTTTCTCCATAAGCAAAGAATAAGCAAAGCGTAAGCAAAATGAAACCAAAGGATATAAGTCTTCATAAATCCTTTTTCCGACCATTTTCTGAAGTAATTATGTATTGTTTGACATCCCGGGAGTCTATTTATGTCGAATAAGGAGCAAAACTGTAGGCAATTGTACCCAGAATCTCCAAATGGGTACGAAAAGTCCATAATGTCACTTTTAAAAAGAATCAGAATGATATATTTCTCATTTTACCTGAACGATTTCTGCCCTAATTTTTAGATTCACGCTTACTCACAGGCACCACTGTGGAGCCAGATAACTTGTCTGCGTCACTATGGGACATATTCGTGTCTATTTGTGGAAAAATGCTTAGGTTCTGTGGTGTTTTCTCCTTAAGCAAAGAATAAGCAAAGCAAAAGTAAACTGTAAGCAAAGGAACTATGTCTTCATAAATCTTTTTTGCGACCATTTTCTGATGAATAAATGTGTTTCTGTATACCCCGTGAGTAATTTTTGTCGAATATGGTGGAAAACAGTTGGTATTTGGAGTCAAAATAAACAAATGGGTACTAAAAATCCATTATATCACTTTTAGAAAGTGGCAGAATTATATATATGTCTGATTTTGATTTAACGATTTAACCCTTAATTTTTAGATTCATGCTTACTCACAGGCACCATTGTGGAGCCAGAGAACTAGTCTGCGTCACTATAGGACATATTCGTGTGTATTTGTGGAAAAATGCTCAAGTTCGGTGGTGTTTTCTCCGTAAGAAAAGAATAAGCAAAGCGTAAGCAAAATGTAAGCAAAGGATATATGTCTTCATAAATCCTTTTTCCGACCATTTTCTCAAGTAATAATGTATTGTTTGACATCCCATGAGTCTATTTATGTCGAATAAGGAGCAAAACTGTAGGTAATTGTACCCAGAATGTCCACATGGGTACGAAAAGTCCATAGTGTCACTTTTAAAAAGAATCAGAATTATATATTTCTCATTTTACCTGAACGATCTCTGCCCTAATTTTTAGATTCATGCTTACTCACAGGCACCATTGTGGAGCCAGAGAACTACTCTGCGTCACTATGGGACTTATTTGTGTGTATTTGTGGAAAAATGCTCAAGTTCGGTGGTGTTTTCCCCCTAAGCAAAGAATAAGCAAAGCGTAAGCAAAATGTAAGCAACGGATATATGTCTTCATAAATCCTTTTTCCGACCATTTTCTGAAGTAATTATGTATTGTTTGACATCCCGGGAGTCTATTTATGTCGAATAAGGGGCAAAATTGTAGGTAATTATACCCAGAATGTCCAATTGGGTACGAAAAGTCCATAATGTTACTTTTAAAAAAAATCAGAATTATATATTTCTAATTTTACCTGAACGATTTCTGCCCTAATTTTTAGATTCATACTTACTCACAGGCAGCATTGTGGAGCCAGAGAACTAGTCTGCGTCACTATATGACATATTCGTGTGAATTTTTGGAAAAATGCTCAAGTTCGGTGGTGTTTTCTCCATAAGCAAAGAATAAGCAAAGCGTAAGCAAAATGAAACCAAAGGATATAAGTCTTCATAAATCCTTTTTCCGACCATTTTCTGAAGTAATTATGTATTGTTTGACATCCCGGGAGTCTATTTATGTCGAATAAGGAGCAAAACTGTAGGCAATTGTACCCAGAATCTCCAAATGGGTACGAAAAGTCCATAATGTCACTTTTAAAAAGAATCAGAATGATATATTTCTCATTTTACCTGAACGATTTCTGCCCTAATTTTTAGATTCACGCTTACTCACAGGCACCACTGTGGAGCCAGATAACTTGTCTGCGTCACTATGGGACATATTCGTGTCTATTTGTGGAAAAATGCTTAGGTTCTGTGGTGTTTTCTCCTTAAGCAAAGAATAAGCAAAGCAAAAGTAAACTGTAAGCAAAGGAACTATGTCTTCATAAATCTTTTTTGCGACCATTTTCTGATGAATTAATGTGTTTCTGTATACCCCGTGAGTAATTTTTGTCGAATATGGTGGAAAACAGTTGGTATTTGGAGTCAAAATAAACAAATGGGTACTAAAAATCCATTATATCACTTTTAGAAAGTGGCAGAATTATATATATATGTCCGATTTTGATTTAACGATTTAACCCTTAATTTTTAGATTCATGCTTACTCACAGGCACCATTGTGGAGCCAGAGGACCTATCTGCGTCACTATAGGACATATTCGTGTGTATTTGTGGAAAAATGCTCAAGTTCGGTGGTGTTTTCTCCGTAAGCAAAGAAAAAGCAAAGCGTAAGCAAAATGTAAGCAAAGGAAATATGTCTTCATAAATCCTTTTTCCGACCATTTTCTGAAGTAATAATGTATTGTTTGACATCCCATGAGTCTATTTATGTCGAATAAGGAGCAAAACTGTAGGTAATTGTACCCAGAATGTCCACATGGGTACGAAAAGTCCATAGTGTCACTTTTAAAAAGAATCAGAATTATATATTTCTCATTTTACCTGAACGATCTCTGCCCTAATTTTTAGATTCATGCTTACTCACAGGCACCATTGTTGAGCCAGAGAACTACTCTGCGTCACTATGAGACTTATTTGTGTGTATTTGTGGAAAAATGCTCAAGTTCGGTGGTGTTTCCCCCTAAGCAAAGAATAAGCAAAGCGTAAGCAAAATGTAAGCAAAGGATATATGTCTTCATAAATCCTTTTTCCGACCATTTTCTGAAGTAATTATGTATTGTTTTACATCCCGGGAGTCTATTTATGTCGAATAAGGGGCAAAATTGTAGGTAATTATACCCATAATGTCCAATTGGGTACGAAAAGTCCATAATGTTACTTTAAAAAAAAATCAGAATTATATATTTCTAATTTTACCTGAACGATTTCTGCCCTAATTTTTAGATTCATGCTTACTCACAGGCAGCATTGTGGAGCCAGAGAACTAGTCTGCGTCACTATATGACATATTCGTGTGAATTTTTGGAAAAATGCTCAAGTTCGGTGGTGTTTTCTCCATAAGCAAAGAATAAGCAAAGCGTAAGCAAAATGAAACCAAAGGATATAAGTCTTCATAAATCCTTTTTCCGACCATTTTCTGAAGTAATTATGTATTGTTTGACATCCCGGGAGTCTATTTATGTCGAATAAGGAGCAAAACTGTAGGCAATTGTACCCAGAATCTCCAAATGGGTACGAAAAGTCCATAATGTCACTTTTAAAAAGAACCAGAATGATATATTTCTCATTTTACCTGAACGATTTCTGCCCTAATTTTTAGATTCACGCTTACTCACAGACACCACTGTGGAGCCAGATAACTTGTCTGCGTCACTATGGGACATATTCGTGTCTATTTGTGGAAAAATGCTTAGGTTCTGTGGTGTTTTCTCCTTAAGCAAAGAATAAGCAAAGCAAAAGTGAACTGTAAGCAAAGGAACTATGTCTTCATAAATCTTTTTTGCGACCATTTTCTGATGAATAAATGTGTTTCTGTATACCCCGTGAGTAATTTTTGTCGAATATGGTGGAAAACAGTTGGTATTTGGAGTCAAAATAAACAAATGGGTACTAAAAATCCATTATATCACTTTTAGAAAGTGGCAGAATTATATATATGTCTGATTTTGATTTAACGATTTAACCCTTAATTTTTAGATTCATGCTTACTCACAGGCACCATTGTGGAGCCAGAGAACTAGTCTGCGTCACTATAGGACATATTCGTGTGTATTTGTGGAAAAATGCTCAAGTTCGGTGGTGTTTTCTCCGTAAGAAAAGAATAAGCAAAGCGTAAGCAAAATGTAATCAAAGGATATATGTCTTCATAAATCTTTTTTCCGACCATTTTCTGAAGTAATAATGTATTGTTTGACATCCCATGAGTCTATTTATGTCGAATAAGGAGCAAAACTGTAGGTAATTGTACCCAGAATGTCCACATGGGTACGAAAAGTCCATAGTGTCACTTTTAAAAAGAATCAGAATTATATATTTCTCATTTTACCTGAACGATCTCTGCCCTAATTTTTAGATTCATGCTTACTCACAGGCACCATTGTGGAGCCAGAGAACTACTCTGCGTCACTATGGGACTTATTTGTGTGTATTTGTGGAAAAATGCTCAAGTTCGGTGGTGTTTTCCCCCTAAGCAAAGAATAAGCAAAGCGTAAGCAAAATGTAAGCAACGGATATATGTCTTCATAAATCCTTTTTCCGACCATTTTCTGAAGTAATTATGTATTGTTTGACATCCCGGGAGTCTATTTATGTCGAATAAGGGGCAAAATTGTAGGTAATTATACCCAGAATGTCCAATTGGGTACGAAAAGTCCATAATGTTACTTTTAAAAAAAATCAGAATTATATATTTCTAATTTTACCTGAACGATTTCTGCCCTAATTTTTAGATTCATGCTTACTCACAGGCACCATTGTGGAGCCAGAGGACCTATCTGCGTCACTATAGGACATATTCGTGTGTATTTGTGGAAAAATGCTCAAGTTCGGTGGTGTTTTCTCCGTAAGCAAAGAAAAAGCAAAGCGTAAGCAAAATGTAAGCAAAGGAAATATGTCTTCATAAATCCTTTTTCCGACCATTTTCTGAAGTAATAATGTATTGTTTGACATCCCATGAGTCTATTTATGTCGAATAAGGAGCAAAACTGTAGGTAATTGTACCCAGAATGTCCACATGGGTACGAAAAGTCCATAGTGTCACTTTTAAAAAGAATCAGAATTATATATTTCTCATTTTACCTGAACGATCTCTGCCCTAATTTTTAGATTCATGCTTACTCACAGGCACCATTGTGGAGCCAGAGAACTACTCTGCGTCACTATGAGACTTATTTGTGTGTATTTGTGGAAAAATGCTCAAGTTCGGTGGTGTTTCCCCCTAAGCAAAGAATAAGCAAAGCGTAAGCAAAATGTAAGCAAAGGATATATGTCTTCATAAATCCTTTTTCCGACCATTTTCTGAAGTAATTATGTATTGTTTTACATCCCGGGAGTCTATTTATGTCGAATAAGGGGCAAAATTGTAGGTAATTATACCCATAATGTCCAATTGGGTACGAAAAGTCCATAATGTTACTTTAAAAAAAAATCAGAATTATATATTTCTAATTTTACCTGAACGATTTCTGCCCTAATTTTTAGATTCATGCTTACTCACAGGCAGCATTGTGGAGCCAGAGAACTAGTCTGCGTCACTATATGACATATTCGTGTGAATTTTTGGAAAAATGCTCAAGTTCGGTGGTGTTTTCTCCATAAGCAAAGAATAAGCAAAGCGTAAGCAAAATGAAACCAAAGGATATAAGTCTTCATAAATCCTTTTCCCGACCATTTTCTGAAGTAATAATGTATTGTTTGACATCCCGGGAGTCTATTTATGTCGAATAAGGAGCAAAACTGTAGGCAATTGTACCCAGAATCTCCAAATGGGTACGAAAAGTCCATAATGTCACTTTTAAAAAGAACCAGAATGATATATTTCTCATTTTACCTGAACGATTTCTGCCCTAATTTTTAGATTCACGCTTACTCACAGGCACCACTGTGGAGCCAGATAACTTGTCTGCGTCACTATGGGACATATTCGTGTCTATTTGTGGAAAAATGCTTAGGTTCTGTGGTGTTTTCTCCTTAAGCAAAGAATAAGCAAAGCAAAAGTGAACTGTAAGCAAAGGAACTATGTCTTCATAAATCTTTTTTGCGACCATTTTCTGATGAATAAATGTGTTTCTGTATACCCCGTGAGTAATTTTTGTCGAATATGGTGGAAAACAGTTGGTATTTGGAGTCAAAATAAACAAATGGGTACTAAAAATCCATTATATCACTTTTAGAAAGTGGCAGAATTATATATATGTCTGATTTTGATTTAACGATTTAACCCTTAATTTTTAGATTCATGCTTACTCACAGGCACCATTGTGGAGCCAGAGAACTAGTCTGCGTCACTATAGGACATATTCGTGTGTATTTGTGGAAAAATGCTCAAGTTCGGTGGTGTTTTCTCCGTAAGAAAAGAATAAGCAAAGCGTAAGCAAAATGTAATCAAAGGATATATGTCTTCAAAAATCTTTTTTCCGACCATTTTCTGAAGTAATAATGTATTGTTTGACATCCCATGAGTCTATTTATGTCGAATAAGGAGCAAAACTGTAGGTAATTGTACCCAGAATGTCCACATGGGTACGAAAAGTCCATAGTGTCACTTTTAAAAAGAATCAGAATTATATATTTCTCATTTTACCTGAACGATCTCTGCCCTAATTTTTAGATTCATGCTTACTCACAGGCACCATTGTGGAGCCAGAGAACTACTCTGCGTCACTATGGGACTTATTTGTGTGTATTTGTGGAAAAATGCTCAAGTTCGGTGGTGTTTTCCCCCTAAGCAAAGAATAAGCAAAGCGTAAGCAAAATGTAAGCAACGGATATATGTCTTCATAAATCCTTTTTCCGACCATTTTCTGAAGTAATTATGTATTGTTTGACATCCCGGGAGTCTATTTATGTCGAATAAGGGGCAAAATTGTAGGTAATTATACCCAGAATGTCCAATTGGGTACGAAAAGTCCATAATGTTACTTTTAAAAAAAATCAGAATTATATATTTCTAATTTTACCTGAACGATTTCTGCCCTAATTTTTAGATTCATGCTTACTCACAGGCAGCATTGTGGAGCCAGAGAACTAGTCTGCGTCACTATATGACATATTCGTGTGAATTTTTGGAAAAATGCTCAAGTTCGGTGGTGTTTTCTCCATAAGCAAAGAATAAGCAAAGCGTAAGCAAAATGAAACCAAAGGATATAAGTCTTCATAAATCCTTTTCCCGACCATTTTCTGAAGTAATAATGTATTGTTTGACATCCCGGGAGTCTATTTATGTCGAATAAGGAGCAAAACTGTTGGTAATTGTAACCAGAATGTCCAAATGGGTACGAAAAGTCCATAATGTCACTTTTAAAAAGAATCAGAATGATATATTTCTCATTTTACCTGAACGATTTCTGCCCTAATTTTTAGATTCACGCTTACTCACAGGCACCACTGTGGAGCCAGATAACTTGTCTGCGTCACTATGGGACATATTCGTGTCTATTTGTGGAAAAATGCTTAGGTTCTGTGGTGTTTTCTCCTTAAGCAAAGAATAAGCAAAGCAAAAGTAAACTGTAAGCAAAGGAACTATGTCTTCATAAATCTTTTTTGCGACCATTTTCTGATGAATTAATGTGTTTCTGTATACCCCGTGAGTAATTTTTGTCGAATATGGTGGAAAACAGTTGGTATTTGGAGTCAAAATAAACAAATGGGTACTAAAAATCCATTACATCACTTTTAGAAAGTGGCAGAATTATATATATATGTCCGATTTTGATTTAACGATTTAACCCTTAATTTTTAGATTCATGCTTACTCACAGGCACCATTGTGGAGCCAGAGGACCTATCTGCGTCACTATAGGACATATTCGTGTGTATTTGTGGAAAAATGCTCAAGTTCGGTGGTGTTTTCTCCGTAAGCAAAGAAAAAGCAAAGCGTAAGCAAAATGTAAGCAAAGGAAATATGTCTTCATAAATCCTTTTTCCGACCATTTTCTGAAGTAATAATGTATTGTTTGACATCCCATGAGTCTATTTATGTCGAATAAGGAGCAAAACTGTAGGTAATTGTACCCAGAATGTCCACATGGGTACGAAAAGTCCATAGTGTCACTTTTAAAAAGAATCAGAATTATATATTTCTCATTTTACCTGAACGATCTCTGCCCTAATTTTTAGATTCATGCTTACTCACAGGCACCATTGTGGAGCCAGAGAACTACTCTGCGTCACTATGAGACTTATTTGTGTGTATTTGTGGAAAAATGCTCAAGTTCGGTGGTGTTTCCCCCTAAGCAAAGAATAAGCAAAGCGTAAGCAAAATGTAAGCAAAGGATATATGTCTTCATAAATCCTTTTTCCGACCATTTTCTGAAGTAATTATGTATTGTTTGACATCCCGGGAGTCTATTTATGTCGAATAAGGGGCAAAATTGTAGGTAATTATACCCATAATGTCCAATTGGGTACGAAAAGTCCATAATGTTACTTTAAAAAAAAATCAGAATTATATATTTCTAATTTTACCTGAACGATTTCTGCCCTAATTTTTAGATTCATGCTTACTCACAGGCAGCATTGTGGAGCCAGAGAACTAGTCTGCGTCACTATATGACATATTCGTGTGAATTTTTGGAAAAATGCTCAAGTTCGGTGGTGTTTTCTCCATAAGCAAAGAATAAGCAAAGCGTAAGCAAAATGAAACCAAAGGATATAAGTCTTCATAAATCCTTTTTCCGACCATTTTCTGAAGTAATTATGTATTGTTTGACATCCCGGGAGTCTATTTATGTCGAATAAGGAGCAAAACTGTAGGCAATTGTACCCAGAATCTCCAAATGGGTACGAAAAGTCCATAATGTCACTTTTAAAAAGAACCAGAATGATATATTTCTCATTTTACCTGAACGATTTCTGCCCTAATTTTTAGATTCACGCTTACTCACAGGCACCACTGTGGAGCCAGATAACTTGTCTGCGTCACTATGGGACATATTCGTGTCTATTTGTGGAAAAATGCTTAGGTTCTGTGGTGTTTTCTCCTTAAGCAAAGAATAAGCAAAGCAAAAGTGAACTGTAAGCAAAGGAACTATGTCTTCATAAATCTTTTTTGCGACCATTTTCTGATGAATAAATGTGTTTCTGTATACCCCGTGAGTAATTTTTGTCGAATATGGTGGAAAACAGTTGGTATTTGGAGTCAAAATAAACAAATGGGTACTAAAAATCCATTATATCACTTTTAGAAAGTGGCAGAATTATATATATGTCTGATTTTGATTTAACGATTTAACCCTTAATTTTTAGATTCATGCTTACTCACAGGCACCATTGTGGAGCCAGAGAACTAGTCTGCGTCACTATAGGACATATTCGTGTGTATTTGTGGAAAAATGCTCAAGTTCGGTGGTGTTTTCTCCGTAAGAAAAGAATAAGCAAAGCGTAAGCAAAATGTAATCAAAGGATATATGTCTTCATAAATCTTTTTTCCGACCATTTTCTGAAGTAATAATGTATTGTTTGACATCCCATGAGTCTATTTATGTCGAATAAGGAGCAAAACTGTAGGTAATTGTACCCAGAATGTCCACATGGGTACGAAAAGTCCATAGTGTCACTTTTAAAAAGAATCAGAATTATATATTTCTCATTTTACCTGAACGATCTCTGCCCTAATTTTTAGATTCATGCTTACTCACAGGCACCATTGTGGAGCCAGAGAACTACTCTGCGTCACTATGGGACTTATTTGTGTGTATTTGTGGAAAAATGCTCAAGTTCGGTGGTGTTTTCCCCCTAAGCAAAGAATAAGCAAAGCGTAAGCAAAATGTAAGCAACGGATATATGTCTTCATAAATCCTTTTTCCGACCATTTTCTGAAGTAATTATGTATTGTTTGACATCCCGGGAGTCTATTTATGTCGAATAAGGGGCAAAATTGTAGGTAATTATACCCAGAATGTCCAATTGGGTACGAAAAGTCCATAATGTTACTTTTAAAAAAAATCAGAATTATATATTTCTAATTTTACCTGAACGATTTCTGCCCTAATTTTTAGATTCATGCTTACTCACAGGCAGCATTGTGGAGCCAGAGAACTAGTCTGCGTCACTATATGACATATTCGTGTGAATTTTTGGAAAAATGCTCAAGTTCGGTGGTGTTTTCTCCATAAGCAAAGAATAAGCAAAGCGTAAGCAAAATGAAACCAAAGGATATAAGTCTTCATAAATCCTTTTCCCGACCATTTTCTGAAGTAATAATGTATTGTTTGACATCCCGGGAGTCTATTTATGTCGAATAAGGAGCAAAACTGTTGGTAATTGTAACCAGAATGTCCAAATGGGTACGAAAAGTCCATAATGTCACTTTTAAAAAGAATCAGAATGATATATTTCTCATTTTACCTGAACGATTTCTGCCCTAATTTTTAGATTCACGCTTACTCACAGGCACCACTGTGGAGCCAGATAACTTGTCTGCGTCACTATGGGACATATTCGTGTCTATTTGTGGAAAAATGCTTAGGTTCTGTGGTGTTTTCTCCTTAAGCAAAGAATAAGCAAAGCAAAAGTAAACTGTAAGCAAAGGAACTATGTCTTCATAAATCTTTTTTGCGACCATTTTCTGATGAATAAATGTGTTTCTGTATACCCCGTGAGTAATTTTTGTCGAATATGGTGGAAAACAGTTGGTATTTGGAGTCAAAATAAACAAATGGGTACTAAAAATCCATTATATCACTTTTAGAAAGTGGCAGAATTATATATATGTCTGATTTTGATTTAACGATTTAACCCTTAATTTTTAGATTCATGCTTACTCACAGGCACCATTGTGGAGCCAGAGAACTAGTCTGCGTCACTATAGGACATATTCGTGTGTATTTGTGGAAAAATGCTCAAGTTCGGTGGTGTTTTCTCCGTAAGAAAAGAATAAGCAAAGCGTAAGCAAAATGTAAGCAAAGGATATATGTCTTCATAAATCCTTTTTCCGACCATTTTCTCAAGTAATAATGTATTGTTTGACATCCCATGAGTCTATTTATGTCGAATAAGGAGCAAAACTGTAGGTAATTGTACCCAGAATGTCCACATGGGTACGAAAAGTCCATAGTGTCACTTTTAAAAAGAATCAGAATTATATATTTCTCATTTTACCTGAACGATCTCTGCCCTAATTTTTAGATTCATGCTTACTCACAGGCACCATTGTGGAGCCAGAGAACTGCTCTGCGTCACTATGGGACTTATTTGTGTGTATTTGTGGAAAAATGCTCAAGTTCGGTGGTGTTTTCCCCCTAAGCAAAGAATAAGCAAAGCGTAAGCAAAATGTAAGCAAAGGATATATGTCTTCATAAATCCTTTTTCCGACCATTTTCTGAAGTAATTATGTATTGTTTGACATCCCGGGAGTCTATTTATGTCGAATAAGGGGCAAAATTGTAGGTAATTATACCCAGAATGTCCAATTGGGTACGAAAAGTCCATAATGTTACTTTTAAAAAAAATCAGAATTATATATTTCTAATTTTACCTGAACGATTTCTGCCCTAATTTTTAGATTCATACTTACTCACAGGCAGCATTGTGGAGCCAGAGAACTAGTCTGCGTCACTATATGACATATTCGTGTGAATTTTTGGAAAAATGCTCAAGTTCGGTGGTGTTTTCTCCATAAGCAAAGAATAAGCAAAGCGTAAGCAAAATGAAACCAAAGGATATAAGTCTTCATAAATCCTTTTTCCGACCATTTTCTGAAGTAATTATGTATTGTTTGACATCCCGGGAGTCTATTTATGTCGAATAAGGAGCAAAACTGTAGGCAATTGTACCCAGAATCTCCAAATGGGTACGAAAAGTCCATAATGTCACTTTTAAAAAGAATCAGAATGATATATTTCTCATTTTACCTGAACGATTTCTGCCCTAATTTTTAGATTCACGCTTACTCACAGGCACCACTGTGGAGCCAGATAACTTGTCTGCGTCACTATGGGACATATTCGTGTCTATTTGTGGAAAAATGCTTAGGTTCTGTGGTGTTTTCTCCTTAAGCAAAGAATAAGCAAAGCAAAAGTAAACTGTAAGCAAAGGAACTATGTCTTCATAAATCTTTTTTGCGACCATTTTCTGATGAATTAATGTGTTTCTGTATACCCCGTGAGTAATTTTTGTCGAATATGGTGGAAAACAGTTGGTATTTGGAGTCAAAATAAACAAATGGGTACTAAAAATCCATTATATCACTTTTAGAAAGTGGCAGAATTATATATATATGTCCGACTTTGATTTAACGATTTAACCCTTAATTTTTAGATTCATGCTTACTCACAGGCACCATTGTGGAGCCAGAGGACCTATCTGCGTCACTATAGGACATATTCGTGTGTATTTGTGGAAAAATGCTCAAGTTCGGTGGTGTTTTCTCCGTAAGCAAAGAAAAAGCAAAGCGTAAGCAAAATGTAAGCAAAGGAAATATGTCTTCATAAATCCTTTTTCCGACCATTTTCTGAAGTAATAATGTATTGTTTGACATCCCATGAGTCTATTTATGTCGAATAAGGAGCAAAACTGTAGGTAATTGTACCCAGAATGTCCACAGGGGTACGAAAAGTCCATAGTGTCACTTTTAAAAAGAATCAGAATTATATATTTCTCATTTTACCTGAACGATCTCTGCCCTAATTTTTAGATTCATGCTTACTCACAGGCACCATTGTGGAGCCAGAGAACTACTCTGCGTCACTATGAGACTTATTTGTGTGTATTTGTGGAAAAATGCTCAAGTTCGGTGGTGTTTCCCCCTAAGCAAGGAATAAGCAAAGCGTAAGCAAAATGTAAGCAAAGGATATATGTCTTCATAAATCCTTTTTCCGACCATTTTCTGAAGTAATTATGTATTGTTTTACATCCCGGGAGTCTATTTATGTCGAATAAGGGGCAAAATTGTAGGTAATTATACCCATAATGTCCAATTGGGTACGAAAAGTCCATAATGTTACTTTAAAAAAAAATCAGAATTATATATTTCTAATTTTACCTGAACGATTTCTGCCCTAATTTTTAGATTCATGCTTACTCACAGGCAGCATTGTGGAGCCAGAGAACTAGTCTGCGTCACTATATGACATATTCGTGTGAATTTTTGGAAAAATGCTCAAGTTCGGTGGTGTTTTCTCCATAAGCAAAGAATAAGCAAAGCGTAAGCAAAATGAAACCAAAGGATATAAGTCTTCATAAATCTTTTTCCGACCATTTTCTGAAGTAATTATGTATTGTTTGACATCCCGGGAGTCTATTTATGTCGAATAAGGAGCAAAACTGTAGGCAATTGTACCCAGAATCTCCAAATGGGTACGAAAAGTCCATAATGTCACTTTTTAAAAGAACCAGAATGATATATTTCTCATTTTACCTGAACGATTTCTGCCCTAATTTTTAGATTCACGCTTACTCACAGGCACCACTGTGGAGCCAGATAACTTGTCTGCGTCACTATGGGACATATTCGTGTCTATTTGTGGAAAAATGCTTAGGTTCTGTGGTGTTTTCTCCTTAAGCAAAGAATAAGCAAAGCAAAAGTGAACTGTAAGCAAAGGAACTATGTCTTCATAAATCTTTTTTGCGACCATTTTCTGATGAATAAATGTGTTTCTGTATACCCCGTGAGTAATTTTTGTCGAATATGGTGGAAAACAGTTGGTATTTGGAGTCAAAATAAACAAATGGGTACTAAAAATCCATTATATCACTTTTAGAAAGTGGCAGAATTATATATATGTCTGATTTTGATTTAACGATTTAACCCTTAATTTTTAGATTCATGCTTACTCACAGGCACCATTGTGGAGCCAGAGAACTAGTCTGCGTCACTATAGGACATATTCGTGTGTATTTGTGGAAAAATGCTCAAGTTCGGTGGTGTTTTCTCCGTAAGAAAAGAATAAGCAAAGCGTAAGCAAAATGTAAGCAAAGGATATATGTCTTCATAAATCTTTTTTCCGACCATTTTCTGAAGTAATAATGTATTGTTTGACATCCCATGAGTCTATTTATGTCGAATAAGGAGCAAAACTGTAGGTAATTGTACCCAGAATGTCCACATGGGTACGAAAAGTCCATAGTGTCACTTTTAAAAAGAATCAGAATTATATATTTCTCATTTTACCTGAACGATCTCTGCCCTAATTTTTAGATTCATGCTTACTCACAGGCACCATTGTGGAGCCAGAGAACTACTCTGCGTCACTATGGGACTTATTTGTGTGTATTTGTGGAAAAATGCTCAAGTTCGGTGGTGTTTCCCCCTAAGCAAAGAATAAGCAAAGCGTAAGCAAAATGTAAGCAAAGGATATATGTCTTCATAAATCCTTTTTCCGACCATTTGCTGAAGTAATTATGTATTGTTTTACATCCCGGGAGTCTATTTATGTCGAATAAGGGGCAAAATTGTAGGTAATTATACCCATAATGTCCAATTGGGTACGAAAAGTCCATAATGTTACTTTTAAAAAAAATCAGAATTATATATTTCTCATTTTACCTGAACGATTTCTGCCCTAATTTTTAGATTCATGCTTACTCACAGGCAGCATTGTGGAGCCAGAGAACTAGTCTGCGTCACTATATGACATATTCGTGTGAATTTTTGGAAAAATGCTCAAGTTCGGTGGTGTTTTCTCCATAAGCAAAGAATAAGCAAAGCGTAAGCAAAATGAAACCAAAGGATATAAGTCTTCATAAATCCTTTTTCCGACCATTTTCTGAAGTAATTATGTATTGTTTGACATCCCGGGAGTCTATTTATGTCGAATAAGGAGCAAAACTGTAGGCAATTGTACCCAGAATCTCCAAATGGGTACGAAAAGTCCATAATGTCACTTTTAAAAAGAATCAGAATGATATATTTCTCATTTTACCTGAACGATTTCTGCCCTAATTTTTAGATTCACGCTTACTCACAGGCACCACTGTGGAGCCAGATAACTTGTCTGCGTCACTATGGGACATATTCGTGTCTATTTGTGGAAAAATGCTTAGGTTCTGTGGTGTTTTCTCCTTAAGCAAAGAATAAGCAAAGCAAAAGTAAACTGTAAGCAAAGGAACTATGTCTTCATAAATCTTTTTTGCGACCATTTTCTGATGAATAAATGTGTTTCTGTATACCCCGTGAGTAATTTTTGTCGAATATGGTGGAAAACAGTTGGTATTTGGAGTCAAAATAAACAAATGGGTACTAAAAATCCATTATATCACTTTTAGAAAGTGGCAGAATTATATATATGTCTGATTTTGATTTAACGATTTAACCCTTAATTTTTAGATTCATGCTTACTCACAGGCACCATTGTGGAGCCAGAGAACTAGTCTGCGTCACTATAGGACATATTCGTGTGTATTTGTGGAAAAATGCTCAAGTTCGGTGGTGTTTTCTCCGTAAGAAAAGAATAAGCAAAGCGTAAGCAAAATGTAAGCAAAGGATATATGTCTTCATAAATCCTTTTTCCGACCATTTTCTCAAGTAATAATGTATTGTTTGACATCCCATGAGTCTATTTATGTCGAATAAGGAGCAAAACTGTAGGTAATTGTACCCAGAATGTCCACATGGGTACGAAAAGTCCATAGTGTCACTTTTAAAAAGAATCAGAATTATATATTTCTCATTTTACCTGAACGATCTCTGCCCTAATTTTTAGATTCATGCTTACTCACAGGCACCATTGTGGAGCCAGAGAACTACTCTGCGTCACTATGGGACTTATTTGTGTGTATTTGTGGAAAAATGCTCAAGTTCGGTGGTGTTTTCCCCCTAAGCAAAGAATAAGCAAAGCGTAAGCAAAATGTAAGCAACGGATATATGTCTTCATAAATCCTTTTTCCGACCATTTTCTGAAGTAATTATGTATTGTTTGACATCCCGGGAGTCTATTTATGTCGAATAAGGGGCAAAATTGTAGGTAATTATACCCAGAATGTCCAATTGGGTACGAAAAGTCCATAATGTTACTTTTAAAAAAAATCAGAATTATATATTTCTAATTTTACCTGAACGATTTCTGCCCTAATTTTTAGATTCATACTTACTCACAGGCAGCATTGTGGAGCCAGAGAACTAGTCTGCGTCACTATATGACATATTCGTGTGAATTTTTGGAAAAATGCTCAAGTTCGGTGGTGTTTTCTCCATAAGCAAAGAATAAGCAAAGCGTAAGCAAAATGAAACCAAAGGATATAAGTCTTCATAAATCCTTTTTCCGACCATTTTCTGAAGTAATTATGTATTGTTTGACATCCCGGGAGTCTATTTATGTCGAATAAGGAGCAAAACTGTAGGCAATTGTACCCAGAATCTCCAAATGGGTACGAAAAGTCCATAATGTCACTTTTAAAAAGAATCAGAATGCTATATTTCTCATTTTACCTGAACGATTTCTGCCCTAATTTTTAGATTCACGCTTACTCACAGGCACCACTGTGGAGCCAGATAACTTGTCTGCGTCACTATGGGACATATTCGTGTCTATTTGTGGAAAAATGCTTAGGTTCTGTGGTGTTTTCTCCTTAAGCAAAGAATAAGCAAAGCAAAAGTAAACTGTAAGCAAAGGAACTATGTCTTCATAAATCTTTTTTGCGACCATTTTCTGATGAATTAATGTGTTTCTGTATACCCCGTGAGTAATTTTTGTCGAATATGGTGGAAAACAGTTGGTATTTGGAGTCAAAATAAACAAATGGGTACTAAAAATCCATTATATCACTTTTAGAAAGTGGCAGAATTATATATATATGTCCGATTTTGATTTAACGATTTAACCCTTAATTTTTAGATTCATGCTTACTCACAGGCACCATTGTGGAGCCAGAGGACCTATCTGCGTCACTATAGGACATATTCGTGTGTATTTGTGGAAAAATGCTCAAGTTCGGTGGTGTTTTCTCCGTAAGCAAAGAAAAAGCAAAGCGTAAGCAAAATGTAAGCAAAGGAAATATGTCTTCATAAATCCTTTTTCCGACCATTTTCTGAAGTAATAATGTATTGTTTGACATCCCATGAGTCTATTTATGTCGAATAAGGAGCAAAACTGTAGGTAATTGTACCCAGAATGTCCACATGGGTACGAAAAGTCCATAGTGTCACTTTTAAAAAGAATCAGAATTATATATTTCTCATTTTACCTGAACGATCTCTGCCCTAATTTTTAGATTCATGCTTACTCACAGGCACCATTGTGGAGCCAGAGAACTACTCTGCGTCACTATGAGACTTATTTGTGTGTATTTGTGGAAAAATGCTCAAGTTCGGTGGTGTTTCCCCCTAAGCAAAGAATAAGCAAAGCGTAAGCAAAATGTAAGCAAAGGATATATGTCTTCATAAATCCTTTTTCCGACCATTTTCTGAAGTAATTATGTATTGTTTTACATCCCGGGAGTCTATTTATGTCGAATAAGGGGCAAAATTGTAGGTAATTATACCCATAATGTCCAATTGGGTACGAAAAGTCCATAATGTTACTTTAAAAAAAAATCAGAATTATATATTTCTAATTTTACCTGAACGATTTCTGCCCTAATTTTTAGATTCATGCTTACTCACAGGCAGCATTGTGGAGCCAGAGAACTAGTCTGCGTCACTATATGACATATTCGTGTGAATTTTTGGAAAAATGCTCAAGTTCGGTGGTGTTTTCTCCATAAGCAAAGAATAAGCAAAGCGTAAGCAAAATGAAACCAAAGGATATAAGTCTTCATAAATCCTTTTTCCGACCATTTTCTGAAGTAATTATGTATTGTTTGACATCCCGGGAGTCTATTTATGTCGAATAAGGAGCAAAACTGTAGGCAATTGTACCCAGAATCTCCAAATGGGTACGAAAAGTCCATAATGTCACTTTTAAAAAGAACCAGAAGGATATATTTCTCATTTTACCTGAACGATTTCTGCCCTAATTTTTAGATTCACGCTTACTCACAGGCACCACTGTGGAGCCAGATAACTTGTCTGCGTCACTATGGGACATATTCGTGTCTATTTGTGGAAAAATGCTTAGGTTCTGTGGTGTTTTCTCCTTAAGCAAAGAATAAGCAAAGCAAAAGTGAACTGTAAGCAAAGGAACTATGTCTTCATAAATCTTTTTTGCGACCATTTTCTGATGAATAAATGTGTTTCTGTATACCCCGTGAGTAATTTTTGTCCAATATGGTGGAAAACAGTTGGTATTTGGAGTCAAAATAAACAAATGGGTACTAAAAATCCATTATATCACTTTTAGAAAGTGGCAGAATTATATATATGTCTGATTTTGATTTAACGATTTAACCCTTAATTTTTAGATTCATGCTTACTCACAGGCACCATTGTGGAGCCAGAGAACTAGTCTGCGTCACTATAGGACATATTCGTGTGTATTTGTGGAAAAATGCTCAAGTTCGGTGGTGTTTTCTCCGTAAGAAAAGAATAAGCAAAGCGTAAGCAAAATGTAAGCAAAGGATATATGTCTTCATAAATCTTTTTTCCGACCATTTTCTGAAGTAATAATGTATTGTTTGACATCCCATGAGTCTATTTATGTCGAATAAGGAGCAAAACTGTAGGTAATTGTACCCAGAATGTCCACATGGGTACGAAAAGTCCATAGTGTCACTTTTAAAAAGAATCAGAATTATATATTTCTCATTTTACCTGAACGATCTCTGCCCTAATTTTTAGATTCATGCTTACTCACAGGCACCATTGTGGAGCCAGAGAACTACTCTGCGTCACTATGGGACTTATTTGTGTGTATTTGTGGAAAAATGCTCAAGTTCGGTGGTGTTTTCCCCCTAAGCAAAGAATAAGCAAAGCGTAAGCAAAATGTAAGCAACGGATATATGTCTTCATAAATCCTTTTTCCGACCATTTTCTGAAGTAATTATGTATTGTTTGACATCCCGGGAGTCTATTTATGTCGAATAAGGGGCAAAATTGTAGGTAATTATACCCAGAATGTCCAATTGGGTACGAAAAGTCCATAATGTTACTTTTAAAAAAAATCAGAATTATATATTTCTAATTTTACCTGAACGATTTCTGCCCTAATTTTTAGATTCATGCTTACTCACAGGCAGCATTGTGGAGCCAGAGAACTAGTCTGCGTCACTATATGACATATTCGTGTGAATTTTTGGAAAAATGCTCAAGTTCGGTGGTGTTTTCTCCATAAGCAAAGAATAAGCAAAGCGTAAGCAAAATGAAACCAAAGGATATAAGTCTTCATAAATCCTTTTCCCGACCATTTTCTGAAGTAATAATGTATTGTTTGACATCCCGGGAGTCTATTTATGTCGAATAAGGAGCAAAACTGTAGGTAATTGTAACCAGAATGTCCAAATGGGTACGAAAAGTCCATAATGTCACTTTTAAAAAGAATCAGAATGATATATTTCTCATTTTACCTGAACGATTTCTGCCCTAATTTTTAGATTCACGCTTACTCACAGGCACCACTGTGGAGCCAGATAACTTGTCTGCGTCACTATGGGACATATTCGTGTCTATTTGTGGAAAAATGCTTAGGTTCTGTGGTGTTTTCTCCTTAAGCAAAGAATAAGCAAAGCAAAAGTAAACTGTAAGCAAAGGAACTATGTCTTCATAAATCTTTTTTGCGACCATTTTCTGATGAATAAATGTGTTTCTGTATACCCCGTGAGTAATTTTTGTCGAATATGGTGGAAAACAGTTGGTATTTGGAGTCAAAATAAACAAATGGGTACTAAAAATCCATTATATCACTTTTAGAAAGTGGCAGAATTATATATATGTCTGATTTTGATTTAACGATTTAACCCTTAATTTTTAGATTCATGCTTACTCACAGGCACCATTGTGGAGCCAGAGAACTAGTCTGCGTCACTATAGGACATATTCGTGTGAATTTTTGGAAAAATGCTCAAGTTCGGTGGTGTTTTCTCCATAAGCAAAGAATAAGCAAAGCGTAAGCAAAATGAAACCAAAGGATATAAGTCTTCATAAATCCTTTTTCCGACCATTTTCTGAAGTAATTATGTATTGTTTGACATCCCGGGAGTCTATTTATGTCGAATAAGGAGCAAAACTGTAGGCAATTGTACCCAGAATCTCCAAATGGGTACGAAAAGTCCATAATGTCACTTTTAAAAAGAACCAGAATGATATATTTCTCATTTTACCTGAACGATTTCTGCCCTAATTTTTAGATTCACGCTTACTCACAGGCACCACTGTGGAGCCAGATAACTTGTCTGCGTCACTATGGGACATATTCGTGTCTATTTGTGGAAAAATGCTTAGGTTCTGTGGTGTTTTCTCCTTAAGCAAAGAATAAGCAAAGCAAAAGTGAACTGTAAGCAAAGGAACTATGTCTTCATAAATCTTTTTTGCGACCATTTTCTGATGAATAAATGTGTTTCTGTATACCCCGTGAGTAATTTTTGTCGAATATGGTGGAAAACAGTTGGTATTTGGAGTCAAAATAAACAAATGGGTACTAAAAATCCATTATATCACTTTTAGAAAGTGGCAGAATTATATATATGTCTGATTTTGATTTAACGATTTAACCCTTAATTTTTAGATTCATGCTTACTCACAGGCACCATTGTGGAGCCAGAGAACTAGTCTGCGTCACTATAGGACATATTCGTGTGTATTTGTGGAAAAATGCTCAAGTTCGGTGGTGTTTTCTCCGTAAGAAAAGAATAAGCAAAGCGTAAGCAAAATGTAATCAAAGGATATATGTCTTCATAAATCTTTTTTCCGACCATTTTCTGAAGTAATAATGTATTGTTTGACATCCCATGAGTCTATTTATGTCGAATAAGGAGCAAAACTGTAGGTAATTGTACCCAGAATGTCCACATGGGTACGAAAAGTCCATAGTGTCACTTTTAAAAAGAATCAGAATTATATATTTCTCATTTTACCTGAACGATCTCTGCCCTAATTTTTAGATTCATGCTTACTCACAGGCACCATTGTGGAGCCAGAGAACTACTCTGCGTCACTATGGGACTTATTTGTGTGTATTTGTGGAAAAATGCTCAAGTTCGGTGGTTTTTTCCCCCTAAGCAAAGAATAAGCAAAGCGTAAGCAAAATGTAAGCAACGGATATATGTCTTCATAAATCCTTTTTCCGACCATTTTCTGAAGTAATTATGTATTGTTTGACATCCCGGGAGTCTATTTATGTCGAATAAGGGGCAAAATTGTAGGTAATTATACCCAGAATGTCCAATTGGGTACGAAAAGTCCATAATGTTACTTTTAAAAAAAATCAGAATTATATATTTCTAATTTTACCTGAACGATTTCTGCCCTAATTTTTAGATTCATGCTTACTCACAGGCAGCATTGTGGAGCCAGAGAACTAGTCTGCGTCACTATATGACATATTCGTGTGAATTTTTGGAAAAATGCTCAAGTTCGGTGGTGTTTTCTCCATAAGCAAAGAATAAGCAAAGCGTAAGCAAAATGAAACCAAAGGATATAAGTCTTCATAAATCCTTTTCCCGACCATTTTCTGAAGTAATAATGTATTGTTTGACATCCCGGGAGTCTATTTATGTCGAATAAGGAGCAAAACTGTAGGTAATTGTAACCAGAATGTCCAAATGGGTACGAAAAGTCCATAATGTCACTTTTAAAAAGAATCAGAATGATATATTTCTCATTTTACCTGAACGATTTCTGCCCTAATTTTTAGATTCACGCTTACTCACAGGCACCACTGTGGAGCCAGATAACTTGTCTGCGTCACTATGGGACATATTCGTGTCTATTTGTGGAAAAATGCTTAGGTTCTGTGGTGTTTTCTCCTTAAGCAAAGAATAAGCAAAGCAAAAGTAAACTGTAAGCAAAGGAACTATGTCTTCATAAATCTTTTTTGCGACCATTTTCTGATGAATAAATGTGTTTCTGTATACCCCGTGAGTAATTTTTGTCGAATATGGTGGAAAACAGTTGGTATTTGGAGTCAAAATAAACAAATGGGTACTAAAAATCCATTATATCACTTTTAGAAAGTGGCAGAATTATATATATGTCTGATTTTGATTTAACGATTTAACCCTTAATTTTTAGATTCATGCTTACTCACAGGCACCATTGTGGAGCCAGAGAACTAGTCTGCGTCACTATAGGACATATTCGTGTGTATTTGTGGAAAAATGCTCAAGTTCGGTGGTGTTTTCTCCGTAAGAAAAGAATAAGCAAAGCGTAAGCAAAATGTAAGCAAAGGATATATGTCTTCATAAATCCTTTTTCCGACCATTTTCTCAAGTAATAATGTATTGTTTGACATCCCATGAGTCTATTTATGTCGAATAGGGAGCAAAACTGTAGGTAATTGTACCCAGAATGTCCACATGGGTAGGAAAAGTCCATAGTGTCACTTTTAAAAAGAATCAGAATTATATATTTCTCATTTTACCTGAACGATCTCTGCCCTAATTTTTAGATTCATGCTTACTCACAGGCACCATTGTGGAGCCAGAGAACTACTCTGCGTCACTATGGGACTTATTTGTGTGTATTTGTGGAAAAATGCTCAAGTTCGGTGGTGTTTTCCCCCTAAGCAAAGAATAAGCAAAGCGTAAGCAAAATGTAAGCAAAGGATATATGTCTTCATAAATCCTTTTTCCGACCATTTTCTGAAGTAATTATGTATTGTTTGACATCCCGGGAGTCTATTTATGTCGAATAAGGGGCAAAATTGTAGGTAATTATACCCAGAATGTCCAATTGGGTACGAAAAGTCCATAATGTTACTTTTAAAAAAAATCAGAATTATATATTTCTAATTTTACCTGAACGATTTCTGCCCTAATTTTTAGATTCATACTTACTCACAGGCAGCATTGTGGAGCCAGAGAACTAGTCTGCGTCACTATATGACATATTCGTGTGAATTTTTGGAAAAATGCTCAAGTTCGGTGGTGTTTTCTCCATAAGCAAAGAATAAGCAAAGCGTAAGCAAAATGAAACCAAAGGATATAAGTCTTCATAAATCCTTTTTCCGACCATTTTCTGAAGTAATTATGTATTGTTTGACATCCCGGGAGTCTATTTATGTCGAATAAGGAGCAAAACTGTAGGCAATTGTACCCAGAATCTCCAAATGGGTACGAAAAGTCCATAATGTCACTTTTAAAAAGAATCAGAATGATATATTTCTCATTTTACCTGAACGATTTCTGCCCTAATTTTTAGATTCACGCTTACTCACAGGCACCACTGTGGAGCCAGATAACTTGTCTGCGTCACTATGGGACATATTCGTGTCTATTTGTGGAAAAATGCTTAGGTTCTGTGGTGTTTTCTCCTTAAGCAAAGAATAAGCAAAGCAAAAGTAAACTGTAAGCAAAGGAACTATGTCTTCATAAATCTTTTTTGCGACCATTTTCTGATGAATTAATGTGTTTCTGTATACCCCGTGAGTAATTTTTGTCGAATATGGTGGAAAACAGTTGGTATTTGGAGTCAAAATAAACAAATGGGTACTAAAAATCCATTATATCACTTTTAGAAAGTGGCAGAATTATATATATATGTCCGATTTTGATTTAACGATTTAACCCTTAATTTTTAGATTCATGCTTACTCACAGGCACCATTGTGGAGCCAGAGAACTAGTCTGCGTCACTATAGGACATATTCGTGTGTATTTGTGGAAAAATGCTCAAGTTCGGTGGTGTTTTCTCCGTAAGAAAAGAATAAGCAAAGCGTAAGCAAAATGTAATCAAAGGATATATGTCTTCATAAATCTTTTTTCCGACCATTTTCTGAAGTAATAATGTATTGTTTGACATCCCATGAGTCTATTTATGTCGAATAAGGAGCAAAACTGTAGGTAATTGTACCCAGAATGTCCACATGGGTACGAAAAGTCCATAGTGTCACTTTTAAAAAGAATCAGAATTATATATTTCTCATTTTACCTGAACGATCTCTGCCCTAATTTTTAGATTCATGCTTACTCACAGGCACCATTGTGGAGCCAGAGAACTACTCTGCGTCACTATGGGACTTATTTGTGTGTATTTGTGGAAAAATGCTCAAGTTCGGTGGTGTTTTCCCCCTAAGCAAAGAATAAGCAAAGCGTAAGCAAAATGTAAGCAACGGATATATGTCTTCATAAATCCTTTTTCCGACCATTTTCTGAAGTAATTATGTATTGTTTGACATCCCGGGAGTCTATTTATGTCGAATAAGGGGCAAAATTGTAGGTAATTATACCCAGAATGTCCAATTGGGTACGAAAAGTCCATAATGTTACTTTTAAAAAAAATCAGAATTATATATTTCTAATTTTACCTGAACGATTTCTGCCCTAATTTTTAGATTCATGCTTACTCACAGGCAGCATTGTGGAGCCAGAGAACTAGTCTGCGTCACTATATGACATATTCGTGTGAATTTTTGGAAAAATGCTCAAGTTCGGTGGTGTTTTCTCCATAAGCAAAGAATAAGCAAAGCGTAAGCAAAATGAAACCAAAGGATATAAGTCTTCATAAATCCTTTTCCCGACCATTTTCTGAAGTAATAATGTATTGTTTGACATCCCGGGAGTCTATTTATGTCGAATAAGGAGCAAAACTGTAGGTAATTGTAACCAGAATGTCCAAATGGGTACGAAAAGTCCATAATGTCACTTTTAAAAAGAATCAGAATTATATATTTCTCATTTTACCTTAACGATTTCTGCCCTAATTTTTAGATTCACGCTTACTCACAGGCACCATTGTGGTGTCAGAGAACTTGTCTGCGTCATTATGGGACATATTTGTGTCTATTTGTTGAAAAATGATTAAGTTATGTGGTGTTTTCTCCTTAAGCAAAGAATAAGCAAAGCAAAAGTAAACTGTAAGCAAAGGAACTATGTCTTCATAAATCTTTTTTGCGACCATTTTCTGATGAATAAATGTGTTTCTGGACATCCCGTGAGTCGATTTATGTCGAATATCGTGCAAAACAGTAGGTATTTGGAGATAAAATAAGCAAATGGGAACCGAAAATCCATAATATCACTTTTAGAAAGTGCAGAATTATAAATATGTCTAATTTTGATTTATCGATTTCTGCCCTAAATTTTTAGATTCATGCTTACTCACAGGCACCATTGTGGAGCCAGGGAACTATTCTGCGTCACTATGGAACATATTCGTGTGTATTTGTGGAAAAATGCTCAAGTTCGGTTGTGTTTTCTCCGTAAGCAAAGAATAAGCAAAGCGTTAGCAAATTGTAAGCAAAGGAAATATTTCTTCGCAAATCCTTTTTCCGACCATTTTCGGAAGTAATAATGTATTATTTGACATCCCGGGAGGCTATTTATGTCGAATAAAGAGCAAAACTGTAGATAATTTTACCCAGAATGTCCAATTGGGTACGAAAGGACCATAATGTCACTTTTAAAAAGAATCAGAATAATATATTTCCCATTTTACCTGAACGATTTCTGCCCTAATTTTTAGATTCATGCTTGCTCACAGGCACCGTTGTGGAGCCAGAGAACTAGTCTGAGTCACTATGGGACATATTCGTGTGTATTTGTGGAAAAATGTTCAAGATCGGTGGTGTTTTCTCCGTAAGCAAAGAATAAGCAAAGCGTAAGCAAAGAATAAGCAAAGGATATATGTCTTCATAAATCCTTTTTCCGACCATTTTCTGAAGTAATAATGTATTATTTGACATCCCGGGAGTCTATTTATGTCGAATAAGGAGCAAAACTGTAGGCAATTGTACCCAGAATCTCCAAATGGGTACGAAAAGTCCATAATGTCACTTTTAAAAAGAATCAGAATGATATATTTCTCATTTTACCTGAACGATTTCTGCCCTAATTTTTAGATTCACGCTTACTCACAGGCACCACTGTGGAGCCAGATAACTTGTCTGCGTCACTATGGGACATATTCGTGTCTATTTGTGGAAAAATGCTTAGGTTCTGTGGTGTTTTCTCCTTAAGCAAAGAATAAGCAAAGCAAAAGTAAACTGTAAGCAAAGGAACTATGTCTTCATAAATCTTTTTTGCGACCATTTTCTGATGAATAAATGTGTTTCTGTATACCCCGTGAGTAATTTTTGTCGAATATGGTGGAAAACAGTTGGTATTTGGAGTCAAAATAAACAAATGGGTACTAAAAATCCATTATATCACTTTTAGAAAGTGGCAGAATTATATATATGTCTGATTTTGATTTAACGATTTAACCCTTAATTTTTAGATTCATGCTTACTCACAGGCACCATTGTGGAGCCAGAGAACTAGTCTGCGTCACTATAGGACATATTCGTGTGTATTTGTGGAAAAATGCTCAAGTTCGGTGGTGTTTTCTCCGTAAGAAAAGAATAAGCAAAGCGTAAGCAAAATGTAAGCAAAGGATATATGTCTTCATAAATCCTTTTTCCGACCATTTTCTCAAGTAATAATGTATTGTTTGACATCCCATGAGTCTATTTATGTCGAATAAGGAGCAAAACTGTAGGTAATTGTACCCAGAATGTCCACATGGGTACGAAAAGTCCATAGTGTCACTTTTAAAAAGAATCAGAATTATATATTTCTCATTTTACCTGAACGATCTCTGCCCTAATTTTTAGATTCATGCTTACTCACAGGCACCATTGTGGAGCCAGAGAACTACTCTGCGTCACTATGGGACTTATTTGTGTGTATTTGTGGAAAAATGCTCAAGTTCGGTGGTGTTTTCCCCCTAAGCAAAGAATAAGCAAAGCGTAAGCAAAATGTAAGCAACGGATATATGTCTTCATAAATCCTTTTTCCGACCATTTTCTGAAGTAATTATGTATTGTTTGACATCCCGGGAGTCTATTTATGTCGAATAAGGGGCAAAATTGTAGGTAATTATACCCAGAATGTCCAATTGGGTACGAAAAGTCCATAATGTTACTTTTAAAAAAAATCAGAATTATATATTTCTAATTTTACCTGAACGATTTCTGCCCTAATTTTTAGATTCATGCTTACTCACAGGCAGCATTGTGGAGCCAGAGAACTAGTCTGCGTCACTATATGACATATTCGTGTGAATTTTTGGAAAAATGCTCAAGTTCGGTGGTGTTTTCTCCATAAGCAAAGAATAAGCAAAGCGTAAGCAAAATGAAACCAAAGGATATAAGTCTTCATAAATCCTTTTTCCGACCATTTTCTGAAGTAATTATGTATTGTTTGACATCCCGGGAGTCTATTTATGTCGAATAAGGAGCAAAACTGTAGGCAATTGTACCCAGAATCTCCAAATGGGTACGAAAAGTCCATAATGTCAATTTTAAAAAGAATCAGAATGATATATTTCTCATTTTACCTGAACGATTTCTGCCCTAATTTTTAGATTCACGCTTACTCACAGGCACCACTGTGGAGCCAGATAACTTGTCTGCGTCACTATGGGACATATTCGTGTCTATTTGTGGAAAAATGCTAAGGTTCTGTGGTGTTTTCCTTAAGCAAAGAATAAGCAAAGCAAAAGTAAACTGTAAGCAAAGGAACTATGTCTTCATAAATCTTTTTTGCGACCATTTTCTGATGAATTAATGTGTTTCTGTATACCCCGTGAGTAATTTTTGTCGAATATGGTGGAAAACAGTTGGTATTTGGAGTCAAAATAAACAAATGGGTACTAAAAATCCATTATATCACTTTTAGAAAGTGGCAGAATTATATATATATGTCCGATTTTGATTTAACGATTTAACCCTTAATTTTTAGATTCATGCTTACTCACAGGCACCATTGTGGAGCCAGAGGACCTATCTGCGTCACTATAGGACATATTCGTGTGTATTTGTGGAAAAATGCTCAAGTTCGGTGGTGTTTTCTCCGTAAGCAAAGAAAAAGCAAAGCGTAAGCAAAATGTAAGCAAAGGAAATATGTCTTCATAAATCCTTTTTCCGACCATTTTCTGAAGTAATAATGTATTGTTTGACATCCCATGAGTCTATTTATGTCGAATAAGGAGCAAAACTGTAGGTAATTGTACCCAGAATGTCCACATGGGTACGAAAAGTCCATAGTGTCACTTTTAAAAAGAATCAGAATTATATATTTCTCATTTTACCTGAACGATCTCTGCCCTAATTTTTAGATTCATGCTTACTCACAGGCACCATTGTGGAGCCAGAGAACTACTCTGCGTCACTATGAGACTTATTTGTGTGTATTTGTGGAAAAATGCTCAAGTTCGGTGGTGTTTCCCCCTAAGCAAAGAATAAGCAAAGCGTAAGCAAAATGTAAGCAAAGGATATATGTCTTCATAAATCCTTTTTCCGACCATTTTCTGAAGTAATTATGTATTGTTTTACAACCCGGGAGTCTATTTATGTCGAATAAGGGGCAAAATTGTAGGTAATTATACCCATAATGTCCAATTGGGTACGAAAAGTCCATAATGTTACTTTTAAAAAAAATCAGAATTATATATTTCTAATTTTACCTGAACGATTTCTGCCCTAATTTTTAGATTCACGCTTACTCACAGGCACCACTGTGGAGCCAGATAACTTGTCTGCGTCACTATGGGACATATTCGTGTCTATTTGTGGAAAAATGCTTAGGTTCTGTGGTGTTTTCTCCTTAAGCAAAGAATAAGCAAAGCAAAAGTAAACTGTAAGCAAAGGAACTATGTCTTCATAAATCTTTTTTGCGACCATTTTCTGATGAATAAATGTGTTTCTGTATACCCCGTGAGTAATTTTTGTCGAATATGGTGGAAAACAGTTGGTATTTGGAGTCAAAATAAACAAATGGGTACTAAAAATCCATTATATCACTTTTAGAAAGTGGCAGAATTATATATATGTCTGATTTTGATTTAACGATTTAACCCTTAATTTTTAGATTCATGCTTACTCACAGGCACCATTGTGGAGCCAGAGAACTAGTCTGCGTCACTATAGGACATATTCGTGTGTATTTGTGGAAAAATGCTCAAGTTCGGTGGTGTTTTCTCCGTAAGAAAAGAATAAGCAAAGCGTAAGCAAAATGTAAGCAAAGGATATATGTCTTCATAAATCCTTTTTCCGACCATTTTCTGAAGTAATAATGTATTGTTTGACATCCCATGAGTCTATTTATGTCGAATAAGGAGCAAAACTGTAGGTAATTGTACCCAGAATGTCCACATGGGTACGAAAAGTCCATAGTGTCACTTTTAAAAAGAATCAGAATTATATATTTCTCATTTTACCTGAACGATCTCTGCCCTAATTTTTAGATTCATGCTTACTCACAGGCACCATTGTGGAGCCAGAGAACTACTCTGCGTCACTATGGGACTTATTTGTGTGTATTTGTGGAAAAATGCTCAAGTTCGGTGGTGTTTTCCCCCTAAGCAAAGAATAAGCAAAGCGTAAGCAAAATGTAAGCAACGGATATATGTCTTCATAAATCCTTTTTCCGACCATTTTCTGAAGTAATTATGTATTGTTTGACATCCCGGGAGTCTATTTATGTCGAATAAGGGGCAAAATTGTAGGTAATTATACCCAGAATGTCCAATTGGGTACGAAAAGTCCATAATGTTACTTTTAAAAAAAATCAGAATTATATATTTCTAATTTTACCTGAACGATTTCTGCCCTAATTTTTAGATTCATGCTTACTCACAGGCAGCATTGTGGAGCCAGAGAACTAGTCTGCGTCACTATATGACATATTCGTGTGAATTTTTGGAAAAATGCTCAAGTTCGGTGGTGTTTTCTCCATAAGCAAAGAATAAGCAAAGCGTAAGCAAAATGAA
The DNA here is from genome assembly GCA_026874595.1 of Sipunculus nudus. NCBI lineage: Eukaryota > Metazoa > Annelida > Sipuncula > Golfingiida > Sipunculidae > Sipunculus > Sipunculus nudus. The sequence continues at coordinate 25,152,594 of CM049319.1, forward strand.
ACCAAAGGATATAAGTCTTCATAAATCCTTTTCCCGACCATTTTCTGAAGTAATAATGTATTGTTTGACATCCCGGGAGTCTATTTATGTCGAATAAGGAGCAAAACTGTAGGTAATTGTAACCAGAATGTCCAAATGGGTACGAAAAGTCCATAATGTCACTTTTAAAAAGAATCAGAATTATATATTTCTCATTTTACCTTAACGATTTCTGCCCTAATTTTTAGATTCACGCTTACTCACAGGCACCATTGTGGTGTCAGAGAACTTGTCTGCGTCATTATGGGACATATTTGTGTCTATTTGTTGAAAAATGATTAAGTTATGTGGTGTTTTCTCCTTAAGCAAAGAATAAGCAAAGCAAAAGTAAACTGTAAGCAAAGGAACTATGTCTTCATAAATCTTTTTTGCGACCATTTTCTGATGAAAAAATGTGTTTCTGGACATCCCGTGAGTCGATTTATGTCGAATATCGTGCAAAACAGTAGGTATTTGGAGATAAAATAAGCAAATGGGAACCGAAAATCCATAATATCACTTTTAGAAAGTGCAGAATTATAAATATGTCTAATTTTGATTTATCGATTTCTGCCCTAAATTTTTAGATTCATGCTTACTCACAGGCACCATTGTGGAGCCAGGGAACTATTCTGCGTCACTATGGAACATATTCGTGTGTATTTGTGGAAAAATGCTCAAGTTCGGTTGTGTTTTCTCCGTAAGCAAAGAATAAGCAAAGCGTTAGCAAATTGTAAGCAAAGGAAATATTTCTTCGCAAATCCTTTTTCCGACCATTTTCGGAAGTAATAATGTATTATTTGACATCCCGGGAGGCTATTTATGTCGAATAAAGAGCAAAACTGTAGATAATTTTACCCAGAATGTCCAATTGGGTACGAAAGGACCATAATGTCACTTTTAAAAAGAATCAGAATAATATATTTCCCATTTTACCTGAACGATTTCTGCCCTAATTTTTAGATTCATGCTTGCTCACAGGCACCGTTGTGGAGCCAGAGAACTAGTCTGAGTCACTATGGGACATATTCGTGTGTATTTGTGGAAAAATGTTCAAGATCGGTGGTGTTTTCTCCGTAAGCAAAGAATAAGCAAAGCGTAAGCAAAGAATAAGCAAAGGATATATGTCTTCATAAATCCTTTTTCCGACCATTTTCTGAAGTAATAATGTATTATTTGACATCCCGGGAGTCTATTTATGTCGAATAAGAAGCAAAACTGTAGGTAATTATACCCAGAATGTCCAAATGGGTACGAAAAGTCCATAATGTCACTTTTAAAAAGAATTAGAATTATATATTTCTCATTTTACCTGAACGATTTCTGCCCTAATTTTTAGATTCATGCTTGCTCACAGGCACCTTGTGGAGCCAGAGAACCAGTCTGCGTCACTATTCGACATATTCGTGTGTATTTGTGGAAAAATGCTCAAGTTCGGTGGTGTCTTCTCCGTAAGCAAAGAATAAGCAAAGCGTAAGCAAAATGTAAACAAAGGATATATGTCTTCATAAATCCTTTTTCCGACCATTTTCTGAAGTAATTATGTATTGTTTGACATCCCGGGAATCTATTTATGTCGAATAAGGGGCAAAATTGTAGGTAATTATACCCAGAATGTCCAATTGGGTACGAAAAGTCCATAATGTTACTTTAAAAAAAATCAGAATTATATATTTCTAATTTTACCTGAACGATTTCTGCCCTAATTTTTAGATTCATGCTTACTCACAGGAAGCATTGTGGAGCCAGAGAACTAGTCTGCGTCACTATATGACATATTCGTGTGAATTTTTGGAAAAATGCTCAAGTTCGGTGGTGTTTTCTCCATAAGCAAAGAACAAGCAAAGCGTAAGCAAAATGTAAACAAAGGATATAAGTCTTCATAAATCCTTTTTCCGACCATTTTCTGAAGTAATAATGTATTGTTTGACATCCCGGGAGTCTATTTATGTCGAATAAGGAGCAAAAATGTAGGCAATTGTACCCAGAATCTCCAAATGGGTACGAAAAGTCTATAATGTCACTTTTAAAAAGAATCAGAATGATATATTTCTCATTTTACCTGAACGATTTCTGCCCTAATTTTTAGATTCACGCTTACTCACAGGCACCACTGTGGAGCCAGATAACTTGTCTGCGTCACTATGGGACATATTCGTGTCTATTTGTGGAAAAATGCTTAAGTTCTGTGGTGTTTTCTCCTTAAGCAAAGAATAAGCAAAGCAAAAGTAAACTGTAAGCAAAGGAACTATTTCTTCATAAATCTTTTTTGCGACCATTTTCTGATGAATTAATGTGTTTCTGGATACCCAGTGAGTAATTTTTGTCGAATATGGTGGAAAACAGTTGGTATTTGGAGTCAAAATAAACAAATGGGTACCAAAAATCCATTATATCACTTTTAGAAAGTGGCAGAATTATATATATATGTCTGATTTTGATTTAACGATTTAACCCTTAATTTTTAGATTCATGCTTACTCACAGGCACCATTGTGGAGCCAGAGGACCTATCTGCGTCACTATAGGACATATTCGTGTGTATTTGTGGAAAAATGCTCAAGTTCAGTGGTGTTTTCTCCGTAAGCAAAGAAAAAGCAAAGCGTAAGCAAAATGTAAGCAAAGGAAATATGTCTTCATAAATCCTTTTTCCGACCATTTTCTGAAGTAATAATGTATTGTTTGACATCCCATGAGTCTATTTATGTCGAATAAGGAGCAAAACTGTAGGTAATTGTACCCAGAATGTCCACATGGGTACGAAAAGTCCATAGTGTCACTTTTAAAAAGAATCAGAATTATATATTTCTCATTTTACCTGAACGATCTCTGCCCTAATTTTTAGATTCATGCTTACTCACAGGCACCATTGTGGAGCCAGAGAACTACTCTGCGTCACTATGAGACTTATTTGTGTGTATTTGTGGAAAAATGCTCAAGTTCGGTGGTGTTTCCCCCTAAGCAAAGAATAAGCAAAGCGTAAGCAAAATGTAAGCAAAGGATATATGTCTTCATAAATCCTTTTTCCGACCATTTTCTGAAGTAATTATGTATTGTTTTACAACCCGGGAGTCTATTTATGTCGAATAAGGGGCAAAATTGTAGGTAATTATACCCATAATGTCCAATTGGGTACGAAAAGTCCATAATGTTACTTTTAAAAAAAATCAGAATTATATATTTCTAATTTTACCTGAACGATTTCTGCCCTAATTTTTAGATTCACGCTTACTCACAGGCACCACTGTGGAGCCAGATAACTTGTCTGCGTCACTATGGGACATATTCGTGTCTATTTGTGGAAAAATGCTTAGGTTCTGTGGTGTTTTCTCCTTAAGCAAAGAATAAGCAAAGCAAAAGTAAACTGTAAGCAAAGGAACTATGTCTTCATAAATCTTTTTTGCGACCATTTTCTGATGAATAAATGTGTTTCTGTATACCCCGTGAGTAATTTTTGTCGAATATGGTGGAAAACAGTTGGTATTTGGAGTCAAAATAAACAAATGGGTACTAAAAATCCATTATATCACTTTTAGAAAGTGGCAGAATTATATATATGTCTGATTTTGATTTAACGATTTAACCCTTAATTTTTAGATTCATGCTTACTCACAGGCACCATTGTGGAGCCAGAGAACTAGTCTGCGTCACTATAGGACATATTCGTGTGTATTTGTGGAAAAATGCTCAAGTTCGGTGGTGTTTTCTCCGTAAGAAAAGAATAAGCAAAGCGTAAGCAAAATGTAAGCAAAGGATATATGTCTTCATAAATCCTTTTTCCGACCATTTTCTGAAGTAATAATGTATTGTTTGACATCCCATGAGTCTATTTATGTCGAATAAGGAGCAAAACTGTAGGTAATTGTACCCAGAATGTCCACATGGGTACGAAAAGTCCATAGTGTCACTTTTAAAAAGAATCAGAATTATATATTTCTCATTTTACCTGAACGATCTCTGCCCTAATTTTTAGATTCATGCTTACTCACAGGCACCATTGTGGAGCCAGAGAACTACTCTGCGTCACTATGGGACTTATTTGTGTGTATTTGTGGAAAAATGCTCAAGTTCGGTGGTGTTTTCCCCCTAAGCAAAGAATAAGCAAAGCGTAAGCAAAATGTAAGCAACGGATATATGTCTTCATAAATCCTTTTTCCGACCATTTTCTGAAGTAATTATGTATTGTTTGACATCCCGGGAGTCTATTTATGTCGAATAAGGGGCAAAATTGTAGGTAATTATACCCAGAATGTCCAATTGGGTACGAAAAGTCCATAATGTTACTTTTAAAAAAAATCAGAATTATATATTTCTAATTTTACCTGAACGATTTCTGCCCTAATTTTTAGATTCATGCTTACTCACAGGCAGCATTGTGGAGCCAGAGAACTAGTCTGCGTCACTATATGACATATTCGTGTGAATTTTTGGAAAAATGCTCAAGTTCGGTGGTGTTTTCTCCATAAGCAAAGAATAAGCAAAGCGTAAGCAAAATGAAACCAAAGGATATAAGTCTTCATAAATCCTTTTCCCGACCATTTTCTGAAGTAATAATGTATTGTTTGACATCCCGGGAGTCTATTTATGTCGAATAAGGAGCAAAACTGTAGGTAATTGTAACCAGAATGTCCAAATGGGTACGAAAAGTCCATAATGTCACTTTTAAAAAGAATCAGAATTATATATTTCTCATTTTACCTTAACGATTTCTGCCCTAATTTTTAGATTCACGCTTACTCACAGGCACCATTGTGGTGTCAGAGAACTTGTCTGCGTCATTATGGGACATATTTGTGTCTATTTGTTGAAAAATGATTAAGTTATGTGGTGTTTTCTCCTTAAGCAAAGAATAAGCAAAGCAAAAGTAAACTGTAAGCAAAGGAACTATGTCTTCATAAATCTTTTTTGCGACCATTTTCTGATGAAAAAATGTGTTTCTGGACATCCCGTGAGTCGATTTATGTCGAATATCGTGCAAAACAGTAGGTATTTGGAGATAAAATAAGCAAATGGGAACCGAAAATCCATAATATCACTTTTAGAAAGTGCAGAATTATAAATATGTCTAATTTTGATTTATCGATTTCTGCCCTAAATTTTTAGATTCATGCTTACTCACAGGCACCATTGTGGAGCCAGGGAACTATTCTGCGTCACTATGGAACATATTCGTGTGTATTTGTGGAAAAATGCTCAAGTTCGGTTGTGTTTTCTCCGTAAGCAAAGAATAAGCAAAGCGTTAGCAAATTGTAAGCAAAGGAAATATTTCTTCGCAAATCCTTTTTCCGACCATTTTCGGAAGTAATAATGTATTATTTGACATCCCGGGAGGCTATTTATGTCGAATAAAGAGCAAAACTGTAGATAATTTTACCCAGAATGTCCAATTGGGTACGAAAGGACCATAATGTCACTTTTAAAAAGAATCAGAATAATATATTTCCCATTTTACCTGAACGATTTCTGCCCTAATTTTTAGATTCATGCTTGCTCACAGGCACCGTTGTGGAGCCAGAGAACTAGTCTGAGTCACTATGGGACATATTCGTGTGTATTTGTGGAAAAATGTTCAAGATCGGTGGTGTTTTCTCCGTAAGCAAAGAATAAGCAAAGCGTAAGCAAAGAATAAGCAAAGGATATATGTCTTCATAAATCCTTTTTCCGACCATTTTCTGAAGTAATAATGTATTATTTGACATCCCGGGAGTCTATTTATGTCGAATAAGAAGCAAAACTGTAGGTAATTATACCCAGAATGTCCAAATGGGTACGAAAAGTCCATAATGTCACTTTTAAAAAGAATTAGAATTATATATTTCTCATTTTACCTGAACGATTTCTGCCCTAATTTTTAGATTCATGCTTGCTCACAGGCACCTTGTGGAGCCAGAGAACCAGTCTGCGTCACTATTCGACATATTCGTGTGTATTTGTGGAAAAATGCTCAAGTTCGGTGGTGTCTTCTCCGTAAGCAAAGAATAAGCAAAGCGTAAGCAAAATGTAAACAAAGGATATATGTCTTCATAAATCCTTTTTCCGACCATTTTCTGAAGTAATTATGTATTGTTTGACATCCCGGGAATCTATTTATGTCGAATAAGGGGCAAAATTGTAGGTAATTATACCCAGAATGTCCAATTGGGTACGAAAAGTCCATAATGTTACTTTAAAAAAAATCAGAATTATATATTTCTAATTTTACCTGAACGATTTCTGCCCTAATTTTTAGATTCATGCTTACTCACAGGAAGCATTGTGGAGCCAGAGAACTAGTCTGCGTCACTATATGACATATTCGTGTGAATTTTTGGAAAAATGCTCAAGTTCGGTGGTGTTTTCTCCATAAGCAAAGAACAAGCAAAGCGTAAGCAAAATGTAAACAAAGGATATAAGTCTTCATAAATCCTTTTTCCGACCATTTTCTGAAGTAATAATGTATTGTTTGACATCCCGGGAGTCTATTTATGTCGAATAAGGAGCAAAAATGTAGGCAATTGTACCCAGAATCTCCAAATGGGTACGAAAAGTCTATAATGTCACTTTTAAAAAGAATCAGAATGATATATTTCTCATTTTACCTGAACGATTTCTGCCCTAATTTTTAGATTCACGCTTACTCACAGGCACCACTGTGGAGCCAGATAACTTGTCTGCGTCACTATGGGACATATTCGTGTCTATTTGTGGAAAAATGCTTAAGTTCTGTGGTGTTTTCTCCTTAAGCAAAGAATAAGCAAAGCAAAAGTAAACTGTAAGCAAAGGAACTATTTCTTCATAAATCTTTTTTGCGACCATTTTCTGATGAATTAATGTGTTTCTGGATACCCAGTGAGTAATTTTTGTCGAATATGGTGGAAAACAGTTGGTATTTGGAGTCAAAATAAACAAATGGGTACCAAAAATCCATTATATCACTTTTAGAAAGTGGCAGAATTATATATATATGTCTGATTTTGATTTAACGATTTAACCCTTAATTTTTAGATTCATGCTTACTCACAGGCACCATTGTGGAGCCAGAGGACCTATCTGCGTCACTATAGGACATATTCGTGTGTATTTGTGGAAAAATGCTCAAGTTCAGTGGTGTTTTCTCCGTAAGCAAAGAAAAAGCAAAGCGTAAGCAAAATGTAAGCAAAGGAAATATGTCTTCATAAATCCTTTTTCCGACCATTTTCTGAAGTAATAATGTATTGTTTGACATCCCATGAGTCTATTTATGTCGAATAAGGAGCAAAACTGTAGGTAATTGTACCCAGAATGTCCACATGGGTACGAAAAGTCCATAGTGTCACTTTTAAAAAGAATCAGAATTATATATTTCTCATTTTACCTGAACGATCTCTGCCCTAATTTTTAGATTCATGCTTACTCACAGGCACCATTGTGGAGCCAGAGAACTACTCTGCGTCACTATGGGACTTATTTGTGTGTATTTGTGGAAAAATGCTCAAGTTCGGTGGTGTTTCCCCCTAAGCAAAGAATAAGCAAAGCGTAAGCAAAATGTAAGCAAAGGATATATGTCTTCATAAATCCTTTTTCCGACCATTTTCTGAAGTAATTATGTATTGTTTTACATCCCGGGAGTCTATTTATGTCAAATAAGGGGCAAAATTGTAGGTAATTATACCCATAATGTCCAATTGGGTACGAAAAGTCCATAATGTTACTTTTAAAAAAAATCAGAATTATATATTTCTAATTTTACCTGAACGATTTCTGCCCTAATTTTTAGATTCATGCTTACTCACAGGCAGCATTGTGGAGCCAGAGAACTAGTCTGCGTCACTATATGACATATTCGTGTGAATTTTTGGAAAAATGCTCAAGTTCGGTAGTGTTTACTCCATAAGCAAAGAATAAGCAAAGCGTAAGCAAAATGAAACCAAAGGATATAGGTCTTCATAAATCCTTTTTCCGACCATTTTCTGAAGTAATTATGTATTGTTTGACATCCCGGGAGTCTATTTATGTCGAATAAGGAGCAAAACTGTAGGCAATTGTACCCAGAATCTCCAAATGGGTACGAAAAGTCCATAATGTCACTTTTAAAAAGAATCAGAATGATATATTTCTCATTTTACCTGAACGATTTCTGCCCTAATTTTTAGATTCACGCTTACTCACAGGCACCACTGTGGAGCCAGATAACTTGTCTGCGTCACTATGGGACATATTCGTGTCTATTTGTGGAAAAATGCTTAGGTTCTGTGGTGTTTTCTCCTTAAGCAAAGAATAAGCAAAGCAAAAGTAAACTGTAAGCAAAGGAACTATGTCTTCATAAATCTTTTTTGCGACCATTTTCTGATGAATTAATGTGTTTCTGTATACCCCGTGAGTAATTTTTGTCGAATATGGTGGAAAACAGTTGGTATTTGGAGTCAAAATAAACAAATGGGTACTAAAAATCCATTATATCACTTTTAGAAAGTGGCAGAATTATATATATATGTCTGATTTTGATTTAACGATTTAACCCTTAATTTTTAGATTCATGCTTACTCACAGGCACCATTGTGGAGCCAGAGGACCTATCTGCGTCACTATAGGACATATTCGTGTGTATTTGTGGAAAAATGCTCAAGTTCGGTGGTGTTTTCTCCGTAAGCAAAGAAAAAGCAAAGCGTAAGCAAAATGTAAGCAAAGGAAATATGTCTTCATAAATCCTTTTTCCGACCATTTTCTGAAGTAATAATGTATTGTTTGACATCCCATGAGTCTATTTATGTCGAATAAGGAGCAAAACTGTAGGTAATTGTACCCAGAATGTCCACATGGGTACGAAAAGTCCATAGTGTCACTTTTAAAAAGAATCAGAATTATATATTTCTCATTTTACCTGAACGATCTCTGCCCTAATTTTTAGATTCATGCTTACTCACAGGCACCATTGTGGAGCCAGAGAACTACTCTGCGTCACTATGGGACTTATTTGTGTGTATTTGTGGAAAAATGCTCAAGTTCGGTGGTGTTTCCCCCTAAGCAAAGAATAAGCAAAGCGTAAGCAAAATGTAAGCAAAGGATATATGTCTTCATAAATCCTTTTTCCGACCATTTTCTGAAGTAATTATGTATTGTTTTACATCCCGGGAGTCTATTTATGTCGAATAAGGGGCAAAATTGTAGGTAATTATACCCATAATGTCCAATTGGGTACGAAAAGTCCATAATGTTACTTTTAAAAAAAATCAGAATTATATATTTCTAATTTTACCTGAACGATTTCTGCCCTAATTTTTAGATTCATGCTTACTCACAGGCAGCATTGTGGAGCCAGAGAACTAGTCTGCGTCACTATATGACATATTCGTGTGAATTTTTGGAAAAATGCTCAAGTTCGGTGGTGTTTTCTCCATCAGCAAAGAATAAGCAAAGCGTAAGCAAAATGAAACCAAAGGATATAAGTCTTCATAAATCCTTTTTCCGACCATTTTCTGAAGTAATTATGTATTGTTTGACATCCCGGGAGTCTATTTATGTCGAATAAGGAGCAAAACTGTAGGCAATTGTACCCAGAATCTCCAAATGGGTACGAAAAGTCCATAATGTCACTTTTAAAAAGAATCAGAATTATATATTTCTCATTTTACCTGAACGATTTCTGCCCTAATTTTTAGATTCACGCTTACTCACAGGCACCATTGTGGTGTCAGAGAACTTGTCTGCGTCATTATGGGACATATTTGTGTCTATTTGTTGAAAAATGATTAAGTTATGTGGTGTTTTCTCCTTAAGCAAAGAATAAGCAAAGCAAAAGTAAACTGTAAGCAAAGGAACTATGTCTTCATAAATCTTTTTTGCGACCATTTTCTGATGAATAAATGTGTTTCTGGACATCCCGTGAGTCGATTTATGTCGAATATCGTGCAAAACAGTAGGTATTTGGAGATAAAATAAGCAAATGGGAACCGAAAATCCATAATATCACTTTTAGAAAGTGCAGAATTATAAATATGTCTAATTTTGATTTAACGATTTCTGCCCTAAATTTTTAGATTCATGCTTACTCACAGGCACCATTGTGGAGCCAGGGAACTATTCTGCGTCACTATGGAACATATTCGTGTGTATTTGTGGGAAAATGCTCAAGTTCGGTTGTGTTTTCTCCGTAAGCAAAGAATAAGCAAAGCGTTAGCAAATTGTAAGCAAAGGAAATATTTCTTCGCAAATCCTTTTTCCGACCATTTTCGGAAGTAATAATGTATTATTTGACATCCCGGGAGGCTATTTATGTCGAATAAAGAGCAAAACTGTAGATAATTTTACCCAGAATGTCCAATTGGGTACGAAAGGACCATAATGTCACTTTTAAAAAGAATCAGAATTATATATTTCCCATTTTACCTGAACGATTTCTGCCCTAATTTTTAGATTCATGCTTGCTCACAGGCACCGTTGTGGAGCCAGAGAACTAGTCTGAGTCACTATGGGACATATTCGTGTGTATTTGTGGAAAAATGTTCAAGATCGGTGGTGTTTTCTCCGTAAGCAAAGAATAAGCAAAGCGTAAGCAAAGAATAAGCAAAGGATATATGTCTTCATAAATCCTTTTTCCGACCATTTTCTGAAGTAATAATGTATTATTTGACATCCCGGGAGTCTATTTATGTCGAATAAGAAGCAAAACTGTAGGTAATTATACCCAGAATGTCCAAATGGGTACGAAAAGTCCATAGTGTTACTTTTAAAAAGAATTAGAATTATATATTTCTCATTTTACCTGAACGATTTCTGCCCTAATTTTTAGATTCATGCTTGCTCACAGGCACCTGGTGGAGCCAGAGAACCAGTCTGCGTCACTATTCGACATATTCGTGTGTATTTGTGGAAAAATGCTCAAGTTCGGTGGTGTCTTCTCCGTAAGCAAAGAATAAGCAAAGCGTAAGCAAAATGTAAACAAAGGATATATGTCTTCATAAATCCTTTTTCCGACCATTTTCTGAAGTAATTATGTATTGTTTGACATCCCGGGAGTCTATTTATGTCGAATAAGGAGCAAAACTGTAGGCAATTGTACCCAGAATCTCCAAATGGGTACGAAAAGTCCATAATGTCACTTTTAAAAAGAATCAGAATGATATATTTCTCATTTTACCTGAACGATTTATGCCCTAATTTTTAGATTCACGCTTACTCATAGGCACCACTGTGGAGCCAGATAACTTGTCTGCGTCACTATGGGACATATTCGTGTCTATTTGTGGAAAAATGCTTAAGTTCTGTGGTGTTTTCTCCTTAAGCAAAGAATAAGCAAAGCAAAAGTAAACTGTAAGCAAAGGAACTATGTCTTCATAAATCTTTTTTGCGACCATTTTCTGATGAATTAATGTGTTTCTGTATACCCCGTGAGTAATTTTTGTCGAATATGGTGGAAAACAGTTGGTATTTGGAGTCAAAATAAACAAATGGGTACCAAAAATCCATTATATCACTTTTAGAAAGTGGCAGAATTATATATATGTCTGATTTTGATTTAACGATTTAACCCTTAATTTTTAGATTCATGCTTACTCACAGGCACCATTGTGGAGCCAGAGAACTAGTCTGCGTCACTATGGGACTTATTTGTGTGTATTTGTGGAAAAATGCTCAAATTCGGTGGTGTTTTCCCCCTAAGCAAAGAATAAGCAAAGCAAAAGCAAACTGTAAGCGAAGGAACTATGTCTTCATAATTCTTTTTTGCGACCATTTTCTGATAAAATAATGTGTTTCTGGACATCCCATGAGTCGATTTATGTCGAATATCGTGCAAAACAGTAGATATTTGGATTTAAATAAGCAAATGGGAACCAAAAATCCGTAATATCACTTTTCGAAAGTAGCAGAATTATATATTAATCTAATTTTGATTTAACGATTTTACCCTTAATTTTTAGATTCACGCTTACTCACAGGCACCATTGTGGAGCCAGAGATCTAGTCTGAGTCACTATGGGAGATATTCGTGTGTATTTGTGGAAATATGCACAAGTTCGGTGGTGTTTTCTCCGTAAGCAAAGAATAAGCAAAGCGTTAGCAAAATGTAAGCAAAGGAAATATGTCTTCGTAAATCCATTTTCCGACCATTTTCGGAAGTAATAATGTATTGTTTGACATCCCGGGAGGCTATTTATGTCGAATAAGGAGCAAAACTGTAGATAAATGTACAGGAAATGTGCAAATGGGTACGAAAAGTCTATAATATCATCTTTAGAAAGTAGCAGCATTATAAATATCTGATTTTGATTTAACAATTTTACACCTAATTCTTTTATTTGTGCTTACTCATAGGTACCGTTGTGGAGCCAGAGGACCAGTCTGCGTCCCTATGGGACATATTCGTGTGTATTTGTGGAAAATGCTTAAGTTCTGTGGTGTTTTCTCCGTAAGCAAAGAGTAAGCAAAGCGTAAGCAAAATGTAAGCAAAGGATATATGTCTTCATAAATCCTTTTTCGACCATTTTCTGAAGTAATAATGTATTGTTTGACAGCCCGGGAGTCTATTTATGTCGAATAAGGAGCAAAACTGTAGGTAATTGTACCCAGAATGTCCAAATGGGTACGAAAAGTCCATAATGTCACTTTTAAAAAGAATCAGAATTATATATTTCTCATTTTACCTGAACGATTTCTGCCCTAATTTTTTTATTTGTGCTTACTCATAGGTACCGTTGTGGAGCCAGAGGACCAGTCTGCGTCTCTATGGGACATATTCGTGTGTATTTGTGGAAAATGCTTAAGTTCTGTGGTGTTTTCTCCGTAAGCAAAGAGTAAGCAAAGCGTAAGCAAAATGTAAGCAAAGGATATATGTCTTCATAAATCCTTTTTCTGACCATTTTCTGAAGTAATAATGTATTGTTTGACATCCCGGGAGTCTATTTATTTCGAATAAGGAGCAAAACTGTAGGTAATTGTACCCAGAATGTCCAAATTGGTACGAAAAGTCCATAATGTCACTTTTAAAAAGAATCAGAATTATATATTTCTAATTTTACCTGAACGATTTTCGCCCTAATTTTTAGATTCACGCTTACTCACAGGTACCATTGTGGAGCCAGAGAACTTGTCTGCGTCACTATGGGTCATGTTTGTGTGTATTTGTGGAAAAATGCTCAAGTTCTGTGGTGTTTTCTCCGTAAGCAAAGAATAAGCAAAGCATAAGCAAAATGTAAGCAAAGGAAATATGTCTTCGCAAATCCTTTTTCCGACCATTTTCGGAAGTAATAATGTATTGTTTGACATCCCTGGAGGCTATTTATGTCGAATAAAGAGCAAAACTGTAGATAATTTTACCCAGAATGTCCAATTGGGTACGAAAAGACCATAATGTCACTTTTAAAAAGAATCAGAATTATATATTTCTCATTTTACTTGAAAGATTTCTGCCCTAATGTTTAGATTCATGCTTGCTCACAGGCACCTTGTGGAGCCAGAGAACCAGTCTCCGTCACTATTCGACATATTCGTGTGTATTTGTGGAAAAATGCTCAAGTTCGGTTGTGTTTTCTCCGTAAGCAAAGAATAAGAAAAGCGTAAGCAAAATGTAAACAAAGGATATATGTCTTCATAAATCCTTTTTCCGACCATTTTCTGAAGTAATAATGTATTGTTTGACATCCCGGGAGTCTATTTATGTCGAATAAGGAGCAAAACTGTAGGTAATTGTTACCAGAATGTCCAAATGGGTACGAAAAGTCCATAATGTTACTTTTAAAAAGAATCAGAATTATATATTTCTCATTTTACCTGAACGATTTCTGCCCTAATTTTTAGATTCACGCTTACTCACAGGCACCACTGTGGAGCCAGATAACTTGTCTGCGGCACTATGGGACATAGTCGTGTCTATTTGTGGAAAAATACTTAAGTTCTGTGGTGTTTTCTCCTTAAGCAAAGAATAAGCAAAGCAAAAGTAAACTGTAAGCAAAGGAACTATGTCTTCATAAATCTTTTTTGCGACCATTTTCTGATGAATTAATGTGTTTCTGGATACCCCTTGAGTCGATTTATGTAGAATATGGTGGAAAACAGTAGGTATTTGGAGTCAAAATAAACAAATGGGTACCAAAAATCCATTATATCACTTTTAGAAAGTGGCAGAATCATATATATGTATGATTTTGATTTAACGATTTAACCCTTAATTTTAAGATTCATGCTTACTCACAGGCACCATTGTGGAGCCAGAGAACCAGTCTGCGTCACTATAGGACATATTTGTGTGTATTTGTGGAAAAATGCTCAAGTTCGGTTGTGTTTTCTCCGTAAGAAAAGAATAAGCAAAGCGTAAGCAAAATGTAAGCAAAGGATATATGTCTTCCTAAATCCTTTTTCCGACCATTTTCTGAAGTAATAATGTATTGTTTGACAGCCCGGGAGTCTATTTATGTCGAATAAGGAGCAAAACTGTAGGTAATTGTACCCAGAATGTCCAAATGGGTACGAAAAGTCCATAATGTCACTTTTAAAAAGAATCAGAATTATATATTTCTCATTTTACCTGAACGATCTCTGCCCTAATTTTTAGATTCATGCTTACTCACAGGCACCATTGTGGAGCCAGAGAACTAGTCTGAGTCACTATGGGACATATTCGCGTGTATTTGTTGAAAAATGCTCAAGTTCGGTGGTGTTTTCTCCGTAAGCAAAGAATAAGCAAAGCGTAAGCAAAATGTAAGCAAAGGATATATGTCTTCATAACTCCTTTTTCCGAACATTATCTGAAGTAATAATGTATTGTTGACATCCCGGGAGTCTATTTATGTCGAATAAGTAGCAAAACTGTAGGTAATTGTACCCAGAATGTCCAAATGGGTACGAAAAGTCCATAATATCACTTTTAAAAAGAATCAGAATTATAAATTTCTAATTTTACCTGAACGATTTTCGCCCTAATTTTTAGATTCACGCTTACTCACAGGTACCATTGTGGAGCCAGAGAACTTGTCTGCGTCACTATAGGACATATTCGTGTGTATTTGTGGAAAAATGCTCATGTTCGGTTGTGTTTTCTCCGTAAGAAAAGAATAAGCAAAGCGTAAGCAAAATGTAAGCAAAGGATATATGTCTTCATAAATCCTTTTTCCGACCATTTTCTGAAGTAATAATGTATTGTTTGACATCCCATGAGTCTATTTATGTCGAATAAGGAGCAAAACTGTAGGTAATTGTACCCAGAATGTCCAAATGGGAACGAAAATTCCATAGTGTCACTTTTAAAAAGAATCAGAATTATATATTTCTCATTTTACCTGAACGATTTCTGCCCTAATTTTTAGATTCATGCTTACTCACAGGCACCATTGTGGAGCCAGAGAACTTGTCTGCGTCACTATGGGACATATTTGTGTCTATTTGTTGAAAAATGATTAAGTTATGTGGTGTTTTCTCCTAAAGCAAAGAATAAGCAAAGCAAAAGTAAACTGTAAGCAAAGGAACTATGTCTTCATAAATCTTTTTTGCGACCATTTTCTGATGAATTAATGTGTTTCTGGATACCCCGTGAGTAATTTTTGTCGAATATGGTGGAAAACAGTTGGTATTTGGAGTCAAAATAAACAAATGGGTACCAAAAATCCATTATATCACTTTTAGAAAGTGACAGAATTATATATATGTCTGATTTTGATTTAACGATTTAACCCTTAATTTTTAGATTCATGCTTACTCACAGGCACAATTGTGGAGCCAGAGAACCAGTCTGCGTCACTATAGGACATATTCGTGTGTATTTGTGGAAAAATGCTCAAGTTCGGTTGTGTTTTCTCCGTAAGAAAAGAATAAGCAAAGCGTAAGCAAAATGTAAGCAAAGGATATAGGTCTTCATAAATCCTTTTTCCGACCATTTTCTGAAGTAATAATGTATTGTTTGACATCCCGGGCGTCTATTTATGTCGAATAAGGAGCAAAACTGTAGGTAATTGTACCCAGAATGTCCAAATGGGTACGAAAAGTCCATAGTGTCACTTTTAAAAAGAATCAGAATTATATATTTCTCATTTTACCTGAACGATTTCTGCCCTAATTTTTAGATTCATGCTTACTCACAGGCACCATTTTGGAGCCAGAGAACTTGTCTGCGTCACTATGGGACATATTTGTGTCTATTTGTTGAAAAATGATTAAGTTATGTGGTGTTTTCTCCTAAAGCAAAGAATAAGCAAAGCAAAAGTAAACTGTAAGCAAAGGAACTATGTCTTCATAAATCTTTTTTGCGACCATTTTCTGATGAATAAATGTGTTTCTGGACATCCTGTGAGTCGATTTATGTCGAATATCGTGCAAAACAGTAGGTATTTGGAGATAAAATAAGCAAATGGGAACCGAAAATCCATAATATCACTTTTAGAAAGTGGCAGAATTATATATATGTCTAATTTTGATTTAACGATTTTACCCTTAATTTTTAGATTCATGCTTACTCACAGGCACCATTGTGGAGCCAGGGAACAATTCTGCGTCACTATGGAACATATTCGTGTGTATTTGTGGAAAGATGCTCAAGTTCGGTTGTGTTTTCTCCGTAAGCAAAGAATAAGCAAAGCGTTAGCAAATTGTAAGCAAAGGAAATATGTCTTCGCAAATCCTTTTTCCGACCATTTTCGGAAGTAATAATGTATTTTTTGACATCCCGGGAGGCTATTTATGTCGAATAAAGAGCAAAACTGTAGATAATTTTACCCAGAATGTCCAATTGGGTACGAAAGGACTATAATGTCACTTTTAAAAAGAATCAGAATTATATATTTCTCATTTTACCTGAAGGATTTCTGCCCTAATTTTTAGATTCATGCTTGCTCACAGGCACCGTTGTGGAGCCAGAGAACCAGTCTCCGTCACTATTCGACATATTCGTGTATATTTGTGGACAAATGTTCAAGATCGGTGGTGTTTTCTCCGTAAGCAAAGAATAAGCAAAGCGTAAGCAAAGAATAAGCAAAGGATATATGTCTTCATAAATCCTTTTTCCGACCATTTTCTGAAGTAATTATGTATTGTTTGACATCCCGGGAGTCTATTTATGTCGAATAAGGGGCAAAACTGTAAATAATTGTACCCAGAATGTACAAATGGGTACAAAAAGTCCATAGTGTCACTTTTAAAAAGAATTAGAATTATATATTTCTCATTTTACCTGAACGATTTCTGCCCTAATTTTTAGATTCCCGCTTACTCACAGGCACCATTGTGGAGCCAGAGAACTAGTCTGCGTCACTATAGGACATATTCGTGTGTATTTGTGGAAAAATGCTCAAGTTCGGTGGTGTTTTCTCCGTAAGCAAAGAAAAAGCAAAGCGTAAGCAAAATGTAAGCAAAGGATATATGTCTTTATAAATCCTTTTTCCGACCATTTTCTGAAGTAATAATGTATTGTTTGACATCCCGGGAGTCTATTTATGTCGAATAAGAAGCAAAACTGTAGGTAATTGTACCCAGAATGTCCAAATGGGTACGAAAAGTCCATAGTGTCACTTTTAAAAAGAATTAGAATTATATATTTCTCATTTTACCTGAACGATTTCTGCCCTAATTTTTAGATTCATGCTTGCTCACAGGCACCTTGTGGAGCCAGAGAACCAGTCTGCGTCACTTTTCGACATATTCGTGTGTATTTGTGGAAAAATGCTCAAGTTCGGTGGTGTCTTCTCCGTAAGCAAAGAATAAGCAAAGCGTAAGCAAAATCTAAACAAAGGATATATGTCTTCATAAATCCTTTCTCCGACCATTTTCTGAAGTAATTATGTATTGTTTGACATCCCGGGAGACTATTTATGTCGAATAAGGTGCAAAATTGTAGGTAATTATACCCAGAATGTCCAATTGGGTACGAAAAGTCCATAATATTACTTTTAAAAAAAATCAGAATTATATTTTCTAATTTTACCTGAACGATTTCTGCCCTAATTTTTAGATTCATGCTTACTCGCAGGAAGCATTGTGGAGCCAGAGAACCAGTCTGCGTCACTATATGACATTCGTGTGAATTTTTGGAAAAATGCTCAAGTTCGGTGGTGTTTTCTCCATAAGCAAAGAATAAGCAAAGCGTAAGCAAAATGTAACCAAAGGATATAAGTCTTCATAAACCCTTTTTCCGACCATTTTCTGAAGTAATAATGTATTGTTTGACATCCCGGGAGTCTATTTATGTCGAATAAGGAGCAAAACTGTAGGCAATTGTACCCAGAATCTCCAAATGGGTACAAAAAGTCCATAATGTCACTTTTAAAAAGAATCAGAATTATATATTTCTCATTTTACCTGAACGATTTCTGCCCAAATTTTTAGATTCACGCTTACTCACAGGCACCATTGTGGAGCCAGAGAACTTGTCTGCGTCACTATGGGACATATTCGTGTCTAATTGTGGAAAAATGCTTAAGTTCTGTGGTGTTTTCTCCTTAAGCAAAGAAAAAGCAAAGCAAAAGTAAACTGTAAGCAAAGGAACTATGTCTTCATAAATCATTTTTGCGACCATTTTCTGATGAATTAATGTGTTTCTGGATACCCCGTGAGTAATTTTTGTCGAATATGGTGGAAAACAGTTGGTATTTGGAGTCAAAATAAACAAATGGGTACCAAAAATCCATTATATCACTTTTAGAAAGTGACAGAATTATATATATGTCTGATTTTGATTTAACGATTTAACCCTTAATTTTTAGATTCATGCTTACTCACAGGCACCATTGTGGAGCCAGAGGACCTCTCTGCGTCACTATAGGACATATTCGTGTGTATTTGTGGAAAAATGCTCAAGTTCGGTGGTGTTTTCTCCGTAAGCAAAGAAAAGGCAAAGCGTAAGCAAAATGTAAGCAAAGGATATATGTCTTTATGAATCCTTTTTCCGACCATTTTCTGAAGTAATAATGTATTTTTTGACATCCCGGGAGTCTATTTATGTCGAATAAGAAGCGAAACTGTAGGTAATTGTACCCAGAATGTCCAAATGGGTACGAAAAGTCCATAGTGTCACTTTTAAAAAGAATTAGAATTATATATTTCTCATTTTACCTGAACGATTTCTGCCCTAATTTTTAGATTCATGCTTGCTCACAGGCACCTTGTGGAGCCAGAGAACCAGTCTGCGTCACTATAGGACATATTCGTGTGTATTTGTGGAAAAATGCTCAAGTTCGGTTGTGTTTTCTCCGTAAGAAAAGAATAAGCAAAGCGTAAGCAAAATGTAAGCAAAGGATATAGGTCTTCATAAATCCTTTTTCCGACCATTTTCTGAAGTAATAATGTATTGTTTGACATCCCGGGCGTCTATTTATGTCGAATAAGGAGCAAAACTGTAGGTAATTGTACCCAGAATGTCCAAATGGGTACGAAAAGTCCATAGTGTCACTTTTAAAAAGAATCAGAATTATATATTTCTCATTTTACCTGAACGATTTCTGCCCTAATTTTTAGATTCATGCTTACTCACAGGCACCATTTTGGAGCCAGAGAACTTGTCTGCGTCACTATGGGACATATTTGTGTCTATTTGTTGAAAAATGATTAAGTTATGTGGTGTTTTCTCCTAAAGCAAAGAATAAGCAAAGCAAAAGTAAACTGTAAGCAAAGGAACTATGTCTTCATAAATCTTTTTTGCGACCATTTTCTGATGAATAAATGTGTTTCTGGACATCCTGTGAGTCGATTTATGTCGAATATCGTGCAAAACAGTAGGTATTTGGAGATAAAATAAGCAAATGGGAACCGAAAATCCATAATATCACTTTTAGAAAGTGGCAGAATTATATATATGTCTAATTTTGATTTAACGATTTTACCCTTAATTTTTAGATTCATGCTTACTCACAGGCACCATTGTGGAGCCAGGGAACAATTCTGCGTCACTATGGAACATATTCGTGTGTATTTGTGGAAAGATGCTCAAGTTCGGTTGTGTTTTCTCCGTAAGCAAAGAATAAGCAAAGCGTTAGCAAATTGTAAGCAAAGGAAATATGTCTTCGCAAATCCTTTTTCCGACCATTTTCGGAAGTAATAATGTATTTTTTGACATCCCGGGAGGCTATTTATGTCGAATAAAGAGCAAAACTGTAGATAATTTTACCCAGAATGTCCAATTGGGTACGAAAGGACTATAATGTCACTTTTAAAAAGAATCAGAATTATATATTTCTCATTTTACCTGAAGGATTTCTGCCCTAATTTTTAGATTCATGCTTGCTCACAGGCACCGTTGTGGAGCCAGAGAACCAGTCTCCGTCACTATTCGACATATTCGTGTATATTTGTGGACAAATGTTCAAGATCGGTGGTGTTTTCTCCGTAAGCAAAGAATAAGCAAAGCGTAAGCAAAGAATAAGCAAAGGATATATGTCTTCATAAATCCTTTTTCCGACCATTTTCTGAAGTAATTATGTATTGTTTGACATCCCGGGAGTCTATTTATGTCGAATAAGGGGCAAAACTGTAAATAATTGTACCCAGAATGTACAAATGGGTACAAAAAGTCCATAGTGTCACTTTTAAAAAGAATTAGAATTATATATTTCTCATTTTACCTGAACGATTTCTGCCCTAATTTTTAGATTCCCGCTTACTCACAGGCACCATTGTGGAGCCAGAGAACTAGTCTGCGTCACTATAGGACATATTCGTGTGTATTTGTGGAAAAATGCTCAAGTTCGGTGGTGTTTTCTCCGTAAGCAAAGAAAAAGCAAAGCGTAAGCAAAATGTAAGCAAAGGATATATGTCTTTATAAATCGTTTTTCCGACCATTTTCTGAAGTAATAATGTATTGTTTGACATCCCGGGAGTCTATTTATGTCGAATAAGAAGCAAAACTGTAGGTAATTGTACCCAGAATGTCCAAATGGGTACGAAAAGTCCATAGTGTCACTTTTAAAAAGAATTAGAATTATATATTTCTCATTTTACCTGAACGATTTCTGCCCTAATTTTTAGATTCATGCTTGCTCACAGGCACCTTGTGGAGCCAGAGAACCAGTCTGCGTCACTTTTCGACATATTCGTGTGTATTTGTGGAAAAATGCTCAAGTTCGGTGGTGTCTTCTCCGTAAGCAAAGAATAAGCAAAGCGTAAGCAAAATCTAAACAAAGGATATATGTCTTCATAAATCCTTTCTCCGACCATTTTCTGAAGTAATTATGTATTGTTTGACATCCCGGGAGACTATTTATGTCGAATAAGGTGCAAAATTGTAGGTAATTATACCCAGAATGTCCAATTGGGTACGAAAAGTCCATAATATTACTTTTAAAAAAAATCAGAATTATATTTTCTAATTTTACCTGAACGATTTCTGCCCTAATTTTTAGATTCATGCTTACTCGCAGGAAGCATTGTGGAGCCAGAGAACCAGTCTGCGTCACTATATGACATTCGTGTGAATTTTTGGAAAAATGCTCAAGTTCGGTGGTGTTTTCTCCATAAGCAAAGAATAAGCAAAGCGTAAGCAAAATGTAACCAAAGGATATAAGTCTTCATAAACCCTTTTTCCGACCATTTTCTGAAGTAATAATGTATTGTTTGACATCCCGGGAGTCTATTTATGTCGAATAAGGAGCAAAACTGTAGGCAATTGTACCCAGAATCTCCAAATGGGTACAAAAAGTCCATAATGTCACTTTTAAAAAGAATCAGAATTATATATTTCTCATTTTACCTGAACGATTTCTGCCCAAATTTTTAGATTCACGCTTACTCACAGGCACCATTGTGGAGCCAGAGAACTTGTCTGCGTCACTATGGGACATATTCGTGTCTAATTGTGGAAAAATGCTTAAGTTCTGTGGTGTTTTCTCCTTAAGCAAAGAAAAAGCAAAGCAAAAGTAAACTGTAAGCAAAGGAACTATGTCTTCATAAATCATTTTTGCGACCATTTTCTGATGAATTAATGTGTTTCTGGATACCCCGTGAGTAATTTTTGTCGAATATGGTGGAAAACAGTTGGTATTTGGAGTCAAAATAAACAAATGGGTACCAAAAATCCATTATATCACTTTTAGAAAGTGACAGAATTATATATATGTCTGATTTTGATTTAACGATTTAACCCTTAATTTTTAGATTCATGCTTACTCACAGGCACCATTGTGGAGCCAGAGGACCTCTCTGCGTCACTATAGGACATATTCGTGTGTATTTGTGGAAAAATGCTCAAGTTCGGTGGTGTTTTCTCCGTAAGCAAAGAAAAGGCAAAGCGTAAGCAAAATGTAAGCAAAGGATATATGTCTTTATGAATCCTTTTTCCGACCATTTTCTGAAGTAATAATGTATTTTTTGACATCCCGGGAGTCTATTTATGTCGAATAAGAAGCGAAACTGTAGGTAATTGTACCCAGAATGTCCAAATGGGTACGAAAAGTCCATAGTGTCACTTTTAAAAAGAATTAGAATTATATATTTCTCATTTTACCTGAACGATTTCTGCCCTAATTTTTAGATTCATGCTTGCTCACAGGCACCTTGTGGAGCCAGAGAACCAGTCTGCGTCACTATTCGACATATTTGTGTGTATTTGTGGAAAAATGCTCAAGTTCGGTGGTGTCTTCCCCCTAAGCGAAGAATAAGCAAAGCGTAAGCAAAATGTAAACAAAGGATATATGTCTTCATAAATCCTTTTTCCGACCATTTTCTGAAGTAATTATGTATTGTTTGACATCCCGGGAGTCTATTTATGTCGAATAAGGGGCAAAATTGTAGGTAATTATACCCAGAATGTCCAATTGGGTACGAAAAGTCCATAATGTTACTTTTAAAAAAAATCAGAATTATATATTTCTAATTTTACCTGAACGATTTCTGCCCTAATTTTTAGATTTATGCTTACTCACAGGAAGCATTGTGGAGCCAGAGAACTAGTCTGCGTCACTATATGACATATTCGTGTGAATTTTTGGAAAAATGCTCAAGTTCGGTGGTGTTTTCTCCATAAGCAAAGAACAAGCAAAGCGTCAGCAAAATGTAACCAAAGGATATAAGTCTTCATAAATCCTTTTTCCGACCATTTTCTGAAGTAATAATGTATTGTTTGACATCCCGGGAGTCTATTTATGTCGAATAAGTAGCAAAACTGTAGGTAATTGTACCCGGAATGTCCAAATTGGTACGAAAAGTCCATAATGTCACTTTTAAAAAGAATCAGAATTATATATTTCTAATTTTACCTGAACGATTTTCGCCCTAATTTTTAGATTCACGCTTACTCACAGGTACCATTGTGGAGCCAGAGAACTTGTCTGCGTCAATATGGGTCATGTTTGTGTGTATTTGTGGAAAAATGCTCACGTTCTGTGGTGTTTTCTCCGTAAGCAAAGAATAAGCAAAGCATAAGCAAAATGTAAGCAAAGGAAATATGTCTTCGCAAATCCTTTTTCCGACCATTTTCGGAAGTAATAATGTATTGTTTGACATCCCGGGAGGCTATCAATGTCGAATAAAGAGCAAAACTGTAGATAATTTTACCCAGAATGTCCAATTGGGTACGAAAAGACCATAATGTCACTTTTAAAAAGAATCAGAATTATATATTTCTCATTTTACTTGAACGATTTCTGCCCTAATTTTTAGATTCATGCTTGCTCACAGGCACCTTGTGGAGCCAGAGAACCAGTCTGCGTCACTATTCGACATATTCGTGTGTATTTGTGGAAAAATGCTCAAGTTCGGTGGTGTTTTCTCCGTAAGCAAAGAATAAGAAAAGCGTAAGCAAAATGTAAACAAAGGATATATGTCTTCATAAATCCTTTTTCCGACCATTTTCTGAAGTAATAATGTATTGTTTGACATCCCGGGAGTCTATTTATGTCGAATAAGGAGCAAAACTGTAGGTAATTGTAACCAGAATGTCCAAATGGGTACGAAAAGTACATAATGTCACTTTTAAAAAGAATCAGAATTATATATTTCTCATTTTACCTGAACGATTTCTGCCCTAATTTTTAGATTCACGCTTACTCACAGGCACCACTGTGGAGCCAGAGAACCAGTCTGCGTCACTATGGGACATATTCGTGTCTATTTGTGGAAAAATGCTTAAGTTCTGTGGTGTTTTTTCCTTAAGCAAAGAATAAGCAAAGCAAAAGTAAACTGTAAGCAAAGGAACTATGTCTTCATAAATCTTTTTGCGACCATTTTCTGATGAATTAATGTGTTTCTGGATGCCCCGTGAGTCGATTTATGTAGAATATGGTGTAAAACAGTAGGTATTTGGAGTCAAAATAAACAAATGGGTACCAAAAATCCATTATATCACTTTTAGAAAGTGGCAGAATCATATATATGTCTGATTTTGATTTAACGATTTAACCCTTAATTTTTAGATTCATGCTTACTCACAGGCACCATTGTGGAGCCAGAGAACCAGTCTGCGTCACTATAGGACATATTCGTGTGTATTTGTGGAAAAATGCTCAAGTTCGGTTGTGTTTTCTCCGTAAGAAAAGAATAAGCAAAGCGTAAGCAAAATGTAAGCAAAGGATATATGTCTTCATAAATCCTTTTTCCGACCATTTTCTGAAGTAATAATGTATTGTTTGACATCCCGGGCGTCTATTTATGTCGAATAAGGAGCAAAACTGTAGGTAATTGTACCCAGAATGTCCAAATGGGTACGAAAAGTCCATAATATTACTTTTAAAAAAAATCAGAATTATATTTTCTAATTTTACCTGAACGATTTCTGCCCTAATTTTTAGATTCATGCTTGCTCACAGGCACCTTGTGGAGCCAGAGAACCAGTCTGCGTCACTATTCGACATATTCGTGTGTATTTGTGGAAAAATGCTCAAGTTCGGTGGTGTCTTCTCCGTAAGCAAAGAATAAGCAAAGCGTAAGCAAAATGTAAACAAAGGATATATGTCTTCATAAATCCTTTCTCCGACCATTTTCTGAAGTAATTATGTATTGTTTGACATCCCGGGAGACTATTTATGTCGAATAAGGGGCAAAATTGTAGGTAATTATACCCAGAATGTCCAATTGGGTACGAAAAGTCCATAATATTACTTTTAAAAAAAATCAGAATTATATTTTCTAATTTTACCTGAACGATTTCTGCCCTAATTTTTAGATTCATGCTTACTCGCAGGAAGCATTGTGGAGCCAGAGAACTAGTCTGCGTCACTATATGACATTCGTGTGAATTTTTGGAAAAATGCTCAAGTTCGGTGGTGTTTTCTCCATAAGCAAAGAATAAGCAAAGCGTAAGCAAAATGTAACCAAAGGATATAAGTCTTCATAAATCCTTTTTCCGACCATTTTCTGAAGTAATAATGTATTGTTTGACATCCCGGGAGTCTATTTATGTCGAATAAGGAGCAAAACTGTAGGCAATTGTACCCAGAATCTCCAAATGGGTACGAAAAGTCCATAATGTCACTTTTAAAAAGAATCAGAATTATATATTTCTCATTTTACCTGAACGATTTCTGCCCTAATTTTTAGATTCATGCTTGCTCACAGGCACCTTGTGGAGCCAGAGAACCAGTCTGCGTCACTATTCGACATATTCGTGTGTATTTGTGGAAAAATGCTCAAGTTCGGTGGTGTCTTCTCCGTAAGCAAAGAATAAGCAAAGCGTAAGCAAAATGTAAACAAAGGATATATGTCTTCATAAATCCTTTCTCCGACCATTTTCTGAAGTAATTATGTATTGTTTGACATCCCGGGAGACTATTTATGTCGAATAAGGGGCAAAATTGTAGGTAATTATACCCAGAATGTCCAATTGGGTACGAAAAGTCCATAATATTACTTTTAAAAAAAATCAGAATTATATTTTCTAATTTTACCTGAACGATTTCTGCCCTAATTTTTAGATTCATGCTTACTCGCAGGAAGCATTGTGGAGCCAGAGAACTAGTCTGCGTCACTATATGACATTCGTGTGAATTTTTGGAAAAATGCTCAAGTTCGGTGGTGTTTTCTCCATAAGCAAAGAATAAGCAAAGCGTAAGCAAAATGTAACCAAAGGATATAAGTCTTCATAAATCCTTTTTCCGACCATTTTCTGAAGTAATAATGTATTGTTTGACATCCCGGGAGTCTATTTATGTCGAATAAGGAGCAAAACTGTAGGCAATTGTACCCAGAATCTCCAAATGGGTACGAAAAGTCCATAATGTCACTTTTAAAAAGAATCAGAATTATATATTTCTCATTTTACCTGAACGATTTCTGCCCTAATTTTTAGATTCACGCTTACTCACAGGCACCACTGTGGAGCCAGATAACTTGTCTGCGTCACTATGGGACATATTCGTGTCTATTTGTGGAAAAATGCTTAAGTTCTATGGTGTTTTCTCCTTAAGCAAAGAAAAAGCAAAGCAAAAGTAAACTGTAAGCAAAGGAACTATGTCTTCATAAATCTTTTTTGCGACCATTTTCTGATGAATTAATGTGTTTCTGGATACCCCGTGAGTAATTTTTGTCGAATATGGTGGAAAACAGTTGGTATTTGGAGTCAAAATAAACAAATGGGTACCAAAAATCCATTATATCACTTTTAGAAAGTGACAGAATTATATATATGTCTGATTTTGATTTAACGATTTAACCCTTAATATTTAGATTCATGCTTACTCACAGGCACCATTGTGGAGCCAGAGAACCAGTCTGCGTCACTATAGGACATATTCGTGTGTATTTGTGGAAAAATGCTCAAGTTCGGTGGTGTTTTCTCCGTAAGCAAAGAAAAGGCAAAGCGTAAGCAAAATGTAAGCAAAGGATATATGTCTTTATGAATCCTTTTTCCGACCATTTTCTGAAGTAATAATGTATTTTTTGACATCCCGGGAGTCTATTTATGTCGAATAAGAAGCAAAACTGTAGGTAATTGTACCCAGAATGTCCAAATGGGTACGAAAAGTCCATAGTGTCACTTTTAAAAAGAATTAGAATTATATATTTCTCATTTTACCTGAACGATTTCTGCCCTAATTTTTAGATTCATGCTTGCTCACAGGCACCTTGTGGAGCCAGAGAACCAGTCTGCGTCACTATTCGACATATTCGTGTGTATTTGTGGAAAAATGCTCAAGTTCGGTGGTGTCTTCTCCGTAAGCAAAGAATAAGCAAAGCGTAAGCAAAATGTAAACAAAGGATATATGTCTTCATAAATCCTTTTTCCGACCATTTTCTGAAGTAATTATGTATTGTTTGACATCCCGGGAGTCTATTTATGTCGAATAGGGGGCAAAATTGTAGGTAATTATACCCAGAATGTCCAATTGGGTACGAAAAGTCCATAATATTACTTTTAAAAAAAATCAGAATTATATTTTCTAATTTTACCTGAACGATTTCTGCCCTAATTTTTAGATTCATGCTTACTCGCAGGAAGCATTGTGGAGCCAGAGAACTAGTCTGCGTCACTATATGACATTCGTGTGAATTTTTGGAAAAATGCTCAAGTTCGGTGGTGTTTTCTCCATAAGCAAAGAATAAGCAAAGCGTAAGCAAAATGTAACCAAAGGATATAAGTCTTCATAAATCCTTTTCCGACCATTTTCTGAAGTAATAATGTATTGTTTGACATCCCGGGAGTCTATTTATGTCGAATAAGGAGCAAAACTGTAGGCAATTGTACCCAGAATCTCCAAATGGGTACGAAAAGTCCATAATGTCACTTTTAAAAAGAATCAGAATTATATATTTCTCATTTTACCTGAACGATTTCTGCCCTAATTTTTAGATTCACGCTTACTCACAGGCACCACTGTGGAGCCAGATAACTTGTCTGCGTCACTATGGGACATATTCGTGTCTATTTGTGGAAAAATGCTTAAGTTCTATGGTGTTTTCTCCTTAAGCAAAGAAAAAGCAAAGCAAAAGTAAACTGTAAGCAAAGGAACTATGTCTTCATAAATCTTTTTTGCGACCATTTTCTGATGAATTAATGTGTTTCTGGATACCCCGTGAGTAATTTTTGTCGAATATGGTGGAAAACAGTTGGTATTTGGAGTCAAAATAAACAAATGGGTACCAAAAATCCATTAGTGGAGCCAGAGAACCAGTCTGCGTCACTATTCGACATATTCGTGTGTATTTGTGGAAAAATGCTCAAGTTCGGTGGTGTCTTCTCCGTAAGCAAAGAATAAGCAAAGCGTAAGCAAAAGGTAAACAAAGGATATATGTCTTCATAAATCCTTTTTCCGACCATTTTCTGAAGTAATAATGTATTGTTTGACATCCCGGGAGTCTATTTATGTCGAATAAGTAGCAAAACTGTAGGTAATTGTACCCAGAATGTCCAAATTGGTACGAAAAGTCCATAATGTCACTTTTAAAAAGAATCAGAATTATATATTTCTAATTTTACCTGAACGATTTTCGCCCTAATTTTTAGATTCACGCTTACTCACAGGTACCATTGTGGAGCCAGAGAACTTGTCTGCGTTACTATGGGTCATGTTTGTGTGTATTTGTGGAAAAATGCTCACGTTCTGTGGTGTTTTCTCCGTAAGCAAAGAATAAGCAAAGCATAAGCAAAATGTAAGCAAAGGAACTATGTCTTCGCAAATTCTTTTTCCGACCATTTTCGGAAGTAATAATGTATTGTTTGACATCCCTGGAGGCTATTTATGTCGAATAAAGAGCAAAACTGTAGATAATTTTACCCAGAATGTCCAATTGGGTACGAAAAGACCATAATGTCACTTTTAAAAAGAATCAGAATTATATATTTCTCATTTTACTTGAACGATTTCTGCCCTAATGTTTAGATTCATGCTTGCTCACAGGCACCTTGTGGAGCCAGAGAACCAGTCTGCGTCACTATTCGACATATTCGTGTGTATCTGTGGAAAAATGCTCAAGTTCGGTGGTGTTTTCTCCGTAAGCAAAGAATAAGAAAAGCGTAAGCAAAATGTAAACAAAGGATATATGTCTTCATAAATCCTTTTTCCGACCATTTTCTGAAGTAATAATGTATTGTTTGACATCCCGGGAGTCTATTTATGTCGAATAAGGAGCAAAACTTTAGGTCATTGTAACCAGAATGTCCAAATGGGTACGAAAAGTACATAATGTCACTTTTAAAAAGAATCAGAATTATATATTTCTCATTTTACCTGAATGATTTCTGCCCTAATTTTTAGATTCACGCTTACTCACAGGCACCACTGTGGAGCCAGATAACTTGTCTGCGTCACTATGGGACATATTCGTGTCTATTTGTGGAAAAATGCTTAAGTTCTGTGGTGTTTTTTCCTTAAGCAAAGAATAAGCAAAGCAAAAGTAAACTGTAAGCAAAGGAACTATGTCTTCATAAATCTTTTTGCGACCATTTTCTGATGAATTAATGTGTTTCTGGATACCCCGTGAGTCGATTTATGTAGAATATGGTGGAAAACAGTAAGTATTTGGAGTCAAAATAAACAAATGGGTACCAAAAATCCATTATATCACTTTTAGAAAGTGGCAGAATCATATATATGTCTGATTTTGATTTAACGATTTAACCCTTAATTTTTAGATTCATGCTTACTCACAGGCACCATTGGGGAGCCAGAGAACCAGTCTGCGTCACTATAGGACATATTCGTGTGTATTTGTGGAAAAATGCTCAAGTTCGGTGGTGTCTTCTCCGTAAGCAAAGAATAAGCAAAGCGTAAGCAAAATGTAAACAAAGGATATATGTCTTCATAAATCCTTTTTCCGACCATTTTCTGAAGTAATAATGTATTGTTTGACATCCCGGGAGTCTATTTATTTCGAATAAGGAGCAAAACTGTAGGTAATTGTAACCAGAATGTCCAAATGGGTACAAAAAGTCCATAATGTCACTTTTAAAAAGAATCAGAATTATATATTTCTCATTTTACCTGAACGATTTCTGCCCAAATTTTTAGATTCACGCTTACTCACAGGCACCATTGTGGAGCCAGAGAACTTGTCTGCGTCACTATGGAGCATATTCGTGTCTATTTGTGGAAAAATGCTCAAGTTCTGTGGTGTTTTCTCCTTAAGCAAAGAATAAGCAAAGCAAAAGCAAACTGTAAGCAAAGGAACTATGTCTTCATAAATCTTTTTTGCGACCATTTTCTGATGAATTAAAGTGTTTCTGGACATCCCGTGAGTCGATTTATGTCGAATATCGTGCAAAACAGTAGATATTTGGAGTTAAAATAAGCAAATGGGAACCAAATATCAATAATATTACTTTTAGAAAGTAGCAGAATTATATATATATCTAATTTTGATTTAACGATTTTACCCTTAATTTTTAGATTCATGCTTACTCACAGGCACCATTGGGGAGCCAGAGAACTAGTCTGCGTCACTATGGGACATATTCGTGTGTATTTGTGGAAATATGCACAAGTTCGGTGGTGTTTTCTCCGTAGGCAAAGAGTAAGCAAAGCGTAAGCAAAATGAAAGCAAAGGATATATGTCTTCATAAATCCTTTTTCCGACCATTTTTTGAAGTAATAATGTATTGTTTGACATCCCGGGAGTCTATTTATGTCGAATAAGTAGCAAAACTGTAGGTAATTGTAACCAGAATGTCCAAATGGGTACGAAAAGTCCATAATGTCACTTTTAAAAAGAATCCGAATTATATATTTCTCATTTTACCTGAACGATTTCTGCCCTAATTTTTAGATTCACACATACTCACAGGCACCATTGTGGAGCCAGGGAACTAGTCTGCGTCACTATGGGACTTATTTGTGTGTATTTGTGAAAATATGCTCAAGTCCGGTGGTGTTTTCCCCCTAAGCGAAGAATAAGCAAAGCGTAAGCAAAATGTAAGCAAAGGATTTATGTCTTCATATATCCTTTTTCCGACCATTTTCTGAAGTAATAATGTATTGTTTGACATCCCGGGAGTCTATTTATGTCGAATAAGTAGCAAAACTGTAGGTAATTGTACCCAGAATGTCCAAATTGGTACGAAAAGTCCATAATGTCACTTTTAAAAAGAATCAGAATTATATATTTCTAATTTTACCTGAACGATTTTCGCCCTAATTTTTAGATTCACGCTTACTCACAGGTACCATTGTGGAGCCAGAGAACTTGTCTGCGTCACTATGGGTCATGTTTGTGTGTATTTGTGGAAAAATGCTCACGTTCTGTGGTGTTTTCTCCGTAAGCAAAGAATAAGCAAAGCATAAGCAAAATGTAAGCAAAGGAAATATGTCTTCGCAAATCCTTTTTCCGACCATTTTCGGAAGTAATAATGTATTGTTTGACATCCCGGGAAGCTATTTATGTCGAATAAGGAGCACAACTGTAGGTAATTGTAACCAGAATGTCCAAATGGGTACGAAAAGTCCATAATGTCACTTTTAAAAAGAATCCGAATTATATATTTCTCATTTTACCTGAACGATTTCTGCCCTAATTTTTAGATTCACACATACTCACAGGCACCATTGTGGAGCCAGGGAACTAGTCTGCGTCACTATGGGACTTATTTGTGTGTATTTGTGAAAATATGCTCAAGTCCGGTGGTGTTTTCCCCCTAAGCGAAGAATAAGCAAAGCGTAAGCAAAATGTAAGCAAAGGATTTATGTCTTCATATATCCTTTTTCCGACCATTTTCTGAAGTAATAATGTATTGTTTGACATCCCGGGAGTCTATTTATGTCGAATAAGTAGCAAAACTGTAGGTAATTGTACCCAGAATGTCCAAATTGGTACGAAAAGTCCATAATGTCACTTTTAAAAAGAATCAGAATTATATATTTCTAATTTTACCTGAACGATTTTCGCCCTAATTTTTAGATTCACGCTTACTCACAGGTACCATTGTGGAGCCAGAGAACTTGTCTGCGTCACTATGGGTCATGTTTGTGTGTATTTGTGGAAAAATGCTCACGTTCTGTGGTGTTTTCTCCGTAAGCAAAGAATAAGCAAAGCATAAGCAAAATGTAAGCAAAGGAAATATGTCTTCGCAAATCCTTTTTCCGACCATTTTCGGAAGTAATAATGTATTGTTTGACATCCCGGGAGGCTATTTATGTCGAATAAGGAGCACAACTGTAGGTAATTGTACCCAGAATGTCCAAATGGGTACGAAAAGTCCATAGTGTCACTTTTAAAAAGAATCAGAATTATATATTTCTCATTTTACCTGAACGATTTCTGCCCTAATTTTTAGATTCACGCTTACTCACAGGCACCATTGTGGAGCCAGGGAACTTTTCTGCGTCACTATGGGACATATTCGTGTCTATTTGTGGAAAAATGCTTAAGTTCTGTGGTGTTTTCTCCTTAAGCAAAGAAAAAGCAAAGCAAAAGTAAACTGTAAGCAAAGGAACTATGTCTTCATAAATCTTTTTTGCGACCATTTTCTGATGAATTAATGTGTTTCTGGATACCCCGTGAGTAATTTTTGTCGAATATGGTGGAAAACAGTTGGTATTTGGAGTCAAAATAAACAAATGGGTACCAAAAATCCATTATATCACTTTTAGAAAGTGACAGAATTATATATATGTCTGATTTTGATTTAACGATTTAACCCTTAATTTTTAGATTTATGCTTACTCACAGGCACCATTGTGGAGCCAGAGGACCTATCTGCGTCACTATAGGACATATTCGTGTGTATTTGTGGAAAAATGCTCAAGTTCGGTGGTGTTTTCTCCGTAAGCAAAGAAAAGGCAAAGCGTAAGCAAAATGTAAGCAAAGGATATATGTCTTTATGAATCCTTTTTCCGACCATTTTCTGAAGTAATAATGTATTGTTTGACATCCCGGGAGTCTATTTATGTCGAATAAGAAGCAAAACTGTAGGTAATTATACCCAGAATGTCCAATTGGGTACGAAAAGTCCATAATGGTACTTTTAAAAAAAATCAGAATTATATATTTCTAATTTTACCTGAACGATTTCTGCCCTAATTTTTAGATTCATGCTTACTCACAAGAAGCATTGTGGAGCCAGAGAACTAGTCTGCGTCACTATATGACATATTCCTGTGAATTTTTGGAAAAATGCTCAAGTTCGGTGGTGTTTTCTCCATAAGCAAAGAACAAGCTAAGCGTAAGCAAAATGTAACCAAAGGATATAAGTCTTCATAAATCCTTTTTCCGACCATTTTCTGAAGTAATAATGTATTGTTTGACATCCCGGGAGTCTATTTATGTCGAATAAGGAGCAAAACTGTAGGCAATTGTACCCAGAATCTCCGAATGGGTGCGAAAAGTCCATAATGTCACTTTTAAAAAGAATCAGAATTATATATTTCTCATTTTACCTGAACGATTTCTGCCCTAATTTTTAGATTCACGCTTACTCACAGGCACCACTGTGGAGCCAGATAACTTGTCTGCGTCACTATGGGACATATTCGTGTCTATTTGTGGAAAAATGCTTAAGTTCTGTGGTGTTTTCTCCTTAAGCAAAGAAAAAGCAAAGCAAAAGTAAACTGTAAGCAAAGGAACTATGTCTTCATAAATCTTTTTTGCGAACATTTTCTGATGAATTAATGTGTTTCTGGATACCCCGTGAGTAATTTTTGTCGAATATGGTGGAAAACAGTTGGTATTTGGAGTCAAAATAAACAAATGAGTACCAAAAATTCATTATATCACTTTTAGAAAGTGACAGAATTATATATATGTCTGATTTTGATTTAACGATTTAACCCTTAATTTTTAGATTCATGCTTACTCACAGGCACCATTGTGGAGCCAGAGAACCAGTCTGCGTCACTATAGGACATATTCGTGTGTATTTGTGGAAAAATGCTCAAGTTCGGTTGTGTTTTCTCCGTAAGAAAAGAATAAGCAAAGCGTAAGCAAAATGTAAGCAAAGGATATATGTCTTCATAAATCCTTTTTCCGACCATTTTCTGAAGTAATAATGTATTGTTTGACATCCCGAGCGTCTATTTATGTCGAATAAGGAGCAAAACTGTAGGTAATTGTACCCAGAATGTCCAAATGGGTACGAAAAGTCCATAGTGTCACTTTTAAAAAGAATCAGAATTATATATTTCTCATTTTACCTGAACGATTTCTGCCCTAATTTTTAGATTCATGCTTACTCACAGGCACCATTGTGGAGCCAGAGAACTTGTCTGCGTCACTATGGGACATATTTGTGTCTATTTGTTGAAAAATGATTAAGTTATGTGTTGTTTTCTCCTAAAGCAAAGAATAAGCAAAGCAAAAGTAAACTGTAAGCAAAGGAACTATGTCTTCATAAATCTTTTTTGTGACCATTTTCAGATGAATAAATGTGTTTCTGGACATCCTGTGAGTCGATTTATGTCGAATATCGTGCAAAACAGTAGGTATTTGGAGATAAAATAAGCAAATGGGAACCGAAAATCCATAATATCACTTTTAGAAAGTGGCAGAATTATATATATGTCTAATTTTGATTTAACGATT
This sequence comes from Sipunculus nudus, assembly GCA_026874595.1. NCBI lineage: Eukaryota > Metazoa > Annelida > Sipuncula > Golfingiida > Sipunculidae > Sipunculus > Sipunculus nudus. The sequence continues at coordinate 25,186,919 of CM049319.1, forward strand.
TTACCCTTAATTTTTAGATTCATGCTTACTCACAGGCACCATTGTGGAGCCAGGGAACAATTCTGCGTCACTATGGAACATATTCGTGTGTATTTGTGGAAAGATGCTCAAGTTCGGTTGTGTTTTCTCCGTAAGCAAAGAATAAGCAAAGCGTTAGCAAATTGTAAGCAAAGGAAATATGTCTTCGCAAATCCTTTTTCCGACCATTTTCGGAAGTAATAATGTATTTTTTGACATCCCGGGAGGCTATTTATGTCGAATAAAGAGCAAAACTGTAGATAATTTTACCCAGAATGTCCAATTGGGTACGAAAAGACTATAATGTCACTTTTAAAAAGAATCAGAATTATATATTTCTCATTTTACCTGAAGGATTTCTGCCCTAATTTTTAGATTCATGCTTGCTCACAGGCACCGTTGTGGAGCCAGAGAACCAGTCTCCGTCACTATTCGACATATTCGTGTATATTTGTGGAAAAATGTTCAAGATCGGTGGTGTTTTCTCCGTAAGCAAAGAATAAGCAAAGCGTAAGCAAAGAATAAGCAAAGGATATATGTCTTCATAAATCCTTTTTCCGACCATTTTCTGAAGTAATTATGTATTGTTTGACATCCCGGGAGTCTATTTATGTCGAATAAGGGGCAAAACTGTAGATAATTGTACCCAGAATGTACAAATGGGTACAAAAAGTCCATAGTGTCACTTTTAAAAAGAATTTGAATTATATATTTCTCATTTTACCTGAACGATTTCTGCCCTAATTTTTAGATTCACGCTTACTCACAGGCACCATTGTGGAGCCAGAGAACTAGTCTGCGTCACTATAGGACATATTCGTGTGTATTTGTGGAAAAATGCTCAAGTTCGGTGGTGTTTTCTCCGTAAGCAAAGAAAAAGCAAAGCGTAAGCAAAATGTAAGCAAAGGATATATGTCTTTATAAATCCTTTTTCCGACCATTTTCTGAAGTAATAATGTATTGTTTGACATCCCGGGAGTCTATTTATGTCGAATAAGGAGCAAAACTGTAGGCAATTGAACCCAGAATCTCCAAATGGGTACGAAAAGTCCATAATGTCATTTATGAAAAGAATCAGAATTATATATTTCTCATTTTACCTGAACGATTTCTGCCCTAATTTTTAGATTCACGCTTACTCACAGGCACCACTGTGGAGCCAGATAAATTGTCTGCGTCACTATGGGACATATTCGTGTCTATTTGTGGAAAAATGCTTAAGTTCTGTGGTGTTTTCTCCTTAAGCAAAGAAAAAGCAAAGCAAAAGTAAACTGTAAGCAAAGGAACTATGTCTTCATAAATCTTTTTTGCGACCATTTTCTGATGAATTTATGTGTTTCTTGATACCCCGTGAGTAATTTTTGTCGAATATGGTGGAAAACAGTTGGTATTTGGAGTCAAAATAAACAAATGGGTACCAAAAATCCATTATATCACTTTTAGAAAGTGACAGAACTATATATATGTCTGATTTTGATTTAACGATTTAACCCTTAATTTTTAGATTCATGCTTACTCACAGGCACCATTGTGGAGCCAGAGAACCAGTCTGCGTCACTATAGGACATATTCGTGTGTATTTGTGGAAAAATGCTCAAGTTCGGTGGTGTTTTCTCCGTAAGCAAAGAAAAGGCAAAGCGTAAGCAAAATGTAAGCAAAGGATATATGTCTTTATGAATCCTTTTTCCGACCATTTTCTGAAGTAGTAATGTATTTTTTGACATCCCGGGAGTCTATTTATGTCGAATAAGAAGCAAAACTGTAGGTAATTGTACCCAGAATGTCCAAATGGGTACGAAAAGTCCATAGTGTCACTTTTAAAAAGAATTAGAATTATATATTTCTCATTTTACCTGAACGATTTCTGCCCTAATTTTTAGATTCATGCTTGCTCACAGGCACCTTGTGGAGCCAGAGAACCAGTCTGCGTCACTATTCGACATATTCGTGTGTATTTGTGGAAAAATGCTCAAGTTCGGTGGTGTCTTCTCCGTAAGCAAAGAATAAGCAAAGCGTAAGCAAAATGTAAACAAAGGATATATGTCTTCATAAATCCTTTTTCCGACCATTTTCTGAAGTAATTATGTATTGTTTGACATCCCGGGAGTCTATTTATGTCGAATAAGGGGCAAAATTGTAGGTAATTGTACCCAGAATGTCCAATTGGGTACGAAAAGTCCATAATGTTACTTTTAAAAAAAATCAGAATTATATATTTCTAATTTTACCTGAACGATTTCTGCCCTAATTTTTAGATTCATGCTTACTCACAGGAAGCATTGTGGAGCCAGAGAACTAGTCTGCGTCACTATATGACATATTCGTGTGAATTTTTGGAAAAATGCTCAAGTTCGGTGGTGTTTTCTCCATAAGCAAAGAACAAGCAAAGCGTAAGCAAAATGTAACCAAAGGATATAAGTCTTCATAAATCCTTTTTCCGACCATTTTCTGAAGTAATAATGTATTGTTTGACATCCCGGGAGTCTATTTATGTCGAATAAGGAGCAAAACTGTAGGCAATTGTACCCAGAATCTCCAAATGGGTACGAAAAGTCCATAATGTCACTTTTAAAAAGAATCAGAATTATATATTTCTCATTTTACCTGAACGATTTCTGCCCTAATTTTTAGATTCACGCTTACTCACAGGCACCACTGTGGAGCCAGATAACTTGTCTGCGTCACTATGGGACATATTCGTGTCTATTTGTGGAAAAATGCTTAAGTTCTGTGGTGTTTTCTCCTTAAGCAAAGAATAAGCAAAGCAAAAGTAAACTGTAAGCAAAGGAACTATGTCTTCATAAATCTTTTTTGCGACCATTTTCTGATGAATTAATGTGTTTCTTGATACCCCGTGAGTAATTTTTGTCGAATATGGTGGAAAACAGTTGGTATTTGGAGTCAAAATAAACAAATGGGTACCAAAAATCCATTATATCACTTTTAGAAAGTGACAGAACTATATATATGTCTGATTTTGATTTAACGATTTAACCCTTAATTTTTAGATTCATGCTTACTCACAGGCACCATTGTGGAGCCAGAGGACCTATCTGCGTCACTATAGGACATATTCGTGTGTATTTGTGGAAAAATGCTCAAGTTCGGTGGTGTTTTCTCCGTAAGCAAAGAAAAGGCAAAGCGTAAGCAAAATGTAAGCAAAGGATATATGTCTTTATGAATCCTTTTTCCGACCATTTTCTGAAGTAATAATGTATTTTTTGACATGCCGGGAGTCTATTTATGTCGAATAAGAAGCAAAACTGTAGGTAATTGTACCCAGAATGTCCAAATGGGTACGAAAAGTCCATAGTGTCACTTTTAAAAAGAATTAGAATTATATATTTTTCATTTTACCTGAACGATTTCTGCCCTAATTTTTAGATTCATGCTTGCTCACAGGCACCTTGTGGAGCCAGAGAACCAGTCTGCGTCACTATTCGACATATTCGTGTGTATTTGTGGAAAAATGCTCAAGTTCGGTGGTGTCTTCTCCGTAAGCAAAGAATAAGCAAAGCGTAAGCAAAATGTAAACAAAGGATATATGTCTTCATAAATCCTTTTTCCGACCATTTTCTGAAGTAATTATGTATTGTTTGACATCCCGGGAGTCTATTTATGTCGAATAAGGGGCAAAATTGTAGGTAATTATACCCAGAATGTCCAATTGGGTACGAAAAGTCCATAATGTTACTTTTAAAAAAAATCAGAATTATATATTTCTAATTTTACCTGAACGATTTCTGCCCTAATTTTTAGATTCATGCTTACTCACAGGAAGCATTGTGGAGCCAGAGAACTAGTCTGCGTCACTATATGACATATTCGTGTGAATTTTTGGAAAAATGCTCAAGTTCGGTGGTGTTTTCTCCATTAGCAAAGAACAAGCAAAGCGTAAGCAAAATGTAACCAAAGGATATAAGTCTTCATAAATCCTTTTTCCGACCATTTTCTGAAGTAATAATGTATTGTTTGACATCCCGGGAGTCTATTTATGTCGAATAAGGAGCAAAACTGTAGGCAATTGTACCCAGAATCTCCAAATGGGTACGAAAAGTCCATAATGTCACTTTTAAAAAGAATCAGAATTATATATTTCTCATTTTACCTGAACGATTTCTGCCCTAATTTTTAGATTCACGCTTACTCACAGGTACCATTATGGAGCCAGAGAACTTGTCTGCGTCACTATGGGTCATGTTTGTGTGTATTTGTGGAAAAATGCTCAAGTTCTGTGGTGTTTTCTCCGTAAGCAAAGAATAAGCAAAATGTAAGCAAAGGAAATATGTCTTCGCAAATCCTTTTTCCGACCATTGTCGGAAGTAATAATGTATTGTTTGACATCCCGGGAGGTTATTTATGTCGAATAAAGAGCAAAACTGTAGATAATTTTACCCAGAATGTCCAATTGGGTACGAAAAGACCATAATGTCACTTTTAAAAAGAATCAGAATTATATATTTCTCATTTTACTTGAACGATTTCTGCTCTAATTTTTAGATTCATGCTTGCTCACAGGCACCTTGTGGAGCCAGAGAACCAGTCTGCGTCACTATTCGACATATTCGTGTGTATTTGTGGAAAAATGCTCAAGTTCGGTGGTGTTTTCTCCGTAAGCAAAGAATAAGAAAAGCGTAAGCAAAATGTAAACAAAGGATATAGGTCTTCATAAATCCTTTTTCGACCATTTTCTGAAGTAATAATGTATTGTTTGACATCCCGGGAGTCTATTTATGTCGAATAAGATGCAAAACTGTAGGTAATTGTACCCAGAATGTCCAAATGGGTACGAAAAGTCCATAATGTCACTTTTAAAAAGAATCAGAATTATATATTTCTCATTTTACCTGAACGATCTCTGCCCTAATTTTTAGATTCATGCTTACTAACAGGCACCATTGTGGAGCCAGAGAACTAGTCTGCGTCACTGTATGACATATTCGTGTGAATTTTTGGAAAAATGCTCAAGTTCGGTGGTGTTTTTTCCATTAGCAAAGAACAAGCAAAGCGTAAGCAAAATGTAAGCAAAGGATATATGTCTTCATAACTCCTTTTTCCGACCATTTTCTGAAGTAATAATGTATTGTTTGACATCCCGGGAGTCTATTTATGTCGAATAAGTAGCAAAACTGTAGGTAATTGTACCCAGAATGTCCAAATGGGTACGAAAAGTCCATAATGTCTCTTTTAAAAAGAATCAGAATTATATATTTCTCATTTTACCTGAACGATCTCTGCCCTAATTTTTAGATTCATGCTTACAAACAGGCACCATTGTGGAGCCAGAGAACTAGTCTGAGTCACTATGGGACATATTCGTGTGTATTTGTTGAAAAATGCTCAAGTTCGGTGGTGTTTTCTCCGTAAGCAAAGAATAAGCAAAGCGTAAGCAAAATGTAAGCAAAGGATATATGTCTTCATAACTCCTTTTTCCGACCATTTTCTGAAGTAATAATGTATTGTTTGACATCCCGGGAGTCTATTTATGTCGAATAAGGGGCAAAACTGTAGGTAATTGTACCCAGAATGTTCAAATGGGTACGTAAAGTCCACAATGTCACTTTCAATAAGAATCAGAATTATATATTTCTCATTTTACCTGAACGATTTCTGCCCTATATTTTTTTATTTGTGCTTACTCATAGGTACCGTTGTGGAGCCAGAGGACCAGTCTGCGTCCCTATGGGACATATTCGTGTGTATTTGTGGTAAATGCTTAAGTTCTGTGGTGTTTTCTCCGTAAGCAAAGAGTAAGCAAAGCGTAAGCAAAATGTAAGCAAAGGATATATGTCTTTATGAATCCTTTTTCCGACCATTTTCTGAAGTAATAATGTATTGTTTGACATCCCGGGAGTCTATTTATGTCGAATAAGAAGCAAAACTGTAGGTAATTATACCCAGAATGTCCAATTGGGTACGAAAAGTCCATAATGTTACTTTTAAAAAAAATCAGAATTATATATTTCTAATTTTACCTGAACGATTTCTGCCCTAATTTTTAGATTCATGCTTACTCACAGGAAGCATTGTGGAGCCAGAGAACTAGTCTGCGTCACTATATGACATATTCCTGTGAATTTTTGGAAAAATGCTCAAGTTCGGTGGTGTTTTCTCCATAAGCAAAGAACAAGCAAAGCGTAAGCAAAATGTAACCAAAGGATATAAGTCTTCATAAATCCTTTTTCCGACCATTTTCTGAAGTAATAATGTATTGTTTGACATCCCGGGAGTCTATTTATGTCGAATAAGGAGCAAAACTGTAGGCAATTGTACCCAGAATCTCCAAATGGATACGAAAAGTCCATAATGTCACTTTTAAAAAGAATCAGAATTATATATTTCTCATTTTACCTGAACGATTTCTGCCCTAATTTTTAGATTCACGCTTACTCACAGGCACCACTGTGGAGCCAGATAACTTGTCTGCGTCACTATGGGACATATTCGTGTCTATTTGTGGAAAAATGCTTAAGTTCTGTGGTGTTTTCTCCGTAAGCAAAGAATAAGCAAAGCGTAAGCAAAATGTAAACAAAGGATATATGTCTTCATAAATCCTTTTTCCGACCATTTTCTGAAGTAATTATGTATTGTTTGACATCCCGGGAGTCTATTTATGTCGAATAAGGGGCAAAATTGTAGGTAATTATACCCAGAATGTCCAATTGGGTACGAAAAGTCCATAATGTTACTTTTAAAAAAAATCAGAATTATATATTTCTAATTTTACCTGAACGATTTCTGCCCTAATTTTTAGATTCATGCTTACTCACAGGAAGCATTGTGGAGCCAGAGAACTAGTCTGCGTCACTATATGACATATTCGTGTGAATTTTTGGAAAAATGCTCAAGTTCGGTGGTGTTTTCTCCATAAGCAAAGAACAAGCAAAGCGTAAGCAAAATGTAACCAAAGGATATAAGTCTTCATAAATCCTTTTTCCGACCATTTACTGAAGTAATAATGTATTGTTTGACATCCCGGGAGTCTATTTATGTCGAATAAGGAGCAAAACTGTAGGCAATTGTACCCAGAATCTCCGAATGGGTGCGAAAAGTCCATAATGTCACTTTTAAAAAGAATCAGAATTATATATTTCTCATTTTACCTGAACGATTTCTGCCCTAATTTTTAGATTCACGCTTACTCACAGGCACCACTGTGGAGCCAGATAACTTGTCTGCGTCACTATGGGACATATTCGTGTCTATTTGTGGAAAAATGCTTAAGTTCTGTGGTGTTTTCTCCTTAAGCAAAGAAAAAGCAAAGCAAAAGTAAACTGTAAGCAAAGGAACTATGTCTTCATAAATCTTTTTTGCGAACATTTTCTGATGAATTAATGTGTTTCTGGATACCCCGTGAGTAATTTTTGTCGAATATGGTGGAAAACAGTTGGTATTTGGAGTCAAAATAAACAAATGGGTACCAAAAATCCATTATATCACTTTTAGAAAGTGACAGAATTATATATATGTCTGATTTTGATTTAACGATTTAACCCTTAATTTTTAGATTCATGCTTACTCACAGGCACCATTGTGGAGCCAGAGAACCAGTCTGCGTCACTATAGGACATATTCGTGTGTATTTGTGGAAAAATGCTCAAGTTCGGTTGTGTTTTCTCCGTAAGCAAAGAATAAGCAAAGCGTAAGCAAAATGAAACCAAAGGATATAAGTCTTCATAAATCCTTTTTCCGACCATTTTCTGAAGTAATAATGTATTGTTTGACATCCCGGGAGTCTATTTATGTCGAATAAGGAGCAAAACTGTAGGTAATTGTAACCAGAATGTCCAAATGGGTACGAAAAGTCCATAATGTCACTTTTAAAAAGAATCAGAATTATATATTTCTCATTTTACCTTAACGATTTCTGCCCTAATTTTTTGATTCACGCTTACTCACAGGCACCATTGTGGTGCCAGAGAACTTGTCTGCGTCACTATGGGACATATTTGTGTCTATTTGTTGAAAAATGATTAAGTTATGTGGTGTTTTCTCCTTAAGCAAAGAATAAGCAAAGCAAAAGTAAACTGTAAGTAAAGGAACTATGTCTTCATAAATCTTTTTTGCGACCATTTTCTGATGAATAAATATGTTTCTGGACATCCCGTGAGTCGATTTATGTCGAATATCGTGCAAAACAGTAGGTATTTGGAGATAAAATAAGCAAATGGGAACCGAAAATCCATAATATCACTTTTAGAAAGTGCAGAATTATAAATATGTCTAATTTTGATTTAACGATTTTACCCTTAATTTTTAGATTCATGCTTACTCACAGGCACCATTGTGGAGCAAGGGAACTATTCTGCGTCACTATGGAACATATTCGTGTGTATTTGTGGAAAAATGCTCAAGTTCGGTTGTGTTTTCTCCGTAAGCAAAGAATAAGCAGAGCGTTAGCAAATTGTAAGCAAAGGAAATATTTCTTTGGAAATCCTTTTTCCGACCATTTTCGGAAGTAATAATGTATTATTTGACATCCCGGGAGGCTATTTATGTCGAATAAAGAGCAAAACTGTAGATAATTTTACCCAGAATGTCCAATTGGGTACGAAAGGACCATAATGTCACTTTTAAAAAGAATCAGAATTATATATTTCCCATTTTACCTGAACGATTTCTGCCCTAATTTTTAGATTCATGCTTGCTCACAGGCACCGTTGTGGAGCCAGAGAACCAGTCTGCGTCACTATTCGACATATTCGTGTGTATTTGTGGAAAAATGTTCAAGATCGGTGGTGTTTTCTCCGTAAGCAAAGAATAAGCAAAGCGTAAGCAAAGAATAAGCAAAGGATATATGTCTTCATAAATCCTTTTTCCGACCATTTTCTGAAGTAATAATGTATTGTTTGACATCCCGGGAGTCTATTTATGTCGAATAAGTAGCAAAACTGTAGGTAATTGTACCCAGAATGTCCAAATGGGTACGAAAAGTCCATAATGTACCTTTTTAAAAAAATCAGAATTATATATTTCTAATTTTACCTGAACGATTTCTGCCCTAATTTTTAGATTCACGCTAACTCACAGGTACCATTGTGGAGCCAGAGAACTTGTCTGCGTCACTATGGGACATGTTTGTGTGTATTTGTGGAAAAATGCTCAAGTTCTGTGGTGTTTTCTCCTTAAGTAAAGAATAAGCAAAGCAAAAGCAAACTGTAAGCGAAGGAACTATGTCTTCATAATTCTTTTTTGCGACCATTTTCTGATAAAATAATGTGTTTCCGGACATCCCATGAGTCGATTTATGTCGAATATCGTGCAAAACAGTAGATATTTGGATTTAAATAAGCAAATGGGAACCAAAAATCCGTAATATCACTTTTCGAAAGTAGCAGAATTATATATTTATCTTATTTTGATTTAACGATTTTACCCTTAATTTTTAGATTCATGCTTACTCACAGGCACCATTGTGGAGCCAGAGATCTAGTCTGAGTCACTATGGGAGATATTCGTGTGTATTTGTGGAAATATGCACAAGTTCGGTGGTGTTTTCTCCGTAAGCAAAGAATAAGCAAAGCGTTAGCAAAATGTAAGCAAAGGAAATATGTCTTCGTAAATCCTTTTTCCGACCATTTACGGAAGTAATAATGTATTGTTTGACATCCCGGGAGGCTATTTATGTCGAATAAGGAGCAAAACTGTAGATAAATGTACAGGAAATGTGCAAATGGGTACGAAAAGTATATAATATCATCTTTAGAAAGTAGCAGCATTATAAATATCTGATTTTGATTTAACAATTTTACACCTAATTCTTTTATTTGTGCTTACTCATAGGTACCGTTGTGGAGCCAGAGGACCAGTCTGCGTCCCTAAGGGACATATTCGTGTGTATTTGTGGAAAATGCTTAAGTTCTGTGGTGTTTTCTCCGTAAGCAAAGAGTAAGCAAAGCGTAAGCAAAATGTAAGCAAAGGATATATGTCTTCATAAATCCTTTTTCCGATCATTTTCTGAAGTAATTATGTATTGTTTGACATCCCGGGAGTCTATTTATGTCGAATAAGGAGCAAAACTGTAGGCAATTGTACCCAGAATCTCCAAATGGGTACGAAAAGTCCTTAGTGTCACTTTTAAAAAGAATCAGAATTATATATTTCTCATTTTACCTGAACGATCTCTGCCCTAATTTTTAGATTCATGCTTACTCACAGGCACCATTGTGGAGCCAGAGAACTAGTCTGCGTCACTATGGGACTTATTTGTGTGTATTTGTGGAAAAATGCTCAAGTTCGGTGGTGTTTTCCCCCTAAGCAAAGAATAAGCAAAGCGTAAGCAAAATGAAAGCAAAGGATATATGTCTTCATAAATCCTTTTTCCGACCATTTTCTGAAGTAATTATGTATTGTTTGACATCCCGGGAGTCTATTTATGTCGAATAAGGGGCAAAATTGTAGGTAATTATACCAAGAATGTCCAATTGGGTACGAAAAGGCCATAATGTTACTTTTAAAAAAAATCAGATTTATATATTTCTAATTTTACCTGAACGATTTCTGCCCTAATTTTTAGATTCATGCTTACTCACAGGCAGCATTGTGGAGCCAGAGAACTTGTCTGCGTCACTATGGGACATATTTGTGTGTATTTGTGGAAAAATGCTCAAGTTCGGTGGTGTTTTCTCCGTAAGCAAAGAATAAGCAAAGCGTAAGCAAAATGTAAGCTAAGGATATATGTCTTCATAATTCCTTTTTCCGACCATTTTCTGAAGTAATAATGTAATGTTTGACATCCCGGGAGTCTATTTATGTCGAATAAGTAGCAAAACTGTAGGTAATTGTACCCAGAATGTTCAAATGGGTACGTAAAGTCCATAATGTCACTTTCAATAAGAATCAGAATTATATATTTCTCATTTTACCTGAACGATTTCTGCCCTAATTTTTTTATTTGTGCTTACTCATAGGTACCGTTGTGGTGCCAGAGGACCAGTCTGCGTCTCTATGAGACATATTCGTGTGTATTTGTGGAAAATGCTAAAGTTCTGTGGTGTTTTCTCCGTAAGCAAAGAGTAAGCAAAGCGTAAGCAAAATGTAAGCAAAGGATATATGTCTTCATAAATCCTTTTTCCGACCATTTTCTGAAGTAATAATGTATTGTTTGACATCCCGGGAGTCTATTTATTTCGAATAAGGAGCAAAACTGTAGGTAATTGTACCCAGAATGTCCAAATTGGTACGAAAAGTCCATAATGTCACTTTGAAAAAGAATCAGAATTATATATTTCTAATTTTACCTGAACGATTTTCGCCCTAATTTTTAGATTCACGCTTACTCACAAGTACCATTGTGGAGCCAGAGAACTTGTCTGCGTCACTATTCGACATATTCGTGTGTATTTTTGGAAAAATGCTCAAGTTCTGTGGTGTTTTCACCGTAAGCAAAGAATAAGCAAAGCATAAGCAAAATGTAAGCAAAGGAAATATGTCTTCGCAAATCCTTTTTCCGACCATTTTCGGAAGTAATAATGTATTGTTTGACATCCCGGGAGTCTATTTATGTCGAATAAGGACCAAAACTGTAGGTAATTGTAACCAGAATGTCCAAATGGGTACGAAAAGTCCATAATGTTACTTTTAAAAAGAATCAGAATTATATATTTCTCATTTTACCTGAACGATTTCTGCCCTAATTTTTAGATTCACGCTTACTCACAGGCACCACTGTGGAGCCAGATAACTTGTCTCCGTCACTATGGGACATATTCGTGTCTATTTGTGGAAAAATGCTTAAGTTCTGTGGTGTTTTCTCCTTAAGCAAAGAATAAGCAAAGCAAAAGTAAACTGTAAGCAAAGGAACTATGTCTTCATAAATCTTTTTTGCGACCATTTTCTGATGAATTAATGTGTTTCTGGATACCACGTGAGTCGATTTATGTAGAATATGGTGGAAAACAGTAGGTATTTGGAGTCAAAATAAACAAATGGGTACCAAAAATCCATTATATCACTTTTAGAAAGTGGCAGAATCATATATATGTCTGATTTTGATTTAACGATTTAACCCTTAATTTTTAGATTCATGCTTACTCACAGGCACCATTGTGGAGCCAGAGAACCAGTCTGCGTCACTATAGGACATATTCGTGTGTATTTGTGGAAAAATGCTCAAGTTCGGTTGTGTTTTCTCCGTAAGAAAAGAATATGCAAAGCGTAAGCAAAATGTAAGCAAAGGATATATGTCTTCATAAATCCTTTTTCCGACCATTTTCTGAAGTAATAATGTATTGTTTGACATCCCGGGAGTCTATTTATGTCGAATAAGGAGCAAAACTGTAGGTAATTGTACCCAGAATGTCCAAATGGGTACGAAAAGTCCATAGTGTCACTTTTAAAAAGAATCAGAATTATATATTTCTAATTTTACCTGAACGATTTCTGCCCTAATTTTTAGATTCATGCTTACTCACAGGCACCATTGTGGAGCCAGAGAACTTGTCTGCGTCACTATGGGACATATTTGTGTCTATTTGTTGAAAAATGATTAAGTTATGTGGTGTTTTCTCCTAAAGCAAAGAATAAGCAAAGCAAAAGTAAACTGTAAGCAAAGGAACTATGTCTTCATAAATCTTTTTTGCGACCATTTTCTGATGAATAAATGTGTTTCTGGACATCCTGTGAGTCGATTTATGTCGAATATCGTGCAAAACAGTAGGTATTTGGAGATAAAATAAGCAAATGGGAACCGAAAATCCATAATATCACTTTTAGAAAGTGGCAGAATTATATATATGTCTAATTTTGATTTAACGATTTTACCCTTAATTTTTAGATTCATGCTTACTCACAGGCACCATTGTGGAGCCAGGGAACAACTCTGCGTCACTATGGAACATATTCATGTGTATTTGTGGAAAAATGCTCAAGTTCGGTTGTGTTTTCTCCGTAAGCAAAGAATAAGCAAAGCGTTAGCAAATTGTAAGCAAAGGAAATATGTCTTCGCAAATCCTTTTTCCGACCATTTTCGGAAGTAATAATGTATTTTTTGACATCCCGGGAGGCTATTTATGTCGAATAAAGAGCAAAACTGTAGATAATTTTACCCAGAATGTCCAATTGGGTACGAAAGGACTATAATATCACTTTTAAAAAGAATCAGAATTATATATTTCTCATTTTACCTGAAGGATTTCTGCCCTAATTTTTAGATTCATGCTTGCTCACAGGCACCGTTGTGGAGCCAGAGAACCAGTCTGCGTCACTATTCGACATATTCGTGTATATTTGTGGAAAAATGCTCAAGTTCGGTTGTGTTTTCTCCGTAAGCAAAGAATAAGCAAAGCGTAAGCAAAGAATAAGCAAAGGATATATGTCTTCATAAATCCTTTTTCCGACCATTTTCTGAAGTAATTATGTATTGTTTGACATCCCGGGAGTCTATTTATGTCGAATAAGGGGCAAAACTGTAGGTAATTTTACCCAGAATGTACAAATGGGTACAAAAAGTCCATAGTGTCACTTTTAAAAAGAATTAGAATTATATATTTCTCATTTTACCTGAACGATTTCTGCCCTAATTTTTAGATTCAGGCTTACTCACAGGCACCATTGTGGAGCCAGAGAACTAGTCTGCGTCACTATAGGACATATTCGTGTGTATTTGTGGAAAAATGCTCAAGTTCGGTGGTGTTTTCTCCGTAAGCAAAGAAAAAGCAAAGCGTAAGCAAAATGTAAGCAAAGGATATATGTCTTTATAAATCCTTTTTCCGACCATTTTCTGAAGTAATAATGTATTGTTTGACATCCCGGGAGTCTATTTATGTCGAATAAGAAGCAAAACTGTAGGTAATTGTACCCAGAATGTCCAAATGGGTACGAAAAGTCCATAGTGTCACTTTTAAAAAGAATTAGAATTATATATTTCTCATTTTACCTGAACGATTTCTGCCCTAATTTTTAGATTCATGCTTGCTCACAGGCACCTTGTGGAGCCAGAGAACCAGTCTGCGTCACTATTCGACATATTCGTGTGTATTTGTGGAAAAATGCTCAAGTTCGGTGGTGTCTTCTCCGTAAGCAAAGAATAAGCAAAGCGTAAGCAAAATGTAAACAAAGGATATATGTCTTCATAAATCCTTTTTCCGACCATTTTGTGAAGTAATTATGTATTGTTTGACATCCCGGGAGACTATTTATGTCGAATAAGGTGCAAAATTGTAGGTAATTATACCCAGAATGTCCAATTGGGTACGAAAAGTCCATAATGTTACTTTAAAAAAAATCAGAATTATATATTTCTAATTTTACCTGAACGATTTCTGCCCTAATTTTTAGATTCATGCTTACTCACAGGAAGCATTGTGGAGCCAGAGAACTAGTCTGCGTCACTATATGACATTCGTGTGAATTTTTGGAAAAATGCTCAAGTTCGGTGGTGTTTTCTCCATAAGCAAAGAATAAGCAAAGCGTAAGCAAAATGTAACCAAAGGATATAAGTCTTCATAAATCCTTTTTCCGACCATTTTCTGAAGTAATAATGTATTGTTTGACATCCCGGGAGTCTATTTATGTCGAATAAGGAGCAAAACTGTAGGCAATTGTACCCAGAATCTGCAAATGGGTACGAAAAGTCCATAATGTCACTTTTAAAAAGAATCAGAATTATATATTTCTCATTTTACCTGAACGATTTCTGCCCTAATTTTTAGATTCACGCTTACTCACAGGCACCAGTGTGGAGCCAGATAACTTGTCTGCGTCACTATGGGACATATTCGTGTCTATTTGTGGAAAAATGCTTAAGTTCTATGGTGTTTTCTCCTTAAGCAAAGAATAAGCAAAGCAAAAGTAAACTGTAAGTAAAGGAACTATGTCTTCATAAATCTTTTTTGCGACCATTTTCTGATGAATTAATGTGTTTCTGGATACCCCGTGAGTCGATTTATGTAGAAAATGGTGGAAAACAGTAGGTATTTGGAGTCAAAATAAACAAATGGGTACCAAAAATCCATTATATCACTTTTAGAAAGTGGCAGAATCATATATATGTCTGATTTTGATTTAACGATTTAACCCTTAATTTTTAGATTCATGCTTACTCACAGGCACCATTGTGGAGCCAGAGAACCAGTCTGCATCACTATAGGACATATTCGTGTGTATTTGTGGAAAAATGCTCAAGTTCGGTTGTGTTTTCTCCGTAAGAAAAGAATAAGCAAAGCGTAAGCAAAATGTAAGCAAAGGATATATGTCTTCATAAATCCTTTTTCCGACCATTTTCTGAAGTAATAATGTATTGTTTGACATCCCGGGAGTCTATTTATGTCGAATAAGGAGCAAAACTGTAGGTAATTGTACCCAGAATGTCCAAATGGGTACGAAAAGTCCATAGTGTTACTTTTAAAAAGAATCAGAATTATATATTTCTCATTTTACCTGAACGATTTCTGCCCTAATTTTTAGATTCATGCTTACTCACTGGCACCATTGTGGAGCCAGAGAACTTGTCTGCGTTACTATGGGACATATTTGTGTGTATTTGTTGAAAAATGATTAAGTTATGTGGTGTTTTCTCCTAAAGCAAAGAATAAGCAAAGCAAAAGTAAACTGTAAGCAAAGGATATATGTCTTCATAAATCCTTTTTCCGACCATTTTCTGAAGTAATAATGTATTGTTTGACATCCCATGAGTCTATTTATGTCGAATAAGGAGCAAAACTGTAGGTAATTGTACCCAGAATGTCCAAATGGGTACGAAAAGTCCATAGTGTCACTTTTAAAAAGAATCAGAATTATATATTTCTCATTTTACCTGAACGATCTCTGCCCTAATTTTTAGATTCATGCTTACTCACAGGCACCATTGTGGAGCCAGAGAATTAGTCTGCGTCACTATGGGACTTATTTGTGTGTATTTGTGGAAAAATGCTCAAGTTCGGTGGTGTTTTCCCCCTAAGCAAAGAATAAGCAAAGCGTAAGCAAAATGTAACCAAAGGATATAAGTCTTCATACATCCTTTTTCCGACCATTTTCTGAAGTAATTATGTATTGTTTGACATCCCGGGAGTCTTTTTATGTCGACCAAGGAGCAAAACTGTAGGCAATTGTACCCAGAATCTCCAAATGGGTACGAAAAGTCCATAATGTCACTTTTAAAAAGAATCAGAATTATATATTTCTCATTTTACCTGAACGATTTCTGCCCTAATTTTTAGATTCACGCTTACTCACAGGCACCACTGTGGAGCCAGAGAACTAGTCTGCGTCACTATATGACATATTCGTGTGAATTTTTGGAAAAATGCTCAAGTTCGGTGGTGTTTTCTCCATAAGCAAAGAATAAGCAAAGCGTAAGCAAAATGAAACCAAAGGATATAAGTCTTCATAAATCCTTTTTCCGACCATTTTCTGAAGTAATAATGTATTGTTTGACATCCCGGGAGTCTATTTATGTCGAATAAGGAGCAAAACTGTAGGCAATTGTACCCAGAATCTCCAAATGGGTACGAAAAGTCCATAATGTCACTTTTAAAAAGATTCAGAATTATATATTTCTCATTTTACCTGAACGATTTCTGCCCTAATTTTTAGATTCACGCTTACTCACAGGCACCACTGTGGAGCCAGATAACTTGTCTGCGTCACTATGGGACATATTCGTGTCTATTTGTGGAAAAATGCTTAAGTTCTGTGGTGTTTTCTCCTTAAGCAAAGAATAAGCAAAGCAAAAGTAAACTGTAAGCAAAGGAACTATGTCTTCATAAATCTTTTTTGCGACCATTTTCTGATGAATTAATGTGTTTCTGTATACCCCGTGAGTCGATTTATGTCGAATATGGTGGAAAACAGTAGGTATTTGGAGTCAAAATAAACAAATGGGTAACAAAAATCCATTATATCACTTTTAGAAAGTGGCAGAATTATATATATGTCTGATTTTGATTTAACGATTTAACCCTTAATTTTTAGATTCATGCTTACTCACAGGCACCATTGTGGAGCCAGAGAACTAGTCTGCGTCACTATAGGACATATTTGTGTGTATTTGTGGAAAAATGCTCAAGTTCGGTTGTGTTTTCTCCGTAAGAAAAGAATAAGCAAAGCGTAAGCAAAATGTAAGCAAAGGATATATGTCTTCATAAATCCTTTTTCCGACCATTTTCTGAAGTAATAATGTATTGTTTGACATCCCATGAGTCTATTTATGTCGAATAAGGAGCAAAACTGTAGGTAATTGTACCCAGAATGTCCAAATGGGTACGAAAAGTCCATAGTGTCACTTTTAAAAAGAATCAGAATTATATATTTCTCATTTTACCTGAACGATCTCTGCCCTAATTTTTAGATTCATGCTTACTCACAGGCACCATTGTGGAGCCAGAGAACTAGTCTGCGTGACTATGGGACTTAATTGTGTGTATTTGTGGAAAAATGCTCAAGTTCGGTGGTGTTTTCCCCCTAAGCAAAGAATAAGCAAAGCGTAAGCAAAATGTAAGCAAAGGATATATGTCTTCATAAATCCTTTTTCCGACCATTTTCTGAAGTAATTATGTATTGTTTGACATCCCGGGAGTCTATTTATGTCGAATAAGAAGCAAAACTGTAGGTAATTGTACCCAGAATGTCCAAATGGGTACGAAAAGTCCATAGTGTCACTTTTAAAAAGAATTAGAATTATATATTTCTCATTTTACCTGAACGATTTCTGCCCTAATTTTTAGATTCATGCTTGCTCACAGGCACCTTGTGGAGCCAGAGAACCAGTCTGCGTCACTATTCGACATATTCGTGTGTATTTGTGGAAAAATGCTCAAGTTCGGTGGTGTCTTCTCCGTAAGCAAAGAATAAGCAAAGCGTAAGCAAAATGTAAACAAAGGATATATGTCTTCATAAATCCTTTCTCCGACCATTTTCTGAAGTAATTATGTATTGTTTGACATCCCGGGAGACTATTTATGTCGAATAAGGGGCAAAATTGTAGGTAATTATACCCAGAATGTCCAATTGGGTACGAAAAGTCCATAATATTACTTTTAAAAAAAATCAGAATTATATTTTCTAATTTTACCTGAACGATTTCTGCCCTAATTTTTAGATTCATGCTTACTCGCAGGAAGCATTGTGGAGCCAGAGAACTAGTCTGCGTCACTATATGACATTCGTGTGAATTTTTGGAAAAATGCTCACGTTCGGTGGTGTTTTCTCCATAAGCAAAGAATAAGCAAAGCGTAAGCAAAATGTAACCAAAGGATATAAGTCTTCATAAATCCTTTTTCCGACCATTTTCTAAAGTAATAATGTATTGTTTGACATCCCGGGAGTCTATTTATGTCGAATAAGGAGCAAAACTGTAGGCAATTGAACCCAGAATCTCCAAATGGGTACGAAAAGTCCATAATGTCATTTATAAAAAGAATCAGAATTATATATTTCTCATTTTACCTGAACGATTTCTGCCGTAATTTTTAGATTCACGCTTACTCACAGGCACCACTGTGGAGCCAGATAAATTGTCTGCGTCACTATGGGACATATTCGTGTCTATTTGTGGAAAAATGCTTAAGTTCTGTGGTGTTTTCTCCTTAAGCAAAGAAAAAGCAAAGCAAAAGTAAACTGTAAGCAAAGGAACTATGTCTTCATAAATCTTTTTTGCGACCATTTTCTGATGAATTTATGTGTTTCTTGATACCCCGTGAGTAATTTTTGTCGAATATGGTGGAAAACAGTTGGTATTTGGAGTCAAAATAAACAAATGGGTACCAAAAATCCATTATATCACTTTTAGAAAGTGACAGAACTATATATATGTCTGATTTTGATTTAACGATTTAACCCTTAATTTTTAGATTCATGCTTACTCACAGGCACCATTGTGGAGCCAGAGAACCAGTCTGCGTCACTATAGGACATATTCGTGTGTATTTGTGGAAAAATGCTCAAGTTCGGTGGTGTTTTCTCCGTAAGCAAAGAAAAGGCAAAGCGTAAGCAAAATGTAAGCAAAGGATATATGTCTTTATGAATCCTTTTTCCGACCATTTTCTGAAGTAGTAATGTATTTTTTGACATCCCGGGAGTCTATTTATGTCGAATAAGAAGCAAAACTGTAGGTAATTGTACCCAGAATGTCCAAATGGGTACGAAAAGTCCATAGTGTCACTTTTAAAAAGAATTAGAATTATATATTTCTCATTTTACCTGAACGATTTCTGCCCTAATTTTTAGATTCATGCTTGCTCACAGGCACCTTGTGGAGCCAGAGAACTAGTCTGCGTCACTATATGACATATTCGTGTGAATTTTTGGAAAAATGCTCAAGTTCGGTGGTGTTTTCTCCATAAGCAAAGAATAAGCAAAGCGTAAGCAAAATGAAACCAAAGGATATAAGTCTTCATAAATCCTTTTTCCGACCATTTTCTGAAGTAATAATGTATTGTTTGACATCCCGGGAGTCTATTTATGTCGAATAAGGAGCAAAATTGTAGGTAATTGTACCCAGAATCTCCAAATGGGTACGAAAAGTCCATAATGTCACTTTTAAAAAGATTCAGAATTATATATTTCTCATTTTACCTGAACGATTTCTGCCCTAATTTTTAGATTCACGCTTACTCACAGGCACCACTGTGGAGCCAGATAACTTGTCTGCGTCACTATGGGACATATTCGTGTCTATTTGTGGAAAAATGCTTAAGTTCTGTGGTGTTTTCTCCTTAAGCAAAGAATAAGCAAAGCAAAAGTAAACTGTAAGCAAAGGAACTATGTCTTCATAAATCTTTTTTGCGACCATTTTCTGATGAATTAATGTGTTTCTGTATACCCCGTGAGTCGATTTATGTCGAATATGGTGGAAAACAGTAGGTATTTGGAGTCAAAATAAACAAATGGGTAACAAAAATCCATTATATCACTTTTAGAAAGTGGCAGAATTATATATATGTCTGATTTTGATTTAACGATTTAACCCTTAATTTTTAGATTCATGCTTACTCACAGGCACCATTGTGGAGCCAGAGAACTAGTCTGCGTCACTATAGGACATATTTGTGTGTATTTGTGGAAAAATGCTCAAGTTCGGTTGTGTTTTCTCCGTAAGAAAAGAATAAGCAAAGCGTAAGCAAAATGTAAGCAAAGGATATATGTCTTCATAAATCCTTTTTCCGACCATTTTCTGAAGTAATAATGTATTGTTTGACATCCCATGAGTCTATTTATGTCGAATAAGGAGCAAAACTGTAGGTAATTGTACCCAGAATGTCCAAATGGGTACGAAAAGTCCATAGTGTCACTTTTAAAAAGAATCAGAATTATATATTTCTCATTTTACCTGAACGATCTCTGCCCTAATTTTTAGATTCATGCTTACTCACAGGCACCAATGTGGAGCCAGAGAACTAGTCTGCGTGACTATGGGACTTAATTGTGTGTATTTGTGGAAAAATGCTCAAGTTCGGTGGTGTTTTCCCCCTAAGCAAAGAATAAGCAAAGCGTAAGCAAAATGTAAGCAAAGGATATATGTCTTCATAAATCCTTTTTCCGACCATTTTCTGAAGTAATTATGTATTGTTTGACATCCCGGGAGTCTATTTATGTCGAATAAGAAGCAAAACTGTAGGTAATTGTACCCAGAATGTCCAAATGGGTACGAAAAGTCCATAGTGTCACTTTTAAAAAGAATTAGAATTATATATTTCTCATTTTACCTGAACGATTTCTGCCCTAATTTTTAGATTCATGCTTGCTCACAGGCACCTTGTGGAGCCAGAGAACCAGTCTGCGTCACTATTCGACATATTCGTGTGTATTTGTGGAAAAATGCTCAAGTTCGGTGGTGTCTTCTCCGTAAGCAAAGAATAAGCAAAGCGTAAGCAAAATGTAAACAAAGGATATATGTCTTCATAAATCCTTTCTCCGACCATTTTCTGAAGTAATTATGTATTGTTTGACATCCCGGGAGACTATTTATGTCGAATAAGGGGCAAAATTGTAGGTAATTATACCCAGAATGTCCAATTGGGTACGAAAAGTCCATAATATTACTTTTAAAAAAAATCAGAATTATATTTTCTAATTTTACCTGAACGATTTCTGCCCTAATTTTTAGATTCATGCTTACTCGCAGGAAGCATTGTGGAGCCAGAGAACTAGTCTGCGTCACTATATGACATTCGTGTGAATTTTTGGAAAAATGCTCACGTTCGGTGGTGTTTTCTCCATAAGCAAAGAATAAGCAAAGCGTAAGCAAAATGTAACCAAAGGATATAAGTCTTCATAAATCCTTTTTCCGACCATTTTCTAAAGTAATAATGTATTGTTTGACATCCCGGGAGTCTATTTATGTCGAATAAGGAGCAAAACTGTAGGCAATTGAACCCAGAATCTCCAAATGGGTACGAAAAGTCCATAATGTCATTTATAAAAAGAATCAGAATTATATATTTCTCATTTTACCTGAACGATTTCTGCCCTAATTTTTAGATTCACGCTTACTCACAGGCACCACTGTGGAGCCAGATAAATTGTCTGCGTCACTATGGGACATATTCGTGTCTATTTGTGGAAAAATGCTTAAGTTCTGTGGTGTTTTCTCCTTAAGCAAAGAAAAAGCAAAGCAAAAGTAAACTGTAAGCAAAGGAACTATGTCTTCATAAATCTTTTTTGCGACCATTTTCTGATGAATTTATGTGTTTCTTGATACCCCGTGAGTAATTTTTGTCGAATATGGTGGAAAACAGTTGGTATTTGGAGTCAAAATAAACAAATGGGTACCAAAAATCCATTATATCACTTTTAGAAAGTGACAGAACTATATATATGTCTGATTTTGATTTAACGATTTAACCCTTAATTTTTAGATTCATGCTTACTCACAGGCACCATTGTGGAGCCAGAGAACCAGTCTGCGTCACTATAGGACATATTCGTGTGTATTTGTGGAAAAATGCTCAAGTTCGGTGGTGTTTTCTCCGTAAGCAAAGAAAAGGCAAAGCGTAAGCAAAATGTAAGCAAAGGATATATGTCTTTATGAATCCTTTTTCCGACCATTTTCTGAAGTAGTAATGTATTTTTTGACATCCCGGGAGTCTATTTATGTCGAATAAGAAGCAAAACTGTAGGTAATTGTACCCAGAATGTCCAAATGGGTACGAAAAGTCCATAGTGTCACTTTTAAAAAGAATTAGAATTATATATTTCTCATTTTACCTGAACGATTTCTGCCCTAATTTTTAGATTCATGCTTGCTCACAGGCACCTTGTGGAGCCAGAGAACCAGTCTGCGTCACTATTCGACATATTCGTGTGTATTTGTGGAAAAATGCTCAAGTTCGGTGGTGTCTTCTCCGTAAGCAAAGAATAAGCAAAGCGTAAGCAAAATGTAAACAAAGGATATATGTCTTCATAAATCCTTTTTCCGACCATTTTCTGAAGTAATTATGTATTGTTTGACATCCCGGGAGTCTATTTATGTCGAATAAGGGGCAAAATTGTAGGTAATTGTACCCAGAATGTCCAATTGGGTACGAAAATTCCATAATGTTACTTTTAAAAAAAATCAGAATTATATATTTCTAATTTTACCTGAACGATTTCTGCCCTAATTTTTAGATTCATGCTTACTCACAGGAAGCATTGTGGAGCCAGAGAACTAGTCTGCGTCACTATATGACATATTCGTGTGAATTTTTGGAAAAATGCTCAAGTTCGGTGGTGTTTTCTCCATAAGCAAAGAACAAGCAAAGCGTAAGCAAAATGTAACCAAAGGATATAAGTCTTCATAAATCCTTTTTCCGACCATTTTCTGAAGTAATAATGTATTGTTTGACATCCCGGGAGTCTATTTATGTCGAATAAGGAGCAAAACTGTAGGCAATTGTACCCAGAATCTCCAAATGGGTACGAAAAGTCCATAATGTCACTTTTAAAAAGAATCAGAATTATATATTTCTCATTTTACCTGAACGATTTCTGCCCTAATTTTTAGATTCACGCTTACTCACAGGCACCTTGTGGAGCCAGATAACTTGTCTGCGTCACTATGGGACATATTCGTGTCTATTTGTGGAAAAATGCTTAAGTTCTGTGGTGTTTTCTCCTTAAGCAAAGAAAAAGCAAAGCAAAAGTAAACTGTAAGCAAAGGAACTATGTCTTCATAAATCTTTTTTGCGACCATTTTCTGATGAATTAATGTGTTTCTTGATACCCCGTGAGTAATTTTTGTCGAATATGGTGGAAAACAGTTGGTATTTGGAGTCAAAATAAACAAATGGGTACCAAAAATCCATTATATCACTTTTAGAAAGTGACAGAACTATATATATGTCTGATTTTGATTTAACGATTTAACCCTTAATTTTTAGATTCATGCTTACTCACAGGCACCATTGTGGAGCCAGAGGACCTATCTGCGTCACTATAGGACATATTCGTGTGTATTTGTGGAAAAATGCTCAAGTTCGGTGGTGTTTTCTCCGTAAGCAAAGAAAAGGCAAAGCGTAAGCAAAATGTAAGCAAAGGATATATGTCTTTATGAATCCTTTTTCCGACCATTTTCTGAAGTAATAATGTATTTTTTGACATCCCGGGAGTCTATTTATGTCGAATAAGAAGCAAAACTGTAGGTAATTGTACCCAGAATGTCCAAATGGGTACGAAAAGTCCATAGTGTCACTTTTAAAAAGAATTAGAATTATATATTTTTCATTTTACCTGAACGATTTCTGCCCTAATTTTTAGATTCATGCTTGCTCACAGGCACCTTGTGGAGCCAGAGAACCAGTCTGCGTCACTATTCGACATATTCGTGTGTATTTGTGGGAAAATGCTCAAGTTCGGTGGTGTCTTCTCCGTAAGCAAAGAATAAGCAAAGCGTAAGCAAAATGTAAACAAAGGATATATGTCTTCATAAATCCTTTTTCCGACCATTTTCTGAAGTAATTATGTATTGTTTGACATCCCGGGAGTCTATTTATGTCGAATAAGGGGCAAAATTGTAGGTAATTATACCCAGAATGTCCAATTGGGTACGAAAAGTCCATAATGTTGCTTTTAAAAAAAATCAGAATTATATATTTCTAATTTTACCTGAACGATTTCTGCCCTAATTTTTAGATTCATGCTTACTCACAGGAAGCATTGTGGAGCCAGAGAACTAGTCTGCGTCACTATATGACATATTCGTGTGAATTTTTGGAAAAATGCTCAAGTTCGGTGGTGTTTTCTCCATTAGCAAAGAACAAGCAAAGCGTAAGCAAAATGTAACCAAAGGATATAAGTCTTCATAAATCCTTTTTCCGACCATTTTCTGAAGTAATAATGTATTGTTTGACATCCCGGGAGTCTATTTATGTCGAATAAGGAGCAAAACTGTAGGCAATTGTACCCAGAATCTCCAAATGGGTACGAAAAGTCCATAATGTCACTTTTAAAAAGAATCAGAATTATATATTTCTCATTTTACCTGAACGATTTCTGCCCTAATTTTTAGATTCACGCTTACTCACAGGTACCATTATGGAGCCAGAGAACTTGTCTGCGTCACTATGGGTCATGTTTGTGTGTATTTGTGGAAAAATGCTCAAGTTCTGTGGTGTTTTCTCCGTAAGCAAAGAATAAGCAAAATGTAAGCAAAGGAAATATGTCTTCGCAAATCCTTTTTCCGACCATTGTCGGAAGTAATAATGTATTGTTTGACATCCCGGGAGGTTATTTATGTCGAATAAAGAGCAAAACTGTAGATAATTTTACCCAGAATGTCCAATTGGGTACGAAAAGACCATAATGTCACTTTTAAAAAGAATCAGAATTATATATTTCTCATTTTACTTGAACGATTTCTGCCCTAATTTTTAGATTCATGCTTGCTCACAGGCACCTTGTGGAGCCAGAGAACCAGTCTGCGTCACTATTCGACATATTCGTGTGTATTTGTGGAAAAATGCTCAAGTTCGGTGGTGTTTTCTCCGTAAGCAAAGAATAAGAAAAGCGTAAGCAAAATGTAAACAAAGGATATAGGTCTTCATAAATCCTTTTTCGACCATTTTCTGAAGTAATAATGTATTGTTTGACATCCCGGGAGTTTATTTATGTCGAATAAGATGCAAAACTGTAGGTAATTGTACCCAGAATGTCCAAATGGGTACGAAAAGTCCATAATGTCACTTTTAAAAAGAATCAGAATTATATATTTCTCATTTTACCTGAACGATCTCTGCCCTAATTTTTAGATTCATGCTTACTAACAGGCACCATTGTGGAGCCAGAGAACTAGTCTGCGTCACTATATGACATATTCGTGTGAATTTTTGGAAAAATGCTCAAGTTCGGTGGTGTTTTCTCCATTAGCAAAGAACAAGCAAAGCGTAAGCAAAATGTAAGCAAAGGATATATGTCTTCATAACTCCTTTTTCCGACCATTTTCTGAAGTAATAATGTATTGTTTGACATCCCGGGAGTCTATTTATGTCGAATAAGTAGCAAAACTGTAGGTAATTGTACCCAGAATGTCCAAATGGGTACGAAAAGTCCATAATGTCACTTTTAAAAAGAATCAGAATTATATATTTCTCATTTTACCTGAACGATCTCTGCCCTAATTTTTAGATTCATGCTTACTAACAGGCACCATTGTGGAGCCAGAGAACTAGTCTGAGTCACTATGGGACATATTCGTGTGTATTTGTTGAAAAATGCTCAAGTTCGGTGGTGTTTTCTCCGTAAGCAAAGAATAAGCAAAGCGTAAGCAAAATGTAAGCAAAGGATATATGTCTTCATAACTCCTTTTTCCGACCATTTTCTGAAGTAATAATGTATTGTTTGACATCCCGGGAGTCTATTTATGTCGAATAAGTAGCAAAACTGTAGGTAATTGTACCCAGAATGTTCAAATGGGTACGTAAAGTCCACAATGTCACTTTCAATAAGAATCAGAATTATATATTTCTCATTTTACCTGAACGATTTCTGCCCTATATTTTTTTATTTGTGCTTACTCATAGGTACCGTTGTGGAGCCAGAGGACCAGTCTGCGTCACTATTCGACATATTCGTGTGTATTTGTGGTAAATGCTTAAGTTCTGTGGTGTTTTCTCCGTAAGCAAAGAGTAAGCAAAGCGTAAGCAAAATGTAAGCAAAGGATATATGTCTTTATGAATCCTTTTTCCGACCATTTTCTGAAGTAATAATGTATTGTTTGACATCCCGGGAGTCTATTTATGTCGAATAAGAAGCAAAACTGTAGGTAATTATACCCAGAATGTCCAATTGGGTACGAAAAGTCCATAATGTTACTTTTAAAAAAAATCAGAATTATATATTTCTAATTTTACCTGAACGATTTCTGCCCTAATTTTTAGATTCATGCTTACTCACAGGAAGCATTGTGGAGCCAGAGAACTAGTCTGCGTCACTATATGACATATTCCTGTGAATTTTTGGAAAAATGCTCAAGTTCGGTGGTGTTTTCTCCATAAGCAAAGAACAAGCAAAGCGTAAGCAAAATGTAACCAAAGGATATAAGTCTTCATAAATCCTTTTTCCGACCATTTTCTGAAGTAATAATGTATTGTTTGACATCCCGGGAGTCTATTTATGTCGAATAAGGAGCAAAACTGTAGGCAATTGTACCCAGAATCTCCAAATGGATACGAAAAGTCCATAATGTCACTTTTAAAAAGAATCAGAATTATATATTTCTCATTTTACCTGAACGATTTCTGCCCTAATTTTTAGATTCACGCTTACTCACAGGCACCACTGTGGAGCCAGATAAATTGTCTGCGTCACTATGGGACATATTCGTGTCTATTTGTGGAAAAATGCTTAAGTTCTGTGGTGTTTTCTCCTTAAGCAAAGAAAAAGCAAAGCAAAAGTAAACTGTAAGCAAAGGAACTATGTCTTCATAAATCTTTTTTGCGACCATTTTCTGATGAATTTATGTGTTTCTTGATACCCCGTGAGTAATTTTTGTCGAATATGGTGGAAAACAGTTGGTATTTGGAGTCAAAATAAACAAATGGGTACCAAAAATCCATTATATCACTTTTAGAAAGTGACAGAACTATATATATGTCTGATTTTGATTTAACGATTTAACCCTTAATTTTTAGATTCATGCTTACTCACAGGCACCATTGTGGAGCCAGAGAACCAGTCTGCGTCACTATAGGACATATTCGTGTGTATTTGTGGAAAAATGCTCAAGTTCGGTGGTGTTTTCTCCGTAAGCAAAGAAAAGGCAAAGCGTAAGCAAAATGTAAGCAAAGGATATATGTCTTTATGAATCCTTTTTCCGACCATTTTCTGAAGTAGTAATGTATTTTTTGACATCCCGGGAGTCTATTTATGTCGAATAAGAAGCAAAACTGTAGGTAATTGTACCCAGAATGTCCAAATGGGTACGAAAAGTCCATAGTGTCACTTTTAAAAAGAATTAGAATTATATATTTCTCATTTTACCTGAACGATTTCTGCCCTAATTTTTAGATTCATGCTTGCTCACAGGCACCTTGTGGAGCCAGAGAACCAGTCTGCGTCACTATTCGACATATTCGTGTGTATTTGTGGAAAAATGCTCAAGTTCGGTGGTGTCTTCTCCGTAAGCAAAGAATAAGCAAAGCGTAAGCAAAATGTAAACAAAGGATATATGTCTTCATAAATCCTTTTTCCGACCATTTTCTGAAGTAATTATGTATTGTTTGACATCCCGGGAGTCTATTTATGTCGAATAAGGGGCAAAATTGTAGGTAATTGTACCCAGAATGTCCAATTGGGTACGAAAAGTCCATAATGTTACTTTTAAAAAAAATCAGAATTATATATTTCTAATTTTACCTGAACGATTTCTGCCCTAATTTTTAGATTCACGCTTACTCACAGGCACCACTGTGGAGCCAGAGAACTAGTCTGCGTCACTATATGACATATTCGTGTGAATTTTTGGAAAAATGCTTAAGTTCGGTGGTGTTTTCTCCATAAGCAAAGAATAAGCAAAGCGTAAGCAAAATGAAACCAAAGGATATAAGTCTTCATAAATCCTTTTTCCGACCATTTTCTGAAGTAATAATGTATTGTTTGACATCCCGGGAGTCTATTTATGTCGAATAAGGAGCAAAACTGTAGGCAATTGTACCCAGAATCTCCAAATGGGTACGAAAAGTCCATAATGTCACTTTTAAAAAGATTCAGAATTATATATTTCTCATTTTACCTGAACGATTTCTGCCCTAATTTTTAGATTCACGCTTACTCACAGGCACCACTGTGGAGCCAGATAACTTGTCTGCGTCACTATGGGACATATTCGTGTCTATTTGTGGAAAAATGCTTAAGTTCTGTGGTGTTTTCTCCTTAAGCAAAGAATAAGCAAAGCAAAAGTAAACTGTAACCAAAGGAACTATGTCTTCATAAATCTTTTTTGCGACCATTTTCTGATGAATTAATGTGTTTCTGTATACCCCGTGAGTCGATTTATGTCGAATATGGTGGAAAACAGTAGGTATTTGGAGTCAAAATAAACAAATGGGTAACAAAAATCCATTATATCACTTTTAGAAAGTGGCAGAATTATATATATGTCTGATTTTGATTTAACGATTTAACCCTTAATTTTTAGATTCATGCTTACTCACAGGCACCATTGTGGAGCCAGAGAACTAGTCTGCGTCACTATAGGACATATTTGTGTGTATTTGTGGAAAAATGCTCAAGTTCGGTTGTGTTTTCTCCGTAAGAAAAGAATAAGCAAAGCGTAAGCAAAATGTAAGCAAAGGATATATGTCTTCATAAATCCTTTTTCCGACCATTTTCTGAAGTAATAATGTATTGTTTGACATCCCATGAGTCTATTTATGTCGAATAAGGAGCAAAACTGTAGGTAATTGTACCCAGAATGTCCAAATGGGTACGAAAAGTCCATAGTGTCACTTTTAAAAAGAATCAGAATTATATATTTCTCATTTTACCTGAACGATCTCTGCCCTAATTTTTAGATTCATGCTTACTCACAGGCACCATTGTGGAGCCAGAGAACTAGTCTGCGTGACTATGGGACTTAATTGTGTGTATTTGTGGAAAAATGCTCAAGTTCGGTGGTGTTTTCCCCCTAAGCAAAGAATAAGCAAAGCGTAAGCAAAATGTAAGCAAAGGATATATGTCTTCATAAATCCTTTTTCCGACCATTTTCTGAAGTAATTATGTATTGTTTGACATCCCGGGAGTCTATTTATGTCGAATAAGAAGCAAAACTGTAGGTAATTGTACCCAGAATGTCCAAATGGGTACGAAAAGTCCATAGTGTCACTTTTAAAAAGAATTAGAATTATATATTTCTCATTTTACCTGAACGATTTCTGCCCTAATTTTTAGATTCATGCTTGCTCACAGGCACCTTGTGGAGCCAGAGAACCAGTCTGCGTCACTATTCGACATATTCGTGTGTATTTGTGGAAAAATGCTCAAGTTCGGTGGTGTCTTCTCCGTAAGCAAAGAATAAGCAAAGCGTAAGCAAAATGTAAACAAAGGATATATGTCTTCATAAATCCTTTCTCCGACCATTTTCTGAAGTAATTATGTATTGTTTGACATCCCGGGAGACTATTTATGTCGAATAAGGGGCAAAATTGTAGGTAATTATACCCAGAATGTCCAATTGGGTACGAAAAGTCCATAATATTACTTTTAAAAAAAATCAGAATTATATTTTCTAATTTTACCTGAACGATTTCTGCCCTAATTTTTAGATTCATGCTTACTCGCAGGAAGCATTGTGGAGCCAGAGAACTAGTCTGCGTCACTATATGACATTCGTGTGAATTTTTGGAAAAATGCTCACGTTCGGTGGTGTTTTCTCCATAAGCAAAGAATAAGCAAAGCGTAAGCAAAATGTAACCAAAGGATATAAGTCTTCATAAATCCTTTTTCCGACCATTTTCTAAAGTAATAATGTATTGTTTGACATCCCGGGAGTCTATTTATGTCGAATAAGGAGCAAAACTGTAGGCAATTGAACCCAGAATCTCCAAATGGGTACGAAAAGTCCATAATGTCATTTATAAAAAGAATCAGAATTATATATTTCTCATTTTACCTGAACGATTTCTGCCCTAATTTTTAGATTCACGCTTACTCACAGGCACCACTGTGGAGCCAGATAAATTGTCTGCGTCACTATGGGACATATTCGTGTCTATTTGTGGAAAAATGCTTAAGTTCTGTGGTGTTTTCTCCTTAAGCAAAGAAAAAGCAAAGCAAAAGTAAACTGTAAGCAAAGGAACTATGTCTTCATAAATCTTTTTTGCGACCATTTTCTGATGAATTTATGTGTTTCTTGATACCCCGTGAGTAATTTTTGTCGAATATGGTGGAAAACAGTTGGTATTTGGAGTCAAAATAAACAAATGGGTACCAAAAATCCATTATATCACTTTTAGAAAGTGACAGAACTATATATATGTCTGATTTTGATTTAACGATTTAACCCTTAATTTTTAGATTCATGCTTACTCACAGGCACCATTGTGGAGCCAGAGAACCAGTCTGCGTCACTATAGGACATATTCGTGTGTATTTGTGGAAAAATGCTCAAGTTCGGTGGTGTTTTCTCCGTAAGCAAAGAAAAGGCAAAGCGTAAGCAAAATGTAAGCAAAGGATATATGTCTTTATGAATCCTTTTTCCGACCATTTTCTGAAGTAGTAATGTATTTTTTGACATCCCGGGAGTCTATTTATGTCGAATAAGAAGCAAAACTGTAGGTAATTGTACCCAGAATGTCCAAATGGGTACGAAAAGTCCATAGTGTCACTTTTAAAAAGAATTAGAATTATATATTTCTCATTTTACCTGAACGATTTCTGCCCTAATTTTTAGATTTATGCTTGCTCACAGGCACCTTGTGGAGCCAGAGAACCAGTCTGCGTCACTATTCGACATATTCGTGTGTATTTGTGGAAAAATGCTCAAGTTCGGTGGTGTCTTCTCCGTAAGCAAAGAATAAGCAAAGCGTAAGCAAAATGTAAACAAAGGATATATGTCTTCATAAATCCTTTTTCCGACCATTTTCTGAAGTAATTATGTATTGTTTGACATCCCGGGAGTCTATTTATGTCGAATAAGGGGCAAAATTGTAGGTAATTGTACCCAGAATGTCCAATTGGGTACGAAAAGTCCATAATGTTACTTTTAAAAAAAATCAGAATTATATATTTCTAATTTTACCTGAACGATTTCTGCCCTAATTTTTAGATTCACGCTTACTCACAGGCACCACTGTGGAGCCAGAGAACTAGTCTGCGTCACTATATGACATATTCGTGTGAATTTTTGGAAAAATGCTCAAGTTCGGTGGTGTTTTCTCCATAAGCAAAGAATAAGCAAAGCGTAAGCAAAATGAAACCAAAGGATATAAGTCTTCATAAATCCTTTTTCCGACCATTTTCTGAAGTAATAATGTATTGTTTGACATCCCGGGAGTCTATTTATGTCGAATAAGGAGCAAAACTGTAGGCAATTGTACCCAGAATCTCCAAATGGGTACGAAAAGTCCATAATGTCACTTTTAAAAAGATTCAGAATTATATATTTCTAATTTTACCTGAACGATTTCTGCCCTAATTTTTAGATTCATGCTTACTCACAGGAAGCATTGTGGAGCCAGAGAACTAGTCTGCGTCACTATATGACATATTCGTGTGAATTTTTGGAAAAATGCTCAAGTTCGGTGGTGTTTTCTCCATAAGCAAAGAACAAGCAAAGCGTAAGCAAAATGTAACCAAAGGATATAAGTCTTCATAAATCCTTTTTCCGACCATTTTCTGAAGTAATAATGTATTGTTTGACATCCCGGGAGTCTATTTATGTCGAATAAGGAGCAAAACTGTAGGCAATTGTACCCAGAATCTCCAAATGGGTACGAAAAGTCCATAATGTCACTTTTAAAAAGAATCAGAATTATATATTTCTCATTTTACCTGAACGATTTCTGCCCTAATTTTTAGATTCACGCTTCCTCACAGGCACCACTGTGGAGCCAGATAACTTGTCTGCGTCACTATGGGACATATTCGTGTCTATTTGTGGAAAAATGCTTAAGTTCTGTGGTGTTTTCTCCTTAAGCAAAGAAAAAGCAAAGCAAAAGTAAACTGTAAGCAAAGGAACTATGTCTTCATAAATCTTTTTTGCGACCATTTTCTGATGAATTAATGTGTTTCTTGATACCCCGTGAGTAATTTTTGTCGAATATGGTGGAAAACAGTTGGTATTTGGAGTCAAAATAAACAAATGGGTACCAAAAATCCATTATATCACTTTTAGAAAGTGACAGAACTATATATATGTCTGATTTTGATTTAACGATTTAACCCTTAATTTTTAGATTCATGCTTACTCACAGGCACCATTGTGGAGCCAGAGGACCTATCTGCGTCACTATAGGACATATTCGTGTGTATTTGTGGAAAAATGCTCAAGTTCGGTGGTGTTTTCTCCGTAAGCAAAGAAAAGGCAAAGCGTAAGCAAAATGTAAGCAAAGGATATATGTCTTTATGAATCCTTTTTCCGACCATTTTCTGAAGTAATAATGTATTTTTTGACATCCCGGGAGTCTATTTATGTCGAATAAGAAGCAAAACTGTAGGTAATTGTACCCAGAATGTCCAAATGGGTACGAAAAGTCCATAGTGTCACTTTTAAAAAGAATTAGAATTATATATTTTTCATTTTACCTGAACGATTTCTGCCCTAATTTTTAGATTCATGCTTGCTCACAGGCACCTTGTGGAGCCAGAGAACCAGTCTGCGTCACTATTCGACATATTCGTGTGTATTTGTGGGAAAATGCTCAAGTTCGGTGGTGTCTTCTCCGTAAGCAAAGAATAAGCAAAGCGTAAGCAAAATGTAAACAAAGGATATATGTCTTCATAAATCCTTTTTCCGACCATTTTCTGAAGTAATTATGTATTGTTTGACATCCCGGGAGTCTATTTATGTCGAATAAGGGGCAAAATTGTAGGTAATTATACCCAGAATGTCCAATTGGGTACGAAAAGTCCATAATGTTGCTTTTAAAAAAAATCAGAATTATATATTTCTAATTTTACCTGAACGATTTCTGCCCTAATTTTTAGATTCATGCTTACTCACAGGAAGCATTGTGGAGCCAGAGAACTAGTCTGCGTCACTATATGACATATTCGTGTGAATTTTTGGAAAAATGCTCAAGTTCGGTGGTGTTTTCTCCATTAGCAAAGAACAAGCAAAGCGTAAGCAAAATGTAACCAAAGGATATAAGTCTTCATAAATCCTTTTTCCGACCATTTTCTGAAGTAATAATGTATTGTTTGACATCCCGGGTGTCTATTTATGTCGAATAAGGAGCAAAACTGTAGGCAATTGTACCCAGAATCTCCAAATGGGTACGAAAAGTCCATAATGTCACTTTTAAAAAGAATCAGAATTATATATTTCTCATTTTACCTGAACGATTTCTGCCCTAATTTTTAGATTCACGCTTACTCACAGGTACCATTATGGAGCCAGAGAACTTGTCTGCGTCACTATGGGTCATGTTTGTGTGTATTTGTGGAAAAATGCTCAAGTTCTGTGGTGTTTTCTCCGTAAGCAAAGAATAAGCAAAATGTAAGCAAAGGAAATATGTCTTCGCAAATCCTTTTTCCGACCATTGTCGGAAGTAATAATGTATTGTTTGACATCACGGGAGGTTATTTATGTCGAATAAAGAGCAAAACTGTAGATAATTTTACCCAGAATGTCCAATTGGGTACGAAAAGACCATAATGTCACTTTTAAAAAGAATCAGAATTATATATTTCTCATTTTACTTGAACGATTTCTGCCCTAATTTTTAGATTCATGCTTGCTCACAGGCACCTTGTGGAGCCAGAGAACCAGTCTGCGTCACTATTCGACATATTCGTGTGTATTTGTGGAAAAATGCTCAAGTTCGGTGGTGTTTTCTCCGTAAGCAAAGAATAAGAAAAGCGTAAGCAAAATGTAAACAAAGGATATAGGTCTTCATAAATCCTTTTTCGACCATTTTCTGAAGTAATAATGTATTGTTTGACATCCCGGGAGTCTATTTATGTCGAATAAGATGCAAAACTGTAGGTAATTGTACCCAGAATGTCCAAATGGGTACGAAAAGTCCATAATGTCACTTTTAAAAAGAATCAGAATTATATATTTCTCATTTTACCTGAACGATCTCTGCCCTAATTTTTAGATTCATGCTTACTAACAGGCACCATTGTGGAGCCAGAGAACTAGTCTGCGTCACTATATGACATATTCGTGTGAATTTTTGGAAAAATGCTCAAGTTCGGTGGTGTTTTCTCCATTAGCAAAGAACAAGCAAAGCGTAAGCAAAATGTAAGCAAAGGATATATGTCTTCATAACTCCTTTTTCCGACCATTTTCTGAAGTAATAATGTATTGTTTGACATCCCGGGAGTCTATTTATGTCGAATAAGTAGCAAAACTGTAGGTAATTGTACCCAGAATGTCCAAATGGGTACGAAAAGTCCATAATGTCACTTTTAAAAAGAATCAGAATTATATATTTCTCATTTTACCTGAACGATCTCTGCCCTAATTTTTAGATTCATGCTTACTAACAGGCACCATTGTGGAGCCAGAGAACTAGTCTGAGTCACTATGGGACATATTCGTGTGTATTTGTTGAAAAATGCTCAAGTTCGGTGGTGTTTTCTCCGTAAGCAAAGAATAAGCAAAGCGTAAGCAAAATGTAAGCAAAGGATATATGTCTTCATAACTCCTTTTTCCGACCATTTTCTGAAGTAATAATGTATTGTTTGACATCCCGGGAGTCTATTTATGTCGAATAAGTAGCAAAACTGTAGGTAATTGTACCCAGAATGTTCAAATGGGTACGTAAAGTCCACAATGTCACTTTCAATAAGAATCAGAATTATATATTTCTCATTTTACCTGAACGATTTCTGCCCTATATTTTTTTATTTGTGCTTACTCATAGGTACCGTTGTGGAGCCAGAGGACCAGTCTGCGTCACTATTCGACATATTCGTGTGTATTTGTGGTAAATGCTTAAGTTCTGTGGTGTTTTCTCCGTAAGCAAAGAGTAAGCAAAGCGTAAGCAAAATGTAAGCAAAGGATATATGTCTTTATGAATCCTTTTTCCGACCATTTTCTGAAGTAATAATGTATTGTTTGACATCCCGGGAGTCTATTTATGTCGAATAAGAAGCAAAACTGTAGGTAATTATACCCAGAATGTCCAATTGGGTACGAAAAGTCCATAATGTTACTTTTAAAAAAAATCAGAATTATATATTTCTAATTTTACCTGAACGATTTCTGCCCTAATTTTTAGATTCATGCTTACTCACAGGAAGCATTGTGGAGCCAGAGAACTAGTCTGCGTCACTATATGACATATTCCTGTGAATTTTTGGAAAAATGCTCAAGTTCGGTGGTGTTTTCTCCATAAGCAAAGAACAAGCAAAGCGTAAGCAAAATGTAACCAAAGGATATAAGTCTTCATAAATCCTTTTTCCGACCATTTTCTGAAGTAATAATGTATTGTTTGACATCCCGGGAGTCTATTTATGTCGAATAAGGAGCAAAACTGTAGGCAATTGTACCCAGAATCTCCAAATGGATACGAAAAGTCCATAATGTCACTTTTAAAAAGAATCAGAATTATATATTTCTCATTTTACCTGAACGATTTCTGCCCTAATTTTTAGATTCACGCTTACTCACAGGCACCACTGTGGAGCCAGATAACTTGTCTGCGTCACTATGGGACATATTCGTGTCTATTTGTGGAAAAATGCTTAAGTTCTGTGGTGTTTTCTCCGTAAGCAAAGAATAAGCAAAGCGTAAGCAAAATGTAAACAAAGGATATATGTCTTCATAAATCCTTTTTCCGACCATTTTCTGAAGTAATTATGTATTGTTTGACATCCCGGGAGTCTATTTATGTCGAATAAGGGGCAAAATTGTAGGTAATTATACCCAGAATGTCCAATTGGGTACGAAAAGTCCATAATGTTACTTTTAAAAAAAATCAGAATTATATATTTCTAATTTTACCTGAACGATTTCTGCCCTAATTTTTAGATTCATGCTTACTCACAGGAAGCATTGTGGAGCCAGAGAACTAGTCTGCGTCACTATATGACATATTCGTGTGAATTTTTGGAAAAATGCTCAAGTTCGGTGGTGTTTTCTCCATAAGCAAAGAACAAGCAAAGCGTAAGCAAAATGTAACCAAAGGATATAAGTCTTCATAAATCCTTTTTCCGACCATTTACTGAAGTAATAATGTATTGTTTGACATCCCGGGAGTCTATTTATGTCGAATAAGGAGCAAAACTGTAGGCAATTGTACCCAGAATCTCCGAATGGGTGCGAAAAGTCCATAATGTCACTTTTAAAAAGAATCAGAATTATATATTTCTCATTTTACCTGAACGATTTCTGCCCTAATTTTTAGATTCACGCTTACTCACAGGCACCACTGTGGAGCCAGATAACTTGTCTGCGTCACTATGGGACATATTCGTGTCTATTTGTGGAAAAATGCTTAAGTTCTGTGGTGTTTTCTCCTTAAGCAAAGAAAAAGCAAAGCAAAAGTAAACTGTAAGCAAAGGAACTATGTCTTCATAAATCTTTTTTGCGAACATTTTCTGATGAATTAATGTGTTTCTGGATACCCCGTGAGTAATTTTTGTCGAATATGGTGGAAAACAGTTGGTATTTGGAGTCAAAATAAACAAATGGGTACCAAAAATCCATTATATCACTTTTAGAAAGTGACAGAATTATATATGTCTGATTTTGATTTAACGATTTAACCCTTAATTTTTAGATTCATGCTTACTCACAGGCACCATTGTGGAGCCAGAGAACCAGTCTGCGTCACTATAGGACATATTCGTGTGTATTTGTGGAAAAATGCTCAAGTTCGGTTGTGTTTTCTCCGTAAGCAAAGAATAAGCAAAGCGTAAGCAAAATGAAACCAAAGGATATAAGTCTTCATAAATCCTTTTTCCGACCATTTTCTGAAGTAATAATGTATTGTTTGACATCCCGGGAGTCTATTTATGTCGAATAAGGAGCAAAACTGTAGGTAATTGTAACCAGAATGTCCAAATGGGTACGAAAAGTCCATAATGTCACTTTTAAAAAGAATCAGAATTATATATTTCTCATTTTACCTTAACGATTTCTGCCCTAATTTTTTGATTCACGCTTACTCACAGGCACCATTGTGGTGCCAGAGAACTTGTCTGCGTCACTATGGGACATATTTGTGTCTATTTGTTGAAAAATGATTAAGTTATGTGGTGTTTTCTCCTTAAGCAAAGAATAAGCAAAGCAAAAGTAAACTGTAAGTAAAGGAACTATGTCTTCATAAATCTTTTTTGCGACCATTTTCTGATGAATAAATGTGTTTCTGGACATCCCGTGAGTCGATTTATGTCGAATATCGTGCAAAACAGTAGGTATTTGGAGATAAAATAAGCAAATGGGAACCGAAAATCCATAATATCACTTTTAGAAAGTGCAGAATTATAAATATGTCTAATTTTGATTTAACGATTTTACCCTTAATTTTTAGATTCATGCTTACTCACAGGCACCATTGTGGAGCCAGGGAACTATTCTGCGTCACTATGGAACATATTCGTGTGTATTTGTGGAAAAATGCTCAAGTTCGGTTGTGTTTTCTCCGTAAGCAAAGAATAAGCAGAGCGTTAGCAAATTGTAAGCAAAGGAAATATTTCTTTGGAAATCCTTTTTCCGACCATTTTCGGAAGTAATAATGTATTATTTGACATCCCGGGAGGCTATTTATGTCGAATAAAGAGCAAAACTGTAGATAATTTTACCCAGAATGTCCAATTGGGTACGAAAGGACCATAATGTCACTTTTAAAAAGAATCAGAATTATATATTTCCCATTTTACCTGAACGATTTCTGCCCTAATTTTTAGATTCATGCTTGCTCACAGGCACCGTTGTGGAGCCAGAGAACCAGTCTGCGTCACTATTCGACATATTCGTGTGTATTTGTGGAAAAATGTTCAAGATCGGTGGTGTTTTCTCCGTAAGCAAAGAATAAGCAAAGCGTAAGCAAAGAATAAGCAAAGGATATATGTCTTCATAAATCCTTTTTCCGACCATTTTCTGAAGTAATAATGTATTGTTTGACATCCCGGGAGTCTATTTATGTCGAATAAGTAGCAAAACTGTAGGTAATTGTACCCAGAATGTCCAAATGGGTACGAAAAGTCCATAATGTACCTTTTTAAAAAAATCAGAATTATATATTTCTAATTTTACCTGAACGATTTCTGCCCTAATTTTTAGATTCACGCTAACTCACAGGTACCATTGTGGAGCCAGAGAACTTGTCTGCGTCACTATGGGACATGTTTGTGTGTATTTGTGGAAAAATGCTCAAGTTCTGTGGTGTTTTCTCCTTAAGTAAAGAATAAGCAAAGCAAAAGCAAACTGTAAGCGAAGGAACTATGTCTTCATAATTCTTTTTTGCGACCATTTTCTGATAAAATAATGTGTTTCCGGACATCCCATGAGTCGATTTATGTCGAATATCGTGCAAAACAGTAGATATTTGGATTTAAATAAGCAAATGGGAACCAAAAATCCGTAATATCACTTTTCGAAAGTAGCAGAATTATATATTTATCTTATTTTGATTTAACGATTTTACCCTTAATTTTTAGATTCATGCTTACTCACAGGCACCATTGTGGAGCCAGAGATCTAGTCTGAGTCACTATGGGAGATATTCGTGTGTATTTGTGGAAATATGCACAAGTTCGGTGGTGTTTTCTCCGTAAGCAAAGAATAAGCAAAGCGTTAGCAAAATGTAAGCAAAGGAAATATGTCTTCGTAAATCCTTTTTCCGACCATTTACGGAAGTAATAATGTATTGTTTGACATCCCGGGAGGCTATTTATGTCGAATAAGGAGCAAAACTGTAGATAAATGTACAGGAAATGTGCAAATGGGTACGAAAAGTATATAATATCATCTTTAGAAAGTAGCAGCATTATAAATATCTGATTTTGATTTAACAATTTTACACCTAATTCTTTTATTTGTGCTTACTCATAGGTACCGTTGTGGAGCCAGAGGACCAGTCTGCGTCCCTAAGGGACATATTCGTGTGTATTTGTGGAAAATGCTTAAGTTCTGTGGTGTTTTCTCCGTAAGCAAAGAGTAAGCAAAGCGTAAGCAAAATGTAAGCAAAGGATATATGTCTTCATAAATCCTTTTTCCGATCATTTTCTGAAGTAATTATGTATTGTTTGACATCCCGGGAGTCTATTTATGTCGAATAAGGAGCAAAACTGTAGGCAATTGTACCCAGAATCTCCAAATGGGTACGAAAAGTCCTTAGTGTCACTTTTAAAAAGAATCAGAATTATATATTTCTCATTTTACCTGAACGATCTCTGCCCTAATTTTTAGATTCATGCTTACTCACAGGCACCATTGTGGAGCCAGAGAACTAGTCTGCGTCACTATGGGACTTATTTGTGTGTATTTGTGGAAAAATGCTCAAGTTCGGTGGTGTTTTCCCCCTAAGCAAAGAATAAGCAAAGCGTAAGCAAAATGAAAGCAAAGGATATATGTCTTCATAAATCCTTTTTCCGACCATTTTCTGAAGTAATTATGTATTGTTTGACATCCCGGGAGTCTATTTATGTCGAATAAGGGGCAAAATTGTAGGTAATTATACCCAGAATGTCCAATTGGGTACGAAAAGGCCATAATGTTACTTTTAAAAAAAATCAGATTTATATATTTCTAATTTTACCTGAACGATTTCTGCCCTAATTTTTAGATTCATGCTTACTCACAGGCAGCATTGTGGAGCCAGAGAACTTGTCTGCGTCACTATGGGACATATTTGTGTGTATTGGTGGAAAAATGCTCAAGTTCGGTGGTGTTTTCTCCGTAAGCAAAGAATAAGCAAAGCGTAAGCAAAATGTAAGCTAAGGATATATGTCTTCATAATTCCTTTTTCCGACCATTTTCTGAAGTAATAATGTAATGTTTGACATCCCGGGAGTCTATTTATGTCGAATAAGTAGCAAAACTGTAGGTAATTGTACCCAGAATGTTCAAATGGGTACGTAAAGTCCATAATGTCACTTTCAATAAGAATCAGAATTATATATTTCTCATTTTACCTGAACGATTTCTGCCCTAATTTTTTTATTTGTGCTTACTCATAGGTACCGTTGTGGTGCCAGAGGACCAGTCTGCGTCTCTATGAGACATATTCGTGTGTATTTGTGGAAAATGCTTAAGTTCTGTGGTGTTTTCTCCGTAAGCAAAGAGTAAGCAAAGCGTAAGCAAAATGTAAGCAAAGGATATATGTCTTCATAAATCCTTTTTCCGACCATTTTCTGAAGTAATAATGTATTGTTTGACATCCCGGGAGTCTATTTATTTCGAATAAGGAGCAAAACTGTAGGTAATTGTACCCAGAATGTCCAAATTGGTACGAAAAGTCCATAATGTCACTTTGAAAAAGAATCAGAATTATATATTTCTAATTTTACCTGAACGATTTTCGCCCTAATTTTTAGATTCACGCTTACTCACAAGTACCATTGTGGAGCCAGAGAACTTGTCTGCGTCACTATTCGACATATTCGTGTGTATTTTTGGAAAAATGCTCAAGTTCTGTGGTGTTTTCACCGTAAGCAAAGAATAAGCAAACCATAAGCAAAATGTAAGCAAAGGAAATATGTCTTCGCAAATCCTTTTTCCGACCATTTTCGGAAGTAATAATGTATTGTTTGACATCCCGGGAGTCTATTTATGTCGAATAAGGACCAAAACTGTAGGTAATTGTAACCAGAATGTCCAAATGGGTACGAAAAGTCCATAATGTTACTTTTAAAAAGAATCAGAATTATATATTTCTCATTTTACCTGAACGATTTCTGCCCTAATTTTTAGATTCACGCTTACTCACAGGCACCACTGTGGAGCCAGATAACTTGTCTCCGTCACTATGGGACATATTCGTGTCTATTTGTGGAAAAATGCTTAAGTTCTGTGGTGTTTTCTCCTTAAGCAAAGAATAAGCAAAGCAAAAGTAAACTGTAAGCAAAGGAACTATGTCTTCATAAATCTTTTTTGAGACCATTTTCTGATGAATTAATGTGTTTCTCGATACCCCGTGAGTCGATTTATGTAGAATATGGTGGAAAACAGTAGGTATTTGGAGTCAAAATAAACAAATGGGTACCAAAAATCCATTATATCACTTTTAGAAAGTGGCAGAATCATATATATGTCTGATTTTGATTTAACGATTTAACCCTTAATTTTTAGATTCATGCTTACTCACAGGCACCATTGTGGAGCCAGAGAACCAGTCTGCGTCACTATAGGACATATTCGTGTGTATTTGTGGAAAAATGCTCAAGTTCGGTTGTGTTTTCTCCGTAAGAAAAGAATATGCAAAGCGTAAGCAAAATGTAAGCAAAGGATATATGTCTTCATAAATCCTTTTTCCGACCATTTTCTGAAGTAATAATGTATTGTTTGACATCCCGGGAGTCTATTTATGTCGAATAAGGAGCAAAACTGTAGGTAATTGTACCCAGAATGTCCAAATGGGTACGAAAAGTCCATAGTGTCACTTTTAAAAAGAATCAGAATTATATATTTCTAATTTTACCTGAACGATTTCTGCCCTAATTTTTAGATTCATGCTTACTCACAGGCACCATTGTGGAGCCAGAGAACTTGTCTGCGTCACTATGGGACATATTTGTGTCTATTTGTTGAAAAATGATTAAGTTATGTGGTGTTTTCTCCTAAAGCAAAGAATAAGCAAAGCAAAAGTAAACTGTAAGCAAAGGAACTATGTCTTCATAAATCTTTTTTGCGACCATTTTCTGATGAATAAATGTGTTTCTGGACATCCTGTGAGTCGATTTATGTCGAATATCGTGCAAAACAGTAGGTATTTGGAGATAAAATAAGCAAATGGGAACCGAAAATCCATAATATCACTTTTAGAAAGTGGCAGAATTATATATATGTCTAATTTTGATTTAACGATTTTACCCTTAATTTTTAGATTCATGCTTACTCACAGGCACCATTGTGGAGCCAGGGAACAACTCTGCGTCACTATGGAACATATTCATGTGTATTTGTGGAAAAATGCTCAAGTTCGGTTGTGTTTTCTCCGTAAGCAAAGAATAAGCAAAGCGTTAGCAAATTGTAAGCAAAGGAAATATGTCTTCATAAATCCTTTTTCCGACCATTTTCTGAAGTAATAATGTATTGTTTGACATCCCATGAGTCTATTTATGTCGAATAAGGAGCAAAACTGTAGGTAATTGTACCCAGAATGTCCAAATGGGTACGAAAAGTCCATAGTGTCACTTTTAAAAAGAATCAGAATTATATATTTCTCATTTTACCTGAACGATCTCTGCCCTAATTTTTAGATTCATGCTTACTCACAGGCACCATTGTGGAGCCAGAGAACAAGTCTGCGTGACTATGGGACTTAATTGTGTGTATTTGTGGAAAAATGCTCAAGTTCGGTGGTGTTTTCCCCCTAAGCAAAGAATAAGCAAAGCGTAAGCAAAATGTAAGCAAAGGATATATGTCTTCATAAATCCTTTTTCCGACCATTTTCTGAAGTAATTATGTATTGTTTGACATCCCGGGAGTCTATTTATGTCGAATAAGAAGCAAAACTGTAGGTAATTGTACCCAGAATGTCCAAATGGGTACGAAAAGTCCATAGTGTCACTTTTAAAAAGAATTAGAATTATATATTTCTCATTTTACCTGAACGATTTCTGCCCTAATTTTTAGATTCATGCTTGCTCACAGGCACCTTGTGGAGCCAGAGAACCAGTCTGCGTCACTATTCGACATATTCGTGTGTATTTGTGGAAAAATGCTCAAGTTCGGTGGTGTCTTCTCCGTAAGCAAAGAATAAGCAAAGCGTAAGCAAAATGTAAACAAAGGATATATGTCTTCATAAATCCTTTCTCCGACCATTTTCTGAAGTAATTATGTATTGTTTGACATCCCGGGAGACTATTTATGTCGAATAAGGGGCAAAATTGTAGGTAATTATACCCAGAATCTCCAAATGGGTACGAAAAGTCCATAATGTCACTTTTAAAAAGAATCAGAATTATATATTTCTCATTTTACCTGAACGATTTCTGCCCTAATTTTTAGATTCACGCTTACTCACAGGCACCACTGTGGAGCCAGAGAACTAGTCTGCGTCACTATATGACATATTCGTGTGAATTTTTGGAAAAATGCTCAAGTTCGGTGGTGTTTTCTCCATAAGCAAAGAATAAGCAAAGCGTAAGCAAAATGAAACCAAAGGATATAAGTCTTCATAAATCCTTTTTCCGACCATTTTCTGAAGTAATAATGTATTGTTTGACATCCCGGGAGTCTATTTATGTCGAATAAGGAGCAAAACTGCAGGCAATTGTACCCAGAATCTCCAAATGGGTACGAAAAGTCCATAGTGTTACTTTTAAAAAGAATCAGAATTATATATTTCTCATTTTACCTGAACGATTTCTG
The DNA here is from genome assembly GCA_026874595.1 of Sipunculus nudus. Lineage (NCBI taxonomy): Eukaryota > Metazoa > Annelida > Sipuncula > Golfingiida > Sipunculidae > Sipunculus > Sipunculus nudus. Next base: position 25,230,498 of record CM049319.1, read on the forward strand.
CCCTAATTTTTAGATTCATGCTTACTCACTGGCACCATTGTGGAGCCAGAGAACTTGTCTGCGTTACTATGGGACATATTTGTGTGTATTTGTTGAAAAATGATTAAGTTATGTGGTGTTTTCTCCTAAAGCAAAGAATAAGCAAAGCAAAAGTAAACTGTAAGCAAAGGATATATGTCTTCATAAATCCTTTTTCCGACCATTTTCTGAAGTAATAATGTATTGTTTGACATCCCATGAGTCTATTTATGTCGAATAAGGAGCAAAACTGTAGGTAATTGTACCCAGAATGTCCAAATGGGTACGAAAAGTCCATAGTGTCACTTTTAAAAAGAATCAGAATTATATATTTCTCATTTTACCTGAACGATCTCTGCCCTAATTTTTAGATTCATGCTTACTCACAGGCACCATTGTGGAGCCAGAGAATTAGTCTGCGTCACTATGGGACTTATTTGTGTGTATTTGTGGAAAAATGCTCAAGTTCGGTGGTGTTTTCCCCCTAAGCAAAGAATAAGCAAAGCGTAAGCAAAATGTAACCAAAGGATATAAGTCTTCATACATCCTTTTTCCGACCATTTTCTGAAGTAATTATGTATTGTTTGACATCCCGGGAGTCTTTTTATGTCGACCAAGGAGCAAAACTGTAGGCAATTGTACCCAGAATCTCCAAATGGGTACGAAAAGTCCATAATGTCACTTTTAAAAAGAATCAGAATTATATATTTCTCATTTTACCTGAACGATTTCTGCCCTAATTTTTAGATTCACGCTTACTCACAGGCACCACTGTGGAGCCAGAGAACTAGTCTGCGTCACTATATGACATATTCGTGTGAATTTTTGGAAAAATGCTCAAGTTCGGTGGTGTTTTCTCCATAAGCAAAGAATAAGCAAAGCGTAAGCAAAATGAAACCAAAGGATATAAGTCTTCATAAATCCTTTTTCCGACCATTTTCTGAAGTAATAATGTATTGTTTGACATCCCGGGAGTCTATTTATGTCGAATAAGGAGCAAAACTGCAGGCAATTGTACCCAGAATCTCCAAATGGGTACGAAAAGTCCATAGTGTTACTTTTAAAAAGAATCAGAATTATATATTTCTCATTTTACCTGAACGATTTCTGCCCTAATTTTTAGATTCATGCTTACTCACTGGCACCATTGTGGAGCCAGAGAACTTGTCTGCGTTACTATGGGACATATTTGTGTGTATTTGTTGAAAAATGATTAAGTTATGTGGTGTTTTCTCCTAAAGCAAAGAATAAGCAAAGCAAAAGTAAACTGTAAGCAAAGGATATATGTCTTCATAAATCCTTTTTCCGACCATTTTCTGAAGTAATAATGTATTGTTTGACATCCCATGAGTCTATTTATGTCGAATAAGGAGCAAAACTGTAGGTAATTGTACCCAGAATGTCCAAATGGGTACGAAAAGTCCATAGTGTCACTTTTAAAAAGAATCAGAATTATATATTTCTCATTTTACCTGAACGATCTCTGCCCTAATTTTTAGATTCATGCTTACTCACAGGCACCATTGTGGAGCCAGAGAATTAGTCTGCGTCACTATGGGACTTATTTGTGTGTATTTGTGGAAAAATGCTCAAGTTCGGTGGTGTTTTCCCCCTAAGCAAAGAATAAGCAAAGCGTAAGCAAAATGTAACCAAAGGATATAAGTCTTCATACATCCTTTTTCCGACCATTTTCTGAAGTAATTATGTATTGTTTGACATCCCGGGAGTCTTTTTATGTCGACCAAGGAGCAAAACTGTAGGCAATTGTACCCAGAATCTCCAAATGGGTACGAAAAGTCCATAATGTCACTTTTAAAAAGAATCAGAATTATATATTTCTCATTTTACCTGAACGATTTCTGCCCTAATTTTTAGATTCACGCTTACTCACAGGCACCACTGTGGAGCCAGAGAACTAGTCTGCGTCACTATATGACATATTCGTGTGAATTTTTGGAAAAATGCTCAAGTTCGGTGGTGTTTTCTCCATAAGCAAAGAATAAGCAAAGCGTAAGCAAAATGAAACCAAAGGATATAAGTCTTCATAAATCCTTTTTCCGACCATTTTCTGAAGTAATAATGTATTGTTTGACATCCCGGGAGTCTATTTATTTCGAATAAGGAGCAAAACTGTAGGTAATTGTACCCAGAATGTCCAAATTGGTACGAAAAGTCCATAATGTCACTTTGAAAAAGAATCAGAATTATATATTTCTAATTTTACCTGAACGATTTTCGCCCTAATTTTTAGATTCACGCTTACTCACAAGTACCATTGTGGAGCCAGAGAACTTGTCTGCGTCACTATTCGACATATTCGTGTGTATTTTTGGAAAAATGCTCAAGTTCTGTGGTGTTTTCACCGTAAGCAAAGAATAAGCAAAGCATAAGCAAAATGTAAGCAAAGGAAATATGTCTTCGCAAATCCTTTTTCCGACCATTTTCGGAAGTAATAATGTATTGTTTGACATCCCGGGAGTCTATTTATGTCGAATAAGGACCAAAACTGTAGGTAATTGTAACCAGAATGTCCAAATGGGTACGAAAAGTCCATAATGTTACTTTTAAAAAGAATCAGAATTATATATTTCTCATTTTACCTGAACGATTTCTGCCCTAATTTTTAGATTCACGCTTACTCACAGGCACCACTGTGGAGCCAGATAACTTGTCTCCGTCACTATGGGACATATTCGTGTCTATTTGTGGAAAAATGCTTAAGTTCTGTGGTGTTTTCTCCTTAAGCAAAGAATAAGCAAAGCAAAAGTAAACTGTAAGCAAAGGAACTATGTCTTCATAAATCTTTTTTGCGACCATTTTCTGATGAATTAATGTGTTTCTGGATACCACGTGAGTCGATTTATGTAGAATATGGTGGAAAACAGTAGGTATTTGGAGTCAAAATAAACAAATGGGTACCAAAAATCCATTATATCACTTTTAGAAAGTGGCAGAATCATATATATGTCTGATTTTGATTTAACGATTTAACCCTTAATTTTTAGATTCATGCTTACTCACAGGCACCATTGTGGAGCCAGAGAACCAGTCTGCGTCACTATAGGACATATTCGTGTGTATTTGTGGAAAAATGCTCAAGTTCGGTTGTGTTTTCTCCGTAAGAAAAGAATATGCAAAGCGTAAGCAAAATGTAAGCAAAGGATATATGTCTTCATAAATCCTTTTTCCGACCATTTTCTGAAGTAATAATGTATTGTTTGACATCCCGGGAGTCTATTTATGTCGAATAAGGAGCAAAACTGTAGGTAATTGTACCCAGAATGTCCAAATGGGTACGAAAAGTCCATAGTGTCACTTTTAAAAAGAATCAGAATTATATATTTCTAATTTTACCTGAACGATTTCTGCCCTAATTTTTAGATTCATGCTTACTCACAGGCACCATTGTGGAGCCAGAGAACTTGTCTGCGTCACTATGGGACATATTTGTGTCTATTTGTTGAAAAATGATTAAGTTATGTGGTGTTTTCTCCTAAAGCAAAGAATAAGCAAAGCAAAAGTAAACTGTAAGCAAAGGAACTATGTCTTCATAAATCTTTTTTGCGACCATTTTCTGATGAATAAATGTGTTTCTGGACATCCTGTGAGTCGATTTATGTCGAATATCGTGCAAAACAGTAGGTATTTGGAGATAAAATAAGCAAATGGGAACCGAAAATCCATAATATCACTTTTAGAAAGTGGCAGAATTATATATATGTCTAATTTTGATTTAACGATTTTACCCTTAATTTTTAGATTCATGCTTACTCACAGGCACCATTGTGGAGCCAGGGAACAACTCTGCGTCACTATGGAACATATTCATGTGTATTTGTGGAAAAATGCTCAAGTTCGGTTGTGTTTTCTCCGTAAGCAAAGAATAAGCAAAGCGTTAGCAAATTGTAAGCAAAGGAAATATGTCTTCGCAAATCCTTTTTCCGACCATTTTCGGAAGTAATAATGTATTTTTTGACATCCCGGGAGGCTATTTATGTCGAATAAAGAGCAAAACTGTAGATAATTTTACCCAGAATGTCCAATTGGGTACGAAAGGACTATAATATCACTTTTAAAAAGAATCAGAATTATATATTTCTCATTTTACCTGAAGGATTTCTGCCCTAATTTTTAGATTCATGCTTGCTCACAGGCACCGTTGTGGAGCCAGAGAACCAGTCTGCGTCACTATTCGACATATTCGTGTATATTTGTGGAAAAATGCTCAAGTTCGGTTGTGTTTTCTCCGTAAGCAAAGAATAAGCAAAGCGTAAGCAAAGAATAAGCAAAGGATATATGTCTTCATAAATCCTTTTTCCGACCATTTTCTGAAGTAATTATGTATTGTTTGACATCCCGGGAGTCTATTTATGTCGAATAAGGGGCAAAACTGTAGGTAATTTTACCCAGAATGTACAAATGGGTACAAAAAGTCCATAGTGTCACTTTTAAAAAGAATTAGAATTATATATTTCTCATTTTACCTGAACGATTTCTGCCCTAATTTTTAGATTCAGGCTTACTCACAGGCACCATTGTGGAGCCAGAGAACTAGTCTGCGTCACTATAGGACATATTCGTGTGTATTTGTGGAAAAATGCTCAAGTTCGGTGGTGTTTTCTCCGTAAGCAAAGAAAAAGCAAAGCGTAAGCAAAATGTAAGCAAAGGATATATGTCTTTATAAATCCTTTTTCCGACCATTTTCTGAAGTAATAATGTATTGTTTGACATCCCGGGAGTCTATTTATGTCGAATAAGAAGCAAAACTGTAGGTAATTGTACCCAGAATGTCCAAATGGGTACGAAAAGTCCATAGTGTCACTTTTAAAAAGAATTAGAATTATATATTTCTCATTTTACCTGAACGATTTCTGCCCTAATTTTTAGATTCATGCTTGCTCACAGGCACCTTGTGGAGCCAGAGAACCAGTCTGCGTCACTATTCGACATATTCGTGTGTATTTGTGGAAAAATGCTCAAGTTCGGTGGTGTCTTCTCCGTAAGCAAAGAATAAGCAAAGCGTAAGCAAAATGTAAACAAAGGATATATGTCTTCATAAATCCTTTTTCCGACCATTTTGTGAAGTAATTATGTATTGTTTGACATCCCGGGAGACTATTTATGTCGAATAAGGTGCAAAATTGTAGGTAATTATACCCAGAATGTCCAATTGGGTACGAAAAGTCCATAATGTTACTTTAAAAAAAATCAGAATTATATATTTCTAATTTTACCTGAACGATTTCTGCCCTAATTTTTAGATTCATGCTTACTCACAGGAAGCATTGTGGAGCCAGAGAACTAGTCTGCGTCACTATATGACATTCGTGTGAATTTTTGGAAAAATGCTCAAGTTCGGTGGTGTTTTCTCCATAAGCAAAGAATAAGCAAAGCGTAAGCAAAATGTAACCAAAGGATATAAGTCTTCATAAATCCTTTTTCCGACCATTTTCTGAAGTAATAATGTATTGTTTGACATCCCGGGAGTCTATTTATGTCGAATAAGGAGCAAAACTGTAGGCAATTGTACCCAGAATCTGCAAATGGGTACGAAAAGTCCATAATGTCACTTTTAAAAAGAATCAGAATTATATATTTCTCATTTTACCTGAACGATTTCTGCCCTAATTTTTAGATTCACGCTTACTCACAGGCACCAGTGTGGAGCCAGATAACTTGTCTGCGTCACTATGGGACATATTCGTGTCTATTTGTGGAAAAATGCTTAAGTTCTATGGTGTTTTCTCCTTAAGCAAAGAATAAGCAAAGCAAAAGTAAACTGTAAGTAAAGGAACTATGTCTTCATAAATCTTTTTTGCGACCATTTTCTGATGAATTAATGTGTTTCTGGATACCCCGTGAGTCGATTTATGTAGAAAATGGTGGAAAACAGTAGGTATTTGGAGTCAAAATAAACAAATGGGTACCAAAAATCCATTATATCACTTTTAGAAAGTGGCAGAATCATATATATGTCTGATTTTGATTTAACGATTTAACCCTTAATTTTTAGATTCATGCTTACTCACAGGCACCATTGTGGAGCCAGAGAACCAGTCTGCATCACTATAGGACATATTCGTGTGTATTTGTGGAAAAATGCTCAAGTTCGGTTGTGTTTTCTCCGTAAGAAAAGAATAAGCAAAGCGTAAGCAAAATGTAAGCAAAGGATATATGTCTTCATAAATCCTTTTTCCGACCATTTTCTGAAGTAATAATGTATTGTTTGACATCCCGGGAGTCTATTTATGTCGAATAAGGAGCAAAACTGTAGGTAATTGTACCCAGAATGTCCAAATGGGTACGAAAAGTCCATAGTGTTACTTTTAAAAAGAATCAGAATTATATATTTCTCATTTTACCTGAACGATTTCTGCCCTAATTTTTAGATTCATGCTTACTCACTGGCACCATTGTGGAGCCAGAGAACTTGTCTGCGTTACTATGGGACATATTTGTGTGTATTTGTTGAAAAATGATTAAGTTATGTGGTGTTTTCTCCTAAAGCAAAGAATAAGCAAAGCAAAAGTAAACTGTAAGCAAAGGATATATGTCTTCATAAATCCTTTTTCCGACCATTTTCTGAAGTAATAATGTATTGTTTGACATCCCATGAGTCTATTTATGTCGAATAAGGAGCAAAACTGTAGGTAATTGTACCCAGAATGTCCAAATGGGTACGAAAAGTCCATAGTGTCACTTTTAAAAAGAATCAGAATTATATATTTCTCATTTTACCTGAACGATCTCTGCCCTAATTTTTAGATTCATGCTTACTCACAGGCACCATTGTGGAGCCAGAGAATTAGTCTGCGTCACTATGGGACTTATTTGTGTGTATTTGTGGAAAAATGCTCAAGTTCGGTGGTGTTTTCCCCCTAAGCAAAGAATAAGCAAAGCGTAAGCAAAATGTAACCAAAGGATATAAGTCTTCATACATCCTTTTTCCGACCATTTTCTGAAGTAATTATGTATTGTTTGACATCCCGGGAGTCTTTTTATGTCGACCAAGGAGCAAAACTGTAGGCAATTGTACCCAGAATCTCCAAATGGGTACGAAAAGTCCATAATGTCACTTTTAAAAAGAATCAGAATTATATATTTCTCATTTTACCTGAACGATTTCTGCCCTAATTTTTAGATTCACGCTTACTCACAGGCACCACTGTGGAGCCAGAGAACTAGTCTGCGTCACTATATGACATATTCGTGTGAATTTTTGGAAAAATGCTCAAGTTCGGTGGTGTTTTCTCCATAAGCAAAGAATAAGCAAAGCGTAAGCAAAATGAAACCAAAGGATATAAGTCTTCATAAATCCTTTTTCCGACCATTTTCTGAAGTAATAATGTATTGTTTGACATCCCGGGAGTCTATTTATGTCGAATAAGGAGCAAAACTGTAGGCAATTGTACCCAGAATCTCCAAATGGGTACGAAAAGTCCATAATGTCACTTTTAAAAAGATTCAGAATTATATATTTCTCATTTTACCTGAACGATTTCTGCCCTAATTTTTAGATTCACGCTTACTCACAGGCACCACTGTGGAGCCAGATAACTTGTCTGCGTCACTATGGGACATATTCGTGTCTATTTGTGGAAAAATGCTTAAGTTCTGTGGTGTTTTCTCCTTAAGCAAAGAATAAGCAAAGCAAAAGTAAACTGTAAGCAAAGGAACTATGTCTTCATAAATCTTTTTTGCGACCATTTTCTGATGAATTAATGTGTTTCTGTATACCCCGTGAGTCGATTTATGTCGAATATGGTGGAAAACAGTAGGTATTTGGAGTCAAAATAAACAAATGGGTAACAAAAATCCATTATATCACTTTTAGAAAGTGGCAGAATTATATATATGTCTGATTTTGATTTAACGATTTAACCCTTAATTTTTAGATTCATGCTTACTCACAGGCACCATTGTGGAGCCAGAGAACTAGTCTGCGTCACTATAGGACATATTTGTGTGTATTTGTGGAAAAATGCTCAAGTTCGGTTGTGTTTTCTCCGTAAGAAAAGAATAAGCAAAGCGTAAGCAAAATGTAAGCAAAGGATATATGTCTTCATAAATCCTTTTTCCGACCATTTTCTGAAGTAATAATGTATTGTTTGACATCCCATGAGTCTATTTATGTCGAATAAGGAGCAAAACTGTAGGTAATTGTACCCAGAATGTCCAAATGGGTACGAAAAGTCCATAGTGTCACTTTTAAAAAGAATCAGAATTATATATTTCTCATTTTACCTGAACGATCTCTGCCCTAATTTTTAGATTCATGCTTACTCACAGGCACCATTGTGGAGCCAGAGAACTAGTCTGCGTGACTATGGGACTTAATTGTGTGTATTTGTGGAAAAATGCTCAAGTTCGGTGGTGTTTTCCCCCTAAGCAAAGAATAAGCAAAGCGTAAGCAAAATGTAAGCAAAGGATATATGTCTTCATAAATCCTTTTTCCGACCATTTTCTGAAGTAATTATGTATTGTTTGACATCCCGGGAGTCTATTTATGTCGAATAAGAAGCAAAACTGTAGGTAATTGTACCCAGAATGTCCAAATGGGTACGAAAAGTCCATAGTGTCACTTTTAAAAAGAATTAGAATTATATATTTCTCATTTTACCTGAACGATTTCTGCCCTAATTTTTAGATTCATGCTTGCTCACAGGCACCTTGTGGAGCCAGAGAACCAGTCTGCGTCACTATTCGACATATTCGTGTGTATTTGTGGAAAAATGCTCAAGTTCGGTGGTGTCTTCTCCGTAAGCAAAGAATAAGCAAAGCGTAAGCAAAATGTAAACAAAGGATATATGTCTTCATAAATCCTTTCTCCGACCATTTTCTGAAGTAATTATGTATTGTTTGACATCCCGGGAGACTATTTATGTCGAATAAGGGGCAAAATTGTAGGTAATTATACCCAGAATGTCCAATTGGGTACGAAAAGTCCATAATATTACTTTTAAAAAAAATCAGAATTATATTTTCTAATTTTACCTGAACGATTTCTGCCCTAATTTTTAGATTCATGCTTACTCGCAGGAAGCATTGTGGAGCCAGAGAACTAGTCTGCGTCACTATATGACATTCGTGTGAATTTTTGGAAAAATGCTCACGTTCGGTGGTGTTTTCTCCATAAGCAAAGAATAAGCAAAGCGTAAGCAAAATGTAACCAAAGGATATAAGTCTTCATAAATCCTTTTTCCGACCATTTTCTAAAGTAATAATGTATTGTTTGACATCCCGGGAGTCTATTTATGTCGAATAAGGAGCAAAACTGTAGGCAATTGAACCCAGAATCTCCAAATGGGTACGAAAAGTCCATAATGTCATTTATAAAAAGAATCAGAATTATATATTTCTCATTTTACCTGAACGATTTCTGCCGTAATTTTTAGATTCACGCTTACTCACAGGCACCACTGTGGAGCCAGATAAATTGTCTGCGTCACTATGGGACATATTCGTGTCTATTTGTGGAAAAATGCTTAAGTTCTGTGGTGTTTTCTCCTTAAGCAAAGAAAAAGCAAAGCAAAAGTAAACTGTAAGCAAAGGAACTATGTCTTCATAAATCTTTTTTGCGACCATTTTCTGATGAATTTATGTGTTTCTTGATACCCCGTGAGTAATTTTTGTCGAATATGGTGGAAAACAGTTGGTATTTGGAGTCAAAATAAACAAATGGGTACCAAAAATCCATTATATCACTTTTAGAAAGTGACAGAACTATATATATGTCTGATTTTGATTTAACGATTTAACCCTTAATTTTTAGATTCATGCTTACTCACAGGCACCATTGTGGAGCCAGAGAACCAGTCTGCGTCACTATAGGACATATTCGTGTGTATTTGTGGAAAAATGCTCAAGTTCGGTGGTGTTTTCTCCGTAAGCAAAGAAAAGGCAAAGCGTAAGCAAAATGTAAGCAAAGGATATATGTCTTTATGAATCCTTTTTCCGACCATTTTCTGAAGTAGTAATGTATTTTTTGACATCCCGGGAGTCTATTTATGTCGAATAAGAAGCAAAACTGTAGGTAATTGTACCCAGAATGTCCAAATGGGTACGAAAAGTCCATAGTGTCACTTTTAAAAAGAATTAGAATTATATATTTCTCATTTTACCTGAACGATTTCTGCCCTAATTTTTAGATTCATGCTTGCTCACAGGCACCTTGTGGAGCCAGAGAACCAGTCTGCGTCACTATTCGACATATTCGTGTGTATTTGTGGAAAAATGCTCAAGTTCGGTGGTGTCTTCTCCGTAAGCAAAGAATAAGCAAAGCGTAAGCAAAATGTAAACAAAGGATATATGTCTTCATAAATCCTTTTTCCGACCATTTTCTGAAGTAATTATGTATTGTTTGACATCCCGGGAGTCTATTTATGTCGAATAAGGGGCAAAATTGTAGGTAATTGTACCCAGAATGTCCAATTGGGTACGAAAAGTCCATAATGTTACTTTTAAAAAAAATCAGAATTATATATTTCTAATTTTACCTGAACGATTTCTGCCCTAATTTTTAGATTCACGCTTACTCACAGGCACCACTGTGGAGCCAGAGAACTAGTCTGCGTCACTATATGACATATTCGTGTGAATTTTTGGAAAAATGCTCAAGTTCGGTGGTGTTTTCTCCATAAGCAAAGAATAAGCAAAGCGTAAGCAAAATGAAACCAAAGGATATAAGTCTTCATAAATCCTTTTTCCGACCATTTTCTGAAGTAATAATGTATTGTTTGACATCCCGGGAGTCTATTTATGTCGAATAAGGAGCAAAACTGTAGGCAATTGTACCCAGAATCTCCAAATGGGTACGAAAAGTCCATAATGTCACTTTTAAAAAGATTCAGAATTATATATTTCTCATTTTACTTGAACGATTTCTGCCCTAATTTTTAGATTCATGCTTGCTCACAGGCACCTTGTGGAGCCAGAGAACCAGTCTGCGTCACTATGGGACATATTCGTGTCTATTTGTGGAAAAATGCTTAAGTTCTGTGGTGTTTTCTCCTTAAGCAAAGAATAAGCAAAGCAAAAGTAAACTGTAAGCAAAGGAACTATGTCTTCATAAATCTTTTTTGCGACCATTTTCTGATGAATTTATGTGTTTCTTGATACCCCGTGAGTAATTTTTGTCGAATATGGTGGAAAACAGTTGGTATTTGGAGTCAAAATAAACAAATGGGTACCAAAAATCCATTATATCACTTTTAGAAAGTGACAGAACTATATATATGTCTGATTTTGATTTAACGATTTAACCCTTAATTTTTAGATTCATGCTTACTCACAGGCACCATTGTGGAGCCAGAGAACCAGTCTGCGTCACTATAGGACATATTCGTGTGTATTTGTGGAAAAATGCTCAAGTTCGGTGGTGTTTTCTCCGTAAGCAAAGAAAAGGCAAAGCGTAAGCAAAATGTAAGCAAAGGATATATGTCTTTATGAATCCTTTTTCCGACCATTTTCTGAAGTAGTAATGTATTTTTTGACATCCCGGGAGTCTATTTATGTCGAATAAGAAGCAAAACTGTAGGTAATTGTACCCAGAATGTCCAAATGGGTACGAAAAGTCCATAGTGTCACTTTTAAAAAGAATTAGAATTATATATTTCTCATTTTACCTGAACGATTTCTGCCCTAATTTTTAGATTCATGCTTGCTCACAGGCACCTTGTGGAGCCAGAGAACCAGTCTGCGTCACTATTCGACATATTCGTGTGTATTTGTGGAAAAATGCTCAAGTTCGGTGGTGTCTTCTCCGTAAGCAAAGAATAAGCAAAGCGTAAGCAAAATGTAAACAAAGGATATATGTCTTCATAAATCCTTTTTCCGACCATTTTCTAAAGTAATTATGTATTGTTTGACATCCCGGGAGTCTATTTATGTCGAATAAGGGGCAAAATTGTAGGTAATTGTACCCAGAATGTCCAATTGGGTACGAAAATTCCATAATGTTACTTTTAAAAAAAATCAGAATTATATATTTCTAATTTTACCTGAACGATTTCTGCCCTAATTTTTAGATTCATGCTTACTCACAGGAAGCATTGTGGAGCCAGAGAACTAGTCTGCGTCACTATATGACATATTCGTGTGAATTTTTGGAAAAATGCTCAAGTTCGGTGGTGTTTTCTCCATAAGCAAAGAACAAGCAAAGCGTAAGCAAAATGTAACCAAAGGATATAAGTCTTCATAAATCCTTTTTCCGACCATTTTCTGAAGTAATAATGTATTGTTTGACATCCCGGGAGTCTATTTATGTCGAATAAGGAGCAAAACTGTAGGCAATTGTACCCAGAATCTCCAAATGGGTACGAAAAGTCCATAATGTCACTTTTAAAAAGAATCAGAATTATATATTTCTCATTTTACCTGAACGATTTCTGCCCTAATTTTTAGATTCACGCTTACTCACAGGCACCACTGTGGAGCCAGATAACTTGTCTGCGTCACTATGGGACATATTCGTGTCTATTTGTGGAAAAATGCTTAAGTTCTGTGGTGTTTTCTCCTTAAGCAAAGAAAAAGCAAAGCAAAAGTAAACTGTAAGCAAAGGAACTATGTCTTCATAAATCTTTTTTGCGACCATTTTCTGATGAATTAATGTGTTTCTTGATACCCCGTGAGTAATTTTTGTCGAATATGGTGGAAAACAGTTGGTATTTGGAGTCAAAATAAACAAATGGGTACCAAAAATCCATTATATCACTTTTAGAAAGTGACAGAACTATATATATGTCTGATTTTGATTTAACGATTTAACCCTTAATTTTTAGATTCATGCTTACTCACAGGCACCATTGTGGAGCCAGAGGACCTATCTGCGTCACTATAGGACATATTCGTGTGTATTTGTGGAAAAATGCTCAAGTTCGGTGGTGTTTTCTCCGTAAGCAAAGAAAAGGCAAAGCGTAAGCAAAATGTAAGCAAAGGATATATGTCTTTATGAATCCTTTTTCCGACCATTTTCTGAAGTAATAATGTATTTTTTGACATCCCGGGAGTCTATTTATGTCGAATAAGAAGCAAAACTGTAGGTAATTGTACCCAGAATGTCCAAATGGGTACGAAAAGTCCATAGTGTCACTTTTAAAAAGAATTAGAATTATATATTTTTCATTTTACCTGAACGATTTCTGCCCTAATTTTTAGATTCATGCTTGCTCACAGGCACCTTGTGGAGCCAGAGAACCAGTCTGCGTCACTATTCGACATATTCGTGTGTATTTGTGGGAAAATGCTCAAGTTCGGTGGTGTCTTCTCCGTAAGCAAAGAATAAGCAAAGCGTAAGCAAAATGTAAACAAAGGATATATGTCTTCATAAATCCTTTTTCCGACCATTTTCTGAAGTAATTATGTATTGTTTGACATCCCGGGAGTCTATTTATGTCGAATAAGGGGCAAAATTGTAGGTAATTATACCCAGAATGTCCAATTGGGTACGAAAAGTCCATAATGTTGCTTTTAAAAAAAATCAGAATTATATATTTCTAATTTTACCTGAACGATTTCTGCCCTAATTTTTAGATTCATGCTTACTCACAGGAAGCATTGTGGAGCCAGAGAACTAGTCTGCGTCACTATATGACATATTCGTGTGAATTTTTGGAAAAATGCTCAAGTTCGGTGGTGTTTTCTCCATTAGCAAAGAACAAGCAAAGCGTAAGCAAAATGTAACCAAAGGATATAAGTCTTCATAAATCCTTTTTCCGACCATTTTCTGAAGTAATAATGTATTGTTTGACATCCCGGGAGTCTATTTATGTCGAATAAGGAGCAAAACTGTAGGCAATTGTACCCAGAATCTCCAAATGGGTACGAAAAGTCCATAATGTCACTTTTAAAAAGAATCAGAATTATATATTTCTCATTTTACCTGAACGATTTCTGCCCTAATTTTTAGATTCACGCTTACTCACAGGTACCATTATGGAGCCAGAGAACTTGTCTGCGTCACTATGGGTCATGTTTGTGTGTATTTGTGGAAAAATGCTCAAGTTCTGTGGTGTTTTCTCCGTAAGCAAAGAATAAGCAAAATGTAAGCAAAGGAAATATGTCTTCGCAAATCCTTTTTCCGACCATTGTCGGAAGTAATAATGTATTGTTTGACATCCCGGGAGGTTATTTATGTCGAATAAAGAGCAAAACTGTAGATAATTTTACCCAGAATGTCCAATTGGGTACGAAAAGACCATAATGTCACTTTTAAAAAGAATCAGAATTATATATTTCTCATTTTACTTGAACGATTTCTGCCCTAATTTTTAGATTCATGCTTGCTCACAGGCACCTTGTGGAGCCAGAGAACCAGTCTGCGTCACTATTCGACATATTCGTGTGTATTTGTGGAAAAATGCTCAAGTTCGGTGGTGTTTTCTCCGTAAGCAAAGAATAAGAAAAGCGTAAGCAAAATGTAAACAAAGGATATAGGTCTTCATAAATCCTTTTTCGACCATTTTCTGAAGTAATAATGTATTGTTTGACATCCCGGGAGTTTATTTATGTCGAATAAGATGCAAAACTGTAGGTAATTGTACCCAGAATGTCCAAATGGGTACGAAAAGTCCATAATGTCACTTTTAAAAAGAATCAGAATTATATATTTCTCATTTTACCTGAACGATCTCTGCCCTAATTTTTAGATTCATGCTTACTAACAGGCACCATTGTGGAGCCAGAGAACTAGTCTGCGTCACTATATGACATATTCGTGTGAATTTTTGGAAAAATGCTCAAGTTCGGTGGTGTTTTCTCCATTAGCAAAGAACAAGCAAAGCGTAAGCAAAATGTAAGCAAAGGATATATGTCTTCATAACTCCTTTTTCCGACCATTTTCTGAAGTAATAATGTATTGTTTGACATCCCGGGAGTCTATTTATGTCGAATAAGTAGCAAAACTGTAGGTAATTGTACCCAGAATGTCCAAATGGGTACGAAAAGTCCATAATGTCACTTTTAAAAAGAATCAGAATTATATATTTCTCATTTTACCTGAACGATCTCTGCCCTAATTTTTAGATTCATGCTTACTAACAGGCACCATTGTGGAGCCAGAGAACTAGTCTGAGTCACTATGGGACATATTCGTGTGTATTTGTTGAAAAATGCTCAAGTTCGGTGGTGTTTTCTCCGTAAGCAAAGAATAAGCAAAGCGTAAGCAAAATGTAAGCAAAGGATATATGTCTTCATAACTCCTTTTTCCGACCATTTTCTGAAGTAATAATGTATTGTTTGACATCCCGGGAGTCTATTTATGTCGAATAAGTAGCAAAACTGTAGGTAATTGTACCCAGAATGTTCAAATGGGTACGTAAAGTCCACAATGTCACTTTCAATAAGAATCAGAATTATATATTTCTCATTTTACCTGAACGATTTCTGCCCTATATTTTTTTATTTGTGCTTACTCATAGGTACCGTTGTGGAGCCAGAGGACCAGTCTGCGTCACTATTCGACATATTCGTGTGTATTTGTGGTAAATGCTTAAGTTCTGTGGTGTTTTCTCCGTAAGCAAAGAGTAAGCAAAGCGTAAGCAAAATGTAAGCAAAGGATATATGTCTTTATGAATCCTTTTTCCGACCATTTTCTGAAGTAATAATGTATTGTTTGACATCCCGGGAGTCTATTTATGTCGAATAAGAAGCAAAACTGTAGGTAATTATACCCAGAATGTCCAATTGGGTACGAAAAGTCCATAATGTTACTTTTAAAAAAAATCAGAATTATATATTTCTAATTTTACCTGAACGATTTCTGCCCTAATTTTTAGATTCATGCTTACTCACAGGAAGCATTGTGGAGCCAGAGAACTAGTCTGCGTCACTATATGACATATTCCTGTGAATTTTTGGAAAAATGCTCAAGTTCGGTGGTGTTTTCTCCATAAGCAAAGAACAAGCAAAGCGTAAGCAAAATGTAACCAAAGGATATAAGTCTTCATAAATCCTTTTTCCGACCATTTTCTGAAGTAATAATGTATTGTTTGACATCCCGGGAGTCTATTTATGTCGAATAAGGAGCAAAACTGTAGGCAATTGTACCCAGAATCTCCAAATGGATACGAAAAGTCCATAATGTCACTTTTAAAAAGAATCAGAATTATATATTTCTCATTTTACCTGAACGATTTCTGCCCTAATTTTTAGATTCACGCTTACTCACAGGCACCACTGTGGAGCCAGATAAATTGTCTGCGTCACTATGGGACATATTCGTGTCTATTTGTGGAAAAATGCTTAAGTTCTGTGGTGTTTTCTCCTTAAGCAAAGAAAAAGCAAAGCAAAAGTAAACTGTAAGCAAAGGAACTATGTCTTCATAAATCTTTTTTGCGACCATTTTCTGATGAATTTATGTGTTTCTTGATACCCCGTGAGTAATTTTTGTCGAATATGGTGGAAAACAGTTGGTATTTGGAGTCAAAATAAACAAATGGGTACCAAAAATCCATTATATCACTTTTAGAAAGTGACAGAACTATATATATGTCTGATTTTGATTTAACGATTTAACCCTTAATTTTTAGATTCATGCTTACTCACAGGCACCATTGTGGAGCCAGAGAACCAGTCTGCGTCACTATAGGACATATTCGTGTGTATTTGTGGAAAAATGCTCAAGTTCGGTGGTGTTTTCTCCGTAAGCAAAGAAAAGGCAAAGCGTAAGCAAAATGTAAGCAAAGGATATATGTCTTTATGAATCCTTTTTCCGACCATTTTCTGAAGTAGTAATGTATTTTTTGACATCCCGGGAGTCTATTTATGTCGAATAAGAAGCAAAACTGTAGGTAATTGTACCCAGAATGTCCAAATGGGTACGAAAAGTCCATAGTGTCACTTTTAAAAAGAATTAGAATTATATATTTCTCATTTTACCTGAACGATTTCTGCCCTAATTTTTAGATTCATGCTTGCTCACAGGCACCTTGTGGAGCCAGAGAACCAGTCTGCGTCACTATTCGACATATTCGTGTGTATTTGTGGAAAAATGCTCAAGTTCGGTGGTGTCTTCTCCGTAAGCAAAGAATAAGCAAAGCGTAAGCAAAATGTAAACAAAGGATATATGTCTTCATAAATCCTTTTTCCGACCATTTTCTGAAGTAATTATGTATTGTTTGACATCCCGGGAGTCTATTTATGTCGAATAAGGGGCAAAATTGTAGGTAATTGTACCCAGAATGTCCAATTGGGTACGAAAAGTCCATAATGTTACTTTTAAAAAAATCAGAATTATATATTTCTAATTTTACCTGAACGATTTCTGCCCTAATTTTTAGATTCACGCTTACTCACAGGCACCACTGTGGAGCCAGAGAACTAGTCTGCGTCACTATATGACATATTCGTGTGAATTTTTGGAAAAATGCTTAAGTTCGGTGGTGTTTTCTCCATAAGCAAAGAATAAGCAAAGCGTAAGCAAAATGAAACCAAAGGATATAAGTCTTCATAAATCCTTTTTCCGACCATTTTCTGAAGTAATAATGTATTGTTTGACATCCCGGGAGTCTATTTATGTCGAATAAGGAGCAAAACTGTAGGCAATTGTACCCAGAATCTCCAAATGGGTACGAAAAGTCCATAATGTCACTTTTAAAAAGATTCAGAATTATATATTTCTCATTTTACCTGAACGATTTCTGCCCTAATTTTTAGATTCACGCTTACTCACAGGCACCACTGTGGAGCCAGATAACTTGTCTGCGTCACTATGGGACATATTCGTGTCTATTTGTGGAAAAATGCTTAAGTTCTGTGGTGTTTTCTCCTTAAGCAAAGAATAAGCAAAGCAAAAGTAAACTGTAACCAAAGGAACTATGTCTTCATAAATCTTTTTTGCGACCATTTTCTGATGAATTAATGTGTTTCTGTATACCCCGTGAGTCGATTTATGTCGAATATGGTGGAAAACAGTAGGTATTTGGAGTCAAAATAAACAAATGGGTAACAAAAATCCATTATATCACTTTTAGAAAGTGGCAGAATTATATATATGTCTGATTTTGATTTAACGATTTAACCCTTAATTTTTAGATTCATGCTTACTCACAGGCACCATTGTGGAGCCAGAGAACTAGTCTGCGTCACTATAGGACATATTTGTGTGTATTTGTGGAAAAATGCTCAAGTTCGGTTGTGTTTTCTCCGTAAGAAAAGAATAAGCAAAGCGTAAGCAAAATGTAAGCAAAGGATATATGTCTTCATAAATCCTTTTTCCGACCATTTTCTGAAGTAATAATGTATTGTTTGACATCCCATGAGTCTATTTATGTCGAATAAGGAGCAAAACTGTAGGTAATTGTACCCAGAATGTCCAAATGGGTACGAAAAGTCCATAGTGTCACTTTTAAAAAGAATCAGAATTATATATTTCTCATTTTACCTGAACGATCTCTGCCCTAATTTTTAGATTCATGCTTACTCACAGGCACCATTGTGGAGCCAGAGAACTAGTCTGCGTGACTATGGGACTTAATTGTGTGTATTTGTGGAAAAATGCTCAAGTTCGGTGGTGTTTTCCCCCTAAGCAAAGAATAAGCAAAGCGTAAGCAAAATGTAAGCAAAGGATATATGTCTTCATAAATCCTTTTTCCGACCATTTTCTGAAGTAATTATGTATTGTTTGACATCCCGGGAGTCTATTTATGTCGAATAAGAAGCAAAACTGTAGGTAATTGTACCCAGAATGTCCAAATGGGTACGAAAAGTCCATAGTGTCACTTTTAAAAAGAATTAGAATTATATATTTCTCATTTTACCTGAACGATTTCTGCCCTAATTTTTAGATTCATGCTTGCTCACAGGCACCTTGTGGAGCCAGAGAACCAGTCTGCGTCACTATTCGACATATTCGTGTGTATTTGTGGAAAAATGCTCAAGTTCGGTGGTGTCTTCTCCGTAAGCAAAGAATAAGCAAAGCGTAAGCAAAATGTAAACAAAGGATATATGTCTTCATAAATCCTTTCTCCGACCATTTTCTGAAGTAATTATGTATTGTTTGACATCCCGGGAGACTATTTATGTCGAATAAGGGGCAAAATTGTAGGTAATTATACCCAGAATGTCCAATTGGGTACGAAAAGTCCATAATATTACTTTTAAAAAAAATCAGAATTATATTTTCTAATTTTACCTGAACGATTTCTGCCCTAATTTTTAGATTCATGCTTACTCGCAGGAAGCATTGTGGAGCCAGAGAACTAGTCTGCGTCACTATATGACATTCGTGTGAATTTTTGGAAAAATGCTCACGTTCGGTGGTGTTTTCTCCATAAGCAAAGAATAAGCAAAGCGTAAGCAAAATGTAACCAAAGGATATAAGTCTTCATAAATCCTTTTTCCGACCATTTTCTAAAGTAATAATGTATTGTTTGACATCCCGGGAGTCTATTTATGTCGAATAAGGAGCAAAACTGTAGGCAATTGAACCCAGAATCTCCAAATGGGTACGAAAAGTCCATAATGTCATTTATAAAAAGAATCAGAATTATATATTTCTCATTTTACCTGAACGATTTCTGCCCTAATTTTTAGATTCACGCTTACTCACAGGCACCACTGTGGAGCCAGATAAATTGTCTGCGTCACTATGGGACATATTCGTGTCTATTTGTGGAAAAATGCTTAAGTTCTGTGGTGTTTTCTCCTTAAGCAAAGAAAAAGCAAAGCAAAAGTAAACTGTAAGCAAAGGAACTATGTCTTCATAAATCTTTTTTGCGACCATTTTCTGATGAATTTATGTGTTTCTTGATACCCCGTGAGTAATTTTTGTCGAATATGGTGGAAAACAGTTGGTATTTGGAGTCAAAATAAACAAATGGGTACCAAAAATCCATTATATCACTTTTAGAAAGTGACAGAACTATATATATGTCTGATTTTGATTTAACGATTTAACCCTTAATTTTTAGATTCATGCTTACTCACAGGCACCATTGTGGAGCCAGAGAACCAGTCTGCGTCACTATAGGACATATTCGTGTGTATTTGTGGAAAAATGCTCAAGTTCGGTGGTGTTTTCTCCGTAAGCAAAGAAAAGGCAAAGCGTAAGCAAAATGTAAGCAAAGGATATATGTCTTTATGAATCCTTTTTCCGACCATTTTCTGAAGTAGTAATGTATTTTTTGACATCCCGGGAGTCTATTTATGTCGAATAAGAAGCAAAACTGTAGGTAATTGTACCCAGAATGTCCAAATGGGTACGAAAAGTCCATAGTGTCACTTTTAAAAAGAATTAGAATTATATATTTCTCATTTTACCTGAACGATTTCTGCCCTAATTTTTAGATTTATGCTTGCTCACAGGCACCTTGTGGAGCCAGAGAACCAGTCTGCGTCACTATTCGACATATTCGTGTGTATTTGTGGAAAAATGCTCAAGTTCGGTGGTGTCTTCTCCGTAAGCAAAGAATAAGCAAAGCGTAAGCAAAATGTAAACAAAGGATATATGTCTTCATAAATCCTTTTTCCGACCATTTTCTGAAGTAATTATGTATTGTTTGACATCCCGGGAGTCTATTTATGTCGAATAAGGGGCAAAATTGTAGGTAATTGTACCCAGAATGTCCAATTGGGTACGAAAAGTCCATAATGTTACTTTTAAAAAAAATCAGAATTATATATTTCTAATTTTACCTGAACGATTTCTGCCCTAATTTTTAGATTCACGCTTACTCACAGGCACCACTGTGGAGCCAGAGAACTAGTCTGCGTCACTATATGACATATTCGTGTGAATTTTTGGAAAAATGCTCAAGTTCGGTGGTGTTTTCTCCATAAGCAAAGAATAAGCAAAGCGTAAGCAAAATGAAACCAAAGGATATAAGTCTTCATAAATCCTTTTTCCGACCATTTTCTGAAGTAATAATGTATTGTTTGACATCCCGGGAGTCTATTTATGTCGAATAAGGAGCAAAACTGTAGGCAATTGTACCCAGAATCTCCAAATGGGTACGAAAAGTCCATAATGTCACTTTTAAAAAGATTCAGAATTATATATTTCTAATTTTACCTGAACGATTTCTGCCCTAATTTTTAGATTCATGCTTACTCACAGGAAGCATTGTGGAGCCAGAGAACTAGTCTGCGTCACTATATGACATATTCGTGTGAATTTTTGGAAAAATGCTCAAGTTCGGTGGTGTTTTCTCCATAAGCAAAGAACAAGCAAAGCGTAAGCAAAATGTAACCAAAGGATATAAGTCTTCATAAATCCTTTTTCCGACCATTTTCTGAAGTAATAATGTATTGTTTGACATCCCGGGAGTCTATTTATGTCGAATAAGGAGCAAAACTGTAGGCAATTGTACCCAGAATCTCCAAATGGGTACGAAAAGTCCATAATGTCACTTTTAAAAAGAATCAGAATTATATATTTCTCATTTTACCTGAACGATTTCTGCCCTAATTTTTAGATTCACGCTTACTCACAGGCACCACTGTGGAGCCAGATAACTTGTCTGCGTCACTATGGGACATATTCGTGTCTATTTGTGGAAAAATGCTTAAGTTCTGTGGTGTTTTCTCCTTAAGCAAAGAAAAAGCAAAGCAAAAGTAAACTGTAAGCAAAGGAACTATGTCTTCATAAATCTTTTTTGCGACCATTTTCTGATGAATTAATGTGTTTCTTGATACCCCGTGAGTAATTTTTGTCGAATATGGTGGAAAACAGTTGGTATTTGGAGTCAAAATAAACAAATGGGTACCAAAAATCCATTATATCACTTTTAGAAAGTGACAGAACTATATATATGTCTGATTTTGATTTAACGATTTAACCCTTAATTTTTAGATTCATGCTTACTCACAGGCACCATTGTGGAGCCAGAGGACCTATCTGCGTCACTATAGGACATATTCGTGTGTATTTGTGGAAAAATGCTCAAGTTCGGTGGTGTTTTCTCCGTAAGCAAAGAAAAGGCAAAGCGTAAGCAAAATGTAAGCAAAGGATATATGTCTTTATGAATCCTTTTTCCGACCATTTTCTGAAGTAATAATGTATTTTTTGACATCCCGGGAGTCTATTTATGTCGAATAAGAAGCAAAACTGTAGGTAATTGTACCCAGAATGTCCAAATGGGTACGAAAAGTCCATAGTGTCACTTTTAAAAAGAATTAGAATTATATATTTTTCATTTTACCTGAACGATTTCTGCCCTAATTTTTAGATTCATGCTTGCTCACAGGCACCTTGTGGAGCCAGAGAACCAGTCTGCGTCACTATTCGACATATTCGTGTGTATTTGTGGGAAAATGCTCAAGTTCGGTGGTGTCTTCTCCGTAAGCAAAGAATAAGCAAAGCGTAAGCAAAATGTAAACAAAGGATATATGTCTTCATAAATCCTTTTTCCGACCATTTTCTGAAGTAATTATGTATTGTTTGACATCCCGGGAGTCTATTTATGTCGAATAAGGGGCAAAATTGTAGGTAATTATACCCAGAATGTCCAATTGGGTACGAAAAGTCCATAATGTTGCTTTTAAAAAAAATCAGAATTATATATTTCTAATTTTACCTGAACGATTTCTGCCCTAATTTTTAGATTCATGCTTACTCACAGGAAGCATTGTGGAGCCAGAGAACTAGTCTGCGTCACTATATGACATATTCGTGTGAATTTTTGGAAAAATGCTCAAGTTCGGTGGTGTTTTCTCCATTAGCAAAGAACAAGCAAAGCGTAAGCAAAATGTAACCAAAGGATATAAGTCTTCATAAATCCTTTTTCCGACCATTTTCTGAAGTAATAATGTATTGTTTGACATCCCGGGTGTCTATTTATGTCGAATAAGGAGCAAAACTGTAGGCAATTGTACCCAGAATCTCCAAATGGGTACGAAAAGTCCATAATGTCACTTTTAAAAAGAATCAGAATTATATATTTCTCATTTTACCTGAACGATTTCTGCCCTAATTTTTAGATTCACGCTTACTCACAGGTACCATTATGGAGCCAGAGAACTTGTCTGCGTCACTATGGGTCATGTTTGTGTGTATTTGTGGAAAAATGCTCAAGTTCTGTGGTGTTTTCTCCGTAAGCAAAGAATAAGCAAAATGTAAGCAAAGGAAATATGTCTTCGCAAATCCTTTTTCCGACCATTGTCGGAAGTAATAATGTATTGTTTGACATCCCGGGAGGTTATTTATGTCGAATAAAGAGCAAAACTGTAGATAATTTTACCCAGAATGTCCAATTGGGTACGAAAAGACCATAATGTCACTTTTAAAAAGAATCAGAATTATATATTTCTCATTTTACTTGAACGATTTCTGCCCTAATTTTTAGATTCATGCTTGCTCACAGGCACCTTGTGGAGCCAGAGAACCAGTCTGCGTCACTATTCGACATATTCGTGTGTATTTGTGGAAAAATGCTCAAGTTCGGTGGTGTTTTCTCCGTAAGCAAAGAATAAGAAAAGCGTAAGCAAAATGTAAACAAAGGATATAGGTCTTCATAAATCCTTTTTCGACCATTTTCTGAAGTAATAATGTATTGTTTGACATCCCGGGAGTCTATTTATGTCGAATAAGATGCAAAACTGTAGGTAATTGTACCCAGAATGTCCAAATGGGTACGAAAAGTCCATAATGTCACTTTTAAAAAGAATCAGAATTATATATTTCTCATTTTACCTGAACGATCTCTGCCCTAATTTTTAGATTCATGCTTACTAACAGGCACCATTGTGGAGCCAGAGAACTAGTCTGCGTCACTATATGACATATTCGTGTGAATTTTTGGAAAAATGCTCAAGTTCGGTGGTGTTTTCTCCATTAGCAAAGAACAAGCAAAGCGTAAGCAAAATGTAAGCAAAGGATATATGTCTTCATAACTCCTTTTTCCGACCATTTTCTGAAGTAATAATGTATTGTTTGACATCCCGGGAGTCTATTTATGTCGAATAAGTAGCAAAACTGTAGGTAATTGTACCCAGAATGTCCAAATGGGTACGAAAAGTCCATAATGTCACTTTTAAAAAGAATCAGAATTATATATTTCTCATTTTACCTGAACGATCTCTGCCCTAATTTTTAGATTCATGCTTACTAACAGGCACCATTGTGGAGCCAGAGAACTAGTCTGAGTCACTATGGGACATATTCGTGTGTATTTGTTGAAAAATGCTCAAGTTCGGTGGTGTTTTCTCCGTAAGCAAAGAATAAGCAAAGCGTAAGCAAAATGTAAGCAAAGGATATATGTCTTCATAACTCCTTTTTCCGACCATTTTCTGAAGTAATAATGTATTGTTTGACATCCCGGGAGTCTATTTATGTCGAATAAGTAGCAAAACTGTAGGTAATTGTACCCAGAATGTTCAAATGGGTACGTAAAGTCCACAATGTCACTTTCAATAAGAATCAGAATTATATATTTCTCATTTTACCTGAACGATTTCTGCCCTATATTTTTTTATTTGTGCTTACTCATAGGTACCGTTGTGGAGCCAGAGGACCAGTCTGCGTCACTATTCGACATATTCGTGTGTATTTGTGGTAAATGCTTAAGTTCTGTGGTGTTTTCTCCGTAAGCAAAGAGTAAGCAAAGCGTAAGCAAAATGTAAGCAAAGGATATATGTCTTTATGAATCCTTTTTCCGACCATTTTCTGAAGTAATAATGTATTGTTTGACATCCCGGGAGTCTATTTATGTCGAATAAGAAGCAAAACTGTAGGTAATTATACCCAGAATGTCCAATTGGGTACGAAAAGTCCATAATGTTACTTTTAAAAAAAATCAGAATTATATATTTCTAATTTTACCTGAACGATTTCTGCCCTAATTTTTAGATTCATGCTTACTCACAGGAAGCATTGTGGAGCCAGAGAACTAGTCTGCGTCACTATATGACATATTCCTGTGAATTTTTGGAAAAATGCTCAAGTTCGGTGGTGTTTTCTCCATAAGCAAAGAACAAGCAAAGCGTAAGCAAAATGTAACCAAAGGATATAAGTCTTCATAAATCCTTTTTCCGACCATTTTCTGAAGTAATAATGTATTGTTTGACATCCCGGGAGTCTATTTATGTCGAATAAGGAGCAAAACTGTAGGCAATTGTACCCAGAATCTCCAAATGGATACGAAAAGTCCATAATGTCACTTTTAAAAAGAATCAGAATTATATATTTCTCATTTTACCTGAACGATTTCTGCCCTAATTTTTAGATTCACGCTTACTCACAGGCACCACTGTGGAGCCAGATAACTTGTCTGCGTCACTATGGGACATATTCGTGTCTATTTGTGGAAAAATGCTTAAGTTCTGTGGTGTTTTCTCCGTAAGCAAAGAATAAGCAAAGCGTAAGCAAAATGTAAACAAAGGATATATGTCTTCATAAATCCTTTTTCCGACCATTTTCTGAAGTAATTATGTATTGTTTGACATCCCGGGAGTCTATTTATGTCGAATAAGGGGCAAAATTGTAGGTAATTATACCCAGAATGTCCAATTGGGTACGAAAAGTCCATAATGTTACTTTTAAAAAAAATCAGAATTATATATTTCTAATTTTACCTGAACGATTTCTGCCCTAATTTTTAGATTCATGCTTACTCACAGGAAGCATTGTGGAGCCAGAGAACTAGTCTGCGTCACTATATGACATATTCGTGTGAATTTTTGGAAAAATGCTCAAGTTCGGTGGTGTTTTCTCCATAAGCAAAGAACAAGCAAAGCGTAAGCAAAATGTAACCAAAGGATATAAGTCTTCATAAATCCTTTTTCCGACCATTTACTGAAGTAATAATGTATTGTTTGACATCCCGGGAGTCTATTTATGTCGAATAAGGAGCAAAACTGTAGGCAATTGTACCCAGAATCTCCGAATGGGTGCGAAAAGTCCATAATGTCACTTTTAAAAAGAATCAGAATTATATATTTCTCATTTTACCTGAACGATTTCTGCCCTAATTTTTAGATTCACGCTTACTCACAGGCACCACTGTGGAGCCAGATAACTTGTCTGCGTCACTATGGGACATATTCGTGTCTATTTGTGGAAAAATGCTTAAGTTCTGTGGTGTTTTCTCCTTAAGCAAAGAAAAAGCAAAGCAAAAGTAAACTGTAAGCAAAGGAACTATGTCTTCATAAATCTTTTTTGCGAACATTTTCTGATGAATTAATGTGTTTCTGGATACCCCGTGAGTAATTTTTGTCGAATATGGTGGAAAACAGTTGGTATTTGGAGTCAAAATAAACAAATGGGTACCAAAAATCCATTATATCACTTTTAGAAAGTGACAGAATTATATATGTCTGATTTTGATTTAACGATTTAACCCTTAATTTTTAGATTCATGCTTACTCACAGGCACCATTGTGGAGCCAGAGAACCAGTCTGCGTCACTATAGGACATATTCGTGTGTATTTGTGGAAAAATGCTCAAGTTCGGTTGTGTTTTCTCCGTAAGCAAAGAATAAGCAAAGCGTAAGCAAAATGAAACCAAAGGATATAAGTCTTCATAAATCCTTTTTCCGACCATTTTCTGAAGTAATAATGTATTGTTTGACATCCCGGGAGTCTATTTATGTCGAATAAGGAGCAAAACTGTAGGTAATTGTAACCAGAATGTCCAAATGGGTACGAAAAGTCCATAATGTCACTTTTAAAAAGAATCAGAATTATATATTTCTCATTTTACCTTAACGATTTCTGCCCTAATTTTTTGATTCACGCTTACTCACAGGCACCATTGTGGTGCCAGAGAACTTGTCTGCGTCACTATGGGACATATTTGTGTCTATTTGTTGAAAAATGATTAAGTTATGTGGTGTTTTCTCCTTAAGCAAAGAATAAGCAAAGCAAAAGTAAACTGTAAGTAAAGGAACTATGTCTTCATAAATCTTTTTTGCGACCATTTTCTGATGAATAAATGTGTTTCTGGACATCCCGTGAGTCGATTTATGTCGAATATCGTGCAAAACAGTAGGTATTTGGAGATAAAATAAGCAAATGGGAACCGAAAATCCATAATATCACTTTTAGAAAGTGCAGAATTATAAATATGTCTAATTTTGATTTAACGATTTTACCCTTAATTTTTAGATTCATGCTTACTCACAGGCACCATTGTGGAGCCAGGGAACTATTCTGCGTCACTATGGAACATATTCGTGTGTATTTGTGGAAAAATGCTCAAGTTCGGTTGTGTTTTCTCCGTAAGCAAAGAATAAGCAGAGCGTTAGCAAATTGTAAGCAAAGGAAATATTTCTTTGGAAATCCTTTTTCCGACCATTTTCGGAAGTAATAATGTATTATTTGACATCCCGGGAGGCTATTTATGTCGAATAAAGAGCAAAACTGTAGATAATTTTACCCAGAATGTCCAATTGGGTACGAAAGGACCATAATGTCACTTTTAAAAAGAATCAGAATTATATATTTCCCATTTTACCTGAACGATTTCTGCCCTAATTTTTAGATTCATGCTTGCTCACAGGCACCGTTGTGGAGCCAGAGAACCAGTCTGCGTCACTATTCGACATATTCGTGTGTATTTGTGGAAAAATGTTCAAGATCGGTGGTGTTTTCTCCGTAAGCAAAGAATAAGCAAAGCGTAAGCAAAGAATAAGCAAAGGATATATGTCTTCATAAATCCTTTTTCCGACCATTTTCTGAAGTAATAATGTATTGTTTGACATCCCGGGAGTCTATTTATGTCGAATAAGTAGCAAAACTGTAGGTAATTGTACCCAGAATGTCCAAATGGGTACGAAAAGTCCATAATGTACCTTTTTAAAAAAATCAGAATTATATATTTCTAATTTTACCTGAACGATTTCTGCCCTAATTTTTAGATTCACGCTAACTCACAGGTACCATTGTGGAGCCAGAGAACTTGTCTGCGTCACTATGGGACATGTTTGTGTGTATTTGTGGAAAAATGCTCAAGTTCTGTGGTGTTTTCTCCTTAAGTAAAGAATAAGCAAAGCAAAAGCAAACTGTAAGCGAAGGAACTATGTCTTCATAATTCTTTTTTGCGACCATTTTCTGATAAAATAATGTGTTTCCGGACATCCCATGAGTCGATTTATGTCGAATATCGTGCAAAACAGTAGATATTTGGATTTAAATAAGCAAATGGGAACCAAAAATCCGTAATATCACTTTTCGAAAGTAGCAGAATTATATATTTATCTTATTTTGATTTAACGATTTTACCCTTAATTTTTAGATTCATGCTTACTCACAGGCACCATTGTGGAGCCAGAGATCTAGTCTGAGTCACTATGGGAGATATTCGTGTGTATTTGTGGAAATATGCACAAGTTCGGTGGTGTTTTCTCCGTAAGCAAAGAATAAGCAAAGCGTTAGCAAAATGTAAGCAAAGGAAATATGTCTTCGTAAATCCTTTTTCCGACCATTTACGGAAGTAATAATGTATTGTTTGACATCCCGGGAGGCTATTTATGTCGAATAAGGAGCAAAACTGTAGATAAATGTACAGGAAATGTGCAAATGGGTACGAAAAGTATATAATATCATCTTTAGAAAGTAGCAGCATTATAAATATCTGATTTTGATTTAACAATTTTACACCTAATTCTTTTATTTGTGCTTACTCATAGGTACCGTTGTGGAGCCAGAGGACCAGTCTGCGTCCCTAAGGGACATATTCGTGTGTATTTGTGGAAAATGCTTAAGTTCTGTGGTGTTTTCTCCGTAAGCAAAGAGTAAGCAAAGCGTAAGCAAAATGTAAGCAAAGGATATATGTCTTCATAAATCCTTTTTCCGATCATTTTCTGAAGTAATTATGTATTGTTTGACATCCCGGGAGTCTATTTATGTCGAATAAGGAGCAAAACTGTAGGCAATTGTACCCAGAATCTCCAAATGGGTACGAAAAGTCCTTAGTGTCACTTTTAAAAAGAATCAGAATTATATATTTCTCATTTTACCTGAACGATCTCTGCCCTAATTTTTAGATTCATGCTTACTCACAGGCACCATTGTGGAGCCAGAGAACTAGTCTGCGTCACTATGGGACTTATTTGTGTGTATTTGTGGAAAAATGCTCAAGTTCGGTGGTGTTTTCCCCCTAAGCAAAGAATAAGCAAAGCGTAAGCAAAATGAAAGCAAAGGATATATGTCTTCATAAATCCTTTTTCCGACCATTTTCTGAAGTAATTATGTATTGTTTGACATCCCGGGAGTCTATTTATGTCGAATAAGGGGCAAAATTGTAGGTAATTATACCCAGAATGTCCAATTGGGTACGAAAAGGCCATAATGTTACTTTTAAAAAAAAT
The DNA here is from genome assembly GCA_026874595.1 of Sipunculus nudus. Taxonomy (NCBI): domain Eukaryota; kingdom Metazoa; phylum Annelida; class Sipuncula; order Golfingiida; family Sipunculidae; genus Sipunculus; species Sipunculus nudus. The sequence continues at coordinate 25,259,757 of CM049319.1, forward strand.
CAGATTTATATATTTCTAATTTTACCTGAACGATTTCTGCCCTAATTTTTAGATTCATGCTTACTCACAGGCAGCATTGTGGAGCCAGAGAACTTGTCTGCGTCACTATGGGACATATTTGTGTGTATTGGTGGAAAAATGCTCAAGTTCGGTGGTGTTTTCTCCGTAAGCAAAGAATAAGCAAAGCGTAAGCAAAATGTAAGCTAAGGATATATGTCTTCATAATTCCTTTTTCCGACCATTTTCTGAAGTAATAATGTAATGTTTGACATCCCGGGAGTCTATTTATGTCGAATAAGTAGCAAAACTGTAGGTAATTGTACCCAGAATGTTCAAATGGGTACGTAAAGTCCATAATGTCACTTTCAATAAGAATCAGAATTATATATTTCTCATTTTACCTGAACGATTTCTGCCCTAATTTTTTTATTTGTGCTTACTCATAGGTACCGTTGTGGTGCCAGAGGACCAGTCTGCGTCTCTATGAGACATATTCGTGTGTATTTGTGGAAAATGCTTAAGTTCTGTGGTGTTTTCTCCGTAAGCAAAGAGTAAGCAAAGCGTAAGCAAAATGTAAGCAAAGGATATATGTCTTCATAAATCCTTTTTCCGACCATTTTCTGAAGTAATAATGTATTGTTTGACATCCCGGGAGTCTATTTATTTCGAATAAGGAGCAAAACTGTAGGTAATTGTACCCAGAATGTCCAAATTGGTACGAAAAGTCCATAATGTCACTTTGAAAAAGAATCAGAATTATATATTTCTAATTTTACCTGAACGATTTTCGCCCTAATTTTTAGATTCACGCTTACTCACAAGTACCATTGTGGAGCCAGAGAACTTGTCTGCGTCACTATTCGACATATTCGTGTGTATTTTTGGAAAAATGCTCAAGTTCTGTGGTGTTTTCACCGTAAGCAAAGAATAAGCAAACCATAAGCAAAATGTAAGCAAAGGAAATATGTCTTCGCAAATCCTTTTTCCGACCATTTTCGGAAGTAATAATGTATTGTTTGACATCCCGGGAGTCTATTTATGTCGAATAAGGACCAAAACTGTAGGTAATTGTAACCAGAATGTCCAAATGGGTACGAAAAGTCCATAATGTTACTTTTAAAAAGAATCAGAATTATATATTTCTCATTTTACCTGAACGATTTCTGCCCTAATTTTTAGATTCACGCTTACTCACAGGCACCACTGTGGAGCCAGATAACTTGTCTCCGTCACTATGGGACATATTCGTGTCTATTTGTGGAAAAATGCTTAAGTTCTGTGGTGTTTTCTCCTTAAGCAAAGAATAAGCAAAGCAAAAGTAAACTGTAAGCAAAGGAACTATGTCTTCATAAATCTTTTTTGAGACCATTTTCTGATGAATTAATGTGTTTCTCGATACCCCGTGAGTCGATTTATGTAGAATATGGTGGAAAACAGTAGGTATTTGGAGTCAAAATAAACAAATGGGTACCAAAAATCCATTATATCACTTTTAGAAAGTGGCAGAATCATATATATGTCTGATTTTGATTTAACGATTTAACCCTTAATTTTTAGATTCATGCTTACTCACAGGCACCATTGTGGAGCCAGAGAACCAGTCTGCGTCACTATAGGACATATTCGTGTGTATTTGTGGAAAAATGCTCAAGTTCGGTTGTGTTTTCTCCGTAAGAAAAGAATATGCAAAGCGTAAGCAAAATGTAAGCAAAGGATATATGTCTTCATAAATCCTTTTTCCGACCATTTTCTGAAGTAATAATGTATTGTTTGACATCCCGGGAGTCTATTTATGTCGAATAAGGAGCAAAACTGTAGGTAATTGTACCCAGAATGTCCAAATGGGTACGAAAAGTCCATAGTGTCACTTTTAAAAAGAATCAGAATTATATATTTCTAATTTTACCTGAACGATTTCTGCCCTAATTTTTAGATTCATGCTTACTCACAGGCACCATTGTGGAGCCAGAGAACTTGTCTGCGTCACTATGGGACATATTTGTGTCTATTTGTTGAAAAATGATTAAGTTATGTGGTGTTTTCTCCTAAAGCAAAGAATAAGCAAAGCAAAAGTAAACTGTAAGCAAAGGAACTATGTCTTCATAAATCTTTTTTGCGACCATTTTCTGATGAATAAATGTGTTTCTGGACATCCTGTGAGTCGATTTATGTCGAATATCGTGCAAAACAGTAGGTATTTGGAGATAAAATAAGCAAATGGGAACCGAAAATCCATAATATCACTTTTAGAAAGTGGCAGAATTATATATATGTCTAATTTTGATTTAACGATTTTACCCTTAATTTTTAGATTCATGCTTACTCACAGGCACCATTGTGGAGCCAGGGAACAACTCTGCGTCACTATGGAACATATTCATGTGTATTTGTGGAAAAATGCTCAAGTTCGGTTGTGTTTTCTCCGTAAGCAAAGAATAAGCAAAGCGTTAGCAAATTGTAAGCAAAGGAAATATGTCTTCATAAATCCTTTTTCCGACCATTTTCTGAAGTAATAATGTATTGTTTGACATCCCATGAGTCTATTTATGTCGAATAAGGAGCAAAACTGTAGGTAATTGTACCCAGAATGTCCAAATGGGTACGAAAAGTCCATAGTGTCACTTTTAAAAAGAATCAGAATTATATATTTCTCATTTTACCTGAACGATCTCTGCCCTAATTTTTAGATTCATGCTTACTCACAGGCACCATTGTGGAGCCAGAGAACAAGTCTGCGTGACTATGGGACTTAATTGTGTGTATTTGTGGAAAAATGCTCAAGTTCGGTGGTGTTTTCCCCCTAAGCAAAGAATAAGCAAAGCGTAAGCAAAATGTAAGCAAAGGATATATGTCTTCATAAATCCTTTTTCCGACCATTTTCTGAAGTAATTATGTATTGTTTGACATCCCGGGAGTCTATTTATGTCGAATAAGAAGCAAAACTGTAGGTAATTGTACCCAGAATGTCCAAATGGGTACGAAAAGTCCATAGTGTCACTTTTAAAAAGAATTAGAATTATATATTTCTCATTTTACCTGAACGATTTCTGCCCTAATTTTTAGATTCATGCTTGCTCACAGGCACCTTGTGGAGCCAGAGAACCAGTCTGCGTCACTATTCGACATATTCGTGTGTATTTGTGGAAAAATGCTCAAGTTCGGTGGTGTCTTCTCCGTAAGCAAAGAATAAGCAAAGCGTAAGCAAAATGTAAACAAAGGATATATGTCTTCATAAATCCTTTCTCCGACCATTTTCTGAAGTAATTATGTATTGTTTGACATCCCGGGAGACTATTTATGTCGAATAAGGGGCAAAATTGTAGGTAATTATACCCAGAATCTCCAAATGGGTACGAAAAGTCCATAATGTCACTTTTAAAAAGAATCAGAATTATATATTTCTCATTTTACCTGAACGATTTCTGCCCTAATTTTTAGATTCACGCTTACTCACAGGCACCACTGTGGAGCCAGAGAACTAGTCTGCGTCACTATATGACATATTCGTGTGAATTTTTGGAAAAATGCTCAAGTTCGGTGGTGTTTTCTCCATAAGCAAAGAATAAGCAAAGCGTAAGCAAAATGAAACCAAAGGATATAAGTCTTCATAAATCCTTTTTCCGACCATTTTCTGAAGTAATAATGTATTGTTTGACATCCCGGGAGTCTATTTATGTCGAATAAGGAGCAAAACTGCAGGCAATTGTACCCAGAATCTCCAAATGGGTACGAAAAGTCCATAGTGTTACTTTTAAAAAGAATCAGAATTATATATTTCTCATTTTACCTGAACGATTTCTGCCCTAATTTTTAGATTCATGCTTACTCACTGGCACCATTGTGGAGCCAGAGAACTTGTCTGCGTTACTATGGGACATATTTGTGTGTATTTGTTGAAAAATGATTAAGTTATGTGGTGTTTTCTCCTAAAGCAAAGAATAAGCAAAGCAAAAGTAAACTGTAAGCAAAGGATATATGTCTTCATAAATCCTTTTTCCGACCATTTTCTGAAGTAATAATGTATTGTTTGACATCCCATGAGTCTATTTATGTCGAATAAGGAGCAAAACTGTAGGTAATTGTACCCAGAATGTCCAAATGGGTACGAAAAGTCCATAGTGTCACTTTTAAAAAGAATCAGAATTATATATTTCTCATTTTACCTGAACGATCTCTGCCCTAATTTTTAGATTCATGCTTACTCACAGGCACCATTGTGGAGCCAGAGAATTAGTCTGCGTCACTATGGGACTTATTTGTGTGTATTTGTGGAAAAATGCTCAAGTTCGGTGGTGTTTTCCCCCTAAGCAAAGAATAAGCAAAGCGTAAGCAAAATGTAACCAAAGGATATAAGTCTTCATACATCCTTTTTCCGACCATTTTCTGAAGTAATTATGTATTGTTTGACATCCCGGGAGTCTTTTTATGTCGACCAAGGAGCAAAACTGTAGGCAATTGTACCCAGAATCTCCAAATGGGTACGAAAAGTCCATAATGTCACTTTTAAAAAGAATCAGAATTATATATTTCTCATTTTACCTGAACGATTTCTGCCCTAATTTTTAGATTCACGCTTACTCACAGGCACCACTGTGGAGCCAGAGAACTAGTCTGCGTCACTATATGACATATTCGTGTGAATTTTTGGAAAAATGCTCAAGTTCGGTGGTGTTTTCTCCATAAGCAAAGAATAAGCAAAGCGTAAGCAAAATGAAACCAAAGGATATAAGTCTTCATAAATCCTTTTTCCGACCATTTTCTGAAGTAATAATGTATTGTTTGACATCCCGGGAGTCTATTTATGTCGAATAAGGAGCAAAACTGTAGGCAATTGTACCCAGAATCTCCAAATGGGTACGAAAAGTCCATAATGTCACTTTTAAAAAGATTCAGAATTATATATTTCTCATTTTACCTGAACGATTTCTGCCCTAATTTTTAGATTCACGCTTACTCACAGGCACCACTGTGGAGCCAGATAACTTGTCTGCGTCACTATGGGACATATTCGTGTCTATTTGTGGAAAAATGCTTAAGTTCTGTGGTGTTTTCTCCTTAAGCAAAGAATAAGCAAAGCAAAAGTAAACTGTAAGCAAAGGAACTATGTCTTCATAAATCTTTTTTGCGACCATTTTCTGATGAATTAATGTGTTTCTGTATACCCCGTGAGTCGATTTATGTCGAATATGGTGGAAAACAGTAGGTATTTGGAGTCAAAATAAACAAATGGGTAACAAAAATCCATTATATCACTTTTAGAAAGTGGCAGAATTATATATATGTCTGATTTTGATTTAACGATTTAACCCTTAATTTTTAGATTCATGCTTACTCACAGGCACCATTGTGGAGCCAGAGAACTAGTCTGCGTCACTATAGGACATATTTGTGTGTATTTGTGGAAAAATGCTCAAGTTCGGTTGTGTTTTCTCCGTAAGAAAAGAATAAGCAAAGCGTAAGCAAAATGTAAGCAAAGGATATATGTCTTCATAAATCCTTTTTCCGACCATTTTCTGAAGTAATAATGTAATGTTTGACATCCCATAAGTCTATTTATGTCGAATAAGGAGCAAAACTGTAGGTAATTGTACCCAGAATGTCCAAATGGGTACGAAAAGTCCATAGTGTCACTTTTAAAAAGAATCAGAATTATATATTTCTCATTTTACCTGAACGATCTCTGCCCTAATTTTTAGATTCATGCTTACTCACAGGCACCATTGTGGAGCCAGAGAACTAGTCTGCGTGACTATGGGACTTAATTGTGTGTATTTGTGGAAAAATGCTCAAGTTCGGTGGTGTTTTCCCCCTAAGCAAAGAATAAGCAAAGCGTAAGCAAAATGTAAGCAAAGGATATGTGTCTTCATAAATCCTTTTTCCGACCATTTTCTGAAGTAATTATGTATTGTTTGACATCCCGGGAGTCTATTTATGTCGAATAAGGGGCAAAATTGTAGGTAATTGTAACCAGAATGTCCAATTGGGTACGAAAAGTCCATAATGTTACTTTTAAAAAAAATCAGAATTATATATTTCTCATTTTACCTGAACGATTTCTGCCCTAATTTTTAGATTCATGCTTACTCACAGGCAGCATTGTGGAGCCAGAGAACTTGTCTGCGTCACTATGGGGACATATTCGTGTCTATTTGTGGAAAATGCTTAAATTCTGTTGTGTTTTCTTCTTAAGCAAAGAATAAGCAAAGCAAAAGCAAAGGAACTATGTCTTCATAAATGATATTTGCGACCATTTTCTGATGAATTAATGTGTTTCTGGACATCCCATGAGTCGATTTATGTCGAATATGGTGCAAAACAGTAGGTATTTGGAGTTAAAATAAGCAAATGGGAACCAAAAATCCATAATATCACTTTTAGAAAGTAGCAGAATTATATATATATATCTAATTTTGATTTAACGATTTTACCCTTAATTTTTAGATTCATGCTTACTCAGGGGCACCATTGTGGAGCTAGAGAACCAGTCTGCGTCCATATGGGACAAATTCGTGTGTATCTGTGGAAAAATGCTTAAGTTTGGTGGTATTTTCTCCATAAGAAAAGAATAAGCAAAGCGTAAGCAAAATGTAAGCAAAGGATATATGTCTTCATAAATCCTTTTTCCGACCATTTTCTGAAGTAATAATGTATTGTTTGACATCCCGGGAGTCTATTTATGTCGAATAAGGGGCAAAACTGTAGGTAATTGTACCCAGAAAGTCCAAATGGGTACGAAAAATCCATAATGTCACTTTTAAAAAGAATCAGAATTATATATTTCTCATTTTACCTGAACGATTTCTGCCCCAATTTTTAGATTCACGCTTACTCACAGGCACCATTGTGGAGCCAGAGAACTTGTCTGCGTCACTATGGGACATATTCGTGTCTATTTGTGGAAAAATGCTTAAGTTCTGTGGTGTTTTCTTCTTAAGCAAAGAATAAGCAAAGCAAAAGCAAACTGTAAGCAAAGGAACTATGTCTACATATATGTTATTTGCGACCATTTTCTGATGAATTAATGTGTTTCTGGACATCCCGTGAGTTGATTTATGTCGAATATGGTGCAAAACAGTAGGTATTTGGAGTTAAAATAAGCAAATGGGAACCAAAAATCCATAATATCACTTTTAGAAAGTAGCAGAATTATATATATATCTAATTTTGATTTAACGATTTTACCCTTAATTTTTAGATTCATGCTTACTCACAGGCACCATTGTGGAGCTAGAGAACCAATCTGGGTCCATATGGGACAAATTTATTTGTATTTGTGGAAAAGTGCTCAAGTTCGGTTGTGTTTTCTCCGTAAGCAAAGAATAAGCAAATCGTAAGCAAAATGTAAGCAAAGGATATATGTCTTCATAAATCCTTTTTCCGACCATTTTCTGAAGTAATAATGTAATGTTTGACATCCCGGGAGTCTATTTATGTCGAATAAGGGACAAAACTGTAGGTAATTGTACCCAGAATGTCCAAATGGGTACAAAAAGTCCATAATGTCACTTTTAAAAAGAATCGGAATTATATATTTCTCATTTTACCTGAACGATTTTTGCAATAATTTTTAGATTCATGCTTACTCACAGGCACCATTGTGGAGCCAGAGAACTAGTCTGCGTCATTATGGGACATATTCGTGTGTATTTGTGGAAAAATGCTGAAGTTCTGTGGTGTTTTCTCCTTAAGCAAAGAATAAGCAAAGCAAAAGCAAACTGTAAGCAAAGAAACTATGTCTTCATAAATGTTATTTGCGACCATTTTCTGATGAATTAATGTGTTTCTGGACATCCCGTGAATCGATTTATGTCTAATATGGTGCAAAACAGTAGGTATTTGGAGTTAAAATAAGCAAATGGGAACCAAAAATCCATAATATCACTTTTAGAAAGTAGCAGAATTATATATACATCTAATTTTGATTTAACGATTTTAATCTTAATTATTAGATTCGTGCTTACTCACAGGCACCATTCTGGAGCTAGAGAAACAGTCTGCGTCCATATGGGACTTATTCGTGTGTATTTGTTGAAAAATGCTCAAGTTCGGTGGTGTTTTCTCCGTAAGCAAAGAATAAGCAAATCGTAAGCAAATTGTAAGCAAAGGATATATGTCTTCATAAATCCTTTTTCCGACCATTTTCTTAAGTAATAATGTATTGTTTGACATCCCGGGAGTCTATTTATGTCGAATAAGGAGCAAAACTGTAGGTAATTGTACCCAAAATGTGCAAATGGGTACGAAAAGTCCATAATGTCACTTTTAAAAAGAATCAGAATTATATATTTCTCATTTTACCTGAACGATTTCTGCCCTAATTTTTTGATTCATGCTTACTCACAGGCACCATTGAGGAGCCAGAGAATTTGTCTGCGTCACTATGGGACATATTCGTGTCTATTTGTGGAAAATGCTTAAGTTCTGTGGTGTTTTCTCCTTAAGCAAAGAATATGCAAAGCAAAAGTAAACTGTAAGCAAAGGAACTATGTCTTCATAAATCTTTTATGCAACCATTTTCTGATAAAATAATGTGTTTCTGGACATCCCATGAGCCGATTTATGTCGAATATCGTGCAAAACAGTAGATATTTGGAGTTAAAATAAGCAAATGGGAACCAAAAATCCATAATATCACTTTTAGAAAGTAGCAGAATTATATATATATCTAATTTTGATTTAACGATTTTACCCTTATTTTTTAGATTCATGCTTACTCTCAGGCACCATTGTGGAGCTAGAGAACCAATCTGGGTCCATATGGGACAAATTCATGTGTATTTGTGGAAAAGTGCTCAAGTTCGGTTGTGTTTTCTCCGTAAGCAAAGAATAAGCAAATCGTAAGCAAAATGTAAGCAAAGGATATATGTCTTCATAAATCCTTTTTCCGACCATTTTCTGAAGTAATAATGTAATGTTTGACATCCCGGGAGTCTATTTATGTCGAATAAGGGACAAAACTGTAGGTAATTGTACCCAGAATGTCCAAATGGGTACAAAAAGTCCATAATGTCACTTTTAAAAAGAATCGGAATTATATATTTCTCATTTTACCTGAACGATTTCTGCAATAATTTTTAGATTCATGCTTACTCACAGGCACCATTGTGGAGCCAGAGAACTAGTCTGCGTCATTATGGGACATATTCGTGTGTATTTGTGGAAAAATGCTTAAGATCTGTGGTGTTTACTCCTTAAGCAAAGAATAAGCAAAGCAAAAGCAAACTGTAAGCAAAGGAACTATGTCTTCATAAATGTTATTTGCGACCATTTTCTGATGAATTAATGTGTTTCTGGACATCCCGTGAGTCGATTTATGTCTAATATGGTGCAAAACAGTAGGTATTTGGAGTTAAAATAAGCAAATGGGAACCAAAAATCCATAATATCACTTTTAGAAAGTAGCAGAATTATATATACATCTAATTTTGATTTAACGATTTTAATCTTAATTTTTAGATTCGTGCTTACTCACAGGCACCATTCTGGAGCTAGAGAAACAGTCTGCGTCCATATGGGACTTATTCGTGTGTATTTGTTGAAAAATGCTCAAGTTCGGTGGTGTTTTCTCCGTAAGCAAAGAATAAGCAAATCGTAAGCAAATTGTAAGCAAAGGATATATGTCTTCATAAATCCTTTTTCCGACAATTTTCTTAAGTAATAATGTATTGTTTGACATCCCGGGAGTCTATTTATGTCGAATAAGGAGCAAAACTGTAGGTAATTGTACCCAAAATGTGCAAATGGGTACGAAAAGTCCATAATGTCACTTTTAAAAAAAATCAGAATTATATATTTCTCATTTTACCTGAACGATTTCTGCCCTAATTTTTAGATTCATGCTTACTCACAGGAAGCATTGTGGAGCCAGAGAACTAGTCTGCGTCACTATATGACATATTCGTGTGAATTTTTGGAAAAATGCTCAAGTTCGGTGGTGTTTTCTCCATAAGCAAAGAACAAGCAAAGCGTAAGCAAAATGTAACCAAAGGATATAAGTCTTCATAAATCCTTTTTCCGACCATTTACTGAAGTAATAATGTATTGTTTGACATCCCGGGAGTCTATTTATGTCGAATAAGGAGCAAAACTGTAGGCAATTGTACCCAGAATCTCCGAATGGGTGCGAAAAGTCCATAATGTCACTTTTAAAAAGAATCAGAATTATATATTTCTCATTTTACCTGAACGATTTCTGCCCTAATTTTTAGATTCACGCTTACTCACAGGCACCACTGTGGAGCCAGATAACTTGTCTGCGTCACTATGGGACATATTCGTGTCTATTTGTGGAAAAATGCTTAAGTTCTGTGGTGTTTTCTCCTTAAGCAAAGAAAAAGCAAAGCAAAAGTAAACTGTAAGCAAAGGAACTATGTCTTCATAAATCTTTTTTGCGAACATTTTCTGATGAATTAATGTGTTTCTGGATACCCCGTGAGTAATTTTTGTCGAATATGGTGGAAAACAGTTGGTATTTGGAGTCAAAATAAACAAATGGGTACCAAAAATCCATTATATCACTTTTAGAAAGTGACAGAATTATATATATGTCTGATTTTGATTTAACGATTTAACCCTTAATTTTTAGATTCATGCTTACTCACAGGCACCATTGTGGAGCCAGAGAACCAGTCTGCGTCACTATAGGACATATTCGTGTGTATTTGTGGAAAAATGCTCAAGTTCGGTTGTGTTTTCTCCGTAAGCAAAGAATAAGCAAAGCGTAAGCAAAATGAAACCAAAGGATATAAGTCTTCATAAATCCTTTTTCCGACCATTTTCTGAAGTAATAATGTATTGTTTGACATCCCGGGAGTCTATTTATGTCGAATAAGGAGCAAAACTGTAGGTAATTGTAACCAGAATGTCCATAATGGGTACGAAAAGTCCATAATGTCACTTTTAAAAAGAATCAGAATTATATATTTCTCATTTTACCTTAACGATTTCTGCCCTAATTTTTTGATTCACGCTTACTCACAGGCACCATTGTGGTGCCAGAGAACTTGTCTGCGTCACTATGGGACATATTTGTGTCTATTTGTTGAAAAATGATTAAGTTATGTGGTGTTTTCTCCTTAAGCAAAGAATAAGCAAAGCAAAAGTAAACTGTAAGTAAAGGAACTATGTCTTCATAAATCTTTTTTGCGACCATTTTCTGATGAATAAATGTGTTTCTGGACATCCCGTGAGTCGATTTATGTCGAATATCGTGCAAAACAGTAGGTATTTGGAGATAAAATAAGCAAATGGGAACCGAAAATCCATAATATCACTTTTAGAAAGTGCAGAATTATAAATATGTCTAATTTTGATTTAACGATTTTACCCTTAATTTTTAGATTCATGCTTACTCACAGGCACCATTGTGGAGCCAGGGAACTATTCTGCGTCACTATGGAACATATTCGTGTGTATTTGTGGAAAAATGCTCAAGTTCGGTTGTGTTTTCTCCGTAAGCAAAGAATAAGCAGAGCGTTAGCAAATTGTAAGCAAAGGAAATATTTCTTTGGAAATCCTTTTTCCGACCATTTTCGGAAGTAATAATGTATTATTTGACATCCCGGGAGGCTATTTATGTCGAATAAAGAGCAAAACTGTAGATAATTTTACCCAGAATGTCCAATTGGGTACGAAAGGACCATAATGTCACTTTTAAAAAGAATCAGAATTATATATTTCCCATTTTACCTGAACGATTTCTGCCCTAATTTTTAGATTCATGCTTGCTCACAGGCACCGTTGTGGAGCCAGAGAACCAGTCTGCGTCACTATTCGACATATTCGTGTGTATTTGTGGAAAAATGTTCAAGATCGGTGGTGTTTTCTCCGTAAGCAAAGAATAAGCAAAGCGTAAGCAAAGAATAAGCAAAGGATATATGTCTTCATAAATCCTTTTTCCGACCATTTTCTGAAGTAATAGTGTATTGTTTGACATCCCGGGAGTCTATTTATGTCGAATAAGTAGCAAAACTGTAGGTAATTGTACCCAGAATGTCCAAATGGGTACGAAAAGTCCATAATGTACCTTTTTAAAAAAATCAGAATTATATATTTCTAATTTTACCTGAACGATTTCTGCCCTAATTTTTAGATTCACGCTAACTCACAGGTACCATTGTGGAGCCAGAGAACTTGTCTGCGTCACTATGGGACATGTTTGTGTGTATTTGTGGAAAAATGCTCAAGTTCTGTGGTGTTTTCTCCTTAAGTAAAGAATAAGCAAAGCAAAAGCAAACTGTAAGCGAAGGAACTATGTCTTCATAATTCTTTTTTGCGACCATTTTCTGATAAAATAATGTGTTTCCGGACATCCCATGAGTCGATTTATGTCGAATATCGTGCAAAACAGTAGATATTTGGATTTAAATAAGCAAATGGGAACCAAAAATCCGTAATATCACTTTTCGAAAGTAGCAGAATTATATATTTATCTTATTTTGATTTAACGATTTTACCCTTAATTTTTAGATTCATGCTTACTCACAGGCACCATTGTGGAGCCAGAGATCTAGTCTGAGTCACTATGGGAGATATTCGTGTGTATTTGTGGAAATATGCACAAGTTCGGTGGTGTTTTCTCCGTAAGCAAAGAATAAGCAAAGCGTTAGCAAAATGTAAGCAAAGGAAATATGTCTTCGTAAATCCTTTTTCCGACCATTTACGGAAGTAATAATGTATTGTTTGACATCCCGGGAGGCTATTTATGTCGAATAAGGAGCAAAACTGTAGATAAATGTACAGGAAATGTGCAAATGGGTACGAAAAGTCTATAATATCATCTTTAGAAAGTAGCAGCATTATAAATATCTGATTTTGATTTAACAATTTTACACCTAATTCTTTTATTTGTGCTTACTCATAGGTACCGTTGTGGAGCCAGAGGACCAGTCTGCGTCCCTAAGGGACATATTCGTGTGTATTTGTGGAAAATGCTTAAGTTCTGTGGTGTTTTCTCCGTAAGCAAAGAGTAAGCAAAGCGTAAGCAAAATGTAAGCAAAGGATATATGTCTTCATAAATCCTTTTTCCGATCATTTTCTGAAGTAATTATGTATTGTTTGACATCCCGGGAGTCTATTTATGTCGAATAAGGAGCAAAACTGTAGGCAATTGTACCCAGAATCTCCAAATGGGTACGAAAAGTCCTTAGTGTCACTTTTAAAAAGAATCAGAATTATATATTTCTCATTTTACCTGAACGATCTCTGCCCTAATTTTTAGATTCATGCTTACTCACAGGCACCATTGTGGAGCCAGAGAACTAGTCTGCGTCACTATGGGACTTATTTGTGTGTATTTGTGGAAAAATGCTCAAGTTCGGTGGTGTTTTCCCCCTAAGCAAAGAATAAGCAAAGCGTAAGCAAAATGAAAGCAAAGGATATATGTCTTCATAAATCCTTTTTCCGACCATTTTCTGAAGTAATTATGTATTGTTTGACATCCCGGGAGTCTATTTATGTCGAATAAGGGGCAAAATTGTAGGTAATTATACCCAGAATGTCCAATTGGGTACGAAAAGCCATAATGTTACTTTTAAAAAAAATCAGATTTATATATTTCTAATTTTACCTGAACGATTTCTGCCCTAATTTTTAGATTCATGCTTACTCACAGGCAGCATTGTGGAGCCAGAGAACTTGTCTGCGTCACTATGGGACATATTTGTGTGTATTTGTGGAAAAATGCTCAAGTTCGGTGGTGTTTTCTCCGTAAGCAAAGAATAAGCAAAGCGTAAGCAAAATGTAAGCTAAGGATATATGTCTTCATAATTCCTTTTTCCGACCATTTTCTGAAGTAATAATGTAATGTTTGACATCCCGGGAGTCTATTTATGTCGAATAAGTAGCAAAACTGTAGGTAATTGTACCCAGAATGTTCAAATGGGTACGTAAAGTCCATAATGTCACTTTCAATAAGAATCAGAATTATATATTTCTCATTTTACCTGAACGATTTCTGCCCTAATTTTTTTATTTGTGCTTACTCATAGGTACCGTTGTGGTGCAAGAGGACCAGTCTGCGTCTCTATGAGACATATTCGTGTGTATTTGTGGAAAATGCTTAAGTTCTGTGGTGTTTTCTCCGTAAGCAAAGAGTAAGCAAAGCGTAAGCAAAATGTAAGCAAAGGATATATGTCTTCATAAATCCTTTTTCCGACCATTTTCTGAAGTAATAATGTATTGTTTGACATCCCGGGAGTCTATTTATTTCGAATAAGGAGCAAAACTGTAGGTAATTGTACCCAGAATGTCCAAATTGGTACGAAAAGTCCATAATGTCACTTTGAAAAAGAATCAGAATTATATATTTCTAATTTTACCTGAACGATTTTCGCCCTAATTTTTAGATTCACGCTTACTCACAAGTACCATTGTGGAGCCAGAGAACTTGTCTGCGTCACTATTCGACATATTCGTGTGTATTTTTGGAAAAATGCTCAAGTTCTGTGGTGTTTTCACCGTAAGCAAAGAATAAGCAAAGCATAAGCAAAATGTAAGCAAAGGAAATATGTCTTCGCAAATCCTTTTTCCGACCATTTTCGGAAGTAATAATGTATTGTTTGACATCCCGGGAGTCTATTTATGTCGAATAAGGACCAAAACTGTAGGTAATTGTAACCAGAATGTCCAAATGGGTACGAAAAGTCCATAATGTTACTTTTAAAAAGAATCAGAATTATATATTTCTCATTTTACCTGAACGATTTCTGCCCTAATTTTTAGATTCACGCTTACTCACAGGCACCACTGTGGAGCCAGATAACTTGTCTCCGTCACTATGGGACATATTCGTGTCTATTTGTGGAAAAATGCTTAAGTTCTGTGGTGTTTTCTCCTTAAGCAAAGATTAAGCAAAGCAAAAGTAAACTGTAAGCAAAGGAACTATGTCTTCATAAATCTTTTTTGCGACCATTTTCTGATGAATTAATGTGTTTCTGGATACCCCGTGAGTCGATTTATGTAGAATATGGTGGAAAACAGTAGGTATTTGGAGTCAAAATAAACAAATGGGTACCAAAAATCCATTATATCACTTTTAGAAAGTGGCAGAATCATATATATGTCTGATTTTGATTTAACGATTTAACCCTTAATTTTTAGATTCATGCTTACTCACAGGCACCATTGTGGAGCCAGAGAACCAGTCTGCGTCACTATAGGACATATTCGTGTGTATTTGTGGAAAAATGCTCAAGTTCGGTTGTGTTTTCTCCGTAAGAAAAGAATATGCAAAGCGTAAGCAAAATGTAAGCAAAGGATATATGTCTTCATAAATCCTTTTTCCGACCATTTTCTGAAGTAATAATGTATTGTTTGACATCCCGGGAGTCTATTTATGTCGAATAAGGAGCAAAACTGTAGGTAATTGTACCCAGAATGTCCAAATGGGTACGAAAAGTCCATAGT
The DNA here is from genome assembly GCA_026874595.1 of Sipunculus nudus. NCBI lineage: Eukaryota > Metazoa > Annelida > Sipuncula > Golfingiida > Sipunculidae > Sipunculus > Sipunculus nudus. The sequence goes on from CM049319.1 coordinate 25,275,162, forward strand.
GTCACTTTTAAAAAGAATCAGAATTATATATTTCTAATTTTACCTGAACGATTTCTGCCCTAATTTTTAGATTCATGCTTACTCACAGGCACCATTGTGGAGCCAGAGAACTTGTCTGCGTCACTATGGGACATATTTGTGTCTATTTGTTGAAAAATGATTAAGTTATGTGGTGTTTTCTCCTAAAGCAAAGAATAAGCAAAGCAAAAGTAAACTGTAAGCAAAGGAACTATGTCTTCATAAATCTTTTTTGCGACCATTTTCTGATGAATAAATGTGTTTCTGGACATCCTGTGAGTCGATTTATGTCGAATATCGTGCAAAACAGTAGGTATTTGGAGATAAAATAAGCAAATGGGAACCGAAAATCCATAATATCACTTTTAGAAAGTGGCAGAATTATATATATGTCTAATTTTGATTTAACGATTTTACCCTTAATTTTTAGATTCATGCTTACTCACAGGCACCATTGTGGAGCCAGGGAACAACTCTGCGTCACTATGGAACATATTCATGTGTATTTGTGGAAAAATGCTCAAGTTCGGTTGTGTTTTCTCCGTAAGCAAAGAATAAGCAAAGCGTTAGCAAATTGTAAGCAAAGGAAATATGTCTTCGCAAATCCTTTTTCCGACCATTTTCGGAAGTAATAATGTATTTTTTGACATCCCGGGAGGCTATTTATGTCGAATAAAGAGCAAAACTGTAGATAATTTTACCCAGAATGTCCAATTGGGTACGAAAGGACTATAATATCACTTTTAAAAAGAATCAGAATTATATATTTCTCATTTTACCTGAAGGATTTCTGCCCTAATTTTTAGATTCATGCTTGCTCACAGGCACCGTTGTGGAGCCAGAGAACCAGTCTGCGTCACTATTCGACATATTCGTGTATATTTGTGGAAAAATGCTCAAGTTCGGTTGTGTTTTCTCCGTAAGCAAAGAATAAGCAAAGCGTAAGCAAAGAATAAGCAAAGGATATATGTCTTCATAAATCCTTTTTCCGACCATTTTCTGAAGTAATTATGTATTGTTTGACATCCCGGGAGTCTATTTATGTCGAATAAGGGGCAAAACTGTAGGTAATTTTACCCAGAATGTACAAATGGGTACAAAAAGTCCATAGTGTCACTTTTAAAAAGAATTAGAATTATATATTTCTCATTTTACCTGAACGATTTCTGCCCTAATTTTTAGATTCAGGCTTACTCACAGGCACCATTGTGGAGCCAGAGAACTAGTCTGCGTCACTATAGGACATATTCGTGTGTATTTGTGGAAAAATGCTCAAGTTCGGTGGTGTTTTCTCCGTAAGCAAAGAAAAAGCAAAGCGTAAGCAAAATGTAAGCAAAGGATATATGTCTTTATAAATCCTTTTTCCGACCATTTTCTGAAGTAATAATGTATTGTTTGACATCCCGGGAGTCTATTTATGTCGAATAAGAAGCAAAACTGTAGGTAATTGTACCCAGAATGTCCAAATGGGTACGAAAAGTCCATAGTGTCACTTTTAAAAAGAATTAGAATTATATATTTCTCATTTTACCTGAACGATTTCTGCCCTAATTTTTAGATTCATGCTTGCTCACAGGCACCTTGTGGAGCCAGAGAACCAGTCTGCGTCACTATTCGACATATTCGTGTGTATTTGTGGAAAAATGCTCAAGTTCGGTGGTGTCTTCTCCGTAAGCAAAGAATAAGCAAAGCGTAAGCAAAATGTAAACAAAGGATATATGTCTTCATAAATCCTTTTTCCGACCATTTTCTGAAGTAATTATGTATTGTTTGACATCCCGGGAGACTATTTATGTCGAATAAGGTGCAAAATTGTAGGTAATTATACCCAGAATGTCCAATTGGGTACGAAAAGTCCATAATGTTACTTTAAAAAAAATCAGAATTATATATTTCTAATTTTACCTGAACGATTTCTGCCCTAATTTTTAGATTCATGCTTACTCACAGGAAGCATTGTGGAGCCAGAGAACTAGTCTGCGTCACTATATGACATTCGTGTGAATTTTTGGAAAAATGCTCAAGTTCGGTGGTGTTTTCTCCATAAGCAAAGAATAAGCAAAGCGTAAGCAAAATGTAACCAAAGGATATAAGTCTTCATAAATCCTTTTTCCGACCATTTTCTGAAGTAATAATGTATTGTTTGACATCCCGGGAGTCTATTTATGTCGAATAAGGAGCAAAACTGTAGGCAATTGTACCCAGAATCTCCAAATGGGTACGAAAAGTCCATAATGTCACTTTTAAAAAGAATCAGAATTATATATTTCTCATTTTACCTGAACGATTTCTGCCCTAATTTTTAGATTCACGCTTACTCACAGGCACCAGTGTGGAGCCAGATAACTTGTCTGCGTCACTATGGGACATATTCGTGTCTATTTGTGGAAAAATGCTTAAGTTCTATGGTGTTTTCTCCTTAAGCAAAGAATAAGCAAAGCAAAAGTAAACTGTAAGTAAAGGAACTATGTCTTCATAAATCTTTTTTGCGACCATTTTCTGATGAATTAATGTGTTTCTGGATACCCCGTGAGTCGATTTATGTAGAAAATGGTGGAAAACAGTAGGTATTTGGAGTCAAAATAAACAAATGGGTACCAAAAATCCATTATATCACTTTTAGAAAGTGGCAGAATCATATATATGTCTGATTTTGATTTAACGATTTAACCCTTAATTTTTAGATTCATGCTTACTCACAGGCACCATTGTGGAGCCAGAGAACCAGTCTGCATCACTATAGGACATATTCGTGTGTATTTGTGGAAAAATGCTCAAGTTCGGTTGTGTTTTCTCCGTAAGAAAAGAATAAGCAAAGCGTAAGCAAAATGTAAGCAAAGGATATATGTCTTCATAAATCCTTTTTCCGACCATTTTCTGAAGTAATAATGTATTGTTTGACATCCCGGGAGTCTATTTATGTCGAATAAGGAGCAAAACTGTAGGTAATTGTACCCAGAATGTCCAAATGGGTACGAAAAGTCCATAGTGTTACTTTTAAAAAGAATCAGAATTATATATTTCTCATTTTACCTGAACGATTTCTGCCCTAATTTTTAGATTCATGCTTACTCACTGGCACCATTGTGGAGCCAGAGAACTTGTCTGCGTTACTATGGGACATATTTGTGTGTATTTGTTGAAAAATGATTAAGTTATGTGGTGTTTTCTCCTAAAGCAAAGAATAAGCAAAGCAAAAGTAAACTGTAAGCAAAGGATATATGTCTTCATAAATCCTTTTTCCGACCATTTTCTGAAGTAATAATGTATTGTTTGACATCCCATGAGTCTATTTATGTCGAATAAGGAGCAAAACTGTAGGTAATTGTACCCAGAATGTCCAAATGGGTACGAAAAGTCCATAGTGTCACTTTTAAAAAGAATCAGAATCATATATTTCTCATTTTACCTGAACGATCTCTGCCCTAATTTTTAGATTCATGCTTACTCACAGGCACCATTGTGGAGCCAGAGAATTAGTCTGCGTCACTATGGGACTTATTTGTGTGTATTTGTGGAAAAATGCTCAAGTTCGGTGGTGTTTTCCCCCTAAGCAAAGAATAAGCAAAGCGTAAGCAAAATGTAACCAAAGGATATAAGTCTTCATACATCCTTTTTCCGACCATTTTCTGAAGTAATTATGTATTGTTTGACATCCCGGGAGTCTTTTTATGTCGACCAAGGAGCAAAACTGTAGGCAATTGTACCCAGAATCTCCAAATGGGTACGAAAAGTCCATAATGTCACTTTTAAAAAGAATCAGAATTATATATTTCTCATTTTACCTGAACGATTTCTGCCCTAATTTTTAGATTCACGCTTACTCACAGGCACCACTGTGGAGCCAGAGAACTAGTCTGCGTCACTATATGACATATTCGTGTGAATTTTTGGAAAAATGCTCAATTTCAGTGGTGTTTTCTCCATAAGCAAAGAATAAGCAAAGCGTAAGCAAAATGAAACCAAAGGATATAAGTCTTCATAAATCCTTTTTCCGACCATTTTCTGAAGTAATAATGTATTGTTTGACATCCCGGGAGTCTATTTATGTCGAATAAGGAGCAAAACTGTAGGCAATTGTACCCAGAATCTCCAAATGGGTACGAAAAGTCCATAATGTCACTTTTAAAAAGATTCAGAATTATATATTTCTCATTTTACCTGAACGATTTCTGCCCTAATTTTTAGATTCACGCTTACTCACAGGCACCACTGTGGAGGCAGATAACTTGTCTGCGTCACTATGGGACATATTCGTGTCTATTTGTGGAAAAATGCTTAAGTTCTGTGGTGTTTTCTCCTTAAGCAAAGAATAAGCAAAGCAAAAGTAAACTGTAAGCAAAGGAACTATGTCTTCATAAATCTTTTTTGCGACCATTTTCTGATGAATTAATGTGTTTCTGTATACCCCGTGAGTCGATTTATGTCGAATATGGTGGAAAACAGTAGGTATTTGGAGTCAAAATAAACAAATGGGTAACAAAAATCCATTATATCACTTTTAGAAAGTGGCAGAATTATATATATGTCTGATTTTGATTTAACGATTTAACCCTTAATTTTTAGATTCATGCTTACTCACAGGCACCATTGTGGAGCCAGAGAACTAGTCTGCGTCACTATAGGACATATTTGTGTGTATTTGTGGAAAAATGCTCAAGTTCGGTTGTGTTTTCTCCGTAAGAAAAGAATAAGCAAAGCGTAAGCAAAATGTAAGCAAAGGATATATGTCTTCATAAATCCTTTTTCCGACCATTTTCTGAAGTAATAATGTATTGTTTGACATCCCATGAGTCTATTTATGTCGAATAAGGAGCAAAACTGTAGGTAATTGTACCCAGAATGTCCAAATGGGTACGAAAAGTCCATAGTGTCACTTTTAAAAAGAATCAGAATTATATATTTCTCATTTTACCTGAACGATCTCTGCCCTAATTTTTAGATTCATGCTTACTCACAGGCACCATTGTGGAGCCAGAGAACTAGTCTGCGTGACTATGGGACTTAATTGTGTGTATTTGTGGAAAAATGCTCAAGTTCGGTGGTGTTTTCCCCCTAAGCAAAGAATAAGCAAAGCGTAAGCAAAATGTAAGCAAAGGATATATGTCTTCATAAATCCTTTTTCCGACCATTTTCTGAAGTAATTATGTATTGTTTGACATCCCGGGAGTCTATTTATGTCGAATAAGGGGCAAAATTGTAGGTAATTGTAACCAGAATGTCCAATTGGGTACGAAAAGTCCATAATGTTACTTTTAAAAAAAATCAGAATTATATATTTCTCATTTTACCTGAACGATTTCTGCCCTAATTTTTAGATTCATGCTTACTCACAGGCAGCATTGTGGAGCCAGAGAACTTGTCTGCGTCACTATGGGGACATATTCGTGTCTATTTGTGGAAAATGCTTAAATTCTGTTGTGTTTTCTTCTTAAGCAAAGAATAAGCAAAGCAAAAGCAAAGGAACTATGTCTTCATAAATGATATTTGCGACCATTTTCTGATGAATTAATGTGTTTCTGGACATCCCATGAGTCGATTTATGTCGAATATGGTGCAAAACAGTAGGTATTTGGAGTTAAAATAAGCAAATGGGAACCAAAAATCCATAATATCACTTTTAGAAAGTAGCAGAATTATATATATATATCTAATTTTGATTTAACGATTTTACCCTTAATTTTTAGATTCATGCTTACTCAGGGGCACCATTGTGGAGCTAGAGAACCAGTCTGCGTCCATATGGGACAAATTCGTGTGTATCTGTGGAAAAATGCTTAAGTTTGGTGGTATTTTCTCCATAAGAAAAGAATAAGCAAAGCGTAAGCAAAATGTAAGCAAAGGATATATGTCTTCATAAATCCTTTTTCCGACCATTTTCTGAAGTAATAATGTATTGTTTGACATCCCGGGAGTCTATTTATGTCGAATAAGGGGCAAAACTGTAGGTAATTGTACCCAGAAAGTCCAAATGGGTACGAAAAATCCATAATGTCACTTTTAAAAAGAATCAGAATTATATATTTCTCATTTTACCTGAACGATTTCTGCCCCAATTTTTAGATTCACGCTTACTCACAGGCACCATTGTGGAGCCAGAGAACTTGTCTGCGTCACTATGGGACATATTCGTGTCTATTTGTGGAAAAATGCTTAAGTTCTGTGGTGTTTTCTTCTTAAGCAAAGAATAAGCAAAGCAAAAGCAAACTGTAAGCAAAGGAACTATGTCTACATATATGTTATTTGCGACCATTTTCTGATGAATTAATGTGTTTCTGGACATCCCGTGAGTTGATTTATGTCGAATATGGTGCAAAACAGTAGGTATTTGGAGTTAAAATAAGCAAATGGGAACCAAAAATCCATAATATCACTTTTAGAAAGTAGCAGAATTATATATATATCTAATTTTGATTTAACGATTTTACCCTTAATTTTTAGATTCATGCTTACTCACAGGCACCATTGTGGAGCTAGAGAACCAATCTGGGTCCATATGGGACAAATTTATTTGTATTTGTGGAAAAGTGCTCAAGTTCGGTTGTGTTTTCTCCGTAAGCAAAGAATAAGCAAATCGTAAGCAAAATGTAAGCAAAGGATATATGTCTTCATAAATCCTTTTTCCGACCATTTTCTGAAGTAATAATGTAATGTTTGACATCCCGGGAGTCTATTTATGTCGAATAAGGGACAAAACTGTAGGTAATTGTACCCAGAATGTCCAAATGGGTACAAAAAGTCCATAATGTCACTTTTAAAAAGAATCGGAATTATATATTTCCATTTTACCTGAACGATTTTTGCAATAATTTTTAGATTCATGCTTACTCACAGGCACCATTGTGGAGCCAGAGAACTAGTCTGCGTCATTATGGGACATATTCGTGTGTATTTGTGGAAAAATGCTGAAGTTCTGTGGTGTTTTCTCCTTAAGCAAAGAATAAGCAAAGCAAAAGCAAACTGTAAGCAAAGAAACTATGTCTTCATAAATGTTATTTGCGACCATTTTTTGATGAATTAATGTGTTTCTGGACATCCCGTGAATCGATTTATGTCTAATATGGTGCAAAACAGTAGGTATTTGGAGTTAAAATAAGCAAATGGGAACCAAAAATCCATAATATCACTTTTAGAAAGTAGCAGAATTATATATACATCTAATTTTGATTTAACGATTTTAATCTTAATTATTAGATTCGTGCTTACTCACAGGCACCATTCTGGAGCTAGAGAAACAGTCTGCGTCCATATGGGACTTATTCGTGTGTATTTGTTGAAAAATGCTCAAGTTCGGTGGTGTTTTCTCCGTAAGCAAAGAATAAGCAAATCGTAAGCAAATTGTAAGCAAAGGATATATGTCTTCATAAATCCTTTTTCCGACCATTTTCTTAAGTAATAATGTATTGTTTGACATCCCGGGAGTCTATTTATGTCGAATAAGGAGCAAAACTGTAGGTAATTGTACCCAAAATGTGCAAATGGGTACGAAAAGTCCATAATGTCACTTTTAAAAAGAATCAGAATTATATATTTCTCATTTTACCTGAACGATTTCTGCCCTAATTTTTTGATTCATGCTTACTCACAGGCACCATTGAGGAGCCAGAGAATTTGTCTGCGTCACTATGGGACATATTCGTGTCTATTTGTGGAAAATGCTTAAGTTCTGTGGTGTTTTCTCCTTAAGCAAAGAATATGCAAAGCAAAAGTAAACTGTAAGCAAAGGAACTATGTCTTCATAAATCTTTTATGCAACCATTTTCTGATAAAATAATGTGTTTCTGGACATCCCATGAGCCGATTTATGTCGAATATCGTGCAAAACAGTAGATATTTGGAGTTAAAATAAGCAAATGGGAACCAAAAATCCATAATATCACTTTTAGAAAGTAGCAGAATTATATATATATCTAATTTTGATTTAACGATTTTACCCTTATTTTTTAGATTCATGCTTACTCACAGGCACCATTGTGGAGCTAGAGAACCAATCTGGGTCCATATGGGACAAATTCATGTGTATTTGTGGAAAAGTGCTCAAGTTCGGTTGTGTTTTCTCCGTAAGCAAAGAATAAGCAAATCGTAAGCAAAATGTAAGCAAAGGATATATGTCTTCATAAATCCTTTTTCCGACCATTTTCTGAAGTAATAATGTAATGTTTGACATCCCGGGAGTCTATTTATGTCGAATAAGGGACAAAACTGTAGGTAATTGTACCCAGAATGTCCAAATGGGTACAAAAAGTCCATAATGTCACTTTTAAAAAGAATCGGAATTATATATTTCTCATTTTACCTGAACGATTTCTGCAATAATTTTTAGATTCATGCTTACTCACAGGCACCATTGTGGAGCCAGAGAACTAGTCTGCGTCATTATGGGACATATTCGTGTGTATTTGTGGAAAAATGCTTAAGATCTGTGGTGTTTTCTCCTTAAGCAAAGAATAAGCAAAGCAAAAGCAAACTGTAAGCAAAGGAACTATGTCTTCATAAATGTTATTTGCGACCATTTTCTGATGAATTAATGTGTTTCTGGACATCCCGTGAGTCGATTTATGTCTAATATGGTGCAAAACAGTAGGTATTTGGAGTTAAAATAAGCAAATGGGAACCAAAAATCCATAATATCACTTTTAGAAAGTAGCAGAATTATATATACATCTAATTTTGATTTAACGATTTTAATCTTAATTTTTAGATTCGTGCTTACTCACAGGCACCATTCTGGAGCTAGAGAAACAGTCTGCGTCCATATGGGACTTATTCGTGTGTATTTGTTGAAAAATGCTCAAGTTCGGTGGTGTTTTCTCCGTAAGCAAAGAATAAGCAAATCGTAAGCAAATTGTAAGCAAAGGATATATGTCTTCATAAATCCTTTTTCCGACAATTTTCTTAAGTAATAATGTATTGTTTGACATCCCGGGAGTCTATTTATGTCGAATAAGGAGCAAAACTGTAGGTAATTGTACCCAAAATGTGCAAATGGGTACGAAAAGTCCATAATGTCACTTTTAAAAAAAATCAGAATTATATATTTCTCATTTTACCTGAACGATTTCTGCCCTAATTTTTAGATTCATGCTTACTCACAGGAAGCATTGTGGAGCCAGAGAACTAGTCTGCGTCACTATATGACATATTCGTGTGAATTTTTGGAAAAATGCTCAAGTTCGGTGGTGTTTTCTCCATAAGCAAAGAACAAGCAAAGCGTAAGCAAAATGTAACCAAAGGATATAAGTCTTCATAAATCCTTTTTCCGACCATTTACTGAAGTAATAATGTATTGTTTGACATCCCGGGAGTCTATTTATGTCGAATAAGGAGCAAAACTGTAGGCAATTGTACCCAGAATCTCCGAATGGGTGCGAAAAGTCCATAATGTCACTTTTAAAAAGAATCAGAATTATATATTTCTCATTTTACCTGAACGATTTCTGCCCTAATTTTTAGATTCACGCTTACTCACAGGCACCACTGTGGAGCCAGATAACTTGTCTGCGTCACTATGGGACATATTCGTGTCTATTTGTGGAAAAATGCTTAAGTTCTGTGGTGTTTTCTCCTTAAGCAAAGAAAAAGCAAAGCAAAAGTAAACTGTAAGCAAAGGAACTATGTCTTCATAAATGTTATTTGCGACCATTTTCTGATGAATTAATGTGTTTCTGGACATCCCGTGAGTCGATTTATGTCTAATATGGTGCAAAACAGTAGGTATTTGGAGTTAAAATAAGCAAATGGGAACCAAAAATCCATAATATCACTTTTAGAAAGTAGCAGAATTATATATACATCTAATTTTGATTTAACGATTTTAATCTTAATTTTTAGATTCGTGCTTACTCACAGGCACCATTCTGGAGCTAGAGAAACAGTCTGCGTCCATATGGGACTTATTCGTGTGTATTTGTTGAAAAATGCTCAAGTTCGGTGGTGTTTTCTCCGTAAGCAAAGAATAAGCAAATCGTAAGCAAATTGTAAGCAAAGGATATATGTCTTCATAAATCCTTTTTCCGACAATTTTCTTAAGTAATAATGTATTGTTTGACATCCCGGGAGTCTATTTATGTCGAATAAGGAGCAAAACTGTAGGTAATTGTACCCAAAATGTGCAAATGGGTACGAAAAGTCCATAATGTCACTTTTAAAAAAAATCAGAATTATATATTTCTCATTTTACCTGAACGATTTCTGCCCTAATTTTTAGATTCATGCTTACTCACAGGAAGCATTGTGGAGCCAGAGAACTAGTCTGCGTCACTATATGACATATTCGTGTGAATTTTTGGAAAAATGCTCAAGTTCGGTGGTGTTTTCTCCATAAGCAAAGAACAAGCAAAGCGTAAGCAAAATGTAACCAAAGGATATAAGTCTTCATAAATCCTTTTTCCGACCATTTACTGAAGTAATAATGTATTGTTTGACATCCCGGGAGTCTATTTATGTCGAATAAGGAGCAAAACTGTAGGCAATTGTACCCAGAATCTCCGAATGGGTGCGAAAAGTCCATAATGTCACTTTTAAAAAGAATCAGAATTATATATTTCTCATTTTACCTGAACGATTTCTGCCCTAATTTTTAGATTCACGCTTACTCACAGGCACCACTGTGGAGCCAGATAACTTGTCTGCGTCACTATGGGACATATTCGTGTCTATTTGTGGAAAAATGCTTAAGTTCTGTGGTGTTTTCTCCTTAAGCAAAGAAAAAGCAAAGCAAAAGTAAACTGTAAGCAAAGGAACTATGTCTTCATAAATCTTTTTTGCGAACATTTTCTGATGAATTAATGTGTTTCTGGATACCCCGTGAGTAATTTTTGTCGAATATGGTGGAAAACAGTTGGTATTTGGAGTCAAAATAAACAAATGGGTACCAAAAATCCATTATATCACTTTTAGAAAGTGACAGAATTATATATATGTCTGATTTTGATTTAACGATTTAACCCTTAATTTTTAGATTCATGCTTACTCACAGGCACCATTGTGGAGCCAGAGAACCAGTCTGCGTCACTATAGGACATATTCGTGTGTATTTGTGGAAAAATGCTCAAGTTCGGTTGTGTTTTCTCCGTAAGCAAAGAATAAGCAAAGCGTAAGCAAAATGAAACCAAAGGATATAAGTCTTCATAAATCCTTTTTCCGACCATTTTCTGAAGTAATAATGTATTGTTTGACATCCCGGGAGTCTATTTATGTCGAATAAGGAGCAAAACTGTAGGTAATTGTAACCAGAATGTCCAAATGGGTACGAAAAGTCCATAATGTCACTTTTAAAAAGAATCAGAATTATATATTTCTCATTTTACCTTAACGATTTCTGCCCTAATTTTTTGATTCACGCTTACTCACAGGCACCATTGTGGTGCCAGAGAACTTGTCTGCGTCACTATGGGACATATTTGTGTCTATTTGTTGAAAAATGATTAAGTTATGTGGTGTTTTCTCCTTAAGCAAAGAATAAGCAAAGCAAAAGTAAACTGTAAGTAAAGGAACTATGTCTTCATAAATCTTTTTTGCGACCATTTTCTGATGAATAAATGTGTTTCTGGACATCCCGTGAGTCGATTTATGTCGAATATCGTGCAAAACAGTAGGTATTTGGAGATAAAATAAGCAAATGGGAACCGAAAATCCATAATATCACTTTTAGAAAGTGCAGAATTATAAATATGTCTAATTTTGATTTAACGATTTTACCCTTAATTTTTAGATTCATGCTTACTCACAGGCACCATTGTGGAGCCAGGGAACTATTCTGCGTCACTATGGAACATATTCGTGTGTATTTGTGGAAAAATGCTCAAGTTCGGTTGTGTTTTCTCCGTAAGCAAAGAATAAGCAGAGCGTTAGCAAATTGTAAGCAAAGGAAATATTTCTTTGGAAATCCTTTTTCCGACCATTTTCGGAAGTAATAATGTATTATTTGACATCCCGGAAGGCTATTTATGTCGAATAAAGAGCAAAACTGTAGATAATTTTACCCAGAATGTCCAATTGGGTACGAAAGGACCATAATGTCACTTTTAAAAAGAATCAGAATTATATATTTCCCATTTTACCTGAACGATTTCTGCCCTAATTTTTAGATTCATGCTTGCTCACAGGCACCGTTGTGGAGCCAGAGAACCAGTCTGCGTCACTATTCGACATATTCGTGTGTATTTGTGGAAAAATGTTCAAGATCGGTGGTGTTTTCTCCGTAAGCAAAGAATAAGCAAAGCGTAAGCAAAGAATAAGCAAAGGATATATGTCTTCATAAATCCTTTTTCCGACCATTTTCTGAAGTAATAGTGTATTGTTTGACATCCCGGGAGTCTATTTATGTCGAATAAGTAGCAAAACTGTAGGTAATTGTACCCAGAATGTCCAAATGGGTACGAAAAGTCCATAATGTACCTTTTTAAAAAAATCAGAATTATATATTTCTAATTTTACCTGAACGATTTCTGCCCTAATTTTTAGATTCACGCTAACTCACAGGTACCATTGTGGAGCCAGAGAACTTGTCTGCGTCACTATGGGACATGTTTGTGTGTATTTGTGGAAAAATGCTCAAGTTCTGTGGTGTTTTCTCCTTAAGTAAAGAATAAGCAAAGCAAAAGCAAACTGTAAGCGAAGGAACTATGTCTTCATAATTCTTTTTTGCGACCATTTTCTGATAAAATAATGTGTTTCCGGACATCCCATGAGTCGATTTATGTCGAATATCGTGCAAAACAGTAGATATTTGGATTTAAATAAGCAAATGGGAACCAAAAATCCGTAATATCACTTTTCGAAAGTAGCAGAATTATATATTTATCTTATTTTGATTTAACGATTTTACCCTTAATTTTTAGATTCATGCTTACTCACAGGCACCATTGTGGAGCCAGAGATCTAGTCTGAGTCACTAAGGGAGATATTCGTGTGTATTTGTGGAAATATGCACAAGTTCGGTGGTGTTTTCTCCGTAAGCAAAGAATAAGCAAAGCGTTAGCAAAATGTAAGCAAAGGAAATATGTCTTCGTAAATCCTTTTTCCGACCATTTACGGAAGTAATAATGTATTGTTTGACATCCCGGGAGGCTATTTATGTCGAATAAGGAGCAAAACTGTAGATAAATGTACAGGAAATGTGCAAATGGGTACGAAAAGTCTATAATATCATCTTTAGAAAGTAGCAGCATTATAAATATCTGATTTTGATTTAACAATTTTACACCTAATTCTTTTATTTGTGCTTACTCATAGGTACCGTTGTGGAGCCAGAGGACCAGTCTGCGTCCCTAAGGGACATATTCGTGTGTATTTGTGGAAAATGCTTAAGTTCTGTGGTGTTTTCTCCGTAAGCAAAGAGTAAGCAAAGCGTAAGCAAAATGTAAGCAAAGGATATATGTCTTCATAAATCCTTTTTCCGATCATTTTCTGAAGTAATTATGTATTGTTTGACATCCCGGGAGTCTATTTATGTCGAATAAGGAGCAAAACTGTAGGCAATTGTACCCAGAATCTCCAAATGGGTACGAAAAGTCCTTAGTGTCACTTTTAAAAAGAATCAGAATTATATATTTCTCATTTTACCTGAACGATCTCTGCCCTAATTTTTAGATTCATGCTTACTCACAGGCACCATTGTGGAGCCAGAGAACTAGTCTGCGTCACTATGGGACTTATTTGTGTGTATTTGTGGAAAAATGCTCAAGTTCGGTGGTGTTTTCCCCCTAAGCAAAGAATAAGCAAAGCGTAAGCAAAATGAAAGCAAAGGATATATGTCTTCATAAATCCTTTTTCCGACCATTTTCTGAAGTAATTATGTATTGTTTGACATCCCGGGAGTCTATTTATGTCGAATAAGGGGCAAAATTGTAGGTAATTATACCCAGAATGTCCAATTGGGTACGAAAAGCCATAATGTTACTTTTAAAAAAAATCAGATTTATATATTTCTAATTTTACCTGAACGATTTCTGCCCTAATTTTTAGATTCATGCTTACTCACAGGCAGCATTGTGGAGCCAGAGAACTTGTCTGCGTCACTATGGGACATATTTGTGTGTATTTGTGGAAAAATGCTCAAGTTCGGTGGTGTTTTCTCCGTAAGCAAAGAATAAGCAAAGCGTAAGCAAAATGTAAGCTAAGGATATATGTCTTCATAATTCCTTTTTCCGACCATTTTCTGAAGTAATAATGTAATGTTTGACATCCCGGGAGTCTATTTATGTCGAATAAGTAGCAAAACTGTAGGTAATTGTACCCAGAATGTTCAAATGGGTACGTAAAGTCCATAATGTCACTTTCAATAAGAATCAGAATTATATATTTCTCATTTTACCTGAACGATTTCTGCCCTAATTTTTTTATTTGTGCTTACTCATAGGTACCGTTGTGGTGCCAGAGGACCAGTCTGCGTCTCTATGAGACATATTCGTGTGTATTTGTGGAAAATGCTTAAGTTCTGTGGTGTTTTCTCCGTAAGCAAAGAGTAAGCAAAGCGTAAGCAAAATGTAAGCAAAGGATATATGTCTTCATAAATCCTTTTTCCGACCATTTTCTGAAGTAATAATGTATTGTTTGACATCCCGGGAGTCTATTTATTTCGAATAAGGAGCAAAACTGTAGGTAATTGTACCCAGAATGTCCAAATTGGTACGAAAAGTCCATAATGTCACTTTGAAAAAGAATCAGAATTATATATTTCTAATTTTACCTGAACGATTTTCGCCCTAATTTTTAGATTCACGCTTACTCACAAGTACCATTGTGGAGCCAGAGAACTTGTCTGCGTCACTATTCGACATATTCGTGTGTATTTTTGGAAAAATGCTCAAGTTCTGTGGTGTTTTCACCGTAAGCAAAGAATAAGCAAAGCATAAGCAAAATGTAAGCAAAGGAAATATGTCTTAGCAAATCCTTTTTCCGACCATTTTCGGAAGTAATAATGTATTGTTTGACATCCCGGGAGTCTATTTATGTCGAATAAGGACCAAAACTGTAGGTAATTGTAACCAGAATGTCCAAATGGGTACGAAAAGTCCATAATGTTACTTTTAAAAAGAATCAGAATTATATATTTCTCATTTTACCTGAACGATTTCTGCCCTAATTTTTAGATTCACGCTTACTCACAGGCACCACTGTGGAGCCAGATAACTTGTCTCCGTCACTATGGGACATATTCGTGTCTATTTGTGGAAAAATGCTTAAGTTCTGTGGTGTTTTCTCCTTAAGCAAAGAATAAGCAAAGCAAAAGTAAACTGTAAGCAAAGGAACTATGTCTTCATAAATCTTTTTTGCGACCATTTTCTGATGAATTAATGTGTTTCTGGATACCCCGTGAGTCGATTTATGTAGAATATGGTGGAAAACAGTAGGTATTTGGAGTCAAAATAAACAAATGGGTACCAAAAATCCATTATATCACTTTTAGAAAGTGGCAGAATCATATATATGTCTGATTTTGATTTAACGATTTAACCCTTAATTTTTAGATTCATGCTTACTCACAGGCACCATTGTGGAGCCAGAGAACCAGTCTGCGTCACTATAGGACATATTCGTGTGTATTTGTGGAAAAATGCTCAAGTTCGGTTGTGTTTTCTCCGTAAGAAAAGAATATGCAAAGCGTAAGCAAAATGTAAGCAAAGGATATATGTCTTCATAAATCCTTTTTCCGACCATTTTCTGAAGTAATAATGTATTGTTTGACATCCCGGGAGTCTATTTATGTCGAATAAGGAGCAAAACTGTAGGTAATTGTACCCAGAATGTCCAAATGGGTACGAAAAGTCCATAGTGTCACTTTTAAAAAGAATCAGAATTATATATTTCTAATTTTACCTGAACGATTTCTGCCCTAATTTTTAGATTCATGCTTACTCACAGGCACCATTGTGGAGCCAGAGAACTTGTCTGCGTCACTATGGGACATATTTGTGTCTATTTGTTGAAAAATGATTAAGTTATGTGGTGTTTTCTCCTAAAGCAAAGAATAAGCAAAGCAAAAGTAAACTGTAAGCAAAGGAACTATGTCTTCATAAATCTTTTTTGCGACCATTTTCTGATGAATAAATGTGTTTCTGGACATCCTGTGAGTCGATTTATGTCGAATATCGTGCAAAACAGTAGGTATTTGGAGATAAAATAAGCAAATGGGAACCGAAAATCCATAATATCACTTTTAGAAAGTGGCAGAATTATATATATGTCTAAAATTGATTTAACGATTTTACCCTTAATTTTTAGATTCATGCTTACTCACAGGCACCATTGTGGAGCCAGGGAACAACTCTGCGTCACTATGGAACATATTCATGTGTATTTGTGGAAAAATGCTCAAGTTCGGTTGTGTTTTCTCCGTAAGCAAAGAATAAGCAAAGCGTTAGCAAATTGTAAGCAAAGGAAATATGTCTTCGCAAATCCTTTTTCCGACCATTTTCGGAAGTAATAATGTATTTTTTGACATCCCGGGAGGCTATTTATGTCGAATAAAGAGCAAAACTGTAGATAATTTTACCCAGAATGTCCAATTGGGTACGAAAGGACTATAATATCACTTTTAAAAAGTATCAGAATTATATATTTCTCATTTTACCTGAAGGATTTCTGCCCTAATTTTTAGATTCATGCTTGCTCACAGGCACCGTTGTGGAGCCAGAGAACCAGTCTGCGTCACTATTCGACATATTCGTGTATATTTGTGGAAAAATGCTCAAGTTCGGTTGTGTTTTCTCCGTAAGCAAAGAATAAGCAAAGCGTAAGCAAAGAATAAGCAAAGGATATATGTCTTCATAAATCCTTTTTCCGACCATTTTCTGAAGTAATTATGTATTGTTTGACATCCCGGGAGTCTATTTATGTCGAACAAGGGGCAAAACTGTAGGTAATTTTACCCAGAATGTACAAATGGGTACAAAAAGTCCATAGTGTCACTTTTAAAAAGAATTAGAATTATATATTTCTCATTTTTCCTGAACGATTTCTGCCCTAATTTTTAGATTCAGGCTTACTCACAGGCACCATTGTGGAGCCAGAGAACTAGTCTGCGTCACTATAGGACATATTCGTGTGTATTTGTGGAAAAATGCTCAAGTTCGGTGGTGTTTTCTCCGTAAGCAAAGAAAAAGCAAAGCGTAAGCAAAATGTAAGCAAAGGATATATGTCTTTATAAATCCTTTTTCCGACCATTTTCTGAAGTAATAATGTATTGTTTGACATCCCGGGAGTCTATTTATGTCGAATAAGAAGCAAAACTGTAGGTAATTGTACCCAGAATGTCCAAATGGGTACGAAAAGTCCATAGTGTCACTTTTAAAAAGAATTAGAATTATATATTTCTCATTTTACCTGAACGATTTCTGCCCTAATTTTTAGATTCATGCTTGCTCACAGGCACCTTGTGGAGCCAGAGAACCAGTCTGCGTCACTATTCGACATATTCGTGTGTATTTGTGGAAAAATGCTCAAGTTCGGTGGTGTCTTCTCCGTAAGCAAAGAATAAGCAAAGCGTAAGCAAAATGTAAACAAAGGATATATGTCTTCATAAATCCTTTTTCCGACCATTTTCTGAAGTAATTATGTATTGTTTGACATCCCGGGAGACTATTTATGTCGAATAAGGTGCAAAATTGTAGGTAATTATACCCAGAATGTCCAATTGGGTACGAAAAGTCCATAATGTTACTTTAAAAAAAATCAGAATTATATATTTCTAATTTTACCTGAACGATTTCTGCCCTAATTTTTAGATTCATGCTTACTCACAGGAAGCATTGTGGAGCCAGAGAACTAGTCTGCGTCACTATATGACATTCGTGTGAATTTTTGGAAAAATGCTCAAGTTCGGTGGTGTTTTCTCCATAAGCAAAGAATAAGCAAAGCGTAAGCAAAATGTAACCAAAGGATATAAGTCTTCATAAATCCTTTTTCCGACCATTTTCTGAAGTAATAATGTATTGTTTGACATCCCGGGAGTCTATTTATGTCGAATAAGGAGCAAAACTGTAGGCAATTGTACCCAGAATCTCCAAATGGGTACGAAAAGTCCATAATGTCACTTTTAAAAAGAATCAGAATTATATATTTCTCATTTTACCTGAACGATTTCTGCCCTAATTTTTAGATTCACGCTTACTCACAGGCACCAGTGTGGAGCCAGATAACTTGTCTGCGTCACTATGGGACATATTCGTGTCTATTTGTGGAAAAATGCTTAAGTTCTATGGTGTTTTCTCCTTAAGCAAAGAATAAGCAAAGCAAAAGTAAACTGTAAGTAAAGGAACTATGTCTTCATAAATCTTTTTTGCGACCATTTTCTGATGAATTAATGTGTTTCTGGATACCCCGTGAGTCGATTTATGTAGAAAATGGTGGAAAACAGTAGGTATTTGGAGTCAAAATAAACAAATGGGTACCAAAAATCCATTATATCACTTTTAGAAAGTGGCAGAATCATATATATGTCTGATTTTGATTTAACGATTTAACCCTTAATTTTTAGATTCATGCTTACTCACAGGCACCATTGTGGAGCCAGAGAACCAGTCTGCATCACTATAGGACATATTCGTGTGTATTTGTGGAAAAATGCTCTAGTTCGGTTGTGTTTTCTCCGTAAGAAAAGAATAAGCAAAGCGTAAGCAAAATGTAAGCAAAGGATATATGTCTTCATAAATCCTTTTTCCGACCATTTTCTGAAGTAATAATGTATTGTTTGACATCCCGGGAGTCTATTTATGTCGAATAAGGAGCAAAACTGTAGGTAATTGTACCCAGAATGTCCAAATGGGTACGAAAAGTCCATAGTGTTACTTTTAAAAAGAATCAGAATTATATATTTCTCATTTTACCTGAACGATTTCTGCCCTAATTTTTAGATTCATGCTTACTCACTGGCACCATTGTGGAGCCAGAGAACTTGTCTGCGTTACCATGGGACATATTTGTGTGTATTTGTTGAAAAATGATTAAGTTATGTGGTGTTTTCTCCTAAAGCAAAGAATAAGCAAAGCAAAAGTAAACTGTAAGCAAAGGATATATGTCTTCATAAATCCTTTTTCCGACCATTTTCTGAAGTAATAATGTATTGTTTGACATCCCATGAGTCTATTTATGTCGAATAAGGAGCAAAACTGTAGGTAATTGTACCCAGAATGTCCAAATGGGTACGAAAAGTCCATAGTGTCACTTTTAAAAAGAATCAGAATTATATATTTCTCATTTTACCTGAACGATCTCTGCCCTAATTTTTAGATTCATGCTTACTCACAGGCACCATTGTGGAGCCAGAGAATTAGTCTGCGTCACTATGGGACTTATTTGTGTGTATTTGTGGAAAAATGCTCAAGTTCGGTGGTGTTTTCCCCCTAAGCAAAGAATAAGCAAAGCGTAAGCAAAATGTAACCAAAGGATATAAGTCTTCATACATCCTTTTTCCGACCATTTTCTGAAGTAATTATGTATTGTTTGACATCCCGGGAGTCTTTTTATGTCGACCAAGGAGCAAAACTGTAGGCAATTGTACCCAGAATCTCCAAATGGGTACGAAAAGTCCATAATGTCACTTTTAAAAAGAATCAGAATTATATATTTCTCATTTTACCTGAACGATTTCTGCCCTAATTTTTAGATTCACGCTTACTCACAGGCACCACTGTGGAGCCAGAGAACTAGTCTGCGTCACTATATGACATATTCGTGTGAATTTTTGGAAAAATGCTCAATTTCAGTGGTGTTTTCTCCATAAGCAAAGAATAAGCAAAGCGTAAGCAAAATGAAACCAAAGGATATAAGTCTTCATAAATCCTTTTTCCGACCATTTTCTGAAGTAATAATGTATTGTTTGACATCCCGGGAGTCTATTTATGTCGAATAAGGAGCAAAACTGTAGGCAATTGTACCCAGAATCTCCAAATGGGTACGAAAAGTCCATAATGTCACTTTTAAAAAGATTCAGAATTATATATTTCTCATTTTACCTGAACGATTTCTGCCCTAATTTTTAGATTCACGCTTACTCACAGGCACCACTGTGGAGCCAGATAACTTGTCTGCGTCACTATGGGACATATTCGTGTCTATTTGTGGAAAAATGCTTAAGTTCTGTGGTGTTTTCTCCTTAAGCAAAGAATAAGCAAAGCAAAAGTAAACTGTAAGCAAAGGAACTATGTCTTCATAAATCTTTTTTGCGACCATTTTCTGATGAATTAATGTGTTTCTGTATACCCCGTGAGTCGATTTATGTCGAATATGGTGGAAAACAGTAGGTATTTGGAGTCAAAATAAACAAATGGGTAACAAAAATCCATTATATCACTTTTAGAAAGTGGCAGAATTATATATATGTCTGATTTTGATTTAACGATTTAACCCTTAATTTTTAGATTCATGCTTACTCACAGGCACCATTGTGGAGCCAGAGAACTAGTCTGCGTCACTATAGGACATATTTGTGTGTATTTGTGGAAAAATGCTCAAGTTCGGTTGTGTTTTCTCCGTAAGAAAAGAATAAGCAAAGCGTAAGCAAAATGTAAGCAAAGGATATATGTCTTCATAAATCCTTTTTCCGACCATTTTCTGAAGTAATAATGTATTGTTTGACATCCCATGAGTCTATTTATGTCGAATAAGGAGCAAAACTGTAGGTAATTGTACCCAGAATGTCCAAATGGGTACGAAAAGTCCATAGTGTCACTTTTAAAAAGAATCAGAATTATATATTTCTCATTTTACCTGAACGATCTCTGCCCTAATTTTTAGATTCATGCTTACTCACAGGCACCATTGTGGAGCCAGAGAACTAGTCTGCGTGACTATGGGACTTAATTGTGTGTATTTGTGGAAAAATGCTCAAGTTCGGTGGTGTTTTCCCCCTAAGCAAAGAATAAGCAAAGCGTAAGCAAAATGTAAGCAAAGGATATATGTCTTCATAAATCCTTTTTCCGACCATTTTCTGAAGTAATTATGTATTGTTTGACATCCCGGGAGTCTATTTATGTCGAATAAGGGGCAAAATTGTAGGTAATTGTAACCAGAATGTCCAATTGGGTACGAAAAGTCCATAATGTTACTTTTAAAAAAAATCAGAATTATATATTTCTCATTTTACCTGAACGATTTCTGCCCTAATTTTTAGATTCATGCTTACTCACAGGCAGCATTGTGGAGCCAGAGAACTTGTCTGCGTCACTATGGGGACATATTCGTGTCTATTTGTGGAAAATGCTTAAATTCTGTTGTGTTTTCTTCTTAAGCAAAGAATAAGCAAAGCAAAAGCAAAGGAACTATGTCTTCATAAATGATATTTGCGACCATTTTCTGATGAATTAATGTGTTTCTGGACATCCCATGAGTCGATTTATGTCGAATATGGTGCAAAACAGTAGGTATTTGGAGTTAAAATAAGCAAATGGGAACCAAAAATCCATAATATCACTTTTAGAAAGTAGCAGAATTATATATATATATCTAATTTTGATTTAACGATTTTACCCTTAATTTTTAGATTCATGCTTACTCAGGGGCACCATTGTGGAGCTAGAGAACCAGTCTGCGTCCATATGGGACAAATTCGTGTGTATCTGTGGAAAAATGCTTAAGTTTGGTGGTATTTTCTCCATAAGAAAAGAATAAGCAAAGCGTAAGCAAAATGTAAGCAAAGGATATATGTCTTCATAAATCCTTTTTCCGACCATTTTCTGAAGTAATAATGTATTGTTTGACATCCCGGGAGTCTATTTATGTCGAATAAGGGGCAAAACTGTAGGTAATTGTACCCAGAAAGTCCAAATGGGTACGAAAAATCCATAATGTCACTTTTAAAAAGAATCAGAATTATATATTTCTCATTTTACCTGAACGATTTCTGCCCCAATTTTTAGATTCACGCTTACTCACAGGCACCATTGTGGAGCCAGAGAACTTGTCTGCGTCACTATGGGACATATTCGTGTCTATTTGTGGAAAAATGCTTAAGTTCTGTGGTGTTTTCTTCTTAAGCAAAGAATAAGCAAAGCAAAAGCAAACTGTAAGCAAAGGAACTATGTCTACATATATGTTATTTGCGACCATTTTCTGATGAATTAATGTGTTTCTGGACATCCCGTGAGTTGATTTATGTCGAATATGGTGCAAAACAGTAGGTATTTGGAGTTAAAATAAGCAAATGGGAACCAAAAATCCATAATATCACTTTTAGAAAGTAGCAGAATTATATATATATCTAATTTTGATTTAACGATTTTACCCTTAATTTTTAGATTCATGCTTACTCACAGGCACCATTGTGGAGCTAGAGAACCAATCTGGGTCCATATGGGACAAATTTATTTGTATTTGTGGAAAAGTGCTCAAGTTCGGTTGTGTTTTCTCCGTAAGCAAAGAATAAGCAAATCGTAAGCAAAATGTAAGCAAAGGATATATGTCTTCATAAATCCTTTTTCCGACCATTTTCTGAAGTAATAATGTAATGTTTGACATCCCGGGAGTCTATTTATGTCGAATAAGGAGCAAAACTGTAGGTAATTGTACCCAGAATGTCCAAATGGGTACAAAAAGTCCATAATGTCACTTTTAAAAAGAATCGGAATTATATATTTCTCATTTTACCTGAACGATTTTTGCAATAATTTTTAGATTCATGCTTACTCACAGGCACCATTGTGGAGCCAGAGAACTAGTCTGCGTCATTAAGGGACATATTCGTGTGTATTTGTGGAAAAATGCTGAAGTTCTGTGGTGTTTTCTCCTTAAGCAAAGAATAAGCAAAGCAAAAGCAAACTGTAAGCAAAGAAACTATGTCTTCATAAATGTTATTTGCGACCATTTTCTGATGAATTAATGTGTTTCTGGACATCCCGTGAATCGATTTATGTCTAATATGGTGCAAAACAGTAGGTATTTGGAGTTAAAATAAGCAAATGGGAACCAAAAATCCATAATATCACTTTTAGAAAGTAGCAGAATTATATATACATCTAATTTTGATTTAACGATTTTAATCTTAATTATTAGATTCGTGCTTACTCACAGGCACCATTCTGGAGCTAGAGAAACAGTCTGCGTCCATATGGGACTTATTCGTGTGTATTTGTTGAAAAATGCTCAAGTTCGGTGGTGTTTTCTCCGTAAGCAAAGAATAAGCAAATCGTAAGCAAATTGTAAGCAAAGGATATATGTCTTCATAAATCCTTTTTCCGACCATTTTTTTAAGTAATAATGTATTGTTTGACATCCCGGGAGTCTATTTATGTCGAATAAGGAGCAAAACTGTAGGTAATTGTACCCAAAATGTGCAAATGGGTACGAAAAGTCCATAATGTCACTTTTAAAAAGAATCAGAATTATATATTTCTCATTTTACCTGAACGATTTCTGCCCTAATTTTTTGATTCATGCTTACTCACAGGCACCATTGAGGAGCCAGAGAATTTGTCTGCGTCACTATGGGACATATTCGTGTCTATTTGTGGAAAATGCTTAAGTTCTGTGGTGTTTTCTCCTTAAGCAAAGAATATGCAAAGCAAAAGTAAACTGTAAGCAAAGGAACTATGTCTTCATAAATCTTTTATGCAACCATTTTCTGATAAAATAATGTGTTTCTGGACATCCCATGAGCCGATTTATGTCGAATATCGTGCAAAACAGTAGATATTTGGAGTTAAAATAAGCAAATGGGAACCAAAAATCCATAATATCACTTTTAGAAAGTAGCAGAATTATATATATATCTAATTTTGATTTAACGATTTTACCCTTATTTTTTAGATTCATGCTTACTCACAGGCACCATTGTGGAGCTAGAGAACCAATCTGGGTCCATATGGGACAAATTCATGTGTATTTGTGGAAAAGTGCTCAAGTTCGGTTGTGTTTTCTCCGTAAGCAAAGAATAAGCAAATCGTAAGCAAAATGTAAGCAAAGGATATATGTCTTCATAAATCCTTTTTCCGACCATTTTCTGAAGTAATAATGTAATGTTTGACATCCCGGGAGTCTATTTATGTCGAATAAGGGACAAAACTGTAGGTAATTGTACCCAGAATGTCCAAATGGGTACAAAAAGTCCATAATGTCACTTTTAAAAAGAATCGGAATTATATATTTCTCATTTTACCTGAACGATTTCTGCAATAATTTTTAGATTCATGCTTACTCACAGGCACCATTGTGGAGCCAGAGAACTAGTCTGCGTCATTATGGGACATATTCGTGTGTATTTGTGGAAAAATGCTTAAGATCTGTGGTGTTTTCTCCTTAAGCAAAGAATAAGCAAAGCAAAAGCAAACTGTAAGCAAAGGAACTATGTCTTCATAAATGTTATTTGCGACCATTTTCTGATGAATTAATGTGTTTCTGGACATCCCGTGAGTCGATTTATGTCTAATATGGTGCAAAACAGTAGGTATTTGGAGTTAAAATAAGCAAATGGGAACCAAAAATCCATAATATCACTTTTAGAAAGTAGCAGAATTATATATACATCTAATTTTGATTTAACGATTTTAATCTTAATTTTTAGATTCGTGCTTACTCACAGGCACCATTCTGGAGCTAGAGAAACAGTCTGCGTCCATATGGGACTTATTCGTGTGTATTTGTTGAAAAATGCTCAAGTTCGGTGGTGTTTTCTCCGTAAGCAAAGAATAAGCAAATCGTAAGCAAATTGTAAGCAAAGGATATATGTCTTCATAAATCCTTTTTCCGACAATTTTCTTAAGTAATAATGTATTGTTTGACATCCCGGGAGTCTATTTATGTCGAATAAGGAGCAAAACTGTAGGTTATTGTACCCAAAATGTGCAAATGGGTACGAAAAGTCCATAATGTCACTTTTAAAAAAAATCAGAATTATATATTTCTCATTTTACCTGAACGATTTCTGCCCTAATTTTTTGATTCATGCTTACTCACAGGCACCATTGTGGAGCCAGAGAATTAGTCTGCGTCACTATGGGACATATTCGTGTGTATTTGTGGAAAAAAATGCTCTAGTTCGGTGGTGTTTTCTCCGTAAGCAAAGAATAAGCAAAGCGTAAGCAAAATGTAAGCAAAGGATATATGTCTTCATAAATCCTTTTTCCGACCATTTTAAGTAATAATGTATTGTTTGTCATCCCGGGTGTCTAGTTATGTCGAATAAGGAGCAAGGCTGTAGGTAATTGTACCCAAAATGTCCAAATAGGTACGAAAAGTCCATAATGTCACTTTTAAAAAGAATCAGAATTATATATTTCTAATTTTACCTCAACGATTTCTGCCCTAATTTTAAGATTCACGCTTACTCGCAGGCACCATTGTGGAGCCAGAGAACTTGTCTGCGTCACTATAAAACATATTCGTGTCTATTTGTGGAAAATGCTTAAGTTCTGTGGTGTTTTCTCCTTAAGCAAAGAATAAGCAAAGCAAAAGTAAACTGTAAGCAAAGGAACTATGTCTTCATAAATCTTTTTTGCGACCATTTTCTGATAAAATAATGTGTTTCTGGACATCCCATGAGCCAATTTATGTCGAATATCGTGCAAAACAGTAGATATTTGGAGTTAAAATAAGCAAATGGGAACCAAAAATCCATAATATCACTTTTAGAAAGTAGCAGAATTATATATATATCTAATTTTGATTTAACGATTTTACCCTTAATTTTAAGATTCATGCTTACTCACAGGCACCATTGTGGAGCTAGAGAACCAGTCTGGGTCCATATGGGACAAATTCGTGTGTATTTGTGGAAAGTGCTCAAGTTCGGTTGTGTTTTCTCCGTAAGCAAATCGTAAGCAAAATGTAAGCAAAGGATATATGTCTTCATAAATCCTTTTTCCGACCATTTTCTGAAGTAATAATGTAATGTTTGACATCCCGGGAGTCTATTTATGTCGAATAAGGAGCAAAACTGTAGGTAATTGTACCCAAAATGTCCAAATGGGTACGAAAAGTCCATAATGTCACTTTTAAAAAGAATCGGAATTATATATTTCTCATTTTACCTGAACGATTTCTGCCCTAATTTTTAGATTAATGCTTACTCACAGGCACCATTGTGGAGCCAGGGAACTAGTCTGCGTCATTATGGGACATATTTGTGTGTATTTGTGGAAAAATGCTCAAGTTCGGTGGTGTTTTCTCCGTAAGCAAAGAATAAGCAAAGCGTAAGCAAAATGTAAGCAAAGGATATATGTCTTCATAAATCCTTTTTCCGGCCATTTTCTGAAGTAATAATGTATTGTTTGACATCCCGGGAGTCTATTTATGTCGAATAAGGAGCAAAACTGTATGTAATGTCCAAATGGGTACGAAAAGTCCATAATGTCACTTTTAAAAAGAATCAGAATTATATATTTCTCATTTTACCTGAACGATTTCTGCCCTAATTTTTAGATTCACGCTTACTCACAGGCACCATTGTGGAGCCAGAGAATTAGTCTGCGTCACTATGGGACATATTCGTGTGTATTTGTGGAAAAAAATGCTCTAGTTCGGTGGTGTTTTCTCCGTAAGCAAAGAATAAGCAAAGCGTAAGCAAAATGTAAGCAAAGGATATATGTCTTCATAAATCCTTTTTCCGGCCATTCCTGAAGTAATAATGTATTGTTTGACATCCCGGGAGTCTATTTATGTCGAATAAGGAGCAAAACTGTAGGCAATTGTACCCAGAATGTCCAAATGGGTACGAAAAATCCATAATGTCACTTTTAAAAAGAATCAGAATTATATATTTCTCATTTTACCTGAACGATTTCTGCCCCAATTTTTAGATTCACGCTTACTCACAAGCACCATTGTGGAGCCAGAGAACTTGTCTGCGTCACTATGGGACATATTCGTGTCTATTTGTGGAAAAAAATGCTCTAGTTCGGTGGTGTTTTCTTCTTAAGCAAAGAATAAGCAAAGCAAAAGAAAACTGTAAGCAAAGGAACTATGTCTACATATATGTTATTTGCGACCATTTTCTGATGAATTAATGTGTTTCTGGACATCCCGTGAGTTGACTTATGTCGAATATGGTGCAAAACAGTAGGTATTTGGAGTTAAAATAAGCAAATGGGAACCAAAAATCCATAATATCACTTTTAGAAAGTAGCAGAATTATATATATATCTAATTTTGATTTAACGATTTTACCCTTAATTTTTAGATTCATGCTTACTCACAGGCACCATTGTGGAGCTAGAGAACCAGTCTGGGTCCATATGGGACAAATTCGTGTGTATTTGTGGAAAAGTGCTCAAGTTCGGTTGTGTTTTCTCCGTAAGCAAAGAATAAGCAAATCGTAAGCAAAATGTAAGCAAAGGATATATGTCTTCATAAATCCTTTTTCCGACCATTTTCTGAAGTAATAATGTAATGTTTGACATCCCGGGAGTCTATTTATGTCGAATAAGGGACAAAACTGTAGGTAATTGTACCCAGAATGTCCAAATTGGTACAAAAAGTCCATAATGTCACTTTTAAAAAGAATCAGAATTATATATTTCTCATTTTACCTGAACGATTTCTGCCCTAATTTTTAGATTCACGCTTACTCACAGGCACCACTGTGGAGCCAGATAACTTGTCTGCGTCACTATGGGACAAATTCGTGTCTATTTGTGGAAAAATGCTTAAGTTCTGTGGTGTTTTCTCCTTAAGCAAAGAATAAGCAAAGCAAAAGTAAACTGTAAGCAAAGGAACTATGTCTTCATAAATCTTTTTTGCGACCATTTTCTGATGAATTAATGTGTTTCTGGATACCCCGTGAGTAATTTTTGTCGAATATGGTGGAAAACAGTTGGTATTTGGAGTCAAAATAAACAAATGGGTACCAAAAATCCATTATATCACTTTTAGAAAGTGGCAGAATTATATATATGTATGATTTTGATTTAACGATTTAACCCTTAATTTTTAGATTCATGCTTACTCACAGGCACCATTGTGGAGCCAGAGGACCTATCTGCGTCACTATAGGACATATTCGTGTGTATTTGTGGAAAAATGCTCAAGTTCGGTGGTGTTTTCTCCGTAAGCAAAGAAAAAGCAAAGCGTAAGCAAAATGTAAGCAAAGGATATATGTCTTTATAAATCCTTTTTCCGACCATTTTCTGAAGTAATAATGTATTGTTTGACATCCCGGGAGTCTATTTATGTCGAATAAGAAGCAAAACTGTAGGTAATTGTACCCGGAATGTCCAAATGGGTACGAAAAGTCCATAGTGTCACTTTTAAAAAGAATTAGAATTATATATTTCTCATTTTACCTGAACGATTACTGCCCTAATTTTTAGATTCATGCTTGCTCACAGGCACCATTGTGGAGCCAGGGAACTAGTCTGCGTCATTATGGGACATATTTGTGTGTATTTGTGGAAAAATGCTCAAGTTCGGTGGTGTTTTCTCCGTAAGCAAAGAATAAGCAAAGCGTAAGCAAAATGTAAACAAAGGATATATGTCTTCATAAATCCTTTTTCCGACCATTTTCTGAAGTAATTATGTATTGTTTGACATCCCGGGAGTCTATTTATGTCGAATAAGGGGCAAAACTGTAGGTAATTGTACCCAAAATGTCCAAATGGGTACAAAAAGTCCATAATGTCATTTTTAAAAAGAATCGGAATTATATATTTCTCATTTTACCTGAACGATTTCTGCCCTAATTTTTAGATTAATGCTTACTCACAGGCACCATTGTGGAGCCAGGGAACTAGTCTGCGTCATTATGGGACATATTTGTGTGTATTTGTGGAAAAATGCTCAAGTTCGGTGGTGTTTTCTCCGTAAGCAAAGAATAAGCAAAGCGTAAGCAAAATGTAAGCAAAGGATATATGTCTTCATAAATCCTTTTTCCGGCCATTTTCTGAAGTAATAATGTATTGTTTGACATCCCGGGAGTCTATTTATGTCGAATAAGGAGCAAAACTGTAGGTAATTGTACCCAAAATGTCCAAATGGGTACGAAAAGTCCATAATGTCACTTTTAAAAAGAATCAGAATTATATATTTCTCATTTTACCTGAACGATTTCTGCCCTAATTTTTAGATTCACGCTTACTCACAGGCACCATTGTGGAGCCAGAAAATTAGTCTGCGTCACTATGGGACATATTCGTGTGTATTTGTGGAAAAAAATGCTCTAGTTCGGTGGTGTTTTCTCCGTAAGCAAAGAATAAGCAAAGCGTAAGCAAACTGTAAGCAAAGGAACTATGTCTTCATAAATGTTATTTGCGACCATTTTCTGATGAATTAATGTGTTTCTGGACATCCCGTGAGTTGATTTATGTCTAATATGGTGCAAAACAGTAGGTATTTGGAGTTAAAATAAGCAAATTCGGAACCAAAAATCCATAATATCACTTTTAGAAAGTAGCAGAATTATATATATATCTAATTTTGATTTAACGATTTTACCCTTAATTTTTAGATTCATGCTTACTCACAGGCACCATTGTGGAACTAGAGAACCAGTCTGCGTCACTATGGGACATATTCGTGTGTATGTGTTGAAAAATGCTCAAGTTCGGTGGTGTTTTCTCCGTAAGCAAAGAATAAGCAAAGTGTAAGCAAAATGTAAGCAAAGGATATATGTCTTCATAAATCCTTTTTCCGACCATTTTCTGAAGTAATAATGTATTGTTTGACATCCCGGGAGTCTATTTATGTCGAATAAGGAGCAAAACTGTAGGTAATTGTACCCAGAATGTCCAAATGGGTACGAAAAAAGTCATAATGTCACTTTTAAAAAGAATCGGAATTATATATTTCTCATTTTACCTGAACGATTTCTGCCCCAATTTTTAGATTCACGCTTGCTCACAGGCACCTTGTGGAGCCAGAGAACTTGTCTGCGTCACTTGTCGACATATTCGTGTGTATTTGTGGAAAAATGCTTAAGTTCTAGGGTGTTTTCTCCGTAAGCAAAGAATAAGCAAAGCAAAAGTAAACTGTAAGCAAAGGAACTATGTCTTCATAAATCTTTTTTGCGACCATTTTCTGATGAATTAATGTGTTTCTGGATACCCCGTGATTCGATTTATGTAGAATATGGTGGAAAACAGTAGGTATTTGGAGTCAAAATAAACAAATGGGTACCAAAAATCCATTATATCACTTTTAGAAAGTGGCAGAATCATATATATGTATGATTTTGATTTAACGATTTAACCCTTAATTTTTAGATTCATGCTTACTCACAGGCACCATTGTGGAGCCAGAGAACCAGTCTGCGTCACTATAGGACATATTCGTGTGTATTTGTGGAAAAATGCTCAAGTTCGGTTGTGTTTTCTCCGTAAGAAAAGAATAAGCAAAGCGTAAGCAAAATGTAAACAAAGGATATATGTCTTCATAAATCCTTTTTCCGACCATTTTCTGAAGTAATTATGTATTGTTTGACATCCCGGGAGTCTATTTATGTCGAATAAGGGGCAAAACTGTAGGTAATTGTACCCAAAATGTCCAAATGGGTACAAAAAGTCCATAATGTCACTTTTAAAAAGAATCGGAATTATATATTTCTCATTTTACCTGAACGATTTCTGCCCTAATTTTTAGATTAATGCTTACTCACAGGCACCATTGTGGAGCCAGGGAACTAGTCTGCGTCATTATGGGACATATTTGTGTGTATTTGTGGAAAAATGCTCAAGTTCGGTGGTGTTTTCTCCGTAAGCAAAGAATAAGCAAAGCGTAAGCAAAATGTAAGCAAAGGATATATGTCTTCATAAATCCTTTTTCCGGCCATTTTCTGAAGTAATAATGTATTGTTTGACATCCCGGGAGTCTATTTATGTCGAATAAGGAGCAAAACTGTATGTAATGTCCAAATGGGTACGAAAAGTCCATAATGTCACTTTTAAAAAGAATCAGAATTATATATTTCTCATTTTACCTGAACGATTTCTGCCCTAATTTTTAGATTCACGCTTACTCACAGGCACCATTGTGGAGCCAGAGAATTAGTCTGCGTCACCATGGGACATATTCGTGTGTATTTGTGGAAAAAAATGCTCTAGTTCGGTGGTGTTTACCCGTAAGCAAAGAATAAGCAAAGCGTAAGCAAAATGTAAGCAAAGGATATATGTCTTCATAAATCCTTTTTCCGGCCATTCCTGAAGTAATAATGTATTGTTTGACATCCCGGGAGTCTATTTATGTCGAATAAGGAGCAAAACTGTAGGCAATTGTACCCAGAATGTCCAAATGGGTACGAAAAAATCCATAATGTCACTTTTAAAAAGAATCAGAATTATATATTTCTCATTTTACCTGAACGATTTCTGCCCCAATTTTTAGATTCACGCTTACTCACAAGCACCATTGTGGAGCCAGAGAACTTGTCTGCGTCACTATGGGACATATTCGTGTCTATTTGTGGAAAAAAATGCTCTAGTTCGGTGGTGTTTTCTTCTTAAGCAAAGAATAAGCAAAGCAAAAGCAAACTGTAAGCAAAGGAACTATGTCTACATATATGTTATTTGCGACCATTTTCTGATGAATTAATGTGTTTCTGGACATCCCGTGAGTTGATTTATGTCGAATATGGTGCAAAACAGTAGGTATTTGGAGTTAAAATAAGCAAATGGGAACCAAAAATCCATAATATCACTTTTAGAAAGTAGCAGAATTATATATATATCTAATTTTGATTTAACGATTTTACCCTTAATTTTTAGATTCATGCTTACTCACAGGCACCATTGTGGAGCTAGAGAACCAGTCTGGGTCCATATGGGACAAATTCGTGTGTATTTGTGGAAAAGTGCTCAAGATCGGTTGTGTTTTCTCCGTAAGCAAAGAATAAGCAAATCGTAAGCAAAATGTAAGCAAAGGATATATGTCTTCATAAATCCTTTTTTCGACCATTTTCTGAAGTAATAATGTAATGTTTGACATCCCGGGAGTCTATTTATGTCGAATAAGGGACAAAACTGTAGGTAATTGTACCCAGAATGTCCAAATGGGTACAAAAAGTCCATAATGTCACTTTTAAAAAGAATCGGAATTATATATTTCTCATTTTACCTGAACGATTTCTGCAATAATTTTTAGATTCATGCTTACTCACAGGCACCATTGTGGAGCCAGAGAACTAGTCTGCGTCATTATGGGACATATTCGTGTGTATTTGTGGAAAAATGCTCAAGTTCGGTGGTGTTTTCTCCGTAAGCAAAGAATAAGCAAAGCGTAAGCAAAATGTAAGCAAAGGATATATGTCTTCATAAATCCTTTTTCCGGCCATTCCTGAAGTAATAATGTATTGTTGACATCCCGGGAGACTATTTATGTCGAATAAGGAGCAAAACTGTAGGTAATTGTACCCAAAATGTCCAAATGGGTACGAAAAGTCCATAATGTCACTTTTAAAAAGAATCAGAATTATATATTTCTAATTTTACCTCAACGATTTCTGCCCTAATTTTTAGATTCACGCTTACTCACAGGCACCATTGTGGAGCCAGAGAACTTGTCTGCGTCACTATGGGACATATTCGTGTCTATTTGTGGAAAAATGCTGAAGTTATGTGGTGTTTTCTCCTTAAGCAAAGAATAAGCAAAGCAAAAGCAAACTGTAAGCAAAGGAACTATGTCTTCATAAATGTTATTTGCGACCATTTTCTGATGAATTAATGTGTTTCTGGACATCCCGTGAGTCGATTTATGTCTAATATGGTGCAAAACAGTAGGTATTTGGAGTTAAAATAAGCAAATTCGGAACCAAAAATCCATAATATCACTTTTAGAAAGTAGCAGAATTATATATATATCTAATTTTGATTTAACGATTTTACCCTTAATTTTTAGATTCATGCTTACTCACAGGCACCATTGTGGAACAAGAGAACCAGTCTGCGTCACTATGGGACATATTCGTGTGTATGTGTTGAAAAATGCTCAAGTTCGGTGGTGTTTTCTCCGTAAGCAAAGAATAAGCAAAGTGTAAGCAAAATGTAAGCAAAGGATATATGTCTTCATAAATCCTTTTTCCGACCATTTTCTGAAGTAATAATGTATTGTTTGACATCCCGGGAGTCTATTTATGTCGAATAAGGAGTAAAACTGTAGGTAATTCTACCGAGAATGTCCAAATTGGTACAAAAAGTCCATAATGTCACTTTTAAAAAGAATCAGAATTATATATTTCTCATTTTACCTGAACGATTTCTGCCCTAATTTTTTTATTCATGCTTACTCACAGGCACCATTGTGGAGCCAGAGAATTAGTCTGGGACATATTCGTGTGTATTTGTGGAAAAAAATGCTCTAGTTCGGTGGTGTTTTCTCCGTAAGCAAAGAATAAGCAAAGCGTAAGCAAAATGTAAGCAAAGGATATATGTCTTCATAAATCCTTTTTCCGACCATTTTCTGAAGTAATAATGTATTGTTTGACATCCCGGGAGTCTATTTATGTCGAATAAGGAGCAAAACTGTAGGCAATTGTACCCAGAATGTCCAAATGGGTACGAAAAGTCCATAATGTCACTTTTAAAAAGAATCAGAATTATATATTTCTCATTTTACCTGAACGATTTCTGCCCTAATTTTTAGATTCACACTTACTCACAGGCACCATTGTGGAGCCAGAGAATTTGTCTGCGTCACTATGGGACATATTCGTGTCTATTTTTGGAAAAATGCTTAAGTTCTGTGGTGTTTTCTTCTTAAGCAAAGAATAAGCAAAGCAAAAGCAAACTGTAAGCAAAGGAACTATGTCTACATATATGTTATTTGCGACCATTTTCTGATGAATTAATGTGTTTCTGGACATCCCGTGAGTCGATTTATGTCGAATATGGTGCAAAACAGTAGGTATTTGGAGTTAAAATAAGCAAATGGGAACCAAAAATCCATAATATCACTTTTAGAAGATAGCAGAATTATATATATATATAATTTAGATTTAACGATTTTACCCTTAATTTTTAGATTCATGCTTACTCATAGGCACCATTGTGGAGCTAGAGAACCAGTCTGCGTCACTATGGGACAAATTCGTGTGTATTTGTGGAAAAATGCTCAAGTTCAGTGGTGTTTTCTCCGTAAGCAAAGAATAAGCAAAGTGTAAGCAAAATGTTAGCAAAGGATATATGTCTTCATAAATCCTTTTTCCGACCATTTTCTGAAGTAATAATGTATTGTTTGACATCCCGGGAGTCTATTTATGTCGAATAAGGAGCAAAACTGTAGGCAATTGTACCCAGAATGTCCAAATGGGTACGAAAAGTCCATAATGTCACTTTTAAAAAGAATCAGAATTATATATTTCTCATTTTACCTGAACGATTTCTGCCCTAATTTTTAGATTCACGCTTACTCACAGGCACCACTGTGGAGCCAGATAACTTGTCTGCGTCACTATGGGACAAATTCGTGTCTATTTGTGGAAAAATGCTTAAGTTCTGTGGTGTTTTCTCCTTAAGCAAAGAATAAGCAAAGCAAAAGTAAACTGTAAGCAAAGGAACTATGTCTTCATAAATCTTTTTTGCGACCATTTTCTGATGAATTAATGTGTTTCTGGATACCCCGTGAGTAATTTTTGTCGAATATGGTGGAAAACAGTTGGTATTTGGAGTCAAAATAAACAAATGGGTACCAAAAATCCATTATATCACTTTTAGAAAGTGGCAGAATTATATATATGTATGATTTTGATTTAACGATTTAACCCTTAATTTTTAGATTCATGCTTACTCACAGGCACCATTGTGGAGCCAGAGGACCTATCTGCGTCACTATAGGACATATTCGTGTGTATTTGTGGAAAAATGCTCAAGTTCGGTGGTGTTTTCTCCGTAAGCAAAGAAAAAGCAAAGCGTAAGCAAAATGTAAGCAAAGGATATATGTCTTTATAAATCCTTTTTCCGACCATTTTCTGAAGTAATTATGTATTGTTTGACATCCCGGGAGTCTATTTATGTCGAATAAGAAGCAAAACTGTAGGTAATTGTACCCAGAATGTCCAAATGGGTACGAAAAGTCCATAGTGTCACTTTTAAAAAGAATTAGAATTATATATTTCTCATTTTACCTGAACGATTACTGCCCTAATTTTTAGATTCATGCTTGCTCACAGGCACCTTGTGGAGCCAGAGAACCAGTCTGCGTCACTTGTCGACATATTCGTGTGTATTTGTGGAAAAATGCTGAAGTTCTAGGGTGTTTTCTCCGTAAGCAAAGAATAAGCAAAGCAAAAGTAAACTGTAAGCAAAGGAACTATGTCTTCATAAATCTTTTTTGCGACCATTTTCTGATGAATTAATGTGTTTCTGGATACCCCGTGAGTCGATTTATGTAGAATATGGTGGAAAACAGTAGGTATTTGGAGTCAAAATAAACAAATGGGTACCAAAAATCCATTATATCACTTTTAGAAAGTGGCAGAATCATATATATGTATGATTTTGATTTAACGATTTAACCCTTAATTTTTAGATTCATGCTTACTCACAGGCACCATTGTGGAGCCAGAGAACCAGTCTGCGTCACTATAGGACATATTCGTGTGTATTTGTGGAAAAATGCTCAAGTTCGGTTGTGTTTTCTCCGTAAGAAAAGAATAAGCAAAGCGTAAGCAAAATGTAAACAAAGGATATATGTCTTCATAAATCCTTTTTCCGACCATTTTCTGAAGTAATTATGTATTGTTTGACATCCCGGGAGTCTATTTATGTCGAATAAGGGGCAAAACTGTAGGTAATTGTACCCAAAATGTCCAAATGGGTACAAAAAGTCCATAATGTCACTTTTAAAAAGAATCGGAATTATATATTTCTCATTTTACCTGAACGATTTCTGCCCTAATTTTTAGATTAATGCTTACTCACAGGCACCATTGTGGAGCCAGGGAACTAGTCTGCGTCATTATGGGACATATTTGTGTGTATTTGTGGAAAAATGCTCAAGTTCGGTGGTGTTTTCTCCGTAAGCAAAGAATAAGCAAAGCGTAAGCAAAATGTAAGCAAAGGATATATGTCTTCATAAATCCTTTTTCCGGCCATTTTCTGAAGTAATAATGTATTGTTTGACATCCCGGGAGTCTATTTATGTCGAATAAGGAGCAAAACTGTATGTAATGTCCAAATGGGTACGAAAAGTCCATAATGTCACTTTTAAAAAGAATCAGAATTATATATTTCTCATTTTACCTGAACGATTTCTGCCCTAATTTTTAGATTCACGCTTACTCACAGGCACCATTGTGGAGCCAGAAAATTAGTCTGCGTCACTATGGGACATATTCGTGTGTATTTGTGGAAAAAAATGCTCTAGTTCGGTGGTGTTTTCTCCGTAAGCAAAGAATAAGCAAAGCGTAAGCAAAATGTAAGCAAAGGATATATGTCTTCATAAATCCTTTTTCCGGCCATTCCTGAAGTAATAATGTATTGTTTGACATCCCGGGAGTCTATTTATGTCGAATAAGGAGCAAAACTGTAGGCAATTGTACCCAGAATGTCCAAATGGGTACGAAAAAAGTCATAATGTCACTTTTAAAAAGAATCAGAATTATATATTTCTCATTTTACCTGAACGATTTCTGCCCCAATTTTTAGATTCACGCTTACTCACAAGCACCATTGTGGAGCCAGAGAACTTGTCTGCGTAACTATGGGACATATTCGTGTCTATTTGTGGAAAAAAATGCTCTAGTTCGGTGGTGTTTTCTTCTTAAGCAAAGAATAAGCAAAGCAAAAGCAAACTGTAAGCAAAGGAACTATGTCTACATATATGTTATTTGCGACCATTTTCTGATGAATTAATGTGTTTCTGGACATCCCGTGAGTTGATTTATGTCGAATATGGTGCAAAACAGTAGGTATTTGGAGTTAAAATAAGCAAATGGGAACCAAAAATCCATAATATCACTTTTAGAAAGTAGCAGAATTATATATATATCTAATTTTGATTTAACGATTTTACCCTTAATTTTTAGATTCATGCTTACTCACAGGCACCATTGTGGAGCTAGAGAACCAGTCTGGGTCCATATGGGACAAATTCGTGTGTATTTGTGGAAAAGTGCTCAAGTTCGGTTGTGTTTTCTCCGTAAGCAAAGAATAAGCAAATCGTAAGCAAAATGTAAGCAAAGGATATATGTCTTCATAAATCCTTTTTCCGACCATTTTCTGAAGTAATAATGTAATGTTTGACATCCCGGGAGTCTATTTATGTCGAATAAGGGACAAAACTGTAGGTAATTGTACCCAGAATGTCCAAATGGGTACGAAAAGTCCATAATGTCACTTTTAAAAAGAATCGGAATTATATATTTCTCATTTTACCTGAACGATTTCTGCAATAATTTTTAGATTCATGCTTACTCACAGGCACCATTGTGGAGCCAGAGAACTAGTCTGCGTCATTATGGGACATATTCGTGTGTATTTGTGGAAAAATGCTCAAGTTCGGTGGTGTTTTCTCCGTAAGCAAAGAATAAGCAAAGCGTAAGCAAAATGTAACCAAAGGATATATGTCTTCATAAATCCTTTTTCCGGCCATTCCTGAAGTAATAATGTATTGTTTGACATCTCGGGAGACTATTTATGTCGAATAAGGAGCAAAACTGTAGGTAATTGTACCC
Source organism: Sipunculus nudus (assembly GCA_026874595.1). NCBI lineage: Eukaryota > Metazoa > Annelida > Sipuncula > Golfingiida > Sipunculidae > Sipunculus > Sipunculus nudus. The sequence goes on from CM049319.1 coordinate 25,312,708, forward strand.
AAAATGTCCAAATGGGTACGAAAAGTCCATAATGTCACTTTTAAAAAGAATCAGAATTATATATTTCTAATTTTACCTCAACGATTTCTGCCCTAATTTTTAGATTCACGCTTACTCACAGGCACCATTGTGGAGCCAGAGAACTTGTCTGCGTCACTATGGGACATATTCGTGTCTATTTGTGGAAAAATGCTGAAGTTATGTGGTGTTTTCTCCTTAAGCAAAGAATAAGCAAAGCAAAAGCAAACTGTAAGCAAAGGAACTATGTCTTCATAAATCCTTTTTCCGGCCATTTTCTGAAGTAATAATGTATTGTTTGACATCCCGGGAGTCTATTTATGTCGAATAAGGAGCAAAACTGTATGTAATGTCCAAATGGGTACGAAAAGTCCATAATGTCACTTTTAAAAAGAATCAGAATTATATATTTCTCATTTTACCTGAACGATTTCTGCCCTAATTTTTAGATTCACGCTTACTCACAGGCACCATTGTGGAGCCAGAAAATTAGTCTGCGTCACTATGGGACATATTCGTGTGTATTTGTGGAAAAAAATGCTCTAGTTCGGTGGTGTTTTCTCCGTAAGCAAAGAATAAGCAAAGCGTAAGCAAAATGTAAGCAAAGGATATATGTCTTCATAAATCCTTTTTCCGGCCATTCCTGAAGTAATAATGTATTGTTTGACATCCCGGGAGTCTATTTATGTCGAATAAGGAGCAAAACTGTAGGCAATTGTACCCAGAATGTCCAAATGGGTACGAAAAAATCCATAATGTCACTTTTAAAAAGAATCAGAATTATATATTTCTCATTTTACCTGAACGATTTCTGCCGCAATTTTTAGATTCACGCTTACTCACAAGCACCATTGTGGAGCCAGAGAATTTGTCTGCGTAACTATGGGACATATTCGTGTCTATTTGTGGAAAAAAATGCTCTAGTTCGGTGGTGTTTTCTTCTTAAGCAAAGAATAAGCAAAGCAAAAGCAAACTGTAAGCAAAGGAACTATGTCTACATATATGTTATTTGCGACCATTTTCTGATGAATTAATGTGTTTCTGGACATCCCGTGAGTTGATTTATGTCGAATATGGTGCAAAACAGTAGGTATTTGGAGTTAAAATAAGCAAATGGGAACCAAAAATCCATAATATCACTTTTAGAAAGTAGCAGAATTATATATATATCTAATTTTGATTTAACGATTTTACCCTTAATTTTTAGATTCATGCTTACTCACAGGCACCATTGTGGAGCTAGAGAACCAGTCTGGGTCCATATGGGACAAATTCGTGTGTATTTGTGGAAAAGTGCTCAAGTTCGGTTGTGTTTTCTCCGTAAGCAAAGAATAAGCAAATCGTAAGCAAAATGTAAGCAAAGGATATATGTCTTCATAAATCCTTTTTCCGACCATTTTCTGAAGTAATAATGTAATGTTTGACATCCCGGGAGTCTATTTATGTCGAATAAGGGACAAAACTGTAGGTAATTGTACCCAGAATGTCCAAATGGGTACGAAAAGTCCATAATGTCACTTTTAAAAAGAATCGGAATTATATATTTCTCATTTTACCTGAACGATTTCTGCAATAATTTTTAGATTCATGCTTACTCACAGGCACCATTGTGGAGCCAGAGAACTAGTCTGCGTCATTATGGGACATATTCGTGTGTATTTGTGGAAAAATGCTCAAGTTCGGTGGTGTTTTCTCCGTAAGCAAAGAATAAGCAAAGCGTAAGCAAAATGTAACCAAAGGATATATGTCTTCATAAATCCTTTTTCCGGCCATTCCTGAAGTAATAATGTATTGTTTGACATCTCGGGAGACTATTTATGTCGAATAAGGAGCAAAACTGTAGGTAATTGTACCCAAAATGTCCAAATGGGTACGAAAAGTCCATAATGTCACTTTTAAAAAGAATCAGAATTATATATTTCTAATTTTACCTCAACGATTTCTGCCCTAATTTTTAGATTCACGCTTACTCACAGGCACCATTGTGGAGCCAGAGAACTTGTCTGCGTCACTATGGGACATATTCGTGTCTATTTGTGGAAAAATGCTGAAGTTATGTGGTGTTTTCTACTTAAGCAAAGAATAAGCAAAGCAAAAGCAAACTGTAAGCAAAGGAACTATGTCTTCATAAATGTTATTTGCGACCATTTTCTGATGAATTAATGTGTTTCTGGACATCCCGTGAGTCGATTTATGTCTAATATGGTGCAAAACAGTAGGTATTTGGAGTTAAAATAAGCAAATTCGGAACCAAAAATCCATAATATCACTTTTAGAAAGTAGCAGAATTATATATATATCTAATTTTGATTTAACGATTTTACCCTTAATTTTTAGATTCATGCTTACTCACAGGCACCATTGTGGAACTAGAGAACCAGTCTGCGTCACTATGGGACATATTCGTGTGTATTTGTGGAAAAATGCTCAAGTTCGGTGGTGTTTTCTCCGTAAGCAAAGAATAAGCAAAGTGTAAGCAAAATGTAAGCAAAGGATATATGTCTTCATAAATCCTTTTTCCGACCATTTTCTGAAGTAATAATGTATTGTTTGACATCCCGGGAGTCTATTTATGTCGAATAAGGAGCAAAACTGTAGGTAATTGTACCCAGAATGTCTAAATTGGTACAAAAAGTCCATAATGTCACTTTTAAAAAGAATCGGAATTATATATTTCTCATTTTACCTGAACGATTTCTGCCCTAATTTTTAGATTCATGCTTGCTCACAGGCACCTTGTGGAGCCAGAGAACCAGTCTGCGTCACTTGTCGACATATTCGTGTGTATTTGTGGAAAAATGCTTAAGTTCTAGGGTGTTTTCTCCGTAAGCAAAGAATAAGCAAAGCAAAAGTAAACTGTAAGCAAAGGAACTATGTCTTCATAAATCTTTTTTGCGACCATTTTCTGATGAATTAATGTGTTTCTGGATACCCCGTGAGTCGATTTATGTAGAATATGGTGGAAAACAGTAGGTATTTGGAGTCAAAATAAACAAATGGGTACCAAAAATCCATTATATCACTTTTAGAAAGTGGCAGAATCATATATATGTATGATTTTGATTTAACGATTTAACCCTTAATTTTTAGATTCATGCTTACTCACAGGCACCATTGTGGAGCCAGAGAACCAGTCTGCGTCACTATAGGACATATTCGTGTGTATTTGTGGAAAAATGCTCAAGTTCGGTTGTGTTTTCTCCGTAAGAAAAGAATAAGCAAAGCGTAAGCAAAATGTAAACAAAGGATATATGTCTTCATAAATCCTTTTTCCGACCATTTTCTGAAGTAATTATGTATTGTTTGACATCCCGGGAGTCTATTTATGTCGAATAAGGGGCAAAACTGTAGGTAATTGTACCCAAAATGTCCAAATGGGTACAAAAAGTCCATAATGTCACTTTTAAAAAGAATCGGAATTATATATTTCTCATTTTACCTGAACGATTTCTGCCCTAATTTTTAGATTAATGCTTACTCACAGGCACCATTGTGGAGCCAGAGAACTTGTCTGCGTCACTATGGGACATATTCGTGTCTATTTGTGGAAAAATGCTGAAGTTATGTGGTGTTTTCTCCTTAAGCAAAGAATAAGCAAAGCAAAAGCAAACTGTAAGCAAAGGAACTATGTCTTCATAAATCCTTTTTCCGGCCATTTTCTGAAGTAATAATGTATTGTTTGACATCCCGGGAGTCTATTTATGTCGAATAAGGAGCAAAACTGTATGTAATGTCCAAATGGGTACGAAAAGTCCATAATGTCACTTTTAAAAAGAATCAGAATTATATATTTCTCATTTTACCTGAACGATTTCTGCCCTAATTTTTAGATTCACGCTTACTCACAGGCACCATTGTGGAGCCAGAAAATTAGTCTGCGTCACTATGGGACATATTCGTGTGTATTTGTGGAAAAAAATGCTCTAGTTCGGTGGTGTTTTCTCCGTAAGCAAAGAATAAGCAAAGCGTAAGCAAAATGTAAGCAAAGGATATATGTCTTCATAAATCCTTTTTCCGGCCATTCCTGAAGTAATAATGTATTGTTTGACATCCCGGGAGTCTATTTATGTCGAATAAGGAGCAAAACTGTAGGCAATTGTACCCAGAATGTCCAAATGGGTACGAAAAAATCCATAATGTCACTTTTAAAAAGAATCAGAATTATATATTTCTCATTTTACCTGAACGATTTCTGCCCCAATTTTTAGATTCACGCTTACTCACAAGCACCATTGTGGAGCCAGAGAATTTGTCTGCGTAACTATGGGACATATTCGTGTCTATTTGTGGAAAAAATGCTCTAGTTCGGTGGTGTTTTCTTCTTAAGCAAAGAATAAGCAAAGCAAAAGCAAACTGTAAGCAAAGGAACTATGTCTACATATATGTTATTTGCGACCATTTTCTGATGAATTAATGTGTTTGTGGACATCCCGTGAGTTGATTTATGTCGAATATGGTGCAAAACAGTAGGTATTTGGAGTTAAAATAAGCAAATGGGAACCAAAAATCCATAATATCACTTTTAGAAAGTAGCAGAATTATATATATATCTAATTTTGATTTAACGATTTTACCCTTAATTTTTAGATTCATGCTTACTCACAGGCACCATTGTGGAGCTAGAGAACCAGTCTGGGTCCATATGGGACAAATTCGTGTGTATTTGTGGAAAAGTGCTCAAGTTCGGTTGTGTTTTCTCCGTAAGCAAAGAATAAGCAAATCGTAAGCAAAATGTAAGCAAAGGATATATGTCTTCATAAATCCTTTTTCCGACCATTTTCTGAAGTAATAATGTAATGTTTGACATCCCGGGAGTCTATTTATGTCGAATAAGGGACAAAACTGTAGGTAATTGTACCCAGAATGTCCAAATGGGTACGAAAAGTCCATAATGTCACTTTTAAAAAGAATCGGAATTATATATTTCTCATTTTACCTGAACGATTTCTGCAATAATTTTTAGATTCATGCTTACTCACAGGCACCATTGTGGAGCCAGAGAACTAGTCTGCGTCATTATGGGACATATTCGTGTGTATTTGTGGAAAAATGCTCAAGTTCGGTGGTGTTTTCTCCGTAAGCAAAGAATAAGCAAAGCGTAAGCAAAATGTAACCAAAGGATATATGTCTTCATAAATCCTTTTTCCGGCCATTCCTGAAGTAATTATGTATTGTTTGACATCTCGGGAGACTATTTATGTCGAATAAGGAGCAAAACTGTAGGTAATTGTACCCAAAATGTCCAAATGGGTACGAAAAGTCCATAATGTCACTTTTAAAAAGAATCAGAATTATATATTTCTAAATTTACCTCAACGATTTCTGCCCTAATTTTTAGATTCACGCTTACTCACAGGCACCATTGTGGAGCCAGAGAACTTGTCTGCGTCACTATGGGACATATTCGTGTCTATTTGTGGAAAAATGCTGAAGTTATGTGGTGTTTTCTCCTTAAGCAAAGAATAAGCAAAGCAAAAGCAAACTGTAAGCAAAGGAACTATGTCTTCATAAATGTTATTTGCGACCATTTTCTGATGAATTAATGTGTTTCTGGACATCCCGTGAGTCGATTTATGTCTAATATGGTGCAAAACAGTAGGTATTTGGAGTTAAAATAAGCAAATTCGGAACCAAAAATCCATAATATCACTTTTAGAAAGTAGCAGAATTATATATATATCTAATTTTGATTTAACGATTTTACCCTTAATTTTTAGATTCATGCTTACTCACAGGCACCATTGTGGAACAAGAGAACCAGTCTGCGTCACTATGGGACATATTCGTGTGTATGTGTTGAAAAATGCTCAAGTTCGGTGGTGTTTTCTCCGTAAGCAAAGAATAAGCAAAGTGTAAGCAAAATGTAAGCAAAGGATATATGTCTTCATAAATCCTTTTTCCGACCATTTTCTGAAGTAATAATGTATTGTTTGACATCCCGGGAGTCTATTTATGTCGAATAAGGAGCAAAACTGTAGGTAATTGTACCCAGAATGTCTAAATTGGTACAAAAAGTCCATAATGTCACTTTTAAAAAGAATCGGAATTATATATTTCTCATTTTACCTGAACGATTTCTGCCCTAATTTTTAGATTCATGCTTGCTCACAGGCACCTTGTGGAGCCAGAGAACCAGTCTGCGTCACTTGTCGACATATTCGTGTGTATTTGTGGAAAAATGCTTAAGTTCTAGGGTGTTTTCTCCGTAAGCAAAGAATAAGCAAAGCAAAAGTAAACTGTAAGCAAAGGAACTATGTCTTCATAAATCTTTTTTGCGACCATTTTCTGATGAATTAAGGTGTTTCTGGATACCCCGTGATTCGATTTATGTAGAATATGGTGGAAAACAGTAGGTATTTGGAGTCAAAATAAACAAATGGGTACCAAAAATCCATTATATCACTTTTAGAAAGTGGCAGAATCATATATATGTATGATTTTGATTTAACGATTTAACCCTTAATTTTTAGATTCATGCTTACTCACAGGCACCATTGTGGAGCCAGAGAACCAGTCTGCGTCACTATAGGACATATTCGTGTGTATTTGTGGAAAAATGCTCAAGTTCGGTTGTGTTTTCTCCGTAAGAAAAGAATAAGCAAAGCGTAAGCAAAATGTAAACAAAGGATATATGTCTTCATAAATCCTTTTTCCGACCATTTTCTGAAGTAATTATGTATTGTTTGACATCCCGGGAGTCTATTTATGTCGAATAAGGGGCAAAACTGTAGGTAATTGTACCCAAAATGTCCAAATGGGTACAAAAAGTCCATAATGTCACTTTTAAAAAGAATCGGAATTATATATTTCTCATTTTACCTGAACGATTTCTGCCCTAATTTTTAGATTAATGCTTACTCACAGGCACCATTGTGGAGCCAGGGAACTAGTCTGCGTCATTATGGGACATATTTGTGTGTATTTGTGGAAAAATGCTCAAGTTCGGTGGTGTTTTCTCCGTAAGCAAAGAATAAGCAAAGCGTAAGCAAAATGTAAGCAAAGGATATATGTCTTCATAAATCCTTTTTCCGGCCATTTTCTGAAGTAATAATGTATTGTTTGACATCCCGGGAGTCTATTTATGTCGAATAAGGAGCAAAACTGTATGTAATGTCCAAATGGGTACGAAAAGTCCATAATGTCACTTTTAAAAAGAATCAGAATTATATATTTCTCATTTTACCTGAACGATTTCTGCCCTAATTTTTAGATTCACGCTTACTCACAGGCACCATTGTGGAGCCAGAGAATTAGTCTGCGTCACCATGGGACATATTCGTGTGTATTTGTGGAAAAAAATGCTCTAGTTCGGTGGTGTTTACCCGTAAGCAAAGAATAAGCAAAGCGTAAGCAAAATGTAAGCAAAGGATATATGTCTTCATAAATCCTTTTTCCGGCCATTCCTGAAGTAATAATGTATTGTTTGACATCCCGGGAGTCTATTTATGTCGAATAAGGAGCAAAACTGTAGGCAATTGTACCCAGAATGTCCAAATGGGTACGAAAAAATCCATAATGTCACTTTTAAAAAGAATCAGAATTATATATTTCTCATTTTACCTGAACGATTTCTGCCCCAATTTTTAGATTCACGCTTACTCACAAGCACCATTGTGGAGCCAGAGAACTTGTCTGCGTCACTATGGGACATATTCGTGTCTATTTGTGGAAAAAAATGCTCTAGTTCGGTGGTGTTTTCTTCTTAAGCAAAGAATAAGCAAAGCAAAAGCAAACTGTAAGCAAAGGAACTATGTCTACATATATGTTATTTGCGACCATTTTCTGATGAATTAATGTGTTTCTGGACATCCCGTGAGTTGATTTATGTCGAATATGGTGCAAAACAGTAGGTATTTGGAGTTAAAATAAGCAAATGGGAACCAAAAATCCATAATATCACTTTTAGAAAGTAGCAGAATTATATATATATCTAATTTTGATTTAACGATTTTACCCTTAATTTTTAGATTCATGCTTACTCACAGGCACCATTGTGGAGCTAGAGAACCAGTCTGGGTCCATATGGGACAAATTCGTGTGTATTTGTGGAAAAGTGCTCAAGATCGGTTGTGTTTTCTCCGTAAGCAAAGAATAAGCAAATCGTAAGCAAAATGTAAGCAAAGGATATATGTCTTCATAAATCCTTTTTTCGACCATTTTCTGAAGTAATAATGTAATGTTTGACATCCCGGGAGTCTATTTATGTCGAATAAGGGACAAAACTGTAGGTAATTGTACCCAGAATGTCCAAATGGGTACAAAAAGTCCATAATGTCACTTTTAAAAAGAATCGGAATTATATATTTCTCATTTTACCTGAACGATTTCTGCAATAATTTTTAGATTCATGCTTACTCACAGGCACCATTGTGGAGCCAGAGAACTAGTCTGCGTCATTATGGGACATATTCGTGTGTATTTGTGGAAAAATGCTCAAGTTCGGTGGTGTTTTCTCCGTAAGCAAAGAATAAGCAAAGCGTAAGCAAAATGTAAGCAAAGGATATATGTCTTCATAAATCCTTTTTCCGGCCATTCCTGAAGTAATAATGTATTGTTTGACATGCCGGGAGACTATTTATGTCGAATAAGGAGCAAAACTGTAGGTAATTGTACCCAAAATGTCCAAATGGGTACGAAAAGTCCATAATGTCACTTTTAAAAAGAATCAGAATTATATATTTCTAATTTTACCTCAACGATTTCTGCCCTAATTTTTAGATTCACGCTTACTCACAGGCACCATTGTGGAGCCAGAGAACTTGTCTGCGTCACTATGGGACATATTCGTGTCTATTTGTGGAAAAATGCTGAAGTTATGTGGTGTTTTCTCCTTAAGCAAAGAATAAGCAAAGCAAAAGCAAACTGTAAGCAAAGGAACTATGTCTTCATAAATGTTATTTGCGACCATTTTCTGATGAATTAATGTGTTTCTGGACATCCCGTGAGTCGATTTATGTCTAATATGGTGCAAAACAGTAGGTATTTGGAGTTAAAATAAGCAAATTCGGAACCAAAAATCCATAATATCACTTTTAGAAAGTAGCAGAATTATATATATATCTAATTTTGATTTAACGATTTTACCCTTAATTTTTAGATTCATGCTTACTCACAGGCACCATTGTGGAACAAGAGAACCAGTCTGCGTCACTATGGGACATATTCGTGTGTATGTGTTGAAAAATGCTCAAGTTCGGTGGTGTTTTCTCCGTAAGCAAAGAATAAGCAAAGTGTAAGCAAAATGTAAGCAAAGGATATATGTCTTCATAAATCCTTTTTCCGACCATTTTCTGAAGTAATAATGTATTGTTTGACATCCCGGGAGTCTATTTATGTCGAATAAGGAGCAAAACTGTAGGTAATTCTACCGAGAATGTCCAAATTGGTACAAAAAGTCCATAATGTCACTTTTAAAAAGAATCAGAATTATATATTTCTCATTTTACCTGAACGATTTCTGCCCTAATTTTTTTATTCATGCTTACTCACAGGCACCATTGTGGAGCCAGAGAATTAGTCTGGGACATATTCGTGTGTATTTGTGGAAAAAAATGCTCTAGTTCGGTGGTGTTTTCTCCGTAAGCAAAGAATAAGCAAAGCGTAAGCAAAATGTAAGCAAAGGATATATGTCTTCATAAATCCTTTTTCCGACCATTTTCTGAAGTAATAATGTATTGTTTGACATCCCGGGAGTCTATTTATGTCGAATAAGGAGCAAAACTGTAGGCAATTGTACCCAGAATGTCCAAATGGGTACGAAAAGTCCATAATGTCACTTTTAAAAAGAATCAGAATTATATATTTCTCATTTTACCTGAACGATTTCTGCCCTAATTTTTAGATTCACACTTACTCACAGGCACCATTGTGGAGCCAGAGAATTTGTCTGCGTCACTATGGGACATATTCGTGTCTATTTTTGGAAAAATGCTTAAGTTCTGTGGTGTTTTCTTCTTAAGCAAAGAATAAGCAAAGCAAAAGCAAACTGTAAGCAAAGGAACTATGTCTACATATATGTTATTTGCGACCATTTTCTGATGAATTAATGTGTTTCTGGACATCCCGTGAGTCGATTTATGTCGAATATGGTGCAAAACAGTAGGTATTTGGAGTTAAAATAAGCAAATGGGAACCAAAAATCCATAATATCACTTTTAGAAGATAGCAGAATTATATATATATATAATTTAGATTTAACGATTTTACCCTTAATTTTTAGATTCATGCTTACTCATAGGCACCATTGTGGAGCTAGAGAACCAGTCTGCGTCACTATGGGACAAATTCGTGTGTATTTGTGGAAAAATGCTCAAGTTCAGTGGTGTTTTCTCCGTAAGCAAAGAATAAGCAAAGTGTAAGCAAAATGTTAGCAAAGGATATATGTCTTCATAAATCCTTTTTCCGACCATTTTCTGAAGTAATAATGTATTGTTTGACATCCCGGGAGTCTATTTATGTCGAATAAGGAGCAAAACTGTAGGCAATTGTACCCAGAATCTCCAAATGGGTACGAAAAGTCCATAATGTCACTTTTAAAAAGAATCAGAATTATATATTTCTCATTTTACCTGAACGATTTCTGCCCTAATTTTTAGATTCACGCTTACTCACAGGCACCACTGTGGAGCCAGATAACTTGTCTGCGTCACTATGGGACAAATTCGTGTCTATTTGTGGAAAAATGCTTAAGTTCTGTGGTGTTTTCTCCTTAAGCAAAGAATAAGCAAAGCAAAAGTAAACTGTAAGCAAAGGAACTATGTCTTCATAAATCTTTTTTGCGACCATTTTCTGATGAATTAATGTGTTTCTGGATACCCCGTGAGTAATTTTTGTCGAATATGGTGGAAAACAGTTGGTATTTGGAGTCAAAATAAACAAATGGGTACCAAAAATCCATTATATCACTTTTAGAAAGTGGCAGAATTATATATATGTATGATTTTGATTTAACGATTTAACCCTTAATTTTTAGATTCATGCTTACTCACAGGCACCATTGTGGAGCCAGAGGACCTATCTGCGTCACTATAGGACATATTCGTGTGTATTTGTGGAAAAATGCTCAAGTTCGGTGGTGTTTTCTCCGTAAGCAAAGAAAAAGCAAAGCGTAAGCAAAATGTAAGCAAAGGATATATGTCTTTATAAATCCTTTTTCCGACCATTTTCTGAAGTAATTATGTATTGTTTGACATCCCGGGAGTCTATTTATGTCGAATAAGAAGCAAAACTGTAGGTAATTGTACCCAGAATGTCCAAATGGGTACGAAAAGTCCATAGTGTCACTTTTAAAAAGAATTAGAATTATATATTTCTCATTTTACCTGAACGATTACTGCCCTAATTTTTAGATTCATGCTTGCTCACAGGCACCAGTGTGGAGCCAGAGAACCAGTCTGCGTCACTTGTCGACATATTCGTGTGTATTTGTGGAAAAATGCTTAAGTTCTAGGGTGTTTTCTCCGTAAGCAAAGAATAAGCAAAGCAAAAGTAAACTGTAAGCAAAGGAACTATGTCTTCATAAATCTTTTTTGCGACCATTTTCTGATGAATTAATGTGTTTCTGGATACCCCGTGAGTCGATTTATGTAGAATATGGTGGAAAACAGTAGGTATTTGGAGTCAAAATAAACAAATGGGTACCAAAAATCCATTATATCACTTTTAAAAAGTGGCAGAATCATATATATGTATGATTTTGATTTACGATTTAACCCTTAATTTTTAGATTCATGCTTACTCACAGGCACCATTGTGAAGGCAGAGAACCTATCTGCGTCACTATAGGACATATTCGTGTGTATTTGTGGAAAAATGCTCAAGTTCGGTTGTGTTTTCTCCGTAAGAAAAGAATAAGCAAAGCGTAAGCAAAATGTAAACAAAGGATATATGTCTTCATAAATCCTTTTTCCGACCATTTTCTGAAGTAATTATGTATTGTTTGACATCCCGGGAGTCTATTTATGTCGAATAAGGGGCAAAATTGTAGGTAATTATACCCAGAATGTCCAATTGGGTACGAAAATTCCATAATGTTACTTTTAAAAAAAATCAGAATTATATATTTCTAATTTTACCTGAACGATTTCTGCCCTAATTTTTAGATTCATGCTTACTCACAGGAAGCATTGTGGAGCCAGAGAACTAGTCTGCGTCACTATATGACATATTCGTGTGAATTTTTGGAAAAATGCTCAAGTTCGGTGGTGTTTTCTCCATAAGCAAAGAATAAGCAAAGCGTAAGCAAAATGTAACCAAAGGATATAAGTCTTCATAAATCCTATTTCCGACCATTTTCTGAAGTAATAATGTATTGTTTGACATCCCGGGAGTCTATTTATGTCGAATAAGGAGCAAAACTGTAGGCAATTGTACCCAGAATCTCCAAATGGGTACGAAAAGTCCATAATGTCACTTTTAAAAAGAATTTGGATTATATATTTCTCATTTTACCTGAACGATTTCTGCCCTAATTTTTAGATTCACGCTTACTCACAGGCACCAGTGTGGAGCCAGATAACTTGTCTGCGTCACTATGGGACATATTCGTGTCTATTTGTGGAAAAATGCTTAAGTTCTATGGTGTTTTCTCCTTAAGCAAAGAATAAGCAAAGCAAAAGTAAACTGTAAGCAAAGGAACTATGTCTTCATAAATCTTTTTTGCGACCATTTTCTGATGAATTAATGTGTTTCTGGATACCCCGTGAGTCGATTTATGTAGAATATGGTGGAAAACAGTAGGTATTTGGAGTCAAAATAAACAAATGGGTACCAAAAATCCATTATATCACTTTTAGAAAGTGGCAGAATCATATATATGTCTGATTTTGATTTAACGATTTAACCCTTAATTTTTAGATTCATGCTTACTCACAGGCACCATTCTGGAGCCAGAGAACCTGTCTGCGTCACTATAGGACATATTCGTGTGTATTTGTGGAAAAATGCTCAAGTTCGGTTGTGTTTTCTCCGTAAGAAAAGAATAAGCAAAGCGTAAGCAAAATGTAAGCAAAGGATATATGTCTTCATAAATCCTTTTTCCGACCATTTTCTGAAGTAATAATGTATTGTTTGACATCCCGGGAGTCTATTTATGTCGAATAAGGAGCAAAACTGTAGGTAATTGTACCCAGAATGTCCAAATGGGTACGAAAAGTCCATAGTGTCACTTTTAAAAAGAATCAGAATTATATATTTCTCATTTTACCTGAACGATTTCTGCCCTAATTTTTAGATTCATGCTTACTCACAGGCACCATTGTGGAGCCAGAGAACTTGTCTGCGTTACTATGGGACATATTTGTGTCTATTTGTTGAAAAATGATTAAGTTCTGTGGTGTTTTCTCCTTAAGCAAAGAATAAGCAAAGCAAAAGTAAACTGTAAGCAAAGGAACTATGTCTTCATAAATCTTTTTTGCGACCATTTTCTGATGAATTAATGTGTTTCTGGATACCCCGTGAGTAATTTTTGTCGAATATGGTGGAAAACAGTTGGTATTTGGAGTCAAAATAAACAAATGGGTACCAAAAATCCATTATATCACTTTTAGAAAGTGGCAGAATTATATATATGTATGATTTTGATTTAACGATTTAACCCTTAATTTTTAGATTCATGCTTACTCACAGGCACCATTGTGGAGCCAGAGGACCTATCTGCGTCACTATAGGACATATTCGTGTGTATTTGTGGAAAAATGCTCAAGTTCGGTGGTGTTTTCTCCGTAAGCAAAGAAAAAGCAAAGCGTAAGCAAAATGTAAGCAAAGGATATATGTCTTTATAAATCCTTTTTCCGACCATTTTCTGAAGTAATTATGTATTGTTTGACATCCCGGGAGTCTATTTATGTCGAATAAGAAGCAAAACTGTAGGTAATTGTACCCAGAATGTCCAAATGGGTACGAAAAGTCCATAGTGTCACTTTTAAAAAGAATTAGAATTATATATTTCTCATTTTACCTGAACGATTACTGCCCTAATTTTTAGATTCATGCTTGCTCACAGGCACCAGTGTGGAGCCAGAGAACCAGTCTGCGTCACTTGTCGACATATTCGTGTGTATTTGTGGAAAAATGCTTAAGTTCTAGGGTGTTTTCTCCGTAAGCAAAGAATAAGCAAAGCAAAAGTAAACTGTAAGCAAAGGAACTATGTCTTCATAAATCTTTTTTGCGACCATTTTCTGATGAATTAATGTGTTTCTGGATACCCCGTGAGTCGATTTATGTAGAATATGGTGGAAAACAGTAGGTATTTGGAGTCAAAATAAACAAATGGGTACCAAAAATCCATTATATCACTTTTAAAAAGTGGCAGAATCATATATATGTATGATTTTGATTTACGATTTAACCCTTAATTTTTAGATTCATGCTTACTCACAGGCACCATTGTGAAGGCAGAGAACCTATCTGCGTCACTATAGGACATATTCGTGTGTATTTGTGGAAAAATGCTCAAGTTCGGTTGTGTTTTCTCCGTAAGAAAAGAATAAGCAAAGCGTAAGCAAAATGTAAACAAAGGATATATGTCTTCATAAATCCTTTTTCCGACCATTTTCTGAAGTAATTATGTATTGTTTGACATCCCGGGAGTCTATTTATGTCGAATAAGGGGCAAAATTGTAGGTAATTATACCCAGAATGTCCAATTGGGTACGAAAATTCCATAATGTTACTTTTAAAAAAAATCAGAATTATATATTTCTAATTTTACCTGAACGATTTCTGCCCTAATTTTTAGATTCATGCTTACTCACAGGAAGCATTGTGGAGCCAGAGAACTAGTCTGCGTCACTATATGACATATTCGTGTGAATTTTTGGAAAAATGCTCAAGTTCGGTGGTGTTTTCTCCATAAGCAAAGAATAAGCAAAGCGTAAGCAAAATGTAACCAAAGGATATAAGTCTTCATAAATCCTATTTCCGACCATTTTCTGAAGTAATAATGTATTGTTTGACATCCCGGGAGTCTATTTATGTCGAATAAGGAGCAAAACTGTAGGCAATTGTACCCAGAATCTCCAAATGGGTACGAAAAGTCCATAATGTCACTTTTAAAAAGAATTTGGATTATATATTTCTCATTTTACCTGAACGATTTCTGCCCTAATTTTTAGATTCACGCTTACTCACAGGCACCAGTGTGGAGCCAGATAACTTGTCTGCGTCACTATGGGACATATTCGTGTCTATTTGTGGAAAAATGCTTAAGTTCTATGGTGTTTTCTCCTTAAGCAAAGAATAAGCAAAGCAAAAGTAAACTGTAAGCAAAGGAACTATGTCTTCATAAATCTTTTTTGCGACCATTTTCTGATGAATTAATGTGTTTCTGGATACCCCGTGAGTCGATTTATGTAGAATATGGTGGAAAACAGTAGGTATTTGGAGTCAAAATAAACAAATGGGTACCAAAAATCCATTATATCACTTTTAGAAAGTGGCAGAATCATATATATGTCTGATTTTGATTTAACGATTTAACCCTTAATTTTTAGATTCATGCTTACTCACAGGCACCATTCTGGAGCCAGAGAACCTGTCTGCGTCACTATAGGACATATTCGTGTGTATTTGTGGAAAAATGCTCAAGTTCGGTTGTGTTTTCTCCGTAAGAAAAGAATAAGCAAAGCGTAAGCAAAATGTAAGCAAAGGATATATGTCTTCATAAATCCTTTTTCCGACCATTTTCTGAAGTAATAATGTATTGTTTGACATCCCGGGAGTCTATTTATGTCGAATAAGGAGCAAAACTGTAGGTAATTGTACCCAGAATGTCCAAATGGGTACGAAAAGTCCATAGTGTCACTTTTAAAAAGAATCAGAATTATATATTTCTCATTTTACCTGAACGATTTCTGCCCTAATTTTTAGATTCATGCTTACTCACAGGCACCATTGTGGAGCCAGAGAACTTGTCTGCGTTACTATGGGACATATTTGTGTCTATTTGTTGAAAAATGATTAAGTTATGTGGTGTTTTCTCCTAAAGCAAAGAATAAGCAAAGCAAAAGTAAACTGTAAGCAAAGGAACTATGTCTTCATAAATCTTTTTTGCGACCATTTTCTGATGAATAAATGTGTTTCTGGACATCCTGTGAGTCGATTTATGTCGAATATCGTGCAAAACAGTAGGTATTTGGAGATAAAATAATCAAATGGGAACCGAAAATCCATAATATCACTTTTAGAAAGTGGCAGAATTATATATATGTCTAATTTTGATTTAACGATTTTACCCTTAATTTTTAGATTCATGCTTACTCACAGGCACCATTGTGGAGCCAGGGAACAATTCTGCGTCACTATGGAACATATTCGTGTGTATTTGTGGAAAAATGCTCAAGTTCGGTTGTGTTTTCTTCGTAAGCATAGAATAAGCAAAGCGTTAGCAAATTGTAAGCAAAAAAATATGTCTTCGCAAATCCTTTTTCCGACCATTTTCGGAAGTAATAATGTATTTTTTGACATCCCGGGAGGCTATTTATGTCGAATAAAGAGCAAAAATGTAGATAATTTTACCCAGAATGTCCAATTGGGTACGAAAGGACTATAATATCACTTTTAAAAAGAATCAGAATTATATATTTCTCATTTTACCTGAAGGATTTCTGCCCTAATTTTTAGATTCATGCTTGCTCACAGGCACCGTTGTGGAGCCAGAGAACCAGTCTGCGTCACTATTCGACATATTCGTGTATATTTGTGGAAAAATGTTCAAGATCGGTGGTGTTTTCTCCGTAAGCAAAGAAAAAGCAAAGCGTAAGCAAAATGTAAGCAAAGGATATATGTCTTTATAAATCCTTTTTCCGACCATTTTCTGAAGTAATAATGTATTGTTTGACATCCCGGGAGTCTATTTATGTCGAATAAGAAGCAAAACTGTAGGTAATTGTACCCAGAATGTCCAAATGGGTACGAAAAGTCCATAGTGTCACTTTTAAAAAGAATTAGAATTATATATTTCTCATTTTACCTGAACGATTTCTGCCCTAATTTTTAGATTCAGGCTTACTCACAGGCACCATTGTGGAGCCAGAGAACTAGTCTGCGTCACTATAGGACATATTCGTGTGTATTTGTGGAAAAATGCTCAAGTTCGGTGGTGTTTTCTCCGTAAGCAAAGAAAAAGCAAAGCGTAAGCAAAATGTAAGCAAAGGATATATGTCTTTATAAATCCTTTTTCCGACCATTTTCTGAAGTAATAATGTATTGTTTGACATCCCGGGAGTCTATTTATGTCGAATAAGAAGCAAAACTGTAGGTAATTGTACCCAGAATGTCCAAATGGGTACGAAAAGTCCATAGTGTCACTTTTAAAAAGAATATTAATTATATATTTCTCATTTTACCTGAACGATTTCTGCCCTAATTTTTAGATTCATGCTTGCTCACAGGCACCTTGTGGAGCCAGAGAACCAGTCTGCGTCACTATTCGACATATTCGTGTGTATTTGTGGAAAAATGCTCAAGTTCGGTGGTGTCTTCTCCGTAAGCAAAGAAGAAGCAAATCGTAAGCAAAATGTAAACAAAGGATATATGTCTTCATAAATCCTTTTTCCGACCATTTTCTGAAGTAATTATGTATTGTTTGACATCCCGGGAGACTATTTATGTCGAATAAGGGGCAAAATTGCAGGTAATTATACCCAGAATGTCCAATTGGGTACGAAAAGTCCATAATGTTACTTTAAAAAAAAATCAGAATTATATATTTCTAATTTTACCTGAACGATTTCTGCCCTAATTTTTAGATTCATGCTTACTCACAGGAAGCATTGTGGAGCCAGAGAACTAGTCTGCGTCACTATATGACATTCGTGTGAATTTTTGGAAAAATGCTCAAGTTCGGTGGTGTTTTCTCCATAAGCAAAGAATAAGCAAAGCGTAAGCAAAATGTAACCAAAGGATATAAGTCTTCATAAATCCTTTTTCCGACCATTTTCTGAAGTAATAATGTATTGTTTGACATCCCGGGAGTCTATTTATGTCGAATAAGGAGAAAAACTGTAGGCAATTGTACCCAGAATCTCCAAATTGGTACGAAAAGTCCATAATGTTACTTTTAAAAAGAATCAGAATTATATATTTCTCATTTTACCTGAACGATTTCTGCCCTAATTTTTAGATTCACGCTTACTCACAGGCACCACTGTGGAGCCAGATAACTTGTCTGCGTCACTATAGGACATATTCGTGTGTATTTGTGGAAAAATGCTTAAGTTCTGTGGTGTTTTCTTCTTAAGCAAAGAATAAGCAAAGCAAAAGCAAACTGTAAGCAAAGGAACTATGTCTACATATATGTTATTTGCGACCATTTTCTGATGAATTAATGTGTTTCTGGACATCCCGTGAGTCGATTTATGTCGAATATGGTGCAAAACAGTAGGTATTTGGAGTTAAAATAAGCAAATGGGAACCAAAAATCCATAATATCACTTTTAGAAGGTAGCAGAATTATATATATATATAATTTGGATTTAACGATTTTACCCTTAATTTTTAGATTCATGCTTACTCATAGGCACCATTGTGGAGCTAGAGAACCAGTCTGCGTCACTATGGGACAAATTCGTGTGTATTTGTGGAAAAATGCTCAAGTTCAGTGGTGTTTTCTCCGTAAGCAAAGAATAAGCAAAGTGTAAGCAAAATGTAAGCAAAGGATATATGTCTTCATAAATCCTTTTTCCGACCATTTTCTGAAGTAATAATGTATTGTTTGACATCCCGGGAGTCTATTTATGTCGAATAAGGAGCAAAACTGTAGGTAATTGTACCCAGAATGTCCAAATGGGTACAAAACGTCCATAATGTCACTTTTAAAAAGAATCAGAATTATATATTTCTCATTTTACCTGAACGATTTCTGCCCTAATTTGTAGATTCATGCTTACTCACAGGCACCATTGTGGAGCCAGAGAACCAGTCTGCGTCACTATGGGACATATTTGTGTGTATTTGTGGAAAAATGCTCAAGTTCGGTGGTGTTTTCTCCGTTAGCAAAGAATATGCAAAGCGTAAGCAAAATGTAAGCAAAGGATATATGTCTTCATAAATCCTTTTTCCGACCATTTTAAGTAATAATGTATTGTTTGACATCCCGGGAGTCTATTTATGTCGAATAAGGAGCAAAACTGTAGGCAATTGTACCCAGAATCTCCAAATGGGTACGAAAAGTCCATAATGTCACTTTTAAAAAGAATCAGAATTATATATTTCTCATTTTACCTGAACGATTTCTGCCCTAATTTTTAGATTCACGCTTACTCACAGGCACCACTGTGGAGCCAGATAACTTGTCTGCGTCACTATGGGACAAATTCGTGTCTATTTGTGGAAAAATGCTTAAGCTCTGTGGTGTTTTCTCCTTAAGCAAAGAATAAGCAAAGCAAAAGTAAACTGTAAGCAAAGGAACTATGTCTTCATAAATCTTTTTTGCGACCATTTTCTGATGAATTAATGTGTTTCTGGATACCCCGTGAGTAATTTTTGTCGAATATGGTGGAAAACAGTTGGTATTTGGAGTCAAAATAAACAAATGGGTACCAAAAATCCATTATATCACTTTTAGAAAGTGGCAGAATTATATATATGTATGATTTTGATTTAACGATTTAACCCTTAATTTTTAGATTCATGCTTACTCACAGGCACCATTGTGGAGCCAGAGGACCTATCTGCGTCAGTATAGGACATATTCGTGTGTATTTGTGGAAAAATGCTCAAGTTCGGTGGTGTTTTCTCTGTAAGAAAAGAAAAAGCAAAGCGTAAGCAAAGGATATATGTCTTTATAAATCCTTTTTCCGACCATTTTCTGAAGTAATTATGTATTGTTTGACATCCCGGGAGTCTATTTATGTCGAATAAGAAGCAAAACTGTAGGTAATTGTACAAAGAATGTCCAAATGGGTACGAAAAGTCCATAGTGTCACTTTTAAAAAGAATTAGAATTATATATTTCTCATTTTACCTGAACGATTACTGCCCTAATTTTTAGATTCATGCTTGCTCACAGGCACCTTGTGGAGCCAGAGAACCAGTCTGCGTCACTTGTCGACATATTCGTGTGTATTTGTGGAAAAATGCTTAAGTTCTGTGGTGTTTTCTCCGTAAGAAAAAAATAAGCAAAGCAAAAGTAAACTGTAAGCAAAGGAACTATGTCTTCATAAATCTTTTTTGCGACCATTTTCTGATGAATTAATGTGTTTCTGGATACCCCGTGAGTCGATTTATGTAGAATATGGTGGAAAACAGTAGGTATTTGGAGTCAAAATAAACAAATCGGTACCAAAAATCCATTATATCACTTTTAGAAAGTGGCAGAATCATATATATGTATGATTTTGATTTAACGATTTAACCCTTAATTTTTAGATTCATGCTTACTCACAGGCACCATTGTGGAGGCAGAGAACCAGTCTGCGTCACTATAGGACATATTCGTGTGTATTTGTGGAAAAATGCTCAAGTTCGGTTGTGTTTTCTCCGTAAGAAAAGAATAAGCAAAGCGTAAGCAAAATGTAAACAAAGGATATATGTCTTCATAAATCCTTCTTCCGACCATTTTCTGAAGTAATTATGTATTGCTTGACATCCCGGGAGTCTATTTATGTCGAATAAGGGGCAAAATTGTAGGTAATTATACCCAGAATGTCCAATTGGGTACGAAAATTCCATAATGTTACTTTTAAAAAAAATCAGAATTATATATTTCTAATTTTACCTGAACGATTTCTGCCCTAATTTTTAGATTCATGCTTACTCACAGGAAGCATTGTGGAGCCAGAGAACTAGTCTGCGTCACTATATGACATATTCGTGTGAATTTTTGGAAAAATGCTCAAGTTCGGTGGTGTTTTCTCCATAAGCAAAGAATAAGCAAAGCGTAAGCAAAATGTAACCAAAGGATATATGTCTTCATAAATCCTTTTTCCGACCATTTTAAGTAATAATGTATTGTTTGACATCCCGGGAGTCTATTTATGTCGAATAAGGAGCAAAACTGTAGGCAATTGTACCCAGAATCTCCAAATGGGTACGAAAAGTCCATAATGTCACTTTTAAAAAGAATCAGAATTATATATTTCTCATTTTACCTGAACGATTTCTGCCCTAATTTTTAGATTCACGCTTACTCACAGGCACCGCTGTGGAGCCAGATAACTTTTCTGCGTCACTATGGGACAAATTCGTGTCTATTTGTGGAAAAATGCTTAAGCTCTGTGGTGTTTTCTCCTTAAGCAAAGAATAAGCAAAGCAAAAGTAAACTGTAAGCAAAGGAACTATGTCTTCATAAATCTTTTTTGCGACCATTTTCTGATGAATTAATGTGTTTCTGGATACCCCGTGAGTAATTTTTGTCGAATATGGTGGAAAACAGTTGGTATTTGGAGTCAAAATAAACAAATGGGTACCAAAAATCCATTATATCACTTTTAGAAAGTGGCAGAATTATATATATGTATGATTTTGATTTAACGATTTAACCCTTAATTTTTAGATTCATGCTTACTCACAGGCACCATTGTGGAGCCAGAGGACCTATCTGCGTCACTATAGGACATATTCGTGTGTATTTGTGGAAAAATGCTCAAGTTCTGTGGTGTTTTCTCTGTAAGCAAAGAAAAAGCAAAGCGTAAGCAAAGGATATATGTCTTTATAAATCCTTTTTCCGACCATTTTCTGAAGTAATTATGTATTGTTTGACATCCCGGGAGTCTATTTATGTCGAATAAGAAGCAAAACTGTAGGTAATTGTACCCAGAATGTCCAAATGGGTACGAAAAGTCCATAGTGTCACTTTTAAAAAGAATTAGAATTATATATTTCTCATTTTACCTGAACAATTACTGCCCTAATTTTTAGATTCATGCTTGCTCACAGGCACCTTGTGGAGCCAGAGAACCAGTCTGCGTCACTTGTCGACATATTCGTGTGTATTTGTGGAAAAATGCTTAAGTTCTGTGGTGTTTTCTCCGTAAGCAAAGAATAAGCAAAGCAAAAGTAAACTGTAAGCAAAGGAACTATGTCTTCATAAATCTTTTTTGCGACCATTTTCTGATGAATTAATGTGTTTCTGGATACCCCGTGAGTCGATTTATGTAGAATATGGTGGAAAACAGTAGGTATTTGGAGTCAAAATAAACAAATGGGTACCAAAAATCCATTATATCACTTTTAGAAAGTGGCAGAATCATATATATGTATGATTTTGATTTAACGATTTAACCCTTAATTTTTAGATTCATGCTTACTCACAGGCACCATTGTGGAGGCAGAGAACCAGTCTGCGTCACTATAGGACATATTCGTGTGTATTTGTGGAAAAATGCTCAAGTTCGGTTGTGTTTTCTCCGTAAGAAAAGAATAAGCAAAGCGTAAGCAAAATGTAAACAAAGGATATATGTCTTCATAAATCCTTCTTCCGACCATTTTCTGAAGTAATTATGTATTGCTTGACATCCCGGGAGTCTATTTATGTCGAATAAGGGGCAAAATTGTAGGTAATTATACCCAGAATGTCCAATTGGGTACGAAAATTCCATAATGTTACTTTTAAAAAGAATCAGAATTATATATTTCTCATTTTACCTGAACGATTTCTGCCCTAATTTTTAGATTCACGCTTACTCACAGGCACCACTGTGGAGCCAGATAACTTGTCTGCGTCACTATGGGACATATTCGTGTCTATTTGTGGAAAAATGCTTAAGTTCTATGGTGTTTTCTCCTTAAGCAAAGAATAAGCAAAGCAAAAGTAAACTGTAAGCAAAGGAACTATGTCTTCATAAATCTTTTTTGCGACCATTTTCTGATGAATTAATGTGTTTCTGGATACCCCGTGAGTCGATTTATGTAGAATATGGTGGAAAACAGTAGGTATTTGGAGTCAAAATAAACAAATGGGTACCAAAAATCCATTATATCACTTTTAGAAAGTGGCAAAATCATATATATGTCTGACTTTGATTTAACGATTTAACCCTTAATTTTTAGATTCATGCTTACTCACAGGCACCATTGTGGAGCCAGAGAACCAGTCTGCGTCACTATAGGACATATTCGTGTGTATTTGTGGAAAAATGCTCAAGTTCGGTTGTGTTTTCTCCGTAAGAAAAGAATAAGCAAAGCGTAAGCAAAATGTAAGCAAAGGATATATGTCTTCGCAAATCCTTTTTCCGACCATTTTCTGAAGTAATAATGTATTGTTTGACATCCCGGGAGTCTATTTATGTCGAATAAGGAGCAAAACTGTAGGTAATTGTACCCAGAATGTCCAAATGGGTACGAAAAGTCCATAGTGTCACTTTTAAAAAGAATCAGAATTATATATTTCTCATTTTACCTGAACGATTTCTGCCCTAATTTTTAGATTCATGCTTACTCACAGGCACCATTGTGGAGCCAGAGAACTTGTCTGCGTCACTATGGGACATATTTGTGTCTATTTGTTGAAAAATGATTAAGTTATGTGGTATTTTCTCCTAAAGCAAAGAATAAGCAAAGCAAAAGTAAACTGTAAGCAAAGGAACTATGTCTTCATAAATCTTTTTTGCGACCATTTACTGATGAATAAATGTGTTTCTGGACATCCTGTGAGTCGATTTATGTCGAATATCGTGCAAAACAGTAGGTATTTGGAGATAAAATAAGCAAATGGGAACCGAAAATCCATAATATCACTTTTAGAAAGTGGCAGAATTATATATATGTCTAATTTTGATTTAACGATTTTACCCTTAATTTTTAGATTCATGCTTACTCACAGGCACCATTGTGGAGCCAGAGGACCTATCTGCGTCACTATAGGACATATTCGTGTGTATTTGTGGAAAAATGCTCAAGTTCGGTGGTGTTTTCTCTGTAAGCAAAGAAAAAGCAAAGCGTAAGCAAAGGATATATGTCTTTATAAATCCTTTTTCCGACCATTTTCTGAAGTAATTATGTATTGTTTGACATCCCGGGAGTCTATTTATGTCGAATAAGAAGCAAAACTGTAGGTAATTGTACCCAGAATGTCCAAATGGGTACGAAAAGTCCATAGTGTCACTTTTAAAAAGAATTAGAATTATATATTTCTCATTTTACCTGAACGATTACTGCCCTAATTTTTAGATTCATGCTTGCTCACAGGCACCTTGTGGAGCCAGAGAACCAGTCTGCGTCACTATAGGACATATTCGTGTGTATTTGTGGAAAAATGCTCAAGTTCGGTTGTGTTTTCTCCGTAAGAAAAGAATAAGCAAAGCGTAAGCAAAATGTAAACAAAGGATATATGTCTTCATAAATCCTTCTTCCGACCATTTTCTGAAGTAATTATGTATTGCTTGACATCCCGGGAGTCTATTTATGTCGAATAAGGGGCAAAATTGTAGGTAATTATACCCAGAATGTCCAATTGGGTACGAAAATTCCATAATGTTACTTTTAAAAAAAATCAGAATTATATATTTCTAATTTTACCTGAACGATTTCTGCCCTAATTTTTAGATTCATGCTTACTCACAGGAAGCATTGTGGAGCCAGAGAACTAGTCTGCGTCACTATATGACATATTCGTGTGAATTTTTGGAAAAATGCTCAAGTTCGGTGGTGTTTTCTCCATAAGCAAAGAATAAGCAAAGCGTAAGCAAAATGTAACCAAAGGATATATGTCTTCATAAATCCTTTTTCCGACCATTTTAAGTAAAAATGTATTGTTTGACATCCCGGGAGTCTATTTATGTCGAATAAGGAGCAAAACTGTAGGCAATTGTACCCAGAATCTCCAAATGGGTACGAAAAGTCCATAATGTCACTTTTAAAAAGAATCAGAATTATATATTTCTCATTTTACCTGAACGATTTCTGCCCTAATTTTTAGATTCACGCTTACTCACAGGCACCACTGTGGAGCCAGATAACTTGTCTGCGTCACTATGGGACAAATTCGTGTCTATTTGTGGAAAAATGCTTAAGCTCTGTGGTGTTTTCTCCTTAAGCAAAGAATAAGAAAAGCAAAAGTAAACTGTAAGCAAAGGAACTATGTCTTCATAAATCTTTTTTGCGACCATTTTCTGATGAATTAATGTGTTTCTGGATACCCAGTGAGTAATTTTTGTCGAATATGGTGGAAAACAGTTGGTATTTGGAGTCAAAATAAACAAATGGGTACCAAAAATCCATTATATCACTTTTAGAAAGTGGCAGAATATATATGTATGATTTTGATTTAACGATTTAACCCTTAATTTTTAGATTCATGCTTACTCACAGGCACCATTGTGGAGCCAGAGGACCTATCTGCGTCACTATAGGACATATTCGTGTGTATTTGTGGAAAAATGCTCAAGTTCGGTGGTGTTTTCTCTGTAAGCAAAGAAAAAGCAAAGCGTAAGCAAAGGATATATGTCTTTATAAATCCTTTTTCCGACCATTTTCTGAAGTAATTATGTATTGTTTGACATCCCGGGAGTCTATTTATGTCGAATAAGAAGCAAAACTGTAGGTAATTGTACCCAGAATGTCCAAATGGGTACGAAAAGTCCATAGTGTCACTTTTAAAAAGAATTAGAATTATATATTTCTCATTTTACCTGAACGATTACTGCCCTAATTTTTAGATTCATGCTTGCTCACAGGCACCTTGTGGAGCCAGAGAACCAGTCTGCGTCACTTGTCGACATATTCGTGTGTATTTGTGGAAAAATGCTTAAGTTCTGTGGTGTTTTCTCCGTAAGCAAAGAATAAGCAAAGCAAAAGTAAACTGTAAGCAAAGGAACTATGTCTTCATAAATCTTTTTTGCGACCATTTTCTGATGAATTAATGTGTTTCTGGATACCCCGTGAGTCGATTTATGTAGAATATGGTGGAAAACAGTAGGTATTTGGAGTCAAAATAAACAAATGGGTACCAAAAATCCATTATATCACTTTTAGAAAGTGGCAGAATCATATATATGTATGATTTTGATTTAACGATTTAACCCTTAATTTTTAGATTCATGCTTACTCACAGGCACCATTGTGGAGGCAGAGAACCAGTCTGCGTCACTATAGGACATATTCGTGTGTATTTGTGGAAAAATGCTCAAGTTCGGTTGTGTTTTCTCCGTAAGAAAAGAATAAGCAAAGCGTAAGCAAAATGTAAACAAAGGATATATGTCTTCATAAATCCTTCTTCCGACCATTTTCTGAAGTAATTATGTATTGCTTGACATCCTGGGAGTCTATTTATGTCGAATAAGGGGCAAAATTGTAGGTAATTATACCCACAATGTCCAATTGGGTACGAAAATTCCATAATGTTACTTTTAAAAAAAATCAGAATTATATATTTCTAATTTTACCTGAACGATTTCTGCCCTAATTTTTAGATTCATGCTTACTCACAGGAAGCATTGTGGAGCCAGAGAACTAGTCTGCGTCACTATATGACATATTCGTGTGAATTTTTGGAAAAATGCTCAAGTTCGGTGGTGTTTTCTCCATAAGCAAAGAATAAGCAAAGCGTAAGCAAAATGTAACCAAAGGATATAAGTCTTCATAAATCCTTTTTCCGACCATTTTCTGAAGTAATAATGTATTGTTTGACATCCCGGGAGTCTATTTATGTCGAATAAGGAGCAAAACTGTAGGCAATTGTACCCAGAATCTCCAAATGGGTACGAAAAGTCCATAATGTCACTTTTAAAAAGAATCAGAATTATATATTTCTCATTTTACCTGAACGATTTCTGCCCTAATTTTTAGATTCACGCTTACTCACAGGCACCACTGTGGAGCCAGATAACTTGTCTGCGTCACTATGGGACATATTCGTGTCTATTTGTGGAAAAATGCTTAAGTTCTATGGTGTTTTCTCCTTAAGCAAAGAATAAGCAAAGCAAAAGTAAACTGTAAGCAAAGGAACTATGTCTTCATAAATCTTTTTTGCGACCATTTTCTGATGAATTAATGTGTTTCTGGATACCCCGTGAGTCGATTTATGTAGAATATGGTGGAAAACAGTAGGTATTTGGAGTCAAAATAAACAAATGGGTACCAAAAATCCATTATATCACTTTTAGAAAGTGGCAGAATCTATATGTCTGATTTTGATTTAACGATTTAACCCTTAATTTTTAGATTCATGCTTACTCACAGGCACCATTGTGGAGCCAGAGAACCAGTCTGCGTCACTATAGGACATATTCGTGTGTATTTGTGGAAAAATGCTCAAGTTCGGTTGTGTTTTCTCCGTAAGAAAAGAATAAGCAAAGAGTAAGCAAAATGTAAGCAAAGGATATATGTCTTCATAAATCCTTTTTCCGGCCATTTTCTGAAGTAATAATGTATTGTTTGACATCCCGGGAGTCTATTTATGTCGAATAAGGAGCAAAACTGTAGGTAATTGTACCCAGAATGTCCAAATGGGTACGAAAAGTCCATAGTGTCACTTTTAAAAAGAATCAGAATTATATATTTCTCATTTTACCTGAACGATTTCTGCCCTAATTTTTAGATTCATGCTTACTCACAGGCACCATTGTGGAGCCAGAGAACTTGTCTGCGTCACTATGGGACATATTTGTGTCTATTTGTTGAAAAATGATTAAGTTATGTGGTGTTTTCTCCTAAAGCAAAGAATAAGCAAAGCAAAAGTAAACTGTAAGCAAAGGAACTATGTCTTCATAAATCTTTTTTGCGACCATTTTCTGATGAATAAATGTGTTTCTGGACATCCTGTGAGTCGATTTATGTCGAATATCGTGCAAAACAGTAGGTATTTGGAGATAAAATAAGCAAATGGGAACCGAAAATCCATAATATCACTTTTAGAAAGTGGCAAAATTATATATATGTCTAATTTTGATTTAACGATTTTACCCTTAATTTTTAGATTCATGCTTACTCACAGGCACCATTGTGGAGCCAGGGAACAATTCTGCGTCACTATGGAACATATTCGTGTGTATTTGTGGAAAAATGCTCAAGTTCGGTCGTGTTTTCTCCGTAAGCAAAGAATAAGCAAAGCGTTAGCAAATTGTAAGCAAAGGAAATATGTCTTCGCAAATCCTTTTTCCGACCATTTTCTGAAGTAATAATGTATTGTTTGACATCCCGGGAGTCTATTTATGTCGAATAAGGAGCAAAACTGTAGGCAATTGTACCCAGAATCTCCAAATGGGTACGAAAAGTCCATAATGTCACTTTTAAAAAGAATCAGAATTATATATTTCTCATTTTACCTGAACGATTTCTGCCCTAATTTTTAGATTCACGCTTACTCACAGGCACCACTGTGGAGCCAGATAACTTGTCTGCGTCACTATGGGACATATTCGTGTCTATTTGTGGAAAAATGCTTAAGTTCTATGGTGTTTTCTCCTTAAGCAAAGAATAAGCAAAGCAAAAGTAAACTGTAAGCAAAGGAACTATGTCTTCATAAATCTTTTTTGCGACCATTTTCTGATGAATTAATGTGTTTCTGGATACCCCGTGAGTCGATTTATGTAGAATATGGTGGAAAACAGTAGGTATTTGGAGTCAAAATAAACAAATGGGTACCAAAAATCCATTATATCACTTTTAGAAAGTGGCAAAATCATATATATGTCTGACTTTGATTTAACGATTTAACCCTTAATTTTTAGATTCATGCTTACTCACAGGCACCATTGTGGAGCCAGAGAACCAGTCTGCGTCACTATAGGACATATTCGTGTGTATTTGTGGAAAAATGCTCAAGTTCGGTTGTGTTTTCTCCGTAAGAAAAGAATAAGCAAAGCGTAAGCAAAATGTAAGCAAAGGATATATGTCTTCGCAAATCCTTTTTCCGACCATTTTCTGAAGTAATAATGTATTGTTTGACATCCCGGGAGTCTATTTATGTCGAATAAGGAGCAAAACTGTAGGTAATTGTACCCAGAATGTCCAAATGGGTACGAAAAGTCCATAGTGTCACTTTTAAAAAGAATCAGAATTATATATTTCTCATTTTACCTGAACGATTTCTGCCCTAATTTTTAGATTCATGCTTACTCACAGGCACCATTGAGGAGCCAGAGAACTTGTCTGCGTCACTATGGGACATATTTGTGTCTATTTGTTGAAAAATGATTAAGTTATGTGGTATTTTCTCCTAAAGCAAAGAATAAGCAAAGCAAAAGTAAACTGTAAGCAAAGGAACTATGTCTTCATAAATCTTTTTTGCGACCATTTACTGATGAATAAATGTGTTTCTGGACATCCTGTGAGTCGATTTATGTCGAATATCGTGCAAAACAGTAGGTATTTGGAGATAAAATAAGCAAATGGGAACCGAAAATCCATAATATCACTTTTAGAAAGTGGCAGAATTATATATATGTCTAATTTTGATTTAACGATTTTACCCTTAATTTTTAGATTCATGCTTACTCACAGGCACCATTGTGGAGCCAGGGAACAATTCTGCGTCACTATGGAACATATTCGTGTGTATTTGTGGAAAAATGCTCAAGTTCGGTCGTGTTTTCTCCGTAAGCAAAGAATAAGCAAAGCGTTAGCAAATTGTAAGCAAAGGAAATATGTCTTCTCAAATCCTTTTTCCGACCATTTTCTGAAGTAATAATGTATTGTTTGACATCCCGGGAGTCTATTTATGTCGAATAAGGAGCAAAACTGTAGGCAATTGTACCCAGAATCTCCAAATGGGTACGAAAAGTCCATAATGTCACTTTTAAAAAGAATCAGAATTATATATTTCTCATTTTACCTGAACGATTTCTGCCCTAATTTTTAGATTCACGCTTACTCACAGGCACCACTGTGGAGCCAGATAACTTGTCTGCGTCACTATGGGACATATTCGTGTCTATTTGTGGAAAAATGCTTAAGTTCTATGGTGTTTTCTCCTTAAGCAAAGAATAAGCAAAGCAAAAGTAAACTGTAAGCAAAGGAACTATGTCTTCATAAATCTTTTTTGCGACCATTTTCTGATGAATTAATGTGTTTCTGGATACCCCGTGAGTCGATTTATGTAGAATATGGTGGAAAACAGTAGGTATTTGGAGTCAAAATAAACAAATGGGTACCAAAAATCCATTATATCACTTTTAGAAAGTGGCAGAATCATATATATGTCTGATTTTGATTTAACGATTTAACCCTTAATTTTTAGATTCATGCTTACTCACAGGCACCATTGTGGAGCCAGAGAACCAGTCTGCGTCACTATAGGACATATTCGTGTGTATTTGTGGAAAAATGCTAAAGTTCGGTTGTGTTTTCTCCGTAAGAAAAGAATAAGCAAAGCATAAGCAAAATGTAAGCAAAGGATATATGTCTTCGCAAATCCTTTTTCCGACCATTTTCTGAAGTAATAATGTATTGTTTGACATCCCGGGAGTCTATTTATGTCGAATAAGGAGCAAAACTGTAGGCAATTGTACCCAGAATCTCCAAATGGGTACGAAAAGTCCATAATGTCACTTTTAAAAAGAATCAGAATTATATATTTCTCATTTTACCTGAACGATTTCTGCCCTAATTTTTAGATTCACGCTTACTCACAGGCACCACTGTGGAGCCAGATAACTTGTCTCCGTCACTATGGGACATATTTGTGTCTATTTGTGGAAAAATGCTTAAGTTCTATGGTGTTTTCTCCTTAAGCAAAGAATAAGCAAAGCAAAAGTAAACTGTAAGCAAAGGAACTATGTCTTCATAAATCTTTTTTGCGACCATTTTCTGATGAATTAATGTGTTTCTGGATACCCCGTGAGTCGATTTATGTAGAATATGGTGGAAAACAGTAGGTATTTGGAGTCAAAATAAACAAATGGGTACCAAAAATCCATTATATCACTTTTAGAAAGTGGCAGAATCATATATATGTCTGATTTTGATTTAACGATTTAACCCTTAATTTTTAGATTCATGCTTACTCACAGGCACCATTGTGGAGCCAGAGAACCAGTCTGCGTCACTATAGGACATATTCGTGTGTATTTGTGGAAAAATGCTCAAGTTCGGTTGTGTTTTCTCCGTAAGAAAAGAATAAGCAAAGCGTAAGCAAAATGTAAGCAAAGGATATATGTCTTCATAAATCCTTTTTCCGACCATTTTCTGAAGTAATGATGTATTGTTTGACATCCCGGGAGTCTATTTATGTCGAATAAGGAGCAAAACTGTAGGTAATTGTACCCAGAATGTCCAAATGGGTACGAAAAGTCCATAGTGTCACTTTAAAAAAGAATCAGAATTATATATTTCTCATTTTACCTGAACGATTTCTGCCCTAATTTTTAGAT